>CAMRHE010000015.1:6505000-7105000 GCA_947044405.1 Leptodactylus fallax
ACACAGCAGCTCTGCTGCTGTATCCACTCCCTCTGGAGTTATGCCCCACCCATAGGTGTGGCTGAGGACCTTTTCAGGCCTGGCCCTGGGTCGCTCACTAGCGCCCTCTGGGTTCCTACTCTCACAATATATATTGTGACAGGACCAGGGGCAAAGTGGTAGAAGGAGTATACATTTCTCCCAGGTTCTTGTCATATTCCTTCTAAAAGCACCTGGAAAAGGTGTGATCCTTGCTGGAGGGTTTTATCTATACCCTGGTAAAAGGTCTGGCTGCTGGAGTAAGCAGAGTTGGGTGTGGCTCTACTCCATTCAGCCACTTCAGGTTTTGTGTTGACTGGGGGTTAAATCCTTGGTTTCTAAAATGTGCGTATATAAGGGCAGACAGCACACATGTATTTGGCTCTCTCTAACTCACAGTGGATTTCCAGGAGCAAACTGCTGTGTTTTGTGTTTAGGGAGCTGTGCAGTAGGCCCAGCTCTCTCTAGTTAGTTACCTGCATTGTATATTGTAGGTAGTGGCCGGACAGCTAGGATTTTGTTTTGTATTTTATTGTTTTGTTTTTTCTTCAACCACTAATAAAACTGGTTGCGGCCAGTTGCACCATACTGGACTGGACTCTAATTGTTGTGCCAAAAAGCGCTCGTCTATCTGAGGAGACGACGATCCCGGATCTAATCCTTTTACAATTGGTGGAGGCTGCGCTGGCACAAAAATCCAGTAAGTCGTATGTCGTGGGTTAAGTCTGTGGCTCCTGCAAAACCAGATCCTGTAAGGATGGAGGAGGTGGTTAAACAGCTGATCCAGGCTAACATTCAGCTGCAACAAGCAAATGCCAACCAGCATGAGACCAACCGTCTGCTCATCGAGTCCACGCAAGCGGCCTGCAGGGAACAGCAGGCGATTAATAAAAATCTGCTGGAACAGATAAAGTTGCTGGCAGAAAGGCTGCAAGTCCAAGCGCAAAGTGTCACTCCTGGAAGGAGAGTGCAGGCGTCTCTACAAAAGATGACCTCAGAGGATGATGTGGAAGCTTTCCTCACCATATTTGAGAGAGCCGCTGAGAGGGAAACGCTTCCAGCTGGTCACACATCCCCCGTGAGCTTTGGAGAAAGAAAAAGCGGGTGAGGGGATGCAGAGCTGGTACTCTTCAGTGGATTAAAAAGGTGTTACCGGCCAGCTGTTCCCTCCATCATCATGGGCAATGTGAGATCTCTTGCAAACAAGATGGATGAACTAACAGCGCTCACCAGGCATCATCAGGAGTTTCGGGCGTGCAGCATGATGCTACTTACAGAGACTTGGCTCACTGAAGTTACTCCTGACCCTCTGGTCTCCTTGGATGGTTTTAAACTCCTTCGGGCAGACAGGACAAGGGAGAGCGGTAAGAGGAAAGGAGGAGGGCTGGCAATGTTTGTGAATAATAGATGGTATAATCCTAGGCACATTGTGATTAAGGAGCAAACTTGCTGTGAGGACATTGAACTATTAGCTGTGAGCATGAGACCTTTCTACCTACCAAGGGAACTATCGCATGTCATCGTGATAGCTGCATATATCCCCCCTCTGCGAAAGCTGACACTGCCTGCGAGGTCCTACAAGCCACGCTGAGCCTTCTACAGTTAAAACATCCCCAGGTCCTCTTTCTTGTGTTGGGTGATTTCAACCATGCCTCGCCATCATCCACACTGCCCAGTTTCACACAGTATGTAACCTGCCACACAAGAGACAACAAAACACTGGACTTGTTCTTTGCCAACGCGAGGGAGGCATATAGCTCATCAGCCCTACCAGCCAACAGCCCCCCCTGGGGAGATCGGATCACAACCTAGTACATCTTCGACCTGTGTACAAGCCACTTGTACGTAGAGAACCAGCTGTCACCCGCACAGGGAGGATATGGTCCGAGGGGAGTGATGAGGCTCTGAGGGATTGTTTTGACACAACCGCATGGGAAGTTCTGCAGGATTCTTATGGAGAAGACATAGAAGGACTCACACACTGCATAACGGACTATATTAATTTTTGTGTGGACAACACAGTACCCACAAAAGTGATGAGGTGCTTCTCCAATAACAAACCATGGATTAACTCTGATATAAAAACACTACTTAAGGAGAAAAAGATGGCATTTAGGACAAGAGATAAGGAGGGGTTGAAGGAAGTACAAAAGGAGCTGAGGCATCTAATCAGGCAAGGAAAAGCCAGTTATAAAGAAAAAAATGGAAAAGCAAATGGAAAGAAAAGACATAAGGGGGGTCGGGGAGGGGTTTAATTCAATTTGGGGTCATAAACAGTCTGTCTGCCAGATTGAGGCAGATGTTAATTGGCTTAATGAACTAAACCTATTCTTCAACAGATTTGATCACACACCAGCTCCTCCCACCCCAGTATGTCCTTCAGCTCCCCCCACTACAATGACTTCTCCCCATGCGGCCACTTCCCAACAGACCAGTAAATCCAGAAATCCGTCTTTATCTGGCCACAGTCTGACCTTCACACGGGCCCAGGTGAGGAAGGAGATGAAAAAGATCAAGGCGAGGAAAGCCGCAGGGCCAGATGACATCAGTGCAAGGCTAATTAAGACTTGCGGGGACCAGCTGTGTGGTATAATTACATATATGTATAATATGAGCCTGAGGCAGGAAATAGTCCCTGAATTATGGAAATCTTCTTGTGTGGTACCAGTTCCAAAGAAACCCCACCCTATGGACCTCAATGACTACAGACCTGTAGCACTGACATCCCACCTGATGAAGATCTTGGAGAGATTGGTTCTCACACACCTCCGCCCTCTAGTGAGCCCCGCTATGGACCCCCTCCAGTTTTCTTATCGGCCGGGCATTGGGGTAGATGATGCCATCATCCATCTTCTGCACAGGGCTCTGTCTCACCTGGAGAAACCAGGGAACACAGTGAGAGTAATGTTCTTTGATTTCTCCAGTGCTTTTAACACCATACAGCCCAGGTTATTGAGGGACAAGCTGGGCCTTGCTGGAGTGGACCACCACCTCTCCAACTGGATCCTAGACTACCTCACAAATCGACCTCAATACGTGAGAGCCCAAGACTGTGTGTCAGGTACCGTGAGCTGTAATACGGGGGCACCTCAGGGTACGGTTCTCGCCCCTTTCCTCTTCACACTGTACACTGCAGATTTTAGGTGCAACTCATCCAGCTGCTACCTACAGAAGTATTCTGATGACTCTGCAATAGTGGGTCTCATCACAGATGATGATGATAGGGAGTACAGAGAACTGAACCAGGATTTTGTGAACTGGTGCCACCGGAACCACCTGAAGATTAACGCGGGGAAGACCAAGGAGATGGTGGTGGACTTCCGTAAAAGCAGAAGCCCTCCTAAACCAGTGGACATCCTGGGGACGGGCATCGAGATTGTGAACACCTATAAGTACCTGGGTTTGCTCCTTAATAATAAGCTGGACTGGGCAGATCATATGGAGGCCCTGTACAGGAAGGGCCACAGCAGGCTCTACCTGCTTAGGAAACTGAGAGCCTTTGAAATCTGGGGGGCACTTCTTAGAACTTTCTTCAACTCGGTAGTGGCATCAGCCATCTTCTTTGGAGTGGCCTGCTGGGGGAGCAGTATATCAACCAGGGACAGAAATAAACTTGACAAGCTGATTAGAAAGGCCAGCTCTGTCCTGGGGAGCCCACTGGACCCAGTGCAGGTGGTGGGTGACAGAAGGATACTGTCCGTGGTGAGCTCCATGCAGAAGAAGAAGTCCCATCCCATGCATGAGACTGTGATCGCGCTGAGCAGTACTGTCAGTGACCGACTGCTCCACCCTAGGTGTGAGAAGGAGCGCTATCGGAAGTCTTTCCTCCCCACCGCAGTTAGGCTGTACAACCAACACCGACCTAAGCGGAGATCATTACACACAGAGAACTGAAATATCTCTCTGCCTGTTAAATCCATCCCCCCCCCCCCCCGCTACTTCCTATATGTCTGTCGGCTATCAAAGTAATGCCTCTTACCTTGGAACATTCCTGTACATGTTGTATTTGTATTTGTATCTGCTTATCTTTGCTGCTGTAACACACTGAATTTCCCCATTGTGGGACTATTAAAGGACTATTATTATTATATTATTATTATTATTACCCCTGCTGTCAGAGCCCAGCGGGTACATACCTGGAAGTTCCAGATGGGTAAGCCTGTGAGGTCTCAAATGTATGACCTATTTCACCTGGCTAAAAAGTGGCTACAGCCAGAATTCTCTACCGCAGCTGAGGTGGTGGAAAGAGTCGTCCTAGACCGGTTTGTTTGAGCCTTGCCAGTACAGATACAGCGCTGTGTGGGACAAACTGAGTTGAAGGATGTGGACCAGCTAGTTGCCCTGGTAGAGTGGTATCTGAATACAGAGGATTATCTCCAGGACTACGCTTCTCCTCGGCCGGCCCCAAGGAACCAGAGGTGGATACCTGATCCTGAAAAGGGTAAGACTGTTCCTTATGTAAAGCGGATGAATGAGGCCCGTCGAGTAGGAACTGGCTCAGAACTAGTAGCCAGGAACTCTATGCCAATTCGCCCTAAAATGTCTGTAAACATTACTTGCTGGCGTTGTCATGGATGAGCCTATGCAGTGTGATGTTGGACGGAGGATGTCCTTGTTTGCTAGACCTGCCTACTCTGCCTCGCTCTCTTAAGGCATAGAGCGACAAACGTGTATTGTGACTGTTGAAGGACACTCTGCTAGTGCTCTGTTGGACTCTGGTAGTCTAGTGACTCTTGTGAATGCCAGCCTGGTTGACACCAGGAAATTACAATATAGGCAGATGGGAGTAATTTGCATACATGGCGATACAAAAGATTACCCCATTGCCATATTGTCTTTTGATACTCCATGTGGAAAAATTACCCATGAAGTTGGAGTGGTAAAGACGTTATTGCATAATGTCATTTTAGGATGTGACTTTCCTTTGTTTTGGCAGTTGTGGGAAATGATGGAAAAATGTATAACTGTATCTGTTACTGATCCAGTTCCCTTGGGAGAACCTAACCATATACCAGCTGTAGGTGTAACTCTAAATGAGAATGAGACTTCTCCTTTAGAGGTGTTTGCAGGGGATGTCGAGGAAGACACTCCCGAAATTGGTCTCCCTGATTTACCAGTCTCCAATGATGATTTTGGGACTGCTCAACTCCAGGACCCTACATTAACCCCAGCTTGGGAAAATGTGAAGGTAATAAAGGGGGTAGCCCAAGAATCTGGTGCAGAGAAAATATTCCCACATTTTGCACTAGAAAATGAATTTTTGTATAGAGT
This sequence comes from Leptodactylus fallax, assembly GCA_947044405.1. Classification (NCBI taxonomy): domain Eukaryota; kingdom Metazoa; phylum Chordata; class Amphibia; order Anura; family Leptodactylidae; genus Leptodactylus; species Leptodactylus fallax. Next base: position 6,510,290 of record CAMRHE010000015.1, read on the forward strand.
CGATGACATTGGTGGGAAGGTTGTAGAGCAACTTGTAGTCCCTAAATCACATCGCCGAAGGGTGATGGATCTTGCTCACTCCCATGTGTTAGGGGGACATTTGGCCTATGATAAAACCAAAGATCGCATCCTGCAAAGATTTTACTGGCCAGGTATACATAAAGAGGTGAAAGAATACTGTGAGTCCTGTCCACTATGTCAGTTGCACAACCCTGTGTCAAACTTTAGGAGCCCTTTGGTGCCTCTGCCGATTATTGAAACTCCCTTTGAGAGGATTGCAATGGATCTGGTAGGACCTCTTGTTAAGTCTGCTAGAGGTCACCAGCATATTCTGGTTATTGTGAATTATGCTACCCAATACCCAGAAGCGATCCCTCTAAAGAAAGCTACAGCAAAAAACATTGCAAAAGAACAGTTTGTTATGTTTACCAGAATTGGGTTACCTAAAGAAATTCTTACAGATCAGGGGACACCCTTTATGTCTAATGTCACAAAAGAGTTGTGTAAACTGCTGAAGATAACACATTTACGTACATCAGTTTACCATCTTCAGACTGACGGGTTGGTCGAAAGGTTTAACAAAACCCTAAAAGGGATGTTTAAAAAAGTGGTGGCACAGGATGGGAAAGACTGGGATTACCTCTTACCCTATCTGATGTTTTCTGTAAGGGAAGTACCTCAGGCCTCTACGGGGTTTTCTCCTTTTGAGCTAGTGTGTGGTCGACATCCCCGTGGTCTTTTGGATATTGCTAAAGAGACCTGGGAGCATGAGGCTACCCCTTACAGAAGCGTGATTGACCATATTTCGCAGAGGCAGGATAGAATTCAAAAAGTGATGCCTATTGTGAAGGAACATTTACAGCAAGCTCAGGAGAATCAGTCCCGGTTTTATAACAGGTCTGCTAAAATAAGGAACTTCAGCCCTGGTGACAGGGTGTTGGTTCTGGTTCCTACAGTGGAAAGCAAATTTTTGGCTAAGTGGCAAGGGCCATATGAAATTGTGGAGAAGGTTGACGATGTAAATTATAGAGTACATCAGCCAGGTAAACGGAAGCCTTACCAAATTTACCATGTAAATTTAATTAAACCTTGGAAGGACCGTGAGGTTTTGTTAGCGGTCAACAATACATGTGAAGGGGATGGTGTCTCTGGGATACCTCAGGTTAACATTCCAGAAACTTTGGCTGGTTCACAAACTCAGGAGGCAAAGGAGTTTGTGCAGCACAACAGAGACGTATTCTCTGAACTACCAGGCCAAACCCACTTAATCAAACATGACATCATAACAGAACTGGGTGTCAAAGTGAACCAAAAGCCATACAGGGTACCTGAGGCGAGGCACAAAGCTATTGCAGAAGAAGTGAAAATGATGCTTAGCCTAGGGGTTATCAATGAGTCACATAGTGATTGGTCTAGTCCTATAGTGCTAATACCAAAACCAGATGGCACTATAAGATTTTGTAACGACTTCAGAAAGTTGAATGCAGTGTCAAAATTTTATGCTTATCCAATGCCTCGAGTGGATGAGCTCATTGATAGGTTGGGTAATGGCCGATATTTCACTACATTGGATTTGACGAAGGGCTACTGGCAAGTGCCTTTGACTGAGGAGGCCAAAGAGAAAACTGCCTTTAGCACCCCTGATGGTCATTTTCCGTATGCAGTTCTTCCCTTTGGTCTGCATGGGGCTCCAGCCACGTTCCAGAGGCTGATGGACAGAATTTTAAAACCCCATCGAAAACATGCAGCTGCCTATATGGATGATGTAATAATACATAGCCCAGATTAGGAAAGTCATCTACCCAAGGTTCAAGCTGTCCTGAATTCGATTAGGGAAGCGGGTTTGACAGCAAATCCCAAAAAATGTACCCTTGGGCAAGAAGAGGCAAAGTACTTGGGGTACACAATTGGACGAGGCATTATTAAGCCTCAAATAAACAAGATTGAAGCCATTCAGAACTGGCCTAGGCCAGTAAACAAGAAACAGGTCAGGGCATTTTTGGGCCTAACTGGTTACTATAGGCGATTTATTGAAAACTTTGCCAGTATTGCTGCCCCCTTATCTGATCTTACAAAAGGTAAAGATTCAGTTATGGTCAAATGGACTGCTGAAACCGAGCAGGCCTTCCAAAGACTGAAGCAAGCTCTTTGTTCCCAGCCGGTGTTGATAACACCAGACTTCCAAAAACAGTTTATTGTGCAAACTGATGCCTCTGATGTTGTGAGTTAAACTGCTGTGTTTTGTGTTTAGGGAGCTGTGCAGTAGGCCCAGCTCTCTCTAGTTAGTTACCTGCATTGTATATTGTAGGTAGTGGCCGGACAGCTAGGATTTTGTTTTGTATTTTATTGTTTTGTTTTTTTCTTCAACCACTAATAAAACTGGTTGCGGCCAGTTGCACCATACTGGACTGGACTCTAATTGTTGTGCCAAAAAGCGCTCGTCTATCTGAGGAGACGACGATCCCAGATCTAATCCTGTTACTATATATATACAGGTATATATATACAGTATACTAAAATTCTAGCAGAGCAACTCCTCCGATTGCTCCTGCGGTTTATTAAGCTTGACCAGATGGACTTCGTTACAGGCCCTGGATGGTACTCACAGGTTTACCAATCTAATTCAAAGGACGAAGCATACTCCGACGCCTTCTCTCCTTCTAGCTTTGGATGCGGAGTCCACTGTGGCTATTTAGACCAACTGCTGGAGAAATTTGGTATCTGTGATCCCTTTAAGGCAGCTATTCTTTCTCTTTACTCCTGCCCCTCTGCCAAAGTCCTGTCCTCAGGATTTTTATCAGAATCCTTTTCGATCCATAATGGGACACGACAGGGGTGCCCACTCTCAATGATTAATTTTGCCTTGCAGAGTCCTTTAGATTGAGCCCAGACATTGTCGGTATTCCCATCGGAGGGTCGCAGCACAAAATAGGCCTGTATGCTGATGACATTATTCTCTCTCTCCTGCCCACTGTCCTCCCTAAGGGTAGTCACTGAGGCCATGGAAAACTTTAGTGGGGTCTCCTATTACAAGATAAACCCATCTAAATCACAGGTGCTCAATATTGGCTAAATCTATCCCATTTAATTGGGATCTTAACAGTATTTCCTATCTAGGTATTTCCCTGACGGCCCCAAGCTCTGGCCTCTTTTCCCTAAACTATGTCCCCCTACTCACTAAGATGTTGTCCCTGCTTACACATTTCTCTCCCAAAGGTGATGATTCTGCCCATTATTTTTATCTTTTCTGAACAGTTATTTTAGCCCTCCCCAATACATACTTCGCTAGACTTCAAAAATACTCTATGATTTCATCTGGGAGGGGAAAAGGTCAAGTGTTAGATTCCATACTATGACCAGACCTTGGTCCAGGGGTGGGACAGGCACTCCGGATGTTAGGAAATACTGCGTTGCAACGGTGCTAGACCAATTGGAGGCTTGGTGGCGGGGCAGTACAGGTGGCTGTTAGGTAGAACTGGAGGAGGCTATAGTGGGAGCCACTCTTGAGCTTGTTACACCCAGATGCAAGAAGTAAAGTCATCTGTCCCCTTACCGCTACTAAGTATACAGGTGTCTGTATGGGCCTGGAAACTTCTTTCTCTCCATCTTTCTGCTGACAGCCTAGTACCTATGATGACCATGCCTCCCAGTTATGTAACTACATTCCTGCCCCACCTGAATGGTCTCTTAAAGGTTTTATTCACATTAGACAATTGTTCATAGGAGACCATATCAAGTCATTTGTGATGTTAAAAGAGGAATTCCAAATTCCACCTAGGGACTTTTACAAGTTTTTGTAAATTCTCCACCTTCTTCAGTCCCGGAGTACAACACTCCCTATATTTCCCAATGTGGTTCTTCAGCACCTGTAACTTCATCTAAAGGAGGTTCCTCAGGTTGTTATAAAACCTTGACTCTCCTAGTGGAACAGATTAAGCCCTCTTGTCTCATACACTGGGAGAAGGATCTCTCTAGACAGGATACGTCAAATTCATGTTGAAGGGCGCTGACATTAGGAGACAACTTATAAAATCTCTCTCAGATGGTATCATGTTCCATCACTACTAGCCCACATAGACTCCACTTACTCAAACCTGTGCTAGAGATGTATATATAGATTTCCACTATGTGCGGCATGAGCCTTTATTTTGTTCTTATTATGCTGTTTTGTCACATGCTCTTGTTCATGTTTCTGTTTCTTTTTACTGTTCATAATTGACTGTATACCTTCTTATTTCTATTTCCTGAATTTCTACGGAGTATCTACGGCTATAAGGCTGTATGTCACGTTCCTCAATATATTATGCTGTTGTGTGATGCTCCCCGTTGTCTGCTCTTCCTCCAGTGATTTCTGTTTGCTATTTCACTAATTACCATGACTGCCAAGCAGTCCTTATGTTCATGTTTTTGCATTGTTTGTACTTTTTTTCTATTTTCTGAAAAATCTGATAAAAATTTAATTTGGAAAAAAAGAGCATGATAGCATGGCTTAAAGGCGTTTTCCAGGAAGAAATCATTTTTCAAAAAAGGTCAGTTAGTGCTATACATAGGTTAATAAGTTCAACCAAATTCTTTTAGCAGTGTTTTGAGTGATTTCTGGGTTTCTCTTGGATCTCCTGGCATCTTCTGCATTTTACATGCTGTAGCTTCCTGTCCAACTACCATGATGTCTTGCACTTCACTCAGAGATCTTTCCCCCACCCTCTCTCACTCCATCCCCCTCCCTTTCTCACTCACATCTCCTCCCTGTTTCCCTAGCTAGCCTGCCTACTACTAGCCCTTCTTAACTAACTCACCCCCCCGCAACACCCACCACCCCTTCCACCACATGATATATACCCGTCTTCGGAGCAGGACTTTCTGGGCACAGTACTTCAATTGTTATGGGTGGCTGGCACTTCCTTGATGTCTGCCGACTGCCTACACCTGCACAATAGAGCTGGAGTGCTGACATGTGCAGTAGCTATATTGTGCAGGCGTGGACGGTTGGCAGACATCAAGAAGAGGAGGTGATATCCCGTGCCCAGAAGATCCAGACAGGAAGACAGGTAAGTCTGATGGGGTGGGGGGCTAGTATTGGTGAAGATCTGTTTCCAGAAATGGGGAAACGTAATGTCACTAGAAAATCGGAAAATGTGCCTGGGGTGGTCTGTTCTGGCGATCTAGGTAAATATAGCTTTTTGTTACAGTAAGTAATTTAGAAAGTAGTCAGAGGGGGGAGAATGTGTAGGTTTGATAAGATAGATGAGTTTATCCCAGACATTTCAACAAACCACAAGACTACTGGAGCAATGACCTTAGGACAGACAAGACCACAGTGAAGTATTTTGGCCATTAAGCACAATATCACTTTTGAGAAAAACCAAATGCAGCATATCAACACAAATGCCTCATACCAACTGTCAAGCATGGTGTTGGGGGGGTGATGATTTGGGCTTGTTTTACAGTCACAGGACCTGGGCACTTTGTAGTGGTTGATCCATAAGAGTATTCTACAATCAAATGTGAGGCCATCTATACAACAACAAAAACTTGGCTGAAACTGGGTCATGCAGCAGGCAGGGGTGTAACTTAAGGGTATGCAGAGGGTGCAGTCGCACCTAGGTTCTATAGCCTTACGGGGCCCTTAAGTTGTCTTGTCCCAACATGAGGAGACCAGTACTACAAATGATACATTACAGTTAGGGGCCTGGTAAACATTTTGCATCAGGGCCCCGAAGCTTCATGTTATGCCTCTGGCAATAGGAAAATGATCCCAGGTATACCAGCAAATATTCAATAGAATGTATGAAAAAGAAAGGAATTAAGGTGTTGCAATGGTCTTTCAAAGCCAAGACCTCAACTCTATTGAAATGCTTTGGCCAGACCTTAAGAGAGATGAGCATAAATTAATGTCCACAATCGTCAATGAACTGAAGCAACACTGTAAAGAAGAGTGGGACAAAATTACTCCAGGGAAATATAACAGACTAATAAAGTCATATAGAAAACCATTACAAGTTATTGCTGCTAAAGGTGGTTCAACAAGCTATTGATCAGTGGGGTGGACTTAGTCTTTCACACATGGCTTTTACAAATTTTTGTTAAATAATTATGTGGTGTAAATTGTCATGTGTAGTTGTCCATTTGAAGCTGTATTTACCTAATTTTAAGAGCTTCAAAGGACCACATTACTTTGTTGTGTCCTCAAACATAAAACCATAGAATTCAAAGATGGTGTACTAGATATATGGATGGGGATATATATATACAGTGGGGAAAAAAGTATTTAGTCAGCCACCAATTGTGCAAGTTCTCCCACTTAAAAAGATGAGGCCGGCCTGTAATTGTCATCATAGGTAGACCTCAACTATGAGAGACAAAATGAGAAAACAAATCCAGAAAATCACATTGTCTGATTTTTTTAAGAATTTATTTGCAAATTATGGTGGAAAATAAGTATTTGGTCACCTACAAACATGCAAGATTTCTGGCTCTCACAGACCTGTAACTTCTTTTTAAGAGGCGCCTCTGTCCTCCACTCATTACCTGTAGTAATGGCTCCTGTTTGACATTGTTATCAGTATAAAAGACACCTGTCCACAACCTCAAACAGTCACACTCCAAACTCCACTATGGTGAAGACCAAAGAGCTGTGGAAAGACACCAGAAACAAAATTGTAGACCTGCACCAGGCTGGGAAGACTGAATCTGCAATAGGCAAGCAGCTTGGTGTGACGAAATCAACTGTGGGAGCAATAATTAGAAAATGGAAGACATACAAGACCACTGATAATTATCAATCATTTATAATTATCCCTGATCTCCCTCGATCAGGGGCTCCATGCAAGATCTCACCCCGTGGGGTCAAAATGATCACAAGAAGGGTGAGCAAAAATCCCAGAACCACATGGGGGGGACCTAGTGAATGACCTGCAGAAAGCTGGGACTAACGTAACAAAGGCTACCATCAGTAACACACTACGCCGCCAGGGACTCAGAGCCTGCAGTGCCAGACGTGTCCCCCTGCTTAAGCCAGTACATATCTGGGTCCGTTTGAAGTTTGCTCGAGAGCATTTGGATGTTCCAGAAAAGTATTGGGAGAAGGTCATATGGTCAGATGATACAAAAGTAGAACTGTTTGGTAGAAACACAACTCGTCGTGTTTGGAGGAGAGTGAATGCTGAGTTGCATCCAAAGAACACCATACCTACTGTGAAGCATGGGGGTGGCAACATCATGCTTTGGGGCCGTTTCTCTGCAAAGGGACCAGGACGACTGATCCATGTACATGAAAGAATGAATGGGGCCATGTATCATGAGATTTTGAGTGCAAACCTCCTTCCATCAGCAAGGGCATTGAAGATGAAAGGTGGATAGGTCTTTTAGCATGACAATGATCCCAAGCACACCGCCAGGGCAATGAAGGAGTGGCTTCGTAAGAAGCATTTCAAGGTCTTGGAGTGGCCTAGCCAGTCTTCAGATCTCAACCCCATAGAAAACCTTTGGAGGGAGTTGAAAGTCCATGTTGCCCAACGACAGCCCCAAAACATCACTGCTCTAGAGGAGATCTGCATGGAGGAATGGGCCAACATACCAGCAACAGTGTGTGCCAACCTTGTGAAGACTTACAGAAAACGTTTGACCTCTGTCATTGCCAACAAAGGATATAGAACAAAGTATTGAGATGAACTTTTGTTATTGACCAAATACTTATTTTCCACCATAATTTACAAATATATTTTTTAAAAGTCAGACAATGTGATTTTCTGGATTTGTTTTCTCATTTTGTCTCTCATAGTTGAGGTCTATCTATGATGACAATTACAGGCCGGCCTCATCTTTTTAAGTGGGAGAACTTGCACAATTGGTGGCTGACTAAATACTTTTTTTCCCCACTGTATCATAGATGAATATATATGTAGATGGATATATATATATATATATATATATATATATATATATATGACATAGGAGATTTGCTTTGTGTTCTAAAAGCTTTCGGGCACCCCACTGCTGAATCCAAAATTCCATCTCCCTAATTTCCCTGATGATTGCGCAGTTGATTAAAGACTCAGCCATGTGGAGCTACAGAGCAATGTTCAGCGATCATGCTGTGTAAAATTGCAGAGAATTTTGCATTATAATGAAATTGATTAAATACCTCCTCCTAGAAGAACTTAGCAAGGTATTGTCCATAGTTGCTGATTGTCTGTCTGTTGAGAAGAAGCAGCAAAAGAAGCACTGGAGTGAGACCCTGTATTGATGCTTCAGGCTGTCAAGGTGATAAAATCTTATAACACATTGCGATGAATGAGCGGTGTACAACTAAATGAAAACTGTGGCATGCATTTATTAGCTTTTTATGTCACCTTGAGTTACTCTATAGTGTTTTGCTTTCATATTCTGGGTTATTTTAATAATTTGAGAATACCTTAATACTTAATATGTTAATGCATATTTTAATTATAATAATCTAATGGCACTTAGTGCAGCCAAAAAAAAAACCCAAAAAAAAAAAAAAAAACCTTATTCCCAAAAAAAACCACAAATTTTTTAAATTGCTGCAATGTTATGTCACCATGAGGCCTGTTGACATAGAAACATAGAAGATTGATGGCAGAAAAAGACCATATAGTCCATCTAGTCTGCCGTTATATCAATACCATTTTATCTTAGAATAGACGTGTTTGTGGCATCCCAGAGCTGGCGTATGGCTGGGCTGAGGGTGATCTCTGTGGCATTGTATTATTTCCTGTTGCTTCCTGGGTGGTGTAGCAGGGGGTGGGGCCTGAGTCTCACACAACACAGCGCCACCTAGTGAGCCTCACACATGCATTACACCTCCCATAGGATTGAATAGTAACCAAATGTCCAATGGGAGGACATCGCCTGGGAAAAGGGGAGGAGTCAACTGATCACTGGGTCCCCATGGTAACACCCCTGCAGGAAGGTCCTGCGTGTGAGGAGTTAGAAGTGTGGAGTGTTAGGAGGAGGAGGTGAGGAGATAAGTGTGATGTCCTGTGAAGAAAGCAGTGAGTTTAGTGCAGGAATCTCAAGTCCTAGACAGGCCCAGGAAGGTTGGAGAGCTGACATACTCCAGCTATTCAGAAGATCCTGTCCCCTGTCTGCCTAGCCATCGCCCTGAAGGAAGTCAAGCATCATTATCTTGTCAGCCTGAGACTGTGGAGAGAACATTCTGGAACACGTGCTCCATAGCAAGTATCACAGGATCCAGGGGCCAAGGCCAGACCTGTGGAATATCCTGCCACCCTGACTATTGCACCCCCGAAACTCTGAGCTATCAGGACCACATAACGTGAGTGGGGAATATTATGTGCTAGTATCATGGTCGGCATCCTCCTATGAGCCAAATAGGAGCCCAGACGCACCTTAGGGCTGTAACACTGAAGTATAAGGGGCTAGGAACACCTTTCATCAAGTCTACCCTGCACCCCAGGACTTTGCTGTGTCACCAGGCGTACCCCGTTGTTTTGTATTGAAGAAACTGTTTAAGCATTTGTGCCTCCACACCCATGGAAGTAAAAGTTCAACTTTACAACCGTTTCTGTGTCTGACTCTGCACCGACAACATCAGGGCGCCCCCAAACACCACCAGTCGGCACAGTATAGGGGAAGCGCCCCGGGGGAACAATCACCACCAACATTTGTGCAGCCCCCTCATCACCGGTACCAGTGGTGGTAACGTGGGACAGCACCAGCGCTGCGCCCTCGTGCCCAGAGACCGTGACAAGTCTGCGCTGTTTGCACCCCCGCAATCCCAACTGCAGCGTTGCCTTCCATCTGGTCACCGCATGTTTATCCCAGGTATTCTTAAATTCACTTACTGTAGATTTCCTAACTACATATGTTGAAAGTTTGCTCCAAGCCTCAACTACTCTTTCAGTGAAATAATATTTCCTGAAATTGCTTCTGATCTCCCCCCAACTAATTTCAGATTGTGCCCCTTGTTCTTGTGTTTAGTTTTTTTAATTGAATACACTTCCTTCCAGAAACATATTCATGTGTTTAACACATTTAAAGGTTTCGATCATGTCCCCATCTCTTCCTTCTTTTTTCAAGGCTATATAGATTAAGTTTTTTAAGCAACTCCTGATATGTTTTATGCTTCATCATTTTTGTAACCCTTCTTTGCATCAGTTCTATTATATTTATGTCTTTTTGTAGGTGGAGTTTCAATCCCTCTATAGTGCTCTATACAGTGGGATCACAATCTATCTCTTTCTACTGCTTATACTTCTATCTGTATATCCTACAGTACTTTCTTTCCCTGCCAGAGACATAGCTAGGGGTTCAGCATGGGGGGCGAACACGTCCAAGTGGGCCCCCAACTCAGGTATAACAACACTATCACTATACGGTGACCATATAGTGGTAGATAGTGGTTCTACACAGGGCTGTGAAGACCAGTTAGGTAAATACAGTACAGGAACAATGTTGTGACTTACTGGTGACATCTCTGACTGTTTACACTTATCGTCTCTTCCATCTGGACCGCCATGACCACTAATTCCAGTTGTGACTGTAAAGTTTGTAACACAGACATCGTTAGCTCCTCTTTTTCCAGGCACCTGACCACATTGTCTTCAACTACATAAAATCTCCATCTTCTGCTACCCCAGTTATAACATATATGATATAAAAACCCTGGAAATGAATAATACCTTAGTGTGCCTTTTTCATTTAATAATGCTCCTATGTGCCCCATTTATTTAATAGTGCCCCTCAATTAATAATTCCCCCTAATTAATAATTCCCTAAGTACCCCCTTAAATCAATAATGCTCTGAGTGCCACCTAAAATTAATATTGCCCAATTCCTCTATTATTAATTATACTCTCTTATGTCTCCTTGTATAAATTATGCCCTCTTACATAAATGCCCCTCTTGTATTAATAATGCCTATTAATAACCCCTTTCTATTGAAGAGGACCTTTCACGTCCTTTCAAGTCCTCATGCATATGCAATTTTATATACTGAATTCAGCGTACTGTTGGCTTTCCCATTATGTGACCCGGTGGAGGAAATATCGGTGCCATTAGTTTCGGCACCAATCTCTCCCCACCATCAGAAGGGCGTTCCTGGCAGTCTAGCGTCATTGCTGGTCTGTGAGGAATGCCCCCCCCCGACAGTACTCATCCATAGACTGGGGGAGGGGGGCCTTCCTCACAGCTCAGCGTCATCGCAGGGCAGTAAGGAACGTCCCCTCTGACAGTACAAGGCTATGATAGAGTACTGTCAAGGGGGCCTTCCTCACAGCTCAGCAATGACACTAGACTGTCAGGAACGCCCTTCTGACAGTGGTGAGAGATCAGTTCCGAAACTAACGGCACCGATATCTCCAGCCCCGGGGCACATAACGGAAAAGCCAACTGTCGGCTTTCTAGCGGTATATAAAATCAAAGGTTCATGAGGACATGAAAGGTCCTCTTTAAAGGGGTTGACCAGGAAGTGGACAAATCACAGTGGAGGTGGGGTAGGTAATAAAAAATCATACTCAGGCTGGGTCCACACCAGCGCTTGGACTCTGTTGGGGGATTCTGTCCCCCATTCCGTTTGAAAAATGCAGAAAGAAGGGGGGCGGAGCCTGACCGCTATTCAAGACGGCCGCTTAATTTAGAGCTCCCGTCTTACCGCTCGGAGTACCTGTCTATTTTGCGTCTTCCAGCCTCCAAAATGGTAAAAACCCTGAAGGATAGGTCAGGGGACAGACCGGAGACCACCAAGACTAGGAAACATAAAGATATAAAATTTTTTTATTTTTTAGTGAAGAATCAACAACAAATGGGACACAATTGTGAAGTGGAACGAAATTTATTGGTTATTTTAAACTTTTGTAAAAAAAAACAAACTGAAAAGTGGGGCGTGCAATATTATTCGGCCCCTTTACTTTCAGTGCAGCAAACTCACTGCAGAAGTTCAGTGAGGATCTCTGAATGATCCAATGTTGTCCTAAATGACTAAGGATGATAAATATAATCCACCTGTGTGTAATCAAGTCTCCGTATAAATGCACCTACTCTGTGATAGTCTCAGGGTTCTGTTTAAAGCACAGAGATCATCATGAAGACCAAGGAACACACTAGGCAGGTCCGTGATACTGTTGTGGAGAAGTTTAAAGCCGGATTTGGATACAAAAAGATTTCCCAAGGAGCACTGTGCAAGTGATCATATTGAAATGGAAGGAATATCAGACGACTGCAAATCTATCAAGACCCGGCCATCCCTCTAAACTTTCATCTCAAACAAGGAGAAGACTGATCAGAGATGCAGCCAAGAGGCCCATGATCACGCTGGATGAACTGCAGAGATCTACAGCTGAGGTGGGAGAGTCTGTCCATAGGACAACAATCAGTCATACACTGCGCAAATCTGACCTTTATGGAAGAGTGGCAAGAAGAAAGCCATTTCTCAAAGATATCCATAAAAAGTCTCGTTTAAAGTTTGCCACAAGCCACCTGGGAGACACACCAAACATGTGGAAGAAGGTGCTCTGGTCAGATGAAACCAAAATCGAACTTTTTGGCCACAATGCAAAACGATATGTTTGGCGTAAAAGCAACACAGCTCATCACCCTGAACACACCATCCCCACTGTCAAACATGGTGGTAGCAGCATCATGGTTTGGGACTGCTTTTCTTCAGCAGGGACAGGGAAGATGGTTAAAATTGGGAAGATGGATGAAGCCAAATACAGGACCATTCTGGAAGAAAACCTGTTGGAGTCTGCAAAAGACCTGAGACTGGGACGGAGATTTATCTTCCAACAAGACAATAATCCCAAACATAAAGCAAAATCTACAATGGAATGGTTCACAAATAAACGTATCCAGGTGTTAGAATGGCCAAGTCAAAGTCCAGACCTGAATCCAATCGAGAATCTGTGGAAAGAGCTGAAAACTGCTGTTCACAAACGCTCTCCATCCAACCTCACTGAGCTCGAGCTGTTTTCCAAGGAAGAATGGGCAAGAATTTCAGTCTCTCGATGTGCAAAACTGATAGAGACATACCCCAAGCAACTTGCAGCTGTAATCGCAGCAAAAGGTGGTGCTACAAAGTATTAACTTAAGGGGGCCAAATAATTTGGCACACCCCACTTTTCAGTTTTTTATTTTTTACAAAAATTTAAAATAACCAATAAATTTCGTTCCACTTCACAATTGTGTCCCACTTGTTGTTGATTCTTCACCAAAAAATTAAAATTTTATATCTTTATGTTTGAAGCCTGAAATGTGGCAAAAGGTTGAAAAGTTCAAGGGGGCCGAATACTTTTGTAAGGCACTGTATGTGACAAGAAGGTGCTTTTCCACTGACTTTTTCCCTTCAGCCTCTCGTTCCTGTATGATGGCAAGCAGTGTACCATTAGAGTCCCAGATGACTTACCCACGGCATGGGAGCTACTAGGTATTGCCCCTATACCCATCCTGTCCTGGTTGGCAGTTACACCCAACACAAAAAAAGAGTCTCTATCTGTGGTATCCATATACACAGTCACAATGTCAGTCTCACTGATCAGCCACTGAGCACAGTTCCTTTCACGTGGACTCACTAGTCCTGTTGTCTCTTTACACTCTGTTTGTCTCTGGACCAAGATACAGCTTAGCTGTACAGAAAAATCTCCACACCAGTTCAATACAACACTTGCTAAGATGGCTGCTGCTCTCTGTCTCGTCACTTCCTGCTTCTCTCTCACATTCTTCTGCAGAACAGGCAAGCTGACATAAAAGGGGGGGTCTCACTCCAGCATCATGTCACAATTACAATGGCTGCTGTCTTAAAGGAACAGAATCACAGAAATACATTCAACATTAACAGTTTATACAGACAAAAGAAGCTTAAGACAACCATTGGCTGTCTCTTACACAGGTGTGGAAGGGGAAGCCGACGAGGCCCAAGAAGATGCCTACTCACCCTTAACCCAGAATTCACCATGATTATCTATAGTCTGAGGCTGTGAGTATGTTTTTGCAGTCCCAGTCCCTGCCTCACTGGGTTCCCTGGACTAGTGGGACACTCTGTTAACTACCCAGCGCTCACAATACTGGGCGGCTGGTTGACACACGTTCAGTTATATGCTTACCCTATTTTATATGCAGTACTCCCCACATTTCTGATGATCAGGTGGATCATGTACAGGTTATGGTCCTGTGTACCCTCCGACTCCCTCACGTACCCCCTTCAGCTCAACCTTCCTTGCGCTGATCTGCTCCCAGTCCTCAGAATGTTGCTCCCCGTTTATAGGCAAATAGTTACCACATTTGTTTCTTTGTCATTCCCTGAATTCTGTTTTACGTCTAGTCCACGGGTGCAGTGCTGCCCAGTCTGGCATCAGTGGGGTCCCCTTCATAATTGCCGTGCTCCCTCTCTTGTCTCATAAGGATGGCGATACTTAATATTACCTCCTGGAATGTGCATGGTTTGAACACCCCCCCAAAAGAGATTTCAACTGCTGACACTCCTTAAGAGGTTCGGCTAAAAAATTTGCTTTTTGCAGGAGACGCACTTTAAATCGATGTCAGTCCCTAAACTCTCTACCAAATATTTTAAGCACTGGTTCCACAGTTGTAATGCCAAAGCCTCCAGGGGCGTCTCTATTGTGATTGCTAAGTCTGTCCCTTTTGAACCACTGGTGGTTTGTGCTTACCCTGAGGGCCGGTTCATCTTTGTGAAGGGTAAAGTGGGGAACCTGCTGATATCACAGGGAAACTTTTATACCCCTAATGTGAAGCAAACGTACTGGTTATCTCGTACACTGTCTAGGTTTAGAGACTTTGCTGAGGGGATCAGCGTGGTTGGGGGGGACTTCAATGTCGCTCTTTACCCGGCCTTGGATTCCTCTACCGCCACCTCTGCCCACTCTCAGAGGGCACTCGCTGGCTTGCAGAAAGCCCTCCATGAAGCGGATATTTTAGATTCTTGGAGGAGATTCAACCCGTCCTTGAGGGACTACACATATGTATCCACTGTTCACCACTCCTCACATAGATTGGACTACTTGTTTTTGTCACGATCGCATGTGATCTTTGGATCTTTCACTATTTCAGACCATACACCGGTGTCCATGTCGCTGACCCTCCACGCCTTGCCGACGAGGACTTGGTCATGGAGACTAAACCAGACCCTCCTAGATAGCCAATGCCGTGTAGCTACTTTGACACCAAACTCCAACGTTTCTTTGCAGAAAACCCTGCTTCAGATACAGGCTATAACATGGGAAGCACATAAAGCTTTCATTCGAGGTGAGTTGATAGCCCTTGGGTCGAGGGTCAAGAGAGAACACATGGCACACCTTAACGACCTGTTGTCTAAAATCTATGCGCTAGAGTGCATTCAGAAGCGTTCTAGGGCCTTTGCAGCCCAATCAGATCTCTCTGACCTTCGTACACAGTTACGTGATCACTTAAATGTTCGGTATGCCAAAAACTACCAGTATGCTAAATTCAAATTTTATGCCCATGGGAATAAGGGGAACAGGATGATGACCCATTTAAGTAAAAAGAGGAAAGACTCCGCCTTCATTAAAAAGATTGTGTCTGATCAGGGTATCGTAGTCACTAGTAAAGAGGACATAGCAGCTCAGTTTCAGAAATATTTTCAGAATTTATATAATCTGAAGCCAGCCCTAGACCCCCTTGACCCGACCACCGCACAATATATGGATAATTTCCATCAACATCTTCGCCTGCCCACACTAACTGAGGAGAACAAAAACTCCCTCCTTCAGCCAGTTTCCGAAACGGGAGGTACAGTCCACCCTCCCATCCATGCCGTTGGGAAAATGCCCAGGCTCAGATGGGCTCCCAGTAGGGTATTACAAAGTGTTTGGTGCCACCCTTCTCCCACATTTAACTGCCTGGTGCGAGGCTAACCAGAATTAGGGTTAATGCGACTCTGTCGGAGCCGTTTTCCATACGGAATGGTTTAAGGCAGGGTTGCCCTCTCTCGCCCACATTGTTTATCTTAGTGATGGAGACTCTTTTGCAGGCCATTAGAGATCACCCCGACATCAAAGGTATTACAGTAGGAGACACCACCCATTATAGCGCAGCTTTTGCTGATGACTTGCTCCTCTTAGCATCAGACCCTATCCCCAGGTACTACAGCTACTAGACTGGTTTGACCAACTGTCTAATTTTAAAATCAACTATACTAAGTCGGAAGCAATGAATATTTCCCTCCCTGACTCTGAACATTCCATTCTACAAGCGCAATCCCCATTTAATTGGCAACCCTCTAGCATACAGTACTTAGGAGTTCGGATAACCAATGACCCCAACTCCCTTTTCAGTTCCAACTACCCCCATCTTCTACGGGAGGTGAGGAGCCATTTATCCTCTCTGTCCATCCCTTATGTTTCATGGATGGGGAGGAAGAATCTGCTCCGAACCTATGTTATGCCTAAATTTCTATATGTAGGGGGCCTGGCTATGGAGGAGTGAGGTCGCATATTCCTCAGCTCCTTCCCTGGCTTACCTGGGCCGACGCCGAATCCGCTGACCAGAGGTTCTCCTGCCCCGTGGACCATGGGCAAATCCCGGCGGGTCCCACCGAGGTCCTCATCCACTCCCTTGAGGGTCCCTACAGGGCCCACCATCGATAGATTCCTCTGGGGCCCGGGAACTTCTGCGTCACAGCCGACGCTTTCCAAGATGGAGTTCGACACCGCCGCGGTTCTCCTGTGTGCGTACAGCCGGCACTCTTAGCGGTTTTAGCAGCCGAAGCGGCCCCTTCCCCCACCGGAGATCTGGGCTTGTTCCCTCAGCCCACCGGGGATATGGATGATGAGGGAGTCTGGGCTCTGCTCAACCCCCGTTTCACCTGCGTCAGCGGCGGCTTCTGAGTGGGACTGGCCATCCCTGCCGCTGTCTCCTGTGCCCTCCATGTCACAGCAATCCCCGGAGGTGAGAAGACCCCCCACCCTGCCCTGGCCTGTGGCTTCCTCTACCCCTTCCACGGCCCTGTGCTCTACAATGAAGGCCCCTCTGTTTACTCCCCCTGGCAATGGGTTACAGCTGGACTCATACCCTCTTGACACTTCCTCCACCGGTAGTCTCTGTCCAGCACCTGCCACAGTACCGCTGAGCTTGCTATCTGCCACGGCGGCTCCATACTTACCTCGGGCATCCCATGTCCCTCTGATACCTCCTCCTGTCATGGCCTCCGCCTCTGCTGGTCAGAGTGCGGGGGACCCCACTGGGACTGTTCCTCCTTCATTCTGCACTCTATCCTCTTCTACCATCTCCTCCGACACCCTGGCCGAACTACGCCAACTGAACGCCTATCTCCGTGCCATCCCCACAAAGTCTGACATGGAGGAATATGTGGCACGCCTGGAGCAGTCATACAAATCTGAGTTGGCCGCTGTTCGTTCTACTGTACAATCATTGGAGGGGAGAGTGGATACCCTGGAGGCCTCTTCTACCTCACTTTCTACCCAGTTATCCACTCATGACTCTGTACTGCTGTCTCACTCTCACCAGTTGCACCACCTGACCGATCTTTTGGATGACCTTGAGAACAGGAACAGACGGAACAATATCAGCGTGCAGGGCCTTCCTGAAGTCATTGAACCCCAGCAACTGGACACTACTCTGCGTACTATTTTCAACTCCCTCCTGGGGGTCCCTCCTAACTCTCCGCTCGAGTTGGACCGGGCGCATCGTTCCCTGGGCCCACGCCCTCTGGACTTTGCCAATCCTAGAGACGTCATTTGCCAGGTACATAGGTACCAGCTCAAAGAGGCCATCATGCAGAAGGCCAGGGATGCCTGCCAAGTCGAGTTTCAGGATGCTCCTATCAACTTATTCCCGAATCTGTCCAGACTCACCCTTGCCAGGCGGAGTGCTCTGAAGCCTGTTCTGGACCGTCTGATTCGTCACCAGATCCCGTACTCCTGGGGGTCTCCTTTCCGACTGCAGGTCCGGCGGGATGGCCGTTCTATTTCCCTTTCTCGTCCGGACGATGTTCCTGCCTTCACAGCTGCCCTTGAACTCCCTCCGGTGCGGATTCTGGAGTTACCTGGCGCCCCAGAACCAGCCCAACCCGCGCGGTCCCAGCGCCACCCCAGACGCCGCCGACGTGACCGAGCCTCCACTACTGCGGCTCAGCAACAGGACCATCAAGCCTCCCCGACTTGAACACTGAACTGCCTTTCTTGCACACCAGCGAGACTGCCTTTCTGTAACCCCTAGGGGTTTTCGTCTGCCTCCTGCGGGGCCGTGAAATACCGTTATCTTCCCTCTATCTCTATCCTTCCCACTTTTTCAGTCTCCAGCCTCTCTTTTCTTCTCTTCCCTTTCTTCTTGCCCGCTTCCTTTGTCTTTTTCCTTTACACTGTTTTGTTCCCCTCTCTCTCATGCCTTGGTCTATCTAGCTTCTTTACATTTTTTATTTTGGTCAGCATATTTTTGTTGTTACAGTTACCTCTATAGTGGCGTGGCCCAGGGACTCGGGGGGGGGGGGGAGCAGCTCCTTCCTGGAAAGCTCATTCCCCACCGGGGTCTCCGTGCTACTGTGTAACACGTGTTTAGGTATTGTTTACCTTTTCCCCACCTGTTTTGGTGGTGGCTCATTCCACCACCTTACTGCATAGTCAGTTGAATTCTGTTTCTGTGTTAGATTGTGTCGGATCGTGTTAGTTTTTCCCTTTCCTAAATGTGTGTTCCTTTTGTGTCCCCCCCTTCCCCCCCCCCCTTTCCAGCCATGTCTACTTTGAATATTTGTACCTTGAACGCAAGAGGATTTAACGTCCCACAAAAATGCAGCCTGATCTTGTACCAATTTCACAAAAAATGTTCTCATATCCTTATTTTACAGGAGACTCATTTTAAGGAAGGTCATGTTCCGGATATCCGCAACCGCCATTTCCCCGTTTGGTTCCTCAGCGTCAATCCGGCCGCCAAGTCCAAAGGAGTATCTATTGCTCTGCATAGGTCTCTGCAGCACAAGGTAATGGACACTCAGATTGACCCCGAGAGTAGATTTGTCTTTCTCAAACTGCGCATCGCGGGTACGGTCCTCACCATAGCAGGTTGCTACCTCCCTAATCAGAGACAACTGCGGTACTGTAGGGACCTAGTCGGCAAACTCTCTGACTTCGGCGAGGGGTTCATGATCCTCAGGGGCAACTTTAATTTAGTTTTGGACCCCATGACTGACTCTACCCCGTCCCACCTGCGTAGCCTTAACAATGCTCTTCATAACTCCCAGCTGGTTGACGTGTGGCGCATCCTACATCCCAATGAGCGAGACTACACGTATCACTCCCCTGCACACAACTCCTATAGCTGCATTGACTTTTTCTTGATCAGCCACCACGCCCTTTCTTGGGCCCCTACCGGACAGATTGGTTCCGCTCTTTGGTCGGACCATTCGCCCATATTTCTATCAGTGGAGGTTCCGGGACTCGTGCGCCGTCCCCTCACCTCACGGCGCTGCAATCAGGAACTTTGGTCTTGATCACGCTCAGGACTCGACATCACTTCCTCTACAGTGGGAGGCGCTAAAATGTGTGGTCCGGGGCGTCCTGATTAAACATGGTGCACGTCTTAAAAAAGAGCGGGCGGTGTGGGTCTCCTCGCAGCTAGCCAAGATTCATTCCCTTGAAGTGCAACATAAACGTTCCTCTCAGGCGGACTTCACAGAGCTCCTCAATGCTAGAGAGGAGCTTCAAGCCCACTTAGATGAGATGTCCATGCTCTCCCGTGACCGTGTCCGGAAACACTATTATGAGTTCGCGGATAAGTGTAGCCGTTCCCTCTCACGTCGCCTACATCCTCGCAATACCCCCACGTACATTCCCCAGATAAGTAAAGGCCCTGGGCGATCGGTCCATAACCCAGCGGACATCGCGTAGGCGTTTCGTTCCTTTTACCACGACCTCTATAACATTCATGGGCAATATGCCGATCTTGCCCCGGACTCTATTAGTGAGAAAATCTGGGAGTATGTCGTCGAGACCTCTCTTCCCACTATCGCTCCCTCAGAGTGCTTCTTGAGGACCCTTTCTACCTCGCTATTCAATCTTCCCCCTCGGGCAAATCCCCTGGCCCTGATGGGTTTACCCCCAGATTTTACAAGACCTTCCGAGACCTCCTCTCTCCAATGATGGCTCGTGTCTTTAATAGTATCGATGACACCACTCCATTTGCCCCCCAATCCCTATCGGCCTTCATTAGGGTTCTCCCCAAATCTGGAAAAGATCCATCCTGCAGTGCCAGTTATCGCCCGATTTCCCTGCTCAACATTGACATCAAATTATTTGCCAAATTGCTGGCTAATCGTCTGTCCCCTTTAATGGCGGGCCTGATCCTTACGGATCAGGTTGGCTTTATTTCAGGCCGCGAAGCCAGGGACAATGTTTGCAAGACGCTCATGGAGATCTCTGCGGCCTGCACTACCAGTGTCCCTATGTGCTTGCTCTCTGTGGACGCTGAAAAAGCGTTCAACTGCGTTCAATGGGGCTTCCTGCGGGCCACACTCCAACAAGTTGGAGTCGGCCCGGGGTTCCTGAGTAAGGTGCTTTCTCTTTACGGCGACGCGTCGGCAAAGGTGCGTGTCAATCGGCTTCTCTCCAACTCTTTTCCGGTTCGGAATGACACGTGGCAGGGTTGCCCTTTGTCCCCTCTTTTCTACGCACTGGTCATGGAACACCTAGCGACAGCCTTATGGAACTCTCCTAGTGTCCATGGTTTGCAGCTGGGCAACCGACAGATCAAAACGGCTTTATACGCTGACGACCTCCTCTTGTACGTCTCTCAGCCGTGTGTTTCCTTTCCATCCATTCTGCATGAGTTCCGTCGCTTTGGCAACCTGAACAATTTCAAGGTGAACCTCTCCAAGAGTGAGGCCCTCAATATCACTCTGCCCCCAGCGGAAGCAGCCCTCCTAGCGAACGATTTCCCCTTCAAATGGCACCTTACCTCCATTAAATATCTCGGGATCCATGTCCCTTTAGATCTCACCCTTCTCTACCGCCTTAATTACTTACCGATCCTCGAATCCCTTTTGATGGACCTCCGGAAATATGGTTCCCTCATGCTCTCCTGGTTCGGTCGCATCAACGTGCTGAAAATGCATGTCATGCCCCGTTTATTATATATGTTACAAGCTCTGCCCATTCCAATACCACCCTCTTTTTTTGCTCGCGCTCAGACTCAGTTTGGGAGGTTTGTGTGGGGAGCAGCGCGGAGCAGGTTGCGCTTCCGGATGCTGACGCGCTGTAAACTCCGTGGTGGTGCGGGCCTGCCTGATCCTTGACTATACTACCGTGCGACAGTACTGTTGCGCCTCTTTGACTGGCGTTATCGCGGGGAGGACAAGCAGTGGGTCTCTATAGAGGCCGACTTGCTTTCGGCCCACCTCCCCTCCCTACCTTGGGTTCCATCTCATTTTCGTCCCAGCGCTATCAGACACTCCATTCTATCCTCCCACTTCCTCAAGACTTGGGACTCTATATAAGTGTGGGTGGCCGCATAGCCAGGGTCCTGGGCCCCCTCAGCCCTCTGTTCCGAAATCCAATGTTCCAATGCTCCGCTGACAAATTCCTTTGCTGGCTGGCCAGGGATGACGTTCGCCTACATCAGGTCACAGACAGTGCTTTTCTTCCCTCTCTGGCACAATTGCAAGTTTCGCATCCCAGTCTCCGTTTGTCTTGGTTAGAATATGGCCAGATCACTGCCATCATCCGTAAGTTCTCCCTGCTTCCCATGCTCTCATCTTCTCTAACCGACCTGGAGTTTGCCCTTTCCCGGACTGACACCACTTCGCGTGCCCTCTCTGTTCTTTATGGTATCCTCCTCCAGGACACTACACCCGGGCCCCCCTCCTACATTGGCCCCTGGGAATCTGACCTTGGTACCTGCCTCTCGACTGCCGACTGGGATAAGTCCTTCCTGTACACACATAAACTCCCATTGCCCTACGGTGTGCAGGAAAAGAACTACAAAATACTGACCTGCTGGTACCGCTGTCCTGACCTCTTGCATAGGATCTACCCTGGTGTTTCTGACCGGTGTTGGCACTGTGGTTCCGAAAGAGGCACCTTGTATCATATTTGGTGGTAATGCATTGCCCTCAAGCCCTTTTGGGATGCCGTCTTTACACTTTATGCTAAAGTGAGCGGCAGATCTGTCAGACCCTCGCCCCAGCTTGCACTTCTCTCCATCATACCAGGGAGGGTCTCGGCTGTTAAGAAGGACCTCTTGCGACATTTCCTCACCGCCGCCAGAACAGTCATTGCCAGGCATTGGCGCAGTACTGCCGCGCCTACACTGGTGGAGTTTCTTCAGGAGCTTCTCCTTATCAGGAGAATGGAAGCCCTGGTGGCCGAGGACTCGCCTGACCCCTCTAAATTTGAGTCCCTCTGGTGGCCATGGGTGATGTTTCAGGAGTCCTCGGAGTTCTCCTCTTTTTTTTTTTTTGATGTGGGGTTGTTTTGCTCCTCTGTTGGTGCATTGTCCAGCTGCTCTCCATAACCAAATTTTCCCTTCCATTCCTCCCACCCCCCTTTCCCCAGTGTGTCCTTTCTGTCCTTGTCATGTCTGTTGTTTTGTGTGTCCTGTACACTGTGTACTCCCTATGACCCCCCTCCCTTTCAAGGTTTGCCATAATCTACTGTTAGGCGGGTGGTCCTGTGGTGGCTCTCTACAGTTGGATTTGTGTTCTGTCAGCCATCACCCACCTATTGTTACAGTTCTTTTAGTTGCCACTGTGTTATTCATTGCCGATCTCCTTATTGTGGGCCTCGCCAACCCTTCGCCTATTCCTTTACTACTGTGCCTTATCTATGAACAGGGTGGCTTGGGTGACACCCCTGTCTTAATTGATACTGATGCTATGGCATTGTACCCCTTCCCCTTTTTTCTCTTCTGTTATTATTGCAAAACTTTAATAAACTTGATTAAACATAAATTTTTACTGTATATGTAATGCAGATGGTTCCTATATTTATCCCTCAATCCTATTTTAAAAGCGTAAAATCTTTATTCATTTCATTTCTTTGGGGAGGTAGAAGAGCAAGACTATCCTATGAAAGGCTTATTCGACCCAGGCGGTTTGGAGGATTTGGCATGCCGGACATAGCTACATACTATAGAGCAGTCTTACTCAAGCGCTGGCTACGTTTACATAAACTAGGTCAGCAGGCCTTGGATGTTTCGGCAGAATTGTCTTCCATTGGCGCTTGAACCAGGGCTGGTCTTTGGGGCCTAGTTGAGCTCACCACCAGCTTTGCCGGGTGACTTGGCCCCCTTTGTCTTGCGTCCGGGGATGGTGGAGGTGTCGGCGGCATGGGCACCACTGAGTGATCAACGACTACGGGATCTTTTGCAATCAGATGTTATTATGGAGCAGGCTGGCAGTGGTCTTCTGAACTTCCTTCAAGTAGCTGACCTCACGAGGTCACATGCCCAGCTCAGGCGAGCTCACCCTCAGCCCCCTGCCCCTGCCTGGTTTGAGTCTCTTTTGTTGCACGCTAGACCCCCAAAGGGCTTTATTTCTTTACTCTACCAATACATCCTGTCCTTGACTCCCAATGTTAAACCTTCATACATAGGTAGGTGGGAGAGAGATTTGAACTGCTCCTTCACGGAACCAGAGATAGCGCGTATGCACAATAGATCTCATTGGTTTTCACCTTGTGTAAGAATAAAGGAGAATTCATTTAAAATTCTCACTAGATGGTACAAGACCCCGGCAGACTGCGATCCGATGACCGCTGTTGGAGATGTGGGGAGTCTGGTGGATCTATTGGGCATATCTTTTGGTCCTGTAGGGTCATTTCCCCCTTTTGGTCACAGGTGGAGAAGATTATCCGTGAAGTGGGTGTGCCAGACATTACCCTCACCCCTACCTCCGTGTTGTTGTGGTTGCCCTCGGGGAAGTGGTCCTCAACAAAAGGCGACCTTGCCACTTTATTGGTTCAAGCCGCTAAATTATTAATACCGCTTAATTGGCTTAAGAAGGAGCCCCCCTCTGTGACTGACTGGGTGAATAGGGTGGATGAGATAGCCCGACTTGAGGAATTGCATAGCTGGGAACTACGTAAATATCAGTCTTTTGAGGCCTTGTGGCGCTCATGGCAGGACTATAGGAGGAAATTCAAGCTGGTATGATCCGCCTCACTCCCAACATGGTTGACCACTTTCACATCCGCTTGGGGGAACTAACACCCACTACTACTACACACAAACTCTCCACTTGGTTTAGTTTGAAGGTTGCATGGCACCATTTTGCACACTACTCTTTGTAAGCAGGGACCTGATGCCCACTACTGGTATCACTGTTTAATACGCTTGTCGCAGCGCAGCACCCGTGACCCCCTCCCTCCCCTCCCTACTACACCCCCCTCCCCCTCTCTTTTTTCGCCTACCCTCATCTGGCGGACCTTGATAAGATTCTCCCACGAAATGTCATTACGTGCTACACAGTTCTGCTATATCTGGACATACTGTTTTGTGCTTTACTGTATTACGCTGTACTATATCTCATTGAAATGTATCCCCATTTCTTGATTTCCAAATGTCTCGCTAAACAGCACTGTATTGCAGTGGCGTAACTAGGAATGGCTGGGCCCCAAGGCGAACATTTGACATGGCCCCCCCCCGAACCGCCGCCCCCCCCCCCCCCCCCCCCGCATAAACCGCATTCCTGCACACACTATTATGCGCCATAGTGGCCCCCTCCACACAGTATTATGCCCCATAGTGGGCCCTGCACACAGTATTATGCCCCATAGGGGCCCCTGCACACGGTATTATGTCCCATAGCGGCCCCTGCGAACTGTATTATGCCCCATAGTGACCCCTGCACACAATATTATGCCCCATAGTGGCCCCTGCTCACAGTAGTATGCCCCATAGTGGCCCCTATACACAGTAGTATGCCCCATAGTGGCCCCTGCACACAGTATTATGTCCCATAGTGGACCACGCATGAACGATTATTATACTCTGGGTTCTTTTCAGACCCGATGGGAATAAAGATCGGAGACCCAGAGGAGGAAACAAACATAAAAAACAATGCTCCTTACCTCTCCCTGGCTCCGCTGCACTCCCGTGCGCTACTTCGGCCATCTTCAATGTTGGACTAAATCTCGCGTGAGTGAGGCCGGCCGACGCATAATGACGTCGGCTGACGTCTGGGACGTCAAAACAGGCCCGAAGCCTGTGGAGTGTAGGAGAGGTGAGTTACAGTGTTTTTTATGTTCCCTCACCTTCCCTGGGCCCCTGATCGTTATACTCAGGGGTCTCAAAAAACCCCAGAGTATAATGATAGCAGTATTTGTGAGGTTCACGGTAGCGGCTGCCACAGGGCTCTGGGTCCCAGTCCCCATAATGTTCGGGGCCCTGTGGCAACCGATACCGCTGCTACCCCGATATTTACGCCCCTGCTGTATTGCCTATACTCTTTTCAATGCTATTTTATGGTATTTTGCACTACTGTTCTTTCTCAATAAAAAGAAATTTGGCAGAAAAATGCATTTTTCAGGCAGAAACCAGGAAGAAACCCAGCAGACCCCATTATAGTCTATGGGGTCCGCAGGTAACCGCTTTTTAAGCAGATTGGGTTTCTGTTTTTTGAGTCCACAAGTGGACCCGAAAAATGGAAACCGACTGTTAGTGTGAACCCAACCTTACCTGTCCCCAGTGCTCTGGTGTGTGCCACCATTGTCTGTTCAGACACGTGCCATACGTGACTGCTGAGGCCATCAGTGGCCTCAGCATTGGCTGTAAAGGACCTATTGATGTATATGAGTGACATCACAGAGTCCTTTACAGCCACCTCTGAGGCCAATCAGGTGCAGTGCAGGACTTGCAGCAGGGAAGCGGCATGCATATGTCTGGACAGACAGCAGCAGAGGACTGAGGACATCAGTAGCCCAGGGACAAGTGAGTATTTTATTTATGTTTCACATTCCCCGCATTCTCTCCAATTTGCCCAATACAATCCTTACCAGTAAACTTTATTATTCGTAGAAAATTCCTTTAATACTGCCCCAATGCCCCCTAATATTATCTCCCCTTACATTCAGACAGACCCCACTGACCTTTCACTATAATTTATATCCTCTTTTATTAAAGCCCCCTAATACCCCTTATATTAGTTATGGCCTCTTATCTTGCTAAATTCCCAATGCTCCCAATTGACCTCTTATATGTATTACAAACCCCACCCCCAATTAAAATGCCCAAAGTGAGTTAAATAAAAAAGTTGATAATACTCACCTACCTCCGATCCCTCGAGGAGGAGCCTCCGCTACCGGCACTGTGCTGCTTACTGAAGCAGCAGGACTTCTGTGTCCTGGTGTGGATGGCTCAGGACAGTGACGTCATTGCGCAGACGTCTGTGCCAGGACGCAGACGTCTTAGGGCAGCTCGTAGGACACAGACCTGAAGTGGCTTGTGGCTTACGCTTAAAAAGAGGAGAAAGCCGAGGCTCCTCCTACGCTACTAAGGGCACAGACCCAATGCAGGAGGGGGTGTTTGGGGGGGGGGGGGCCCCCCAGAAGTAAAAGCCAGAGGCTAATCCTTCAATCTACATATGCATGAACAATTTCAAGGCAATCTGCGGCACACCGCCACCGCAGTATGGACACTGAAGAACAAAACCAAAACTACCCAACTGACCCGCTCACCCCATTGGTGTCTTACAGACCCAGATGCAGGCTTGGGAGAAATGAAGTCCCAACAGACAGGGAAACCAACGAAGGCAATGTAATCCAACAGCAGATCCACCAGCACCTGTGTTGTGGTGAAGCCAACACGAGGGGAGTAAAGCGGGTTGGTGCCCTCGAGTACATCAACAGTCAGTGGATCCACTGGGGTACCACCACCCCCCCTGTCCCCCCGCTAGCTACACGCCCCCCCCCCCCCCCCCCTCTGTTCCCTGCTGCCTTATTACTCTGTTGACTCATTTTAAGGCTGTCTAATATCAGGACTCCTAGACCTTTCTCTTCTGAAGTCCTGGCTAAAACATAACTGCCAAATAAAATGCTGCCAATTTGAATCCACTAAACTATTTAGGGATTCAGAGCCTGCACCTGCAATGGGACCACCTCCTAGCAATTTCCCATTACAATTTAACATACTATTATACAGCGAAGACCCGGCAGCAATGCCTGCAATCAGTGCCCGCACCATTTTCCCAGGGAGTGATATCCATTACTATGACTTCTGGAAGCCTATTGAAGGCTCCCAGGCTTTTCATCGTACAGTGCCTTGCGAAAGTATTCGGCCCCCTTGAACTTTTCAACCTTTTGCCACATTTCAGGCTTCAAACATCAAGTGGGACACAATCGTGAAGTGGAAGGAAATTTATTGGATATTTTAAACTTTTGTAAAAAATAAAAAACTGAAAAGTGGGGCATGCCAAATTATTCAGCCCCCTTAAGTTAATACTTTGTAGCACCACCTTTTGCTGCGATTACAGCTGCAAGTCACTTGGGGTATGTCTCTATCAGTTTTGCACATTGAGAGACTGAAATTCTTGCCCATTCTTCCTTGGAAAACAGCTCGAGCTCAGTGAGGTTGGATGGAGAGCGTTTGTGAACAGCAGTTTTCAGCTCTTTCCACAGATTCTCGATTGAATTCAGGTCTGGACTTTGACTTGGCCATTCTAACACCTGGATACGTTTATTTGTGAACCATTCCATTGTAGATTTTGCTTTATGTTTGGGATTATTGTCTTGTTGGAAGATAAATCTCCGTCCCAGTCTCAGGTCTTTTGCAGACTCCAACAGGTTTTCTTCCAGAATGGTCCTGTATTTGGCTCCATCAATTTTAACCATCTTCCCTGTCCCTGCTGAAGAAAAGCAGGCCCAAACCATGATGCTGCCACCACCATGTTTGACAGTGGGGATGGTGTGTTCAGGGTGATGAGCTGTGTTGCTTTTACGCCAAACATATCGTTTTGCATTGTGGCCAAAAAGTTCGATTTTGGTTTCATCTGACCAGAGCACCTTCTTCCACATGTTTGGTGTGTCTCCCAGGTGGCTTGTGGCAAACTTTAAACGAGACTTTTTATGGATATCTTTGAGAAATGACTTTCTTCTTACCACTCTTCCATAAAGGTCAGATTTGCGCAGTGTACGACTAATTGTTGTCCTATGGACAGACTCTCCCACCTCAGCTGTAGATCTCTGCAGTTCATCCAGAGTGATCATGGACCTCTTGGCTGCATCTCTGATCAGTCTTCTCCTTGTTTGAGATGAAAGTTTAGAGGGACGGCCAGGTCTTGGTAGATTTGTAGTGGTCTGATACTCATTCCATTTCAATATAATCGCTTGCACAGTGCTCCTTGGGATGTTTAAAGTTTAGGAGATCTTTTTGTATCCAAATTTGGCTTTAAACTTCTCCACAACAGTATCACGGACCTGCCTGGTGTGTTCCTTGGTCTTCATGATGCTCTCTGCGCTTTAAACAGAACCCTGAGACTATCACAGAGCAGGTGCATTTATATGGAGACTTGATTAAACACAGGTGGATTATATTTATCATCATTAGTCATTTAGGACAACATTGGATCATTCAGAGATCCTCACTGAACTTCTGGAGTGAGTTTGCTGCACTGAAAGTAAAGGGGCCGAATAATATTGCACGCCCCACTTTTCAGTTTTTTTATCTTTTACAAAAGTTTAAAATAACCAATAAATTTTGTTCCACTTCACAATTGTGTCCCACTTGTTGATTTTTCACCAAAAAATTTAAATTGTATATCCTTATGTTTGAAGCCTGAAATGTGGCAAAAGGTTGAAAAGTTCAAGGGGGCCGAATACTTTCGCAAGGCACTGTATGTATTGTATTACTGCAGCCTGTAATAGAAGCAGTGCTATTTTACAATGCATTGTATTAGTAATCAGACCCCCTGGGGTTCAAAACCCCTAGGGGGTCTAAAAATTACAGTATAAAAAAAAAAAGATGAAAAAAAAAAAAAAGAATTAAAAATTAAAATCACCTCCTTTTCCCTAGAACACGGAAAAGTACAAAAATAATTAAAAACATACACATTAAGCATCTCTGTGTCAGAAAATGCCTGGTCTGCAAACTTATAAAAATATTTTTCCCATACGCTGAACGCCATTGTGGGAAAAATAATCAATTTTTCTGCAATTTTTCGCTGTTTTGCTCTTATAAATTTTGAATAAAAATTATCAAAACATCAGACATTCCCCAAAATAGTATAAATAAAAAGTACATCTGGCCCCTCAAAAAAAGATGCCTTATGCAGCCCTGTACACAGAAATATTAAAAAGTTCCGGGTGTCAGAATATGGCAACTTTTTTTAAGAAGTTAAAATGTAAAAAAAAAAAAAAAAACTATATAAATTTGGTATCTCCGGAATTGTATCGACCCATAGAATACAGGTGATATGTCATTTTGGCTGCACAGTGAACGCCGTAAAAACAAAGCCGATAAGAAAGTCGTACAAACACTGTTTATGTTTAATTCCACCCCATTCAGATTTTTTTTTTTGTCCAGATTCTCATTACATCATTCGGAATATTAAATAGTACCATTATAAAGTGTAATTTGTTCCGTTAACAATAAGCACTCATACGGCTCTGTGAAGGGAAAAATAAAAAAGTTATGTTTTGTAAGGAGTGGAGTCAAAAACAAAAAAATGTAAAAAATGGATTCATTTTTTTACTTTAAATGTGCCCATTTACCAATAGCATCAGTCTCCAAAAACACTGGGAATCAGTTCTCACAACTAGTGGTAATATATTTGGCCTTTTTCTGCCTAATTTTATACAATTCTCTATCAGCTTTACTTCTGGTTTCCTTAAACCTCTTGAAAACAGACTTCTTTTCTTTCACATTATTGCTTACTTCTCTAGTAAACCATAGTGATCTCTATCTCCTTTTATTTTTGCTAATCTGCTTGACAAATAGTTTAGATGCCTTTAACATGGCTCCTTTTAATAGGGTTTACTGAACATATGGTCCTGCTGTTCTTTTTTCACCCTTTTGACTCCCTTTTCCCTCACTACCTTGAAATCAGTCCCTCTAAAGTCTAATACTTTTGCAGTGGTGTATGATTGTTCCCAGTCTGTTTTTATGTCAAACCATAAACATTGGTGATCACTGGAACCCAAATGTTCATCCACCCTTAAACTGTCAGACACCTGATCCCATTTGTTAAAGCCATAATGCTCTTTCCTCTGGTAGGTGATTTCACTACACATATTCCAGTCTATGTCAGATACAATGGGGAAAAAAAGTATTTAGTCAGCCACCAATTGTGCAAGTTCTCCCACTTAAAATATGAGAGAGGCCTGTAATTGACATCATAGGTAGACCTCAACTATGAGAGACAAAATGAGAAAACATATCTAGAAAATAACATTGTCTGATTTTTAAAGAATTTATTTGCAAATTATGGTGGAAAATAAGTATTTGGTCACCTACAAACAAGCAAGATTTCTGGCTCTCACAGACCTGTAACTTCTTCTTAAGAGGCTCCTCTGTCCTCCACTCATTACCTGTAGTAATGGCACAGTAGTCTTAGTAGGTATAGAAAAAATAAAACTTAACGTTTATTACAAATATATTCGAAAAAACAATAGATGTGTGTGAATTTACACCCAACTGTGCACCCAAAAATAGTTGCCTCTCCTGATTATTCTTAAATGGACCAAGGGATATGTCCAATACTGCTGCAACCGCATCACATTAACAGTTGACAAAGCTGCTGAGTCATATTTATATTGACTATATTTGTGGACTACTAATAATGTAGTAATTAAACATATCTGACCATATCAGATATATAACAGCTCAGGAAAAATATAGATGAAATTATGATCAATTACCTAACATACAACTATAAACATATACGACTATGGAGATTACTATAACTATCAAATAATTCCCAGCATATAACACGTATACTAAAACAGAATATAAATATAAAAAATCAAAGTGGAAGTAAAGCTACATATAATGGAGCAAAGGGGACCACGTTATAAATATATTGTCTACATGACTGAATATGTCAAAATAAATATGACCAAACTAATGAGGGAATGATTATTCACATATAAAATGTGAAGTATGATATGGTGTTATAATTAGGAGTGGCGTGTTGATAAAATCTATGTATAATGGAATTGCCTGTAGAGCAATGGAGATTCCAGGCCTGTTTCATGAGTTTTCTTTTTTAAAAATTCTGTTGAAGAATGGTTGAAAAGCAATGTCTGACTTTCATTTCTTCATTTTCATAGAATTTTTATATATTATTACTTTTGTCAGATTCAAGTTATTTCTGTGACCATTGTGGGTTTTTCTTTCATTAAACGAGGGGTACCAACAATTTTGTCCACATGTGTATAACTATGGACCTGTCAGATTCAAGACCCCAATTTCAAGGTCACCCAAGGACAAATATTTTTGATCAGAATTTAACCGAACACATCTGATATATTTTTTTATATCACATTTGGTGTATGTACAGTTGGGTGTAAATTCACAAACATTTATTGTTTTTATCGAATATATATGTAATAAACATTAAGTTTTACTTTTTCTATACCTACTAATTATGCAATTATGCAAATTATGGTGGAAAATAAGTATTTCGTCACCTACAAACATGCAAGATTTCTGGCTCTCACAGATCTGTAACTTCTTCTTTAAGAGGCTCCTCTGTCCTCCACCCATTACCTGTAGTAATGGCACCTGTTTGACATTGTTATCAGTATAAAAGACACCTGTCCACAACTTCAAACAGGCACACTCCAATCTCCACTATGGTGTAGACTAAAGAGCTGTGGAAGGACACCAGAAACAAAATTGTAGACCTGCACCAGGCTGGGAAGACTGAATCTGCAATAGGCAAGCAGTTTGGTGTGAAGAAATCAACTGGGAGAGCAATAATTAGAAAATGGAAGACATACAAAACCACTGATAATCTCCCTCGATCAGGGGCTCCACGCAGGATCTCACCCTGTGGGGTCAATATGATCACAAGAACGGTGAGCAAAAATCCCAGAACAACATGGGGGGACCTAGTGAATGACCTGCAGAAAGCTGGGACTAACATAACAAAGGCTACCGTCAGTAACAGACTACGCCGCCAGGGACTCAGATCCTGCAGTGCCAGACGTGTCCCCCTGCTTAAGCCAGTACATATCCTGGCCCGTCTGAAGTTTGCTAGAGAGCATTTGGATGTTCTAGAAGAGTATTGGGAGAATGTCATATGGTCAGATGAAACCAAAGTAGAACTGTTTGGTAGAAACACAACTCGTTGTGTTTGGAGGAGAGTGAATGCTGAGTTGCATCCAAAGAACACCATACCTACTGTGAAGCATGGGGGTGGCAACATCATGCTTTGGGGCTGTTTCTCTGCAAAGGGACCAGGACGACTGATCCGTGTACATGAAAGAATGAATGGGGCCATGTATCATGAGATTTTGAGTGCAAACCTCCTTCCATCAGCAAGAGCATTGAAGATGAAACATGGCTGGGTCTTACAGCATGACAATGATCCCAAGCACACCGCCAGGGCAACGAAGGAGTGACTTCATAAGAAGCATTTCAAGGTCCTGGAGTGGCCTAGCCAGTCTCCAGATCTCAACCCCATAGAAAACCTTTGGAGGGAGTAGAAAGTTCGTGTTGTCCAGCAACAACCCCAAAACATCATTGCTCGAGAGGAGATCTGCATGGAGGAATGGGCCAATGTACCAGCAACAGTATGTGCCAACCTTGTGAAGACTTACAGCAAACGTTTGACCTGTCATTGCCAACAAAGGATATATAACAAAGTATTGAAATGAACTTTTGTTATTGACCAAATACTTATTTTCCACCATAATTTGCAAATAAATTCTTTAAAAATCAGACAATGTGATTTTCTGGATTAGTTTTATCATTTTGTCTCTCATAGTTAAGGTCTACCTATGATGTCAATTACAGGCCTCTCTTGTCTTTTTAAGTGGGAGAACTTGCACAATTGGTGGCTGACACAATACTTTTTTTCCCCACTGTAGCTTTTCTTTATATCTAAAGACAGAGCACGTGTATCTTTCAACACTATATTAGTCTGACTCCACCTATTTTACACTTAGAAACAGACATCGAATTAGTACGTTTTCTTTTTTTTGTCCATTGGCTGCCCTTTACAATGCTGACTGTACACTGACAATCTAAACTCTGTAAACTGACCTTGCTGATACACAGTGGAGACACTACTGCCAGAATAATCATATGATAGCAAGATTTCTGAAGTTTTTTTCCTTCTTCCTGAAACATCCACTTAACAAAAAGAAAGCTCCAGATGCCTGGCAATGTTTAGGGTGTCTATGAATATTGAATGAGTTTTATGAAACATAGCTTATAAAAAAATAATGAAACTATTGGAAGTTACTACTACTGAATAAACTAAATACTGTAAATGATTACAGATACATGAATAGTCAGTTATAACATTTATAAACATTAAATGAGCTGTTCACTTTGTCCACTTTCATATTAAAGTATCATTCCCATATAAAATATTTGCATAGGTTGTAAGGCATGTAAAGAGTGAAATTCACTGCAAACTTGTGTCAAAATCACTTTGGTTTGGCTTAAAATTAACAGAAAAAGTCATAATCCATGTGTGCGCCATAATGGTATTTGAAATTGATTTTCAAAATTTTAAATACTCTTTAGTGTTATAAAGGGGTTGTTCAGGAATTGGAATATCCCGAAGGACAGCTGGAGGAGGTGTAAAATAAAGAAAAACATACTCACCTGTTCCCTATCCTTTGTTTGCCTCTAGCGCTCTTTCCATCTTATGCTGGTGCCCCGTTGCCAGATGCCCGGACCACAGAGACCAATCAGTGGCCTCAGCGGTTGCTTGTAAGAAACCAATGACATATGTGAGTGGCATCACCAATCCCTTACTAGAGGCTCAGGACTTCATGCAACTTCCTGCTGACTGTTCATTCAGGTCATGTTTTATGTCAATTTTTTTTTTTTTATACAAACACATCCTATGCCTGATTCTAAAACAACCGAATGCAGCAGGAACCTCTGTCTTGTGTGCATTTGGACAAAAAAGATTATATAAGTCCCATCTTTCAAGACTGTTTGTTTCAGGGTCATGCTCAAAAATAATGAGGATAACTATATATTTTGTTTACATTAATCATTCATTTCTGGGTTTAGTGGTCCTCAAGATAGTAGTGGAATTATATTAAGTGAGGAAAAAGAGGAACATTGCCCTGACATAAGGATGTACATATATGTCCACACATTACTCATCTCCAATTTATTTAAAGATGCCAATCTGTCTTGAAACCAATTCAGCCCAATGTCATGAAATGCTAACAAAATCCAAGGAATCCAATTAACTTTTCCCATTGGGTGGTCACAGATACACGCCTCAACATTATGTAAATTAAGGAAGTAGCCAGTGTTGCTAAGATCTGCAAATTATAGAAATTTCTTAGTTTACTACTCAGTAGACCACTACACTTCTAGGCCAAGATGTCAGAACTGTTCAACATTTCATGGGAGTGCAATGATAAACTGATATCACAGCACAAGGTGTGGAGAGGTGACACAGACTGATTGGAAGAATGGTGCATTGTGATCCATTCTGCACTGCAAGTGAAATTGGGTGGCAAACAGTGTTGACACAAACTATTAGAAGGCATTTGCATGACAATGGGCTACAGATCAGATGTCCAGCTACAGGTGTTCCATTGACTGAATGCTACTGATCTCAAAGTTTAACATGGAACAAAGCAAGATGGCAACGGATGCTGGAATGGCAGCTTATCCTCTTGAGTGATAAATTCTGCTTTGTCTCGGACACAATCATAGCAGGAGATTGATCTAGAGACCACGTGGACAACGCCATAAATATGACTTCAAAAGGGAATGTCATACCATTCCTACTTCCAGGATTATGGTTTGGGATGACATAATATATGGTGACTGGATCCCTCTAGTCTTTATTTCAGGTACATTAACAGCTTGGTGTTACATCAATTTAGTCATGAAACCAGTGGCTTAGCCATTTCTGTAAAGTGTTCCAGAAGCTGTTTTTTAACAGGACAACTCTGGGTCACATGTTGCTTGTGCTGCTGTGAGCAGCCTGCTTGGTCTAAACTTGCTTACATGGCCTGGAATATCTCCAAACTTGTCTCCCATCGAGCACATCTGGGATGTCATTGGTCAACAATTGCAAAGGGAGCTGCCGGCAGACAATCTTGATGATTTGATAGCCAATGAGTGTTGTATAACATTCCTCAGACAAACATTTTTAACCACATTATTAACCTCATTGATAGCCAAGATATGTAAGAGTGAGCATACTGACGTTTATGCTCGAAACTGAATAAATTAATATGTTTTGAATATTTTGTTTCCATTTTTTTAGCATTTGCATATCATTAACATGCCTATTGTTACTGTAATTTTCATAATTCCAAGACTTTTTCTACTTGGTTTTGCTATTTCAATGTTTTCGAGTGTAGACACATTAAGGCTATTTGGAATATCACTTTGTGATAACTAAAGATGGGCGAACCTCAAAAGATTTGTTTCATCATGTGTTCAGAGAACGCATATCCCCTGGGTCTCAGTGGTGGGCACATGGCGTGGGACATTGACACATTGAGCATCAATCACAGACCTCAGCGGTGACCCGGCACATGACATCACACAACAGCACCAGAAGCCATGTGGAGAAAGACACAGAGCACTGAATGCTGCATTGAGGTCCAGAAAAGGTAACAAAAATATCATTTTTTTTTAAAAATTTTTGTCACCTCCCCTGGGCCTCCCCAGAGTATAATAATTTACATGCAGTGGCCATTTTAGTTTGTCCGAGACAAATTCCAAATTGTTTGGGTTCGTTAAAAATCAAACAATTTAAAATATTCAGATTGAATCCGGTGTGTATGCTAAAGCATACAAAATAAAATAAATTTTGATAGTGTCTGCCCTCTTTGGGGCGCACCTAAATACAACATGATTTCATAACAAGTTACCGCAAAGTGATATGCTAACTATCCCATTTGTGTCTATATTAGGCCACTCTGTGGGGGAAGATGTGAACTTAAAGGGGTATTCCCATCTCAAAGTTCATATTCCTAAACAAAGTTTAGGGCAATACATATATTTTCACAAATAAACTCAATTAAAAAAAAAGTTTTACAGCACTGTTACCAGGTACAGCCAGGCTTCCCACTTTGAAAATGAACCGTTGCCCATGGACACGGCCACCTAAGTGTGCGCATAGCGGTGGCTGCGCTTGCCTAATCATTATCGCTGCTACTATAAGTTTCTTGCTGCCTTCCCTAACACATACATAACGGGTACGAACATGCGCGGATGATTCCCGCCCGTCCAACTCGCTCTGCAGCTAATATATGCCACTGGTCTCTGATCATTATACTCCGGGGTTTGTAGAGAACCTGGAGTATAATAGTAATTGCTGCAGACCAGAGGCCCTACTTACAGATCTCTGCACCTGCTCACGGACAACCTCGCTTCTCCTCCTGACCTCCGAAGGAGAAGCAGAGGCAGCTGTGAGCAGGTATCGGTAAGTAAATAGGGACGTTGCCTACTGGGCTTACTCTAGCAGGTAACGGCCTATTTTTTATTAAAAACAGCCATAGTCAGCACCCGGGTGCCAAGTGGGGTCCCTCAGCAGCTTGGGACCCCGGCACTTGCCCGGGTACTGACACCAACCACTGTGTTTGGTGTGCCTATATAAGAGGAGCGATCACTGCTTACCAAATTCTTATTTTCCACCATAATTTGCAAATAAATTCTTTAAAAATCAGACAATGTGATTTTCTGGATTTGTTTTCTTATTTTGTCTCTCATAGTTGAGGTCTACCTATGATATAAGTATTTGGTCACCTACAAACAAGCAAGATTTCTGGCTCTCACAGACCTGGAACTTTAAGAGGCTGTGGGAGCAATAATTACAAAATGGAAAGACATATAAGACCACTGATAATCTTCCTCGATCAGGGGCTCCACACAAGATCTCACCCCGTGGGGTCAAAATGATCACAAGAACGATGAGAAAAAATCCCAGAACCACACGGGGGGACCTAGTGAATGACCTGCAGAAAGCTGGGACCAACGTAACAAAGGCTACCGTCAGTAACACACTACGACGCCAGAGACTCAGATCCTGCAGTGCCAGACGTGTCCCCCTGCTTAAGCCAGTACATATCTAGGCCCGTCTGAAGTTTGCTAGAGAGCATTTGGATGTTTCAGAGTATTGGCAGAATGTCATATGGTCAGATGAAACCAAAGTAGAACTGTTTGGTAGAAACACAACTCGTTGTGTTTGGAGGAGAGTGAATGCTGAGTTGCATCCAACCAACCATACCTACTGTGAAGCATGTGGGTGGCAACATCATGCTTTGGGGCTGTTTCTCTGCAAAGGGACCAGGATGACTGATCCATGTACATGAAAGAATGAATGGGGCCATGTATCGTGACATTTTGAGTGCAAACCTCCTTCCATCAGCAAGGGCATTGGAGATCCAATGCACACCGCCAGGGCAATGAAGGAGTGGCTTCATAAGAAGCATTTCTAGGTCCTGTAGTGGCCTAGCCAGTCTCCAGAGCTCAACCCCATAGAAAACCTTTGGAGGGAGTAGAAAGTCCGTGTTGCCCAGCGACAGCCCCAAAACATCCCTCCTCTAGAGGAGATCTGCATGGAGGAATGGGCCAACATACCAGCAACAGTGTGTGCCAACCTTGTGAAGACTTACAGAAAACGTTTGACCTCTGTCATTGCCAACAAAGGATATATAACAAAGTATTGAGATGAACTTTTGTTATTGACCAAATTCTTATTTTCCACCATAATTTGCAAATAAATTCTTTAAAAATCAGACAATGTGATATTCTGGATTTGTTTTCTCATTTTGTCTCTCATAGTTGAGGTCTATCTATAATGTCAATTACAGGCCTCTCTCATCTTTTTAAGTGGGAGAACTTGCACAATTGGTAGCTGACTAAATACTTCTTTTCCCCACTGTATAATAGATAATCTCTTATGATAACCACCTTATAAATAATAGTTTCCCTTTATAAATAATACTTCACCTTTACAATTGCCCCCCCGTATATTTAATAGTTCCCTCACTATAAATAATATTCCCCTCTTAAATAATAGTTTGCCCCCTTATCAGATTCCCTTTCCTTTTCCAGAAAACAATAAATATTTTACTCACCTTACCGCAATCCCATGGTGAAAGGGGTAGCTGAAGTCTCTCTTTGTAGGGCTGACACATGGAGTACCGTCATCACACCACCTGTGCTGCGACGTCCTGTGTGTTACTGCCAGTCTATGGCAAAGCAGGGACTTTTCATGTCCCTGCTCGGTCATAGGATTTAACTGTATCGACGATATATACTACCTGGGAATTAAGTTACCTAGCCACTTAGAGGAGACCTACCCATTTAATTATGTACCTCTGCTGTCTGATGTCTGCTATAGACCTATGACATCCCCCTTATTTCTTGGTTTGGGAGGAAGAATCTGATTCAAACCTATAGAATGTCTAAAATTCTATACAAGCTGCACATGCTTCCTATTTTCTTGCTGGCCTCATTTTTTAAATCCATTTGAACCATGTTTTCAAAGTATACATAGAAACAGAAGAAAGATACTCAAATTTGACTCTGCCCAAAGCAACAGGAGGCATTAACCTTCCTGAAATTCTACAGTATTATGACTCTATACAACTCCAATCGTGGCTGGATCTGGTTACACCACAGAAGAATGTATTATTACAGCATCTAGCCACTGGGACCTATGCTCCAAATCTACTTAGAGACTTATGGCTACCAAGCTATAATTGGCTTAATAAGGGATGAGAGGATCTATTTATTAGGGGTGCCAGTGCAGTATGGTGTATGCCTTCCAGTGGGTTTGATCCCACACTTCCTACCTGTGATCCAACATACTCCCAGAGACTTTTGTGACCCATGACTAAATATCCCATTAAAGGATTGCTGTATAGACAAGGCCTTACCATTCTTACAATGCTTATTCATTGCTTAAGCATTTCTATATTTGTGCAAGTGTGTATGTTTATATATATATATATATATATATATATATATACACACACAGTAGTGCCGCCTCCAAAAAAAAGAATGTCAATTGTTTCAGCATTTTTTTTTTTTTATAAATTCGAGCATTAAGCACTTTCTATGTGCATAAAAAATGACTGCTAAAAAATAGGGCATGGGGCAGACAAAAGGTGGGGGAGGAGGAAACATTTGTGCCAGTACTACAAATAAAAATAAGAATGTGGGTTGTACTTCTTGAGATAAAGTTTTTGATTATTTACCTGGCTCATTTCAGTCATGTGATGTGATCTTGAGTCAGGCTTCTGTGTGTTCCTCCTCCTCCTCCTCCTACATAACATGTAATTTAGCGCAGGGTCTTTCTGAACTGTCAACTGTGTCTCCTTCACATTCTTCACTGACACAGATCTCTGGTAGTGATGTGGCACCTGCTGAGCAATCTATTTCTCCAAGCCAGGGCAATATTCCTCCTCTTTTTAATGAGCTGGATGAGAACAGTCAGAATTGTGTGCAAGCAGAGGAGGAAGACATGATGACTGTTGGTCATGGAGGTAGTAGTGGCAGGGTGTGTGGTTCTACTACTACTATAACTACTACTACTTTTAGTCATTCTGGTAGGGGAGCAAGGGGGATATCCGGAGGTGGGGATGCATGGTCATGATGAAGTGTTAGAAAAAAAAGTGGGAAAGATGATGATGACCTTGCCAAAAATGATTCTTTTGCGGATAGGACCTGACAACCAGTTCAGGATGACAAGTAGACATCAGATGAAGAGTGTGGTAGAGTGATGATAGTACCAATTCCAGCCATTGCACAAGCCCAACATTCAAAAAACCTGCCCAGGGCAGACCTAGGGGAACCTTGCAGGGTGGGGGGGTGGTGTCAATGGTAGTGGTAGTAGCAGATATGTTTCCACTGCTGATGCTGGCAGCAGCAACTACACACAGTTATCTCTCATGAGGGAATTTTTTTGTACATTGCCAAATGATAAATCCATAGTGATGCGCAGGCAGAAACTTAGCCATGGCCATGCAGAAACAAATGTAGCAATGACATTTCTTCATACTCACAAGAAAAGACATAACTCTCTTATTTAGAAAAATAGTTTTGATTGTGGCAGTGGCACTGGCAGGGAAAGTGAGCAGGGCTGTCCTCCTCCTCCCTGTGATCTTCCTTGCCGGTAGGGCGCATCTACACATAGCACATGGTCGAATTTATCATCATCATCAAAAACTGTTTCTCTTCCTTCTCTTCTAAGCCAACGCCATTTATCCATAAGGGAATGTGTGGCTAGGAGACAGCAATATATGACAGTCATTGGGCAGCTGGGCAAATTAACATGCACCTGGCCAAGTGACTGGTGGTGCAGTCTCTGCCATACCACTTAGTGGATTCTACTGCTTTTCAACAACTGATGGCATACACTCAGCCTCGATGGAAGATATCTAGCCACCATTATTTCTCTAGGAAAGATGACCCTGCTTTATACCACCATTTGTTGGAGAATGTGAGCCTTTCCTTAGATACGTCAGTCTGGGGAAAGGTGCACGCCAGCATCGACACATGGAGTAGCAATTATGGACAAGGACAATACATGGCTTTCACGTCCCACTGGGTTAATGTTTTGAGCAACTGCGGTCACAATCCAAAAACTCAGCAAGACCAGGTGCTAATTCCACCAATTTTATGTAGGCTCAGTTTCTACACCATGCAGGGCTCACCCACCATCTCTGGATCCTCCTGTTTCCCACCACCATCTTCACTAGGGCAAGTCGGTTTTGTAATTAATGAGCCTGGATCAGAGGAGACACACAGTGGTGAAGTTGCTTCGCTGTATCCTGCAGCAAGTATCCTGCTGGATGGCTCCTCACCAACTCCAACTGGGCAGCATTGCCTGCAACAATGGCACCAATATTGTTGCTGTGCTGCTGTTAGGACGAATAGCCCATAGTCCATATGTGGAGCATGTCTTTAATTTGATGGCTCACTGCTTTATTAATCTTCATAGTGGCTTAAAAGAGGTGTTCCTCATGGCTACAAAAATTTCTGAGCATTTCAGACATTTTTATTTGCAAAATTCTCCCCTGCTTCCAAAGGGCAGAAAATTTGAAAAATTTTAGGATAGGCTGTATACCCAGCTTGCTGCTGCATTTATGGAGACCACTGCAACTGCCAGCTGCATGTGAAACCCAAGTGGCCTCCGCCCACTCCCAGTCC
Organism: Leptodactylus fallax; assembly: GCA_947044405.1. Lineage (NCBI taxonomy): Eukaryota > Metazoa > Chordata > Amphibia > Anura > Leptodactylidae > Leptodactylus > Leptodactylus fallax. Next base: position 6,551,561 of record CAMRHE010000015.1, read on the forward strand.
ACCTCAGTCAGCCAGGGTCCCACCTCTTCAGTCAATGCCACAAGTATTAGGAGGAGTGAAAGCAGCAGCATAAGCAGCCAGGGCCAATACAGTATCTGGAAGATGGTGAACCAGAAATTTTTCAGTTCACAGCACCAACCAGAGCAGGAACAGACACTGACTGACACCCACTGGCTGAACCAGCAGGTACAGTGGTGCCTAGAGTGCACCTACATTCCATACAGATAAGTCTGATCCCATGGAATTCTGGACCAATAGGTTAGAACAGTGGAAGGAGCTGGCCCAGTTTGCCATGGGAATTTTATGTTGTCCAGCCTCAAGCTTAATGGCTTCAGTGCTGTCAGTGGTGTTGTAATACAAACTGTGTTGTAAGACAAAACTGTCCACCACTAGCGTGGAAAAAATTACTTTTGTCAAAATGAATCAGGTATAGATCCATAAGGATTGTCACACACCTCTGGCTGATGCCTCTAAATTGAGGTGCCACTGTTTCCCTGTTTCATGTTCCATTTACTGTACTGCTGATGCTGCCTGCTACTCCTAAACAGTTACTACCACAGCCATCATTCAGCTATACATGTTCTGCTGCCTGGTCCATCATATTAATCTACACTTTACTGCCTGCCATTCATGCTGCCACAGTTATCACCACTGCCACCACTCATCTAGACATGACCTGTGGCCTAGTCCATTATATTAATCCATACTTTACTGCCTGCCACTCATGCTGCCACCATTTCCGCCACTCAGCCAGGCATGTCCTGCAGCATGGTCCATCATATAATTCCATATCATACTCATATCACCACACCTACCACCACTACCACCACTCAGCCAGACATGTTCTGCGGCCTGATCCATCATATTAATCCATACTTTAAGATGTCATTCATGCTGCCACAACTGCTACAATCTCACCAGTCAGTCAGACATGTCCTGCAGCCTGGTCCATCACATACCACTATACCACTCTCTTGATATGAAAAAAAAAATAAAACCATTTTGATTTCACATCTGTTCCTATAAAGGGATAATTTTTTATTTTTTTCATTTTTTTTTTTTTTTTGAAAAGCCAATTCTTCATCACTTCTTAAATAGAAAGACAGCCATAAATTTGCCTTTCAAAGAACAAGCCTATAGCACTTACAAGTCATCAAATTGGGTGTAACATCTCTGCCTGTTCGGGTCTGTGTGCCACCCTCCATTCGCACGCTGTGGCGAAAGAGGCATATTCAGTTTGATTCCTTGCATAAGATTCTTGTTGCTCAGTCTGAACACTGTCCTAGACTATGTAATTGATTTTCTGCCACACCAGTCTCCAGCACCTTGTTTCTTTCAGCTTCTCAATAGTTAATCTCAGCCTTGCCTGTGTGATTGACAGCCTGTCTACCAATCCAGTCTGGGGCAGGTCCTGAGTTTCTATAAACAAGTTGTCAGCCCTCACATGGTGGCTGGCTGTTGATTCTGTCTTGTCACTTGCCCCTGCTAGCTCCTATTTTGTTACCTGTATTCCTATTCCTGACCTCTGGCCTTGACTTTTGACTATTATTTTGGATTTTGATTCTGTACTGCATTGCTCGTCTGTTACCGAACCCTTGGCTAGCAGACCTCCCTTTTGTCGTTTGTTCTGTCTGCGTTCTGTGTTGTCACTTATATTAGGAAGGGACCGATCGACCGGTTGCTGGCTGTCACCTAGGATAGATCAGGCAAGTAGCCAGGGACAGCGGGGGGGGGGGGGGGTTCAGCTTTAGGGCTCACTGTCTTGTTGTGCTCCTCCCCCCAGGGTTCTGCAGCAGCACTGGGGAATTGCTCAACTGGCAATTCCCTTACATTGGGCTAATTTTTCTGCTTTTTGCAAAATATCCGCCACATGTGTCTAAAAAACCATGGGAAAACACTTTTACCTCAAAAAGGGTAATTTTTGAAGATTTTTACCATGTTGTGTACGGTTAAACTTGGAGTTTTTATTCACTGCTTACCATTTGTTTTTCAATAGACAAACATGTCACTTTCACTTTAACATAACTTCAGTTGTGTTTGCCTTAGGCTAGGTTCACACAGAGGAATCTGACAGATCTGCAGAGATTGCAGCAGGGCATGGAAAAAATCAGTGTCCTACTTGATCTTGTTGGTGAAATGCAGTTGTTGACAGCATCTTGTTCAGGTATGATTTACAGGTGCATCTCAATAAATTAGAATATCTTTGAAACGTTTATTTCTTTCAGTAATTAAACTTAAAAAGTGACCTCCTATATTTTCTAGATTCTTTACACACAGAGTGTTCTATTTCAAGTGTTTTATTTCTGTAAATGTTGATTATGGATTACAGATAATGAAAACCAAAATCTAAGAAAATTAGAATATTGTAAAAAAGTTCATTATTGTAAATTCAATGTGTCACCTGCCAAGGTTTCCTAAGCCTTTAAATGGTCCTTCAGTCTGGTTCAATAGGACACACAATCATGGAAGACGCTGATTATGAATTGAATTACTGAATTACTGAAATGAATGAACGTTTTAAAAATATTCTAATTTATTGAGATGCACCTGTAAGTAGTGGAATCACCAGATGACTGGGTGCATATTGCTGTTTCCTGGATACACATTCCCTTATGGATATCTGATATTGGAATGGATGTGGTGTAGTAGAAGAAGACGGAAATGATGATAATAATAACATTGTACTAGGTTTGGATGTGTCCTGGCTATAAGGAAAATCATGGGAAGAAAGAGTATGACAGTCTTCCTCACTTTGACTTCAACTGCAAATTCTATTATGCCAAATAAGCTGGCAATGCCTTCATATGAGTATGGCCACAGATTTCTTTCTGCTTGCAGGGAACAGCAGCACTAGGAACATGTCTGCCAGTGCCACCCAATTTTGCCTTATAATAGCCCTAGGCAGATTTTTTTTATGTTGATGAAGACACGGCTGACAGAGCAGAAAATGTTACAACAGCAGAGAAGGATCACACAGAACCCTGACCTAAAATGACTGCATCACTGCTGTCAGATGTAACATTTTATTGTGCCTGAGATGAGTGAGACAAGAAATCAAAATTTCATCTTCATTTTCAGGAACTACAAAAACCCTGTGGCTACTGGATGTGCTGCGAATACCAGAAGAAGTTAGCACTGTTAGCAGTGCCATCCACATTCTCATTGTTACTTGTAGTGGTTAATGATGTGACAGTAGCACAGGTGATTTTCATCTCTTCCTTTACCCTTTCACCTGCCCTGTCCTTCTCTGGATATTTTACTACACTGCTTATATAATAGTTTTTACTATGAATTAATTTTACAAAAAATGCTAAAGTTTGAGGTAAATGCTGTCTGGCACTTCATTACAGGAAAGAAAATTATTGTTATTGCCGTTAGAATCCTACATCAATTGAGAATGGGACAACAGTCCTCTACCAAAACTCCAGCAATTGGTCTCCTCACTTTCCAGACATTTACAGACTGTAAAAAGAAGAGAGGAACTGGTAAAAATGGTCCTGTCTCAACATTGTGTTACAAATGAAATACAAAAATGTCTAACTTTCAAGTTTTGATGCATGTTCTATTTTCAGTTGTGAATAAAATATGGTTATGTGAAATTTTCAATTCATTGCATTCTAGTTTTTACATTTTACACAGCATCCCAACTTTTTAGGAATCGGGGTTTTTTAGTTTTAAAAATACTGTATTTCATTAAAAAAAAGTCTATTAAAAATGCTTAACAAATAGAGATTTGGCATTTAAAGGTTTACTTAGGCAGTCAGACTAATGTAAGACAGTGGACAGTCATAGTAAGACTACAGTGGAGAAGTGATGACAGGTCTTACACTGTGTGTACTTTTTTAAAACTTATTGAAGGAAAATGCTTAAGAAAAAAATAAGATTTTGCATTGAAAGGGTGAACTGGTCTGTCAAACTAATGTAAGAGGGTGGACAGTCAAAGTCTACAGTGGAGTAGTGATAGGTCTGACACTGAATATTTTTTTTTTTTTTGCAATAGATTTTTTTTTACAAAATTAAATTTGGCACTCAAAGAGTGACCTAGCCAGTCAGACTAATGTAAGTCAGTGGACAGTCACAGTCAGAGTAGTGGAACAGTGACGGCAGGTCTGTCACTGTGTGCATTTAAAAAAAAATGTTTAACAAAATAAGATTTAGCACTGATAGGGTGACTGGCCCAGTCATAATACAGTGCAGAGCTTCTTCTCCCATTCTTATGATCTCTCTGTCTCTATCTGTCTATATTAAATGAATCGAACTAAACTATGCTTCAGAGTCCCCTGCTATAATTCTCTTGTAGCAATATATTTTTTTTTTTTACTGTCACTGTACTGACACTGCTGACTGGAGTAGCCGATCTCTTTCCCTGCTGCTATCATTAGAAAATGGATCTTCTCTCTGTGCATTATTTTATATACTACATATGACATAATTAATGTGACCTTCGCATCCACCATTCATGATTGACTGAGAGACTGTCAGGTGATGATGCCAGAAGCCCACCTAGATCACACAGATCATGTGATCCTCCTCCTTTATGCTCCTCTGCCTCATGTTGCACATAGAGACAGACATTTGAAAGAATCATCTGATTGCAAATTAGATCAACTAATTGCAAAAGATCCTTCTTTCTTTCTTTCTTTGTTTTTCTTTCTACATTTTTTTTTTTAAAACTTCTATACGCTTCAAAATTATTCCACAGGAAAAAGCAGCACCACCCCATCTCTGCCTCAAGTGTGACAACATTTATTTAAGGATGTTAATTAGCTTATTAAACTCTTTATATCCCAGCTGTGCTAGATAGGAGATCACAATGAATAAGAATAAATAAATGCTTTTTTAGTTATCAAACATTTCTTTGACGGTGTGTTGAAGCTATGAATATCCCACTTCTCCTTTCTGAGGTTCCTGTTTGTTTGTCGTTTTACCTACAAAGAAAGCAAGCATTTTAGGATATAATGGAACTGTTGACTTCTCTAAACTGACCCCGAGGAAGGTTGATTCAAATGATCCAGTGCATACAGAGATTTTGTTTCCTTCCTTTAAAATAGCTCAGAGAAAGTAGTTTAGTGTAATCAAAGCATCTAGTTTGCCCCTCCCTTGTATTTTCTAACTCCTGGGCTTTCAGTAGAATCTCAGGGAAATCTGTAGTCACACTGTGCTTTCAATGAAAAAAAAAGCGTATACATGTAAATTATTCACTCCAAAGGGGAGCTCAGAAAAAGCTTTTTGAAATGAAAGCCTCTTTATTTACCGAATGTCACACAGCTTTGGTCTGCTACATCACTGTGTGATTGAAATCAACAAAACAAAGGAGGAATTTCTGGTTTGCAAAAAAGACAGCTTGCCTCTGTCACCCCAAATATTACCTACCCACATTTCTTTCACAAAATCAAGGGATTTATGCTTGCAACTTTGACAGTTGCTGATAAGACTCCAAGCTAATCCAGCTAACAAAGACTGGACAGAAAAATATTATGTTCAGAGAGATTTTTAGGGCATGTCAGCCTATTTTATGCTTTTTGAATGTAGACATTCAAAAACAGTCATTGAAGTTTGTGGAGACTTTGACATAAATAAATACACAGATACTGATTGTAATTTCTGGAGTGTTTACAGTCATTTTTATTTATTATAACTCTCTTAGAAATGTGTATTTCTTGGTTGCCCAGAATTTTCCTTCTCTTTTTATTTTAGGCTTAATTTATTATTTATCTTCTGGAAAAAGCAATGTCTTTGCACTTGCTTAGTGACCTACTTTTAATGAAATCAGAAAGAGCACAAAACCTACCATGGTTTGCTGCAGATTGTATGTTTCTGAAGAACTGCCAGGCAGGAGGAAATAATAGGCAGGTGTCATATATGAGGCATAATAAAATCTGTGTTTTTTTAATATTGATGTTTACTGTATGGGTGAATTCACACAAAGCAGATTTCTTCCAGAAATCTGTAAATCTTATAAAAACCTTCTACCCAAGAGATTAGTGATTTTCTATTCAAGTTACATCTACCGGCCTTGAAGGCTAAGAACATCCAATACTTGTCCCACCCACTCTCCATTGCAATCCCATGGGGAAACAAGGTCGCCACAGAAGTCCTATACCTGCTTTGAAGCTCCCTCTTAAGGCTCTATGCTGCCACAGACCCTACTGCACTAAGCCACACCATGTACCCACTGAGTGACCCCCCCCCCTTCACTTTATATGTGTATGGTAAACAGCAAACCAGAAACAACACCGTGGCAGCTCATCTCACCTACACTAAGGACCAGCTTCTAAACATCAGAAAATCTGCCCTTCGAAGGAACTGGAATGAATCTATGGGTCCTAAAAGAAGTCTTGAGGAAATTCAGAGGATGTATATCAGGCTTCAGGACTAGAGCCAGGGGTTATGAGCCCTGTGTACCATCCATCATAATAGGCAACATTTGATCTATTGTTAAAAAGATCACACAAGGTCTACCAGGAGTGCAGTGTATTGTGCCTTACTGAGACCTGGCTAAATGAAGGAAATCCCCAACTCTACATTCCACATGTTGATCTCATGGTTCCTTACCATTAGGAGTGACAGAAACCCTAGAATGTTGAGCAAAAATGGAGGGGAAGGACTGCTGGCCCTTGTCCATGAAAGGTGTTGTTCGAATACCCATGTTATAATCAGAGTTTGGTACTGCTGCAAGGATATCGAGATACTGAGTATAGCATTGCGGCCATACTACCTACCGAGGGAATTCTGTTATGGAATTAGATGCAGTTCTAGGTATACAGTAAATCCCAGTACCAGTCTGAATCAAATGGTTTAAACAGCGCTGAGTGTCCAGCGCCCTCCAACCGCACCGCTCCCAACCCACAGAGGTTTTCACCAGAGCCCCTGAAGGTGGGGATGGACTTGATACTACTGCTGGCCAAGGCGGATGTCAGCCGGAGGGCGCAGGACGCACGAAGCACCACAAGTCCCAGCACACCCAGAAACTGAAAAAACTTACCAGAAATTGTCCAAGGATGAGGCAGTGATGCTGAAGATATAGGTGACTGTTGTAGGCAAGAGCCAGAAGTTGGCAGCAGAGTGTTAAGCGTAGTCATCCAGGCCAATTCGCTACCGTGAGGTCAGCGTAGTTCCAAAGGATATCCAAAAGACAGGTCAGACAGGCCAGGTCGTTACTGTGAGGTCAGTGAAGTACCAGAGGTTAATCCAAAAGACAGGTCAGGCAAGCCAAGTCGTTACCGTGAGGTCAGTGAAGTGCCAAGGGTTAACCCAGGAGAGGAGTCTAGGGAGCTGGGTCATCAACAAGAGAGCAGAGTAAAGCCAAAACAAAGATCAGAGAGCCGAAATCTGGAAACAAGCCGAGGTCACAACAGGAGAGCCACAGGTACAAGATCAGGAGGTCAGGCAGAGCCAGGGAAAGATAAGGAGAGGTCATACAGGGCACACGAGGAGACAGGAGAGAGCTAACATCCAGTGGTAACCTGTAAATAGGCCTGGACCGGCCACTCAATTAACCCCTACCCAGAAGAGACCTCCGTTCCCCGGCTCACATCAGGAGCGGATCGGCAACCCCCGCACGGCCGCCACGGAGGCTCCGGCACCGCTCCTGACAATGATAGCGATAGTACTAGTCTATTGACTGAATATTGGCAAAACCAAGGAACTTATTGTTGAGCCCACTAAATCCAAGACGGAAGCCAGCCTGGTAACCATTACCAGTAATATGGTAGAAACCTTTACTAACTTGATCTACACCTTGTCAATAAATTGGATTGGAAACTCAATGCTGACATAGTCTGCAAAAAAGGAGCCAGTAGGCTATAGTTCCTATAGCAACTACAATGGTTCGGGGTTACGGACAACCTACTTGAGTGTTTTTACCACTATGACTGGGGTACTATGCTGGCCTGGGGAGGAAATACCAGGAAGAGACACAGCGGAAAGGTTGATAAATTAATCAAAAAGGCCCACTCTGTCATAGTTTGCAATCTGGATAGCTGAGACAACACTTAGAAAAAGAGAACCCTACAGAACCTACTAGCCATTACTGTAAACTCGCTACACCCACTGAATAAATTCCTCACAGACCAGAAAAGCTTGTTCAGCAAAAGAGTCTGCCAAGTCAGATGCAGAAAGGATACATTCAAAAGGTCCTTCATACCCTCTGAGATCTTATTGCACAATAACATTATAGCCAAAAGAGCCTCACAACCAGTACAAATAAAATTAAATAAAAAAAATCCCCCACCAGGCCCTTAATTGACAAAAAATTCTATAGTAGCCTTATACATCTCACCGTCTCTAATCTCTCATCAGGCTTTCTGCCTGATCCCTATTTAATTACAAACGGGACGTGCCAGGAATGTCCATTGTTGTCTCTGATCTTTGCTATGGTCATGAATCCTCTGGCAGAGACAGTTCAATGTAATTGAAGTATTTGGGGTGTCTCTACTATTCTACATCAGCATAGCATAGGACTTTATGCTGAAATTCTGATTTTGAGTGTGAATTTGGCTCAATTGCCACTCTGTTTTCTATATACTATGATCCCTACTCTCTCTCTGGAGAGGTGGGTACATTATATATTTTCAAATTCAGACATTACTACTAAACAAACTTCACACATGTGAATTAACTCTAAATGATAAACTACAAATAAGAAAAAAAAATACTGCATAGTGTACATCATATCAGTGTTACATATCATATCACAGACTACATATGCACCCACTGATTTAAATAGGTCCATGCAAATGTATCTACTTTTTCCATCTGCATACTCTTTGTTTTTCCACAAACCCAGAGACAACTTTTTTTTTCTTTTCAAAGATTTGATAAACAGATCAACCACATAGAGCCAAAAATGAGTAGCATTCTGTTTAACACAGACATCATGAGTAGCAAAGACATCACATGACATCACCCCTGCACTAATACAGAACACCAGTGACTGCCTCTCTGCTGTCTCTAATATCATGTCTTCGCTCTATCTGAAACTGAATCTCTCAAAGACTGAATTACTGCTGTTTCCACCATCTAATAGATCTGTCCCTGATATCTCCATCGCAGTCTCCGGCCTTACCATAACTCCTAGGCAGTATGCCCGCTGCCTCGGGGTTTTGTTTGACTCAGAACTTTCCTTCACCCCCCCATATCCAATCACTCGCATGCTCATGTCATCTCCACCTCAAAAACATCTCCAGAATCCGCCCTTTCCTTACCACAAATACACTAAAGACACTTATTGTTGCCCTGATTCACTCTTGCCTTGACTACTGTAACTCCTTACTAATCGGTCTTCCCCTTACTAAACTTGCCCCTCTACAATCTATTCTGAATGCGGCAGGCAAGGCTCATCTATCAGTCTAGATGCTACAGCGATGCCTCTGGTCTGTGCCGTTCACTACATTGGCTGCCTATTCAATACAGAATACAATATAAACTTATCACCCTCATTCACAAGGCTCTCCATAATGCTGCACCTGTCTACATTTCCTCCCTCATCTCTGTCTATCGCCCAACCCGTACTCTCCGTTCACTCAATGACCTAAGACTAACATCCTCTATTATCAGAACCTCCCACGCTCGTATACAAGACTTCTCCCGAGTTGCACCACTTCTCTGGAATGCTCTATCCCGGACTATTAGATTAACCCCCAATTTCCACAGCTTCAAGCGTAAACTAAAGACATATCTTTTCAGACAGGCCTATCACAACTCCTAATGTAAACCCTTCTGTAGTTAGAATCCCTAAAACATACCCTCCTCTGTTCACGCAACCGCATTACCTCACAGGATATGATGCCGTATCAGACTAACTTTATTTGTCTAGGCACCATCTGCATGTTAAAGGACACGACTGATGACGGCTCATACAGCTTTATATATGTGTAATGACAGTAACCCCTATTACAGAATTGTCTGACCATTGTACAAACAATGCTATGTCTGTTGCCGCCCCTGCTACCTCCTGTGTCACCCCCCTCTACCTCACAGATTGTAAGTTCTTGCGAGCAGGGCCCTCAGTCCCAGTGTGTGAATTGACTATTTCTTTGTAATGTATCTTTTTTGTCAGTACTTGAACCCTACAAATTGTACAGTGCTGCGGAATATGTTGGCGCTATATAAATAAAATTTATTATTAATTTATTATTACATGTCCACAAAAAGTGGACGTGAAAATTAGGCCTGCTCATGGTTAGTGAGATTGGGAGTTCAAGGCTGCTCACTCAGTGGAAAGTGCGGTATGGATGTGAATAAATGGCTAGCAGATAGAAGTTGAATGGATTAATAGAAGAATACGAAAATGCAGAGGAGAACTGAAAAAGAGCAATCTTCTTGCTAGCTGGGTCATATGTCACCTTAGTAAGATGCAGGAGTTTGTTGTGTCTTTAAGGTATGACTATGGGGAAAAATAGCCACCATTGGCATTCTCTATGTAAAACCTGTTCTGGATGGCTCCTTGCTGTCGGATGGGGCAGTGTTGAGGGCTGAGCCATGGCAGAGTTGGGGTATGGCTTAATATTGTTAATTTCTATTCAGTCTATCACCTGGCAGAATTTTTCAGGCACTAAACATGGCTGCACTAATACCAGAAGATGACCCAATCATCTTAATGAAGTGAATACCCTTTATGTGAATCTTACTTTAACCCTTTTGCTTTTTCATATGCTTTGTTAATAACATAGACTTTACATCAGGATGTTTGCATACAGTATCTAGTTCTTACATTCCCTAGTGGTTTCTGCCATGAATAAGACTCTTTATTTCAAAACAATGCCAATCCATTTTTTATGTGAATAACAAGGAACTTTGTTGATGTGCTATTTGAGCGAAAATATGCACTTTCCTAATTTCTGCTTAAGTTAACTTTATCTGTTGCATGTACATATGTACAGCAATGTGCATATTGCTTCATCGCAATACACTACAATGCGATGCTCCTTGACAGGCAATATGTTCCAGAAGAAACGTTACCTGTTGTTAACAGATGGAATAGTGTTAATATAGCACAGCACTACATGATAAGAAAATCGGGGCACACTGCCAGCTTTCATAGCTGAAGCCAGATGAGTATTGAAGTCATGCTACATCTTACATCAAGTTAATATTATCCAATTCATAATGCAATACTTTGTAAGTGGATAGTTTATTTGCAATTTATTTGCCTTTGGATAACTTGTTGGGTTTTGACTTTTTTTTGTATTTCTAGGGGGTTTTAGGATAGGTCATCATTATTAAATTGATGGGGTTCCAACTCTTGGCCTCCCTCAATCAGAAGGGACCATTGCACTCTAATGGCAATTTAGCTGTTGATTCTGCTTTTTTTGGCTTAATAGGGATCCACCTACTACTACCTTGTGGATGATAAAGATAAAGCATCCCCCACTTATAGAACACATTTCCATAAATGAACAGATGAATATAATAAACTTTGTTATAGATCTTGTTAAACCTTTAACGCTTAGTGCCGTACTATTACATACTATTACGTCACGTAATATTATATCTTATATATATATATATATATATATATATATATATATATATATATACAGTACAGACCAAAAATTTGGACACACCTTCTCATTCCAAGAGTTTTCTGTATTTTCATGACTATAAAAATTGTAGATTCAGACTGAAGGCATCAAAACTATGAATTAACACATGTGGAATTATATACTTAACAAAAAAAGTGTGAAACAACTGAAAATATGTCTTATATTCTAGGTTCTTCAAAGTAGCCACCTTTTGCTTGGATTACTGCTTTGCACACTCTTGGCATTCTCTTGATGAGCTTCAAGAGGTAGTCACCTGAAATGGTTTTCACTTCACAGGTGTGCCCTGTCAGGTTTAATAAGTGGGATTTCTTGCCTGATAAATGGGGTTGGGACCATCAGTTGTGTTGTTCAGAAGTCAGGTGGATACACAGCTGATAGTCCCACTGAATGGAGTGTTAGAATTTGTATTATGGCAAGAAAAAAGCAGCTAAGTAAAGAAAAATGAGTGGCCATCATTACTTTAAGAAATGAAGGTCAGTCAGTCTGAAAAATTGGGAAAACTTTGAAAGTGTCCCCAAGTGCAGTGGCCAAAACCATCAAGCGCTACAAAGAAACTGGCTCACATGAGGACCGCCCCAAGAAAGGAAGACCAAGAGTCACCTCTGCTGTGGAGGATAAGTTCATCCGAGTCACCAGCCTCAGAAATCGCAGGTTAACAGCAGCTTAGATTAGAGACCAGGTCAATGCCACACAGAGTTCTAGCAGCAGACACATCTCTAAAACAACTGTTAAAAGGAGACTGTGTGCAGCAGGCCTTCATGGTAAAATAGCTGCTAGGAAACCACTGCTAAGGACAGGCAACAAGCAGAAGAGACTTGTTTGGGCTAAAGAACACAAGGAATGGACATGAGACCTGTGGAAATCTGTGCTTTGGTCTGATGAGTCCAAATCTGAGATCTTTGGTTCCAACCACCGTGTCTTTGCGTGAAGCATGGAGGAGGAGGTGTGATGGTGTGGAGGTGCTTTGCTGGTGACACTGTTGGGGATTTATTCAAAATTGAAGGAATACTGAACCAGCATGGTTACCACAGCATCTTGCAGCGGCATGCTATTCCATCCGCTTTGCGGTTAGTTGGACCATCATTTATTTTTCAATAGGACAATGACCCCAAACACACCTCCAGACTGTGTAAGGGCTATTTGACCAAGAAGGAGAGTGATGGGGTGCTACGCCAGATGACCTGGCCTCCACAGTCACCAGACCTGAACCCAATCGAGATGGTTTGGGGTGAGCTGGACCGCAGAGTGAAGGCAAAAGGGCCAACAAGTGCTAAGCATCTCTGGGAACTCCTTCAAGACTGTTGGAAGTCCATTTCAGGTGACTACCTCTTGAAGCTCATCAAGAGAATGCCAAGAGTGCGCAAAGCAGTAATCAAAGCAAAAGGTGGCTACTTTGAAGAACCTAGAATATAAGACATATTTTCAGTTGTTTCACACTTTTTTGTTAAGTATATAATTCCACATGTGTTAATTCATAGTTTTGATGCCTTCAGTGTGAATCTATAATTTTTATAGTCATGAAAATACAGAAAACTCTTGGAATGAGAAGGTGTGTCCAAACTTTTGGTCTGTACTGTTTATATATATATATATATATATATATATATATATATATATAAAATTATATATAATAATTATAATTAATTATAATTAACTTAATAATTATAATTAATATATATATAATAATTGGTGCCAATAAAAAGTACAACTTGCCCCGCAAATAAAGAGCCCTGATATATCTCTGTCACCAATACAGTAAAAAAGTTATAGGCATCAGAATACGGTAACCCCAGGAAAATCGTTCATTTTTAAGAAGTTATGTTTTATTTGTGAAACCAGTAAAATGCAATAAAAACCAATATAAATCTGGTATCGCTGTAATCGTAATGACCCGCCAGACAAAGCTGCCATTTCATTTTTAATGTAGAGTGAAAACAAAATGCAAAAAATTATGATTAGAATTGTGTGTTATTTCACATGGACCCCCGAAACACGTAAATAAAAGCTAATCAAAACATTATAAACATTATAAAATGGAGTCAAGTTAAAGTACAACTTGTCACGAAAAGAATAAGCACCCAAATAGCTATATCAACAGAAAAATAAAAAAGTTATGAATTTTGGAAGGGGGGGGGGGATATGAAAAAAGTTGCCGAGCATTAACGTACCCTGCATCCTTAAAGTGTTAAAGAAATGTTTTTCCATCTCCACTTATTAGGCTGTTCTCCCCCTTATCTTCACTCAGAGAGGTCTATGGAGTGGGAAGGATGGAGGAGAAGGCTGCCACCAGAAAATGTATTACCTTATTCTGTGCAGTGGTAGATTCCTATCCTGAAGAAACAACAGTGTCCTTAATAAGATATATAACAACATTTCTTATATTCTCCTGAACTATTAATTTATGAAAAGTTGTATTATAATTGGAGATACACTTTTAACAGATTTTCTGCATGGGTGAAATGTCCAGGTGGGAATCCATGTCACATGAGAAATTAGTAGAATTCTATTCTCTATACTAACCTCATAATGGATGTCTTAATGTTTATGCCATTCTGCCATTGGCTGAAGAGATTATTTTTCATGTTATGTGCAAACTTCACATGTATGGAGTATTTCAACCTACTATTATCTCATCAACCACCATGATATTATGCCTGGCTTCTACTTCATAGTCCTGTGTGTTTAACAAATGACAGTTAGGAATTGTTATACATTACAGACAAGATATCCTCTATATGAGCAATAAATGCACCTACTGTAGATAGTAACCATTCAACCCAAACATAATCAATAAATTACCACATAATCAATGTATAGATTAATCTTTACTAATTAATATCAATGTACATGACACCTTAAAAGCAATTAAAAACAATCTAAAAGAAGGATATTATGGTACAAGAGGCAATAGATAACTTAGATCACAATATATCAATAAATTACTGGTGGAGGTAACAGACACATAGCACAATTCATAGATAATTGAATTTAAATAAATATAAATATATAGCCAGCAGTGCTATAAATCACAACAAATATCTATGTAAATAATACTCCAAGCATAAATTCACATATCCTTACACAAATCTACACAATAAAGTCCAGACTTTCTGCTTTCATTTGAGGGTATCCACATTAAAATTGGATGAAGGATTTAGGAGTTTCAGCTCCTTAACATGTGCCACCCTGTTTTTAAAGGGACCAAAAGTAATTGGACAATTGATTCAAAGGCTGTTTCATGGGCAGGTTTGGGCAATTCCTTCGTTATGTCATTCTCAATTAAGCAGATAAAAGGCCTGTAGTTGGTTTGAGGTTTGGTGCTTGCATTTGGAAGATATTGCTGTGAAGAAAACATGCGGTCAAAGCTCTTCATACAAGTGAAACAAGCCATCCTTCAGCTGTGAAAACAGAAAAAACCCATCCGAGAAATTGCTACAATATTAGGAGTGGCAAAATCTACAGTTTGGTACATCGAAAGAAAGAAAGAAAGAAAGAAAGAACTGGTGAACTCATCAATGCAAACAGACCTGGACACCCACGGAAGACAAGAATGGTGGATGATCGCAGAATAATTTCCATGGTGAAGAGAAACCCCTTCACAACAGTCAACCAAGTGAACAACACTCTCCAGGATATAGGCATATCAATATCCAAATATACCATAAAGAGAAGACTGCATGAAAGTAAATTCAGAGGGTTCACTGCACGGTGCAAGTCACTCATAAGCCATAAGAATAAGAAGGCTAGATTGGACTTTGCTAAAAAACATCTAAACAAGCCGGCACAGTTCTGGAAGAACATTCTTTGGACAGATTAAACCAAGATCAACCTCGACCAGAATAATGTAAAGAAAAAAATATGGTGAAGGCATGGTACAGCTCATGATCCAAAGCATACTACAACATCTGTAAAACACGGCAGAGGCAGTGTAATGGCTTGGGCAGGCATGGCTGCCAGTGGCAGTGGGTCACTAGTGTTTATTGAAGATGTGACACAGGACAGAAGCAGCCGGATGAATTCTGAGGTATTCAGAGACATATTGTGTGATCAAATCCGGCCAAATGCAGTCAAAGTGATTGGTCGACATTTCATAATACAGATGAACAATGACCCAAAACATAAAGCCAAAGAAACCCAGGAATTTATTAAAGAAAATAAGAGGAATATTCTTGAATGTCAAGTCAGTCAGCTGATCTCAACCCAATTGAGCCTGCATTTCACTTGTTAAAGACTAACCTTCAGACAGAAAGGACTACAAACAGCAAAATCGCTGCAGTAAAGACCTGGCAGAGCACTAAAAAGGAGGAAACACAGTGGTGTCTGGTGTTGTCCAAGAGCTCAAGACTTCAGGCAGTCATTGCCAATAAAGGGTTTTCAACCAAGTATTAGAAATTAACATTTTATGTACAATTATTTAATTTGTCCAATTACTTTTAAGCCCCTGAAATGAAGGGATTGTTTGTAGTAAATGCTTTATAGTTCCTCACATTTTTATGCAATCACTTTGTTCAGCCCACTGAATTAAAGCTGAAAGTCTGAACTTCAACTGCATCAGAATAGTTTTGTTCAAAATTCATTGTTGTAATGTACAGAACCAAAATTAGAAAATTGTTGTCTCTGTCCAAATATTTATGGACCTAACTGTAGGTGTGGGTCATTATTTATTGCAATTTAATTCAGGCGGGCTTAAGCCTATTTAAAGTTTGCATACACACGGCACCCACTGAGGAAAGTTGTGCGAAACGTGTGTTGATGAAGTGCTGGACAGTGTGGTCTGAGAATTTACTATAATGGCTGGGTGGAAATTTGTGGTTCTATCTATTCACTTATTGTGTCTGTTACCTCCACCAGTAATTTATTGATATATTGTGATAAAAGTTATCTATTGGTCCTCATGCCACACTGTTGTTTTTCAGATTATTAATAGTAATAATAAAAATAATAATAATAATTTTATTAATATAGTGTCAACATATTCCACAGCACTTTACAAATCAGAGTGTATATGAACAGACAGTATTATACATTACAATGTGACAAAAATTAATTTATCAAACAATAGGAGTGAGGGCCCTGCTCACGAGAGTTTACAATCTATGAGGAAAAAGGGGGACCCAAGCGATAAGAGGGTTTACAAAGGTCCAGCCATCTTTTAATAAATATGGTCATACAACTGAAGCTGTATGAGCCCATCAACAGCCACTATCTGTGAATATAGATACTAAGACTGTCCCCCACAATCACAAGCTTCAAGAAGGCCCTGAAGACTCACCTATTCAGGAAGGCCTATAACCTCCAATAACACTACTGTCTCCACACCACCACCTGAACAGCCTCTACCCCCACCTTCTGTCTCTATCCCTCTTCCCTCATAGATTGTAAGCCCTTGCGGGCAGGGCCCTGTATCCCACTGTACCAGTTGGTCACTGTTAGTATTATCTGTTTTGTATATCTTGTGTACCGTATGTAAACCCTCAAATGTAAAGCACCATGGAATTAATGGTGCTATATAAATAAACAATAATAATAATAAGTACATGGAGTGCAGAGTAACTTCTAGATGGAAGGGTCAGGTTCTGAGGAATAGAGTAAAAAGGATAGTTAAGAAATGTTAGCTTAGTGTTGGGTATTAATCTAATTGTCTGGAATAGAGCATTCCAGAGCACCGATGTTGCTGAAGAAAAGTATTGGGGATGGGAGTGGGATGTTTAGATAACAACGGATACAAGTCTAAGGTCATTGGAAGAACGGAGACGACGGTGAGGAAGTTCAGTTTCTGAAAGAATCCATTTTAGATAAAGGGAAGGCATGCTAGAAACAGCAGAGAGACAGCCACTGGTGTTCTGTAGTAGTGCAAGGGTGATGTCATGGGATGACGTATATAGTTGGGAGTCATCAGCATAAAAATGTTATTGAAAGCCAAATCTGCTGATGGTTTGTCCAATAGAGGCTGTGTAGAAAGAAAGGAGGAGCTATGAAAGACCATGAGAGGTAGTTAGTGATAGAAGCTGAGAGGCTGATGGGGAGACAGGAGTGTTAATGGGAATGTTGAAATCATCCATGATGAGGGTAGGAATTTCACAGGATAGGAAATTGGGAAGCTGATGTCAGAAGTGGTAGGGTGAGTCGGGGGAGGTAGATGACAGCTACTCGCAGGGAGAAAAGGAGCAAAAGTCTGATAGTGTGGACTTTCAAAAGAGTGAAAGGAGAGTGATGGTACTTGCGGAATGACCTGAAAAGTGAACTGTGGTGATTGAAGGGTACCTATTAGAGATGAACGAATTGAAGCTGATGAAGTGGAATTCGATACGAATTTCAGGAAATATTCGATTCACAACGAATCCGGATTTTCCTCATGCTTCCTGGTAACGAATCGCATTTTTTCATAAAATGGCTGCTGCCAATCGGATCGAATCGTATTGGAAAATTTTGTGAAGCTGCCGAATCGAATTTTTGAAAAATTCCCTCATCTCTAGTGCTTATCCCTCCACCCTGCATATTATCAAGTCTATAGGTGTGTAAAAAATTATAGACCATCATAACACAGAGCAGCAGGGGAGGCTGTATGAAACTGTTTAATCCATGTTTCTGTGACAGCCAGCAGGCTAAAAGACTTTGAAATGAAGAGATCCTGAATAATGTCAAGTTTGTTGCACACTCAATGGACATTCCTGAGTACACAAGAGAAAGAGACTTGTGGAGGAGAAGGAGATGGCAGACAGCAAATATTAATAAGGTTAGCAGGGTTTCTTGGTGAGACAGGTATGAACTTGAGGTTAGCAGGAGAAGAAGGACCAGGGTTCAGTTTGTTTTTAATTGTTTTTAATGTGTCGTGTACAATTTGGCTTAATTAATAAAGATTAATATATTGATTATATTTGGGGTGATTGGTTACTATCTAGCAACATTTATTGATTATATGATAGATTTTTGTGGGTTCCTGAGGTTGTACTAGCAATATTGATTGTATTATGAGACTGACTACCCTTTCTTGCTAAATGTATTGTATCCTTTGCACCCTTTATTTCAATATTCATTGATATGTTTTTACATACTTTGAACATACTTTCTGAGAATTTTTTAAGCTGGTTATGCTTCACAGTTCTTTACACCAACAAATGTACCAAAAATACATCACTTTGTCTATTTTCTGGCCTGCTCACTCCTTTTGAGAAAATTAGGTGGGGCAGGGCAGGGATCAAAGCAGGCTAAGGCAGGGAAGCCTTGGCCCATTCAATTTACTGTAACTCATGCCAGAAAACTGACTTCAGTTATACCTGAAATCTGCGCCTGTCCATGACCGACAGATTTCAATTATAGCAAATAAGACTCTTTTGGTGAGCCAGAATTATTAGAAGACTGGAATCTCAATAATCCTGGCACATCTCTCTTCAGAGTTCATAATTTGTGCCTGTATTAGGCCGGGGCACTAAGTTGTGAAAATGTAGCATTTTGGCCCTGGCTCTTTTTGCTGCGTTTTTTGCATCAATTTGCTGTGTGGGGCTTAGCCTCAATAATTCTTCACTAAGTGATGTGGACATATTTGCTGTATAAGAAACTCATAGTCTTGCAGCATGTATACTTTCTAAAACCTAAGAGTGATTGATTCTGTTCTTAATGTACCATTAATCTATGAAAAAATTGATAAATTGGTAACATGCATGTCACTTTCCCCAATCCCACAAAAATAAGCAAAAAAAAAAAAAAAAAAGACATGGAGAAAATTTACCCTCAATAAGTAGAATTATACCCAGTTATCCAGTGATCTTTTGCCTTCTTTTAGGCCAAGATACGTTTAGGAAAGGTTTTAGTCTTCAAAAACATGTCCTACAGTTTTTTTTTTTTCTCAAATGCATCTAAAATGAAGTAACTTACCAAATAATTTTCAATAATAATGTTCTTTACTGTGATGTACTGTTTTGTGTCTGTAGCTTCTATGCAGACCTATATGTCTATGACAACAAACAAATATGATCTTGTTGTCCTTTTCTCCTCTATTTCTTCTTTACAAACTTCTGACAAACATTTAATAAATTTGTAAGAAGTAGTGGCCAGATGGATGGCAAAAAGGCTGCAGTATATAGCGTTTGTACTGTAGTGTGTTATCAAAGAGACACGTAGATCTACATAAGATTTATGCACACAAACAGTAGGGCATTATCATTAGTGTCTATTTGCCAAGTTAGGTTAAGTTCAAATTGATTTTTTTGCAGGCGGATTTTGAGACGAAATCTGCATCCCAACCCTCCCATTCATTTCAATGGGAATCAGAATCAGGTTTTTTCCTCTAGCTGATTTTTCTGCTAGAGAAAAAAAGAAGCATCAGAACCTATCTTCAGGTGGATTCCACCTTGAATCCCAATCCCCATACACCTCGTTTTTGCAAAAACCGCTTGAAAACAAAAACTAGTGTTTTTTCCTGCCTCTCATGCATTTCAATGGAGTTTGCTAGGAAGAATCTGTCTGAAGATAAATCGATAAATCCTGAAGCTATTTTTTTCCTCTAGCTGAAAAAAATCTTAGATGCATTAGAGAAATAAAGAGTTGGTTGCAGTGCCGGACATAACTTTTAACTATATTATTGTGTAGTAGATTTATTTCCTCTTCGATTGCCATTAGACACCTAGCTACCTATGATTTATACAACAAATGGGCATTTATTGCTGCATTACTTCCTGTCACATGTTTGTGCTTTGTTACGAGGCAGACATGACATTAATAAGTACAGATGAATGGATGTGTGTAAATTTGCTTTATCAATGTTTCACAGATTGCCATGCTGAATTTTCTATATTAGGGTGATATTTTGAACATATTAAATGACTGGATTGTTGTAAATTTCTATTAGACAATTTCTATGGGTTTTGTTATATCAGGTTAACACTATAATTTAAAAAAAGAAAACTCTGCTCTGACCACTTATGGTATCCCCGGAATCATACCGAAACATAGAATACAGGCGACATGTATTTTTGGCTGCAGAGGGAATGCTGTAAAAATGAAGCCCTTAAGAAAGTCGCACAAATGCTCTTTTTCTACAATTCCACCTCATTCTAAAATTTTTTTTCCAGCTTCCCAGTACATTGTACAGAATAATAAATGGTACTATTATGAAGAACAATTTGTCCCGAAAAACATTAAGCTCACATATGGCTCTGTGAATGGAAAAATAAAAAAGTTATGGGGTTTGGAAGGCAGGGAGTCAAAAATGAAAATTGCCAAAAAAAGGGAATGGGTTAGCATTAACATAGGCAAATTCCACTTCAGGACCACCTGTCAATGTGGCCTTGCAGCTGTTACAAAACTACAACTTCCATATGTTATTTATGTTATTAAATATTTTACCACATTTTCTGCTTCAAAATTTTTTTTTTCCTATTTTCCGCCTCTAAAACCTAGGTGCGTCTTGTGGTTCGGTGCGTCTTATAGTCCAAAAAATACGGTATATTTGAATATTAAAACCTGTTTTTATGAAACACTTACAGTAAGGTCATATATTTGAGTAATGGTTAAATCCTGCCAGTCTTTAAGATGTTATTACCATGGGATTCTTGGATATCCAACTAACAGGACTAATGAATCTTTAAACTGCAGAAGATCAGAAGAAGAGCAAGCTATGTGAATATACTGATGCTAAATGCAAAAATGTAATAACAAAGTAATGTAACAATGTAATAATTCTTTTGTTCAGTTTCAACTCTACTTATTGTATCCATATTTGTGTATTGAATATGTATGAGTTAAATATGTAGTTATATAATTACAGTACTCTTATATGAAATATGTACTTACAGGCATCACAAGCTTTTTAAGGGCTCTCGGAAGATGAGATATAGGTCTCCAAAATATAACACCTCCCTTTTCTGCATGTCTCCTTTCCTGTCTCTTCACCTTTGGTGTCCCATCACAACATAAGGTGTCCATTTCAGCAGTGCCTTCAGTGTTTGATCTGCTTGGCAATTAGGAAGTGTTAGGAGCAGTTTTGCCTTCATTATGTCGCCGCTGTTTAGTGCCATCTTGTTGCTCGACGTTTTGTTTCTTTCTTTGAAGTTACAGGGCCTAGCTGTGTTTGCAGGAAATTACAGCAATTTACAGAAATAATGCACTCTCCTTTATGTAGGGCCTGTTTTCAGTCTATTCAGCCTTATTTTTCTGAAGCTGGAGTGCCAGTAATTGCAATAGCAAGATGAGAGATTATTAACCAGTTCTTTGCTGATAAGATATTGTGGAGTGCTCAATGCAATAGCTATCAGTTCCCGTGTTACAAAGTCACTCCAGGTGATGCCTAAAAATACTCATTTCAAAGATTCACCAAACTCATAGAATTCTAGTAATCACTAGACTTAATAATTAATTGATTTATTTGTCACATTTTATACCTCATAATACAATAATTGAATCCCGACAAACCTAATATGTTTAAGTCTAGGTACACATCACACTTTATATTAAACTGATATGTCTAATGGTTTCATAAGCCACCAGTAGTCAGGTGTGTGCCAAAACACAATAGGTATGCTTTTTCTGTATATATGGAGTATCTGTAATTTAATGTGAGTGAATGGCAGACATAACCATACACTTGTATATGTCTGGAGAATATGTTATGATGTGAACCTAGCCTATTATCTATGGTGAGGATCCAATCTTAAATTAAGAAGTGTAATTGTTAAAAACTTGATTTGGAAACTCAGGCTTTCACTCTCTTTTTACTACAAGAACAGTACTACCCCCATGAGGAGTTGCATAGCTAATAATGTGAATTTGTCATGAGTTGCCTACATTATTACATTAAAGAATTGCATACTATACATATAAATTTCCTAGTTAATGTTATATGAATTGGTCCCTTCATTAACATTAGAGTTAGTAGTCTTGAACTTCCCTATATTCTATAAAGTATAATTTTTGATTGTCATAGATTTGTCATTGATACATGCCACAACAATTTTTTTCAGGCAGGTTTAAGTATTTCTTTATAAAATCAAAAGCACATAGACATACAGCATGGGTTGACAGCAGGCTATGGGTTCTCTAATACATATTTGTTTTATACTATGTAATATGGCCAGGTGCAGGGTGTGAAACTTTCCAGGTCTTACTATACTCTATACTATACACACTGCTGGTAAATGTAAATGCTTGACCATAAGGAACATTTCTAACTGATAAACTCTGATATTACGAGACTGAGTGTGAAAACCCAATTATTTTATTAAATAATAATATTATGTGGTATTTTAGTAATCCAGTGCTAAGAAAATTGCTAAATATTACTGTTGAATATAATATATTAGACTAACGTGATGACAAGTCGTTAAGTAACCTGAGCTCTCAATTTATAACCTATTTATTGAGCGTAGGAAACAAAATTAAAGTAATACAGAAAAGCACTGCAACAAATGTAAAATATAAATAATGTGAAATCTGCTCACCTGGCCCAGATAGTTGAATGGTGTAGACATAGTTCTATTAAACTCTGGGTTTACATCGAGCAAGCATTTTCTACGGTTCCTTTGCAGACAGCCCCTTGGCTTCAGCCCTCTCTATTGTCAGCCCTCCATTCCCACCCCACCATTGGCCCTACGCTCAGAATCTGTTCCAGATGTCTGATCCGGGGCCTCCCACTTCCTTCCTCTGGATTCTTCATTTTACCACATCTTGGGGAATCCCAGATTTCCTACAGGAATCTCTGACAGGGTATTCTGCAACTGGCGACAACATCTACCGTGTATGTCACCTCCAAAGTGACTACAGTTCGCGGATTACACCGGCTACCCTGGCCTCGACTGACTTACCCCCTCTTGACGCCTGTCGCAATATGCAGCTTCGTCATTTTATGAACTAGTTCCCAGCCCGGACTGAATTTAGGTCAGAACCTACATTTTTTGAGTGCATCTGCATGGGCGACAGTAACCTGCGCCATTCCCTCTCAGTCATCTACAAGCTTCTGATTGATCCTCCTACTGGGTCTGTTCCCCCCTTTATGTTGAAATGGGAAGCGGATTTGTCTCATTCTCTCTCCCAGGAACAAAGAGAACATATTTTCCAACTCATGAACGGGTTTTCTGTCAGCTCCCGCTACCAGGCGACCAGTTTTAAGATCTTGTCCCAATGGTATAGGGTCCACGCAAAGCTACATACGCTTTTCCCGCAGGTCTCTTTGATGTGCTGGAGGTGTGGGCAGGAGGAGGGCGATATGCTTCATGTCTTCTGGTCCTGTTAAGCTCTTTCCCTGTTTTGGGATGGTGTTAAACGGATCATTTTGCAAATTACTGAGACGTCTCATCAGTTGGGCCCTGCTCTGTTTCTACTTCACCACTGCGAGTCTCTGGTGCGTATCTACAGGCGCTCACTACTCTGTTTTTTGGTCCTCGTGACCTGAGCTTGGATTCTGCAAATCTGGAAGCGAGTAGAACCTCCTCCTCTCTCCCTCTGGATTCTGAAGGTCAATGAGATTATGCACATGGAAAAACTCACTTCCTTCCTGCATTACACAGGTGAAGCCTTTAACAAAACCTGGTTTTACTGGTTGGAATTTCAACGTACTGTAGAGTATAAGATGCTTCTGTGCTCTGAGCCCCTCTCCCGGGCTTGAACGCTGGACTTTGAGCTCTGAGCATAGTCTCCCACCATTAGCATTTGTCCTACCATTGTATTTGTTTCTACATCTGACCTTACGTAGTGAACAGAGGTGTAGCTAGGGGTTTAGCACAGGGGGCGAACATGTCCAAGTGGGCCCCCTACTTGGACATGTTTGTATACCGTTACTCTGCAGACAATTTAGGTGAATACAGGGCAGTAGCATTTAGTGACTTACCGGTAACGTCTCTGACTAATCGTTCACATTCCGCATCTCTTTCATCTGGACGGCCATGACCACTTCTTCCAGTCTCTGTAAAGTCTGCAACATAAACATCTTTGGCTCCTCACTTTTCCAGGCACCTGACCCATATTGTCCTCACCTACACAAAGCACCCATCCTGCTGCTACCCCAATTATAAAATATATAATATAACCCCCATAATGAATAATACCCCCAAGTGCATCTTTAAACTAATAACTTCCCTTTGCACCCCTTTAAGAGGACCTTTCACGTACTCATGTATATGCTGTTTTACATACCGCTAGAAAGCCGACAGTGTGCTGAATTCAACACACTGCCGGCTTTCCCGTTTATGCCCCGGGGCTGGAGATATCGGGGGTCTAAATTTCACCGTTCACTGTCAGAAGGGCGTTCCTGACTGTCTAGTTGCACTGTGAGGACATAGTGTCATCTCATAGCGGCCATGTCATGTAACTACAGCCTCGTCCTATGCACGTCTATGTGACAAGGCTGGAATTACATCACACGGTCACTATAAACAGACAGCGTGTGATATAAACAGGCGCCATAGCCCCTTCATACAGCTGATCAGTGGGGAATCACTTATCTCTTATTGATGTTTTATTCTACGGATAGATCATCTATAAAAATGAGCTGGAAAACGCCTTAAGGCTAAGGCTCCATGTGGCGTCCTGCAGCAAAAAACAGCTGTGGGAAAAACCGCGGCGGCGATGCATCGCAGTTCTTCCAGCAGCACTTTGCACAAAAAGTTCGCAGAGGTTTCCTCTGCAGACTTTCTGCTTCAATTATATCTATAGAGAAACCGCCAGCATTTCCGTAGGTATAATTGACATTCTGCGATTTACAAAACACCGACTGTTTTGGAAATCGCAGATTATCCGCTGTGCATATTATACTGCAAAGTAGGGATGGGGGCTCCATGTGGCGAAAACCCACTGAAAAAAACTGCAACATTCTAGCAAATCCCATCCACATACTGCGGAAAAATACAGTACGTGCAGCAGACACATTGCGATTTCCAAAACTGTTGCGGTTTTGGAAATTGCAGCATGTCAATTATACCTACAGAAACACTGGCGGTTTCCATATAGGTGTATTGAAAACAGGAAAGTCCACAGGGAAAACCTTTGCGGACCTTCTGTGAAAAGCGCTGCGGGAAAAACCACAATGTTACTGCCGCAGTTTTTCCTGCAGCGCTTTTTTTGCTGCAGCCCGCTATGTGGGGCCTTAGTCTTAATAAGGTGCAAGTGCAACTTTAATTAAATTAATTGACCCTCATATTATGCCCAATTCCCCCTGACATAAATACTGCACCTCTAATGACCCCTTATATAAATGACCACCCCCTTATGTTCATAATGCCTCCTAATATAAATGATGCCCCCTAATGGCCCCTTATATAAATAACCTCCCCCCTTGTATTTATAATACCCTGTAATAAACCTTATATTAATAACCCCCCCCACCGTCATAATGCCCCCTAATGAATCCTCCCTTATAGTTAGATTTCCCCCTCCTAACCACCCCTTATTCTATTAATATACCCACAAAAAAAAGTCATACTCACCTACCTGCGATGCTGATGAATGGAGCCGCCGGCACTTCCTCCCAGTCTACGCGCATGACGATGTTGTGACGTCATCGCGCCTCCTGTGCTTAAAAGAAGACGTCGGTCTGTGGTCTCGGGGTCTTGTAAACCGCAGGCCTGAAGTGGCTTGTGGTTTACAAGACAGTTAAGCACCAGGAAGCATTGTAACTAGATCGGTGTCTGCAGACACCGATCTAGTTAGAAATAAAGGATGTATTAATGGCGGCCCCGGGGTGGGACCCAAAAAGTCAGTGGGCCCGGGGCAGCCGCCCTCCCCCCCCCCCCCCCCCCCCCGCTAGCTACGCCTCTGGTAGTGAATTTCAGGTCAGTCTACTGTGGCCCTGACACGTGTTGTCTTCCGGGCCTCCCTCAGGGCCCACACATGGTATGTTACCCTGTTCACTCCCCATTACCCTCCCTGCCAGACCAACCCCCCCATTTTTTTCCCCTTTCTCCCCTTTCCTATCCTCCTCTTCCTCTCTCTTTTCTCTCTGCTCCCCTTCCCTCCCCTCTCCACTCTTTCTTCATCTTCTTCTAATTAGTGTTTACATTACCTTGCTGATTGTGCCGGTCTTGGGGTCCCCTTTGGTGGCTCCGGTCAACATTGTTTGTATTTCTGTATTCATAGTCTGTTTTGATTTACGTTGTTTATTTGTGAAAATTCAATAAAATATATGAAAATAAATAAATAAATAAATAATGTGAAATCTAGTTACATTATCTGCACAAATACCTGTTTTACAGTTTGCTATTAGGTGATAGATATTTGTTTTGAACATTTTAATACTGCCAAAAATGAGTAAAATATTACTTACATTAATAAGATTATCACCATATCCACAGCAAGAAAGATTCATAGACATTTCATGCAGCAAATAGCAAAGGAGGAATGTTTTTTTCATGTCTCATGAAATAATTATAATAATAAGATCAGACACATGTACAACCCCCCCAAAACTGTGTCATATTTATAAGAACCACTGACAGGGGTATGACAAAGAACAATCACATGCTCACTTTGTTTTAACCAGAATAGGCAGATATTTCTGAATTTAAACTTCAGTAACTTAAAATAGCAATTGCATAGTACTGTATATAGGTATAGAAGAGGCCGGACTGAGGACGCAGGCTAGGGGAAGGCCTCACATGACGTGGGCCCGAGCGGACTGCAGCCATTGGCAGAGCAGAGGAGAAGTAGGGTAGGGGGGTACTAGGGGCGGTGATCCGCGGGGGTTTAAAAGGAGAAGCCAACGAAAATGAAGCAGTCGCGTGGGGAGAAGAGTGGGACAGTAGATCTCCCGCCCTCCCTCCCCTTTTAGTACGGCTCTGGGGGTTTTACGGTCAGAGCAGGGGGCAGGGAAAGTCACGGCAGCGTGGCGGGGGGTCCTCGGAGTTGGAGACAAAGGATGTGGATGGCTGGTTGGGGGGGGGAGCTCATAAGGCTCTGGACTCCCCAAAAGGAATAGCTTGGCTATGTGCGGTTTTAGCTGGCCTGAGAGCGGGGATCTTGTAAGTTGAAGATCCTTCACCCTGGTGGGGTGATTTGGTGCCTCCGAGCTGGGCTTACGGCTGGAGGTAAACAATTTAACGGGATATAAAGGTTAGGCCAGAATGTGGGCTCCGAGGACCTCCTTGTCAAAAGAGTTAGAGTGGGGAACTGGCGATTGGTTTATATATGGTTTACAATGTTTATATGTATGTTTGTTAATAAAATGGCTGCTGTGGCCAATTCATTCCAACTACGGTGTCAAGTCTCATTTTTACAGGTGAAGTGGTTGGGAGATTGGTGGAAGGACTGAGCGATACCGCGTCATGTTGGAAGAACCTCCTCTAGTTTTCAGATCTACCAATATATATTAATTGAATGTCTTTTCATAGCACTGGAAAGCTATTTCTGCCCATCATTTGACAGTCTCTTATAGCTGTGATCAGTGCAGGTGGTGTTTGTTCAGATTGCCACGATCAGCCTTTCATAGTTTGGCTGTGCTAGATGTTTTTTCGGTTGGCAATCAGCCAAAAATATCAGTGTTTGGCAGAAATAGTCGCTATTGGCAGATCATCAGCCAACATACACAAAGTGCCCTCTTCATCTGGAAATCTAGTTGTCAGTGTTAATCGTTCACTTAAATTACGTCATTATTGATCAGACAGCTGCATTATGGCCGCTTAAACTGTATAGGGTATGATCAGTTTAAATCTCTCAACCTTATGCTGATATGCAGTGGCGTAACTAGGAATGGCTGGGCCCCAAGGGGAACATTTGACATGGGGCCCCCCCCCCCCGAACCGCTGCCCCCAATCGCCCCCCCCCCCCGAACCGCTGCCCCCAATCGCCCCCCCCCGGACCACCCCCTCCAACCCCCCCCCCCAAAAAAATGCATTCCTGCGCACACTATTATGTGCCATAGTGGCTCCTGCACACAGTATTATGCCCCATAGTGGCCCCTGCAAACAGTATTATGCCCCATAGTGGCCCCTGCACACAGTATCATGCCCCATAGTGGCCCCTGCACACAGTATCATGCCCCATAGTGACCCCTGCACACAGTATCATGTCCCATAGTGACCCCTGCACACAGTATAATGTCCCATAGTGGCCCCTGCACACAGTATCATGTCCCATAGTGGCCCCTGCACACAGTATCAAGTCCCATAGTGGCCCCTGCACAAAGTATCATTCCCCATAGTGGCCCCTGTACACAGTATTATATCCCATAGTGGCCCCTGCACACAGTATTATATCCCATAGTGGCCCCTGAACACACTATTATTCCCCATAGTGGCCCCTGCACTGAGTATTTTGCCCCATAGTGGCTCCTGAACACAGTATTATGTCCATTGTGGACCACCCATGAACAATTATTATACTCTGGGGTCTTTTCAGACCCCAGAGTATAATGATCGGAGACCCAGGGGAGGATAAAAATATAAAAAAACAACGTTGCTTACCTGTTCCTCGCTCCGGTCCAGTCGCTGCTGCTTCAGCCGCCTTCAGAGTTGGACCAGGCCGGCGTCACGTGATGCGGGGCGACGTCGTGACACAAAATGATGTCGGGGACGTCACCAAACAGGCCCGAAGCCTGGAGAAGCGCAGAAGAGGTAAGTACATTGTTTTTTATGTTCCCTCACCTCCCCTGGGCCTCCGATTATTATACTCCGGGGTCTGAAAAGACCCCAGAGTATAATGATAGCAGTGATTGTGGTGTTCGGCCCGCGGCCTTACCTACTGATCCCTGCTCCTGCTCACAGCCGCCTCCGCAGAATCGGAAGCGCAGGCGGCCGTGAGCGGGACCCCGGGGATCGGTAAGTATATAGGGCCCGTTACCTGCTGGGGTAACGGCCTATTAAAAAAAAAAAAAAGCATCTCGGGCCCTGTGGCAGCTGCTACCGCTGCTACCGCTGCTACCCCGGTAGTGACGCCCCTGCTGATATGTATTTATTTTATTTCTAGCTTACTGACAGAAATAAAGCTCATGACTGAATTTGACTTATACAATGACCTTGACTTGAGAACAATTGGTCACTGAAAAATTTGGTTGTTAAAAAGGGGGGTCTTCTCAAAAGAGTGGTCTTCTGGTTTCTTTGTATCTACCTATCTATGAAGTAAAGTGTATTCATTACATTATATAATTTTAGGGGGGTTATGTCACAAGTAGAGATGAGCAAACCAATTCATAACAAACCACATTAGACCCAAACTGCTATATCCAAACTTTCCAATGAGTCCAAACTTTGCAGTTCCATTCCCACAAATTAGCTAATATGGCAGTCACCATGTGAAAGAATGGTGAAAGGAGAGAAAAAGAATCACATTACCTCTAGTATCAGGAGGGCTTTCCCATAATGCCTTACATGTAGCCCTCTTGACAGGAGACAGCAAATCATGAAGGACTATAAGTCTGCGGTCTCTAATGACTCAGTGATGACTCATCATAGCATTATAAAAAGCCCAGGCAAAATGTGTCCATCTTGTGGGCAGAAACTAGACAGAAAGGAGCATCTCAGACAGTCAGACTGATAATACAGTGTAGGGTTTCTTTAGAACTGTTAGGATTGGATAAGAAGACAGAGATATAGAAAATACAGATACAGTACACAGATAATACAGTGTCGGTAGGGCTGGGTTCACAACTGCACTCATTTACCATTCGGAGATTCCGTCCCCCTTTCCGCTTGAAAAATGCACATTTTTCAGGTGGAAACTTGGCAGAAACCCGGCGGACCCCATTATAGTCTATGAGGCCTGTGGGTTTCCACTTTTTAAGTGAATTGGGTTTCCGATTTTCGGTCCCCAAGTGGACCCAAAGAACGGAAACTCCGAACACTAGTGTGAACCTAGCATAAATGTAGTGACTGTTATAAGAATAACTGGAGAAAAGACTAAAGCTACATTCACACGAAAGAGGTGCCAAACGGCTGTGAAAAACATCCATTTTTCACAGCTGTTTTGCACCCGTGGGGCACCCGGTTTCACAGATCCCCCATACATTTTCAGTGTATGGAGCGATCCATGAAAATGGCCAAAAATTGAACATGACCTATATTTTGAAGCTCCTTGATAACGGATCATCAAAATACCGGTCATGTGAATAGTCCCTGTGAGGATGAGACCCTCAATTTATGTATCTTTCTTGGACATGTGTCATTCTTTATTCGTATCAGTCTCACATATCTGTAGGAATGTAGAGCTGTGTTTACATTGGTGGTCAATTCGCTCCAGTGGTTTTATGTACATACCATGGAGAGAGGGTCTTTCTGACCCATCAGTGTGATATCCCAGATGTCCAAAGGGGGGTGAAAGGTGGAGCTGGACAGGGTCTTCACACTGAGGTGGGGTGAGGTCTTTTGTCTTTGTGTGAAACCTGGAAGAGAGGCAGCTAAGAGAGAGCAGTGCTCCGGACCCTTCCTTAGGTCTGGTATTACTCTATACTTTATTCATATTTTTGTTTTATGTGCTGTATCATCGCACTTTTGCTCGTATATTTATGCTTGATCATATTAATATTGTATATTTCTGTATATGCTATTAATTAGTACTGACCCACTTGGGTTATTAACTATATAAAATTTATACAGCTCGTTTCATTCTATCCTACGAACTTGGTCCGCTCACGGGTTGTGAGTGGAAGGTTAAGAAGGGTGATCGCAGGTAGGCCAAGGGGCTTGGCAAGACGATATTCTTCACAGTGGTGGCAGCGTTGTGGGATCTTAGGATAACAGTGTGTGGGTGTGGTATCACTCAGACACTGAGGATTGTGGTAATCCTATGGCATGAGCTCGGTAGGAGATCAAGCTTAAAATACGGTGAAAGTTTGGTACAGTACTGTTCCCTCCCTTCTTTTTTTTTCTGTTCTATCTTTTATTTGGCAACGGCTTCCAGTGGATGTCTTGGGCTCTGAGAAGTGGAGGCAGGGGACGTCAGCAACTGACTGATACAAATGCTGAGCAGATGGCTGATATGGAAGGTGCTGCAGCCGGGCAGGACGAGGAGCAAAGTCCTGAGAGACTCGCACAAGAAAACATCACCATGCCAGACGGTTCAGCAGGTGCCCAGACCCCATAGGTAACTTTGCCTGGAGGGACCAGTAGCCCCAGTTCTGTGGGGGTAATGGACTTATACTTGCAAATGGCCTTACAGCAGCTAGACGCCGGTGACTCTAACACCCGCTGCAGGTGATTCTCAGTACCAAGCTGCTGCAGAGCGCCGGGTGGAGAGAGAGGCTGAGCGAGAGGCCCGTGAACGCCAGGCAGAGAGGGAGCACGCTTGAGCTAAAAGCCGGAACTTCCCCAGCAGGGCAACCCCCCGCACAAACCCAGGAGCCCAAGCACTAAAGATTCGACCGAGGACTTTCCAGTCTTGGAAGATAACGGGGACTTGGACTCGTTCTTGCTGGGATTTGAGAGGGTGTGTAAGCAGCACATATTCCCCAGGCAGAATGGGCCCGTTACCCATGTCTCCCCGGCGAAGTGGATCAAAGGCCTGGATACTGGTCACCACGGAGGGGCGGGGGGGGGGCCAAAAGGGCGCCGACCCGGGGGCGCCGCCCCCGCCCGGCCGGCCCTACCGCAAAAGTTCCAGATATACAGCGGGGTCCCACAGAGAGCTATGCGGATGTTCTGCACCACTTACAGGCGACCTTCTGGCAGTGGATCAAAGGACTTACTGCACCACATTTGAGGGACTTGGGGACCTTATGATAAAGGAACAATTTCTCCAGGTGTGCCCTCTGGAGGTCCCTAGAAAAACTCTGACCCTGAGGGGTATTGGACAAGAACACTTAACTGTGCCCATGGCTTGCGTCCATTTGGACTGGGGTGCGGGAAAAGGAATGCGTGATGTGGGGCTAATGTCTGATCTGCCTGCCAATGTACTATTGGGAACAGATTTGGGACCCTTGGTGTCCCAATATGGGGTGGGAGTAGCCCTACCTCGCTGTGACAAAATGTCTGTACTGAAGGATGATTTTAATGTGGTGTTGAAGCCTTTCACACAGGCAGAGGGAGGGTTCAGCTGCCTGCTTCCCCCTGCTGTGTGCCCAGCTAAAGGAATCAGTCAGCATGTACATGAGGGGCTGTGGAATGTTAACCTGGCTGTAGCCCCGCCCACATCTGTGGGTGGTGATAGCCCCCTCAGTGTGACCCTGGCTGAGCCATTCACCCATGCAGTTCACTGTGAATCAATGAATGAATGCAATGTCAATGTAATTGCTAATTCTTGCCTTTCAGATTTCCAGAGTACCTCAGATCAGCACCCAACTAATGACAATGTGCCAGGTGGTCAGGTGGGTCACGGGGATCTCAGGGCCGATCCGGATGAGAAACGGACTGCTGGTGTTGCGGTGGTAACCCGCACCCAGAGTGCTAGAGGGGTGGAAGGCGCTCCTGAGCCGTTCCCTCTGTCACCCGGAGATGGCACTGAGACCGCCATGACTAGCCTCCCCGCACTGGAGCCGGAGGAGTCCGGCGGGTATGTGACATGCACATCTCTTCTGTCTGGTTCCAGTCAGGAGTTCAGGGACGCTGTCCAAGTTGACCGCAGTCTGGACGCATTGAAGGAGCGTGCTGCTCAACCTCCCTTGGAGTCGGACAAGGACCGCGTGTACTGGGAGCAAGGGAGGTTGTACCGGGAAACGATCCCCACAAAGGGAAAAGAAAGTCGGCTCAGGGAGAAACATTTGGTGGTACCCCAACCCTATCGGGTGGAATTGTTGCGGATTGCTCATGATATTCCACTGGCAGGCCACCTGGGGATCGCTAAGACCAAGGCTTGCCTCAGCCACTTATTCTACTGGCCTAAAATGGGGACAGATGTAGCTAAATACTGCCGTTCATGTGACACTTGTCAGAGGATGGGCAAGGCGGGGCAAGGCTCAAAAGCCCCAATGATACCTATGCCCATCATAACCGAACCTTTCCAGCGGGTGGCTGTGGATCTCATTGGACCCCTGTCCATTCCCAGTCGCATCGGGAAACATTTCATATTAACGGTAGTAGACTACACTACTAGGTACCCGGAAGCTGTCGCTCTGTCTTCCACCCGGGCTGATGTAGTGGCCAAGGCTCTGGTAGGCATCTTCTCCTGTGTTGGATTTCCCAGAGAGATGCTCACAGACCAAGGTACCCAGTTCATGTCTGCCTTGATGCAAGGCCTGTGTAAGGTAACAGAGGTGCAACATCTGGTGTCCAGCCCGTATCACCCACAGACCAATGGCCTGTGTGAACGGTTCAATGGCACCTTGAAGCAGATGCTCAGGATGTTAGTCGAGTCCCACGGGCACGACTGGGAGCCTTATCTCCCGCACCTGCTGTTCACTTACCAGGAGGTGCCTCAAGCCTCAACGGGGTTCTCCCCTTTGAGCTCTTGTACGGGAGACGTGTACGTGGGCCCCTAACTCTTGTGAAAGAGTCCTGGGAAGGAGAAACGGCCATCCAAAGTGTGCCAGTCGTGGAGTATGTCCTTCGATTCCGTGACCAAATGCAGGCTATGGCGCAGCTGGTGCATGACAACATGGTCCAGGCTCAGGCCGACCAGAAGCGCTGGTATGATCAGAATGACCGTGAGAGAACATACCAGCCGGGGCAGAAAGTATGGGTCCTAGTCCCTGAGCCCCAGGACAAGCTTCAGGCGAAATGGACCGGTCCATACGTCGTGCACCAGCAGGTCAACAGCGTCAGCTACCTGGTCACTGTTGATCCAGGCCGGAACAGGCATAAGGTCTTCCATGTCAACATGATGAAGGATCATTATGACCGGGAAGCTAGTGCCTTTCCGGTATGCAGTCTACTAGAGGAGGGGGGAAGAAGAAGACCTTGTTGACTTGCTTGCTCATTTTCAGGAGGATGGGTCCAACAAGAAGGCACAGGTGAACCCCCTGCTGGCTGAGGCCCAGCTGGATGAAGTTTTGCACTCCCTACCTGGTCTGTTCTCCGCGAAGCCCAGCCAGCTTGACTCAGCGGGGCAAGAGCACCTGGTGCAGTACCTCAGCCGAAAGCTTCTGCCGCGGGAGGTGGCCTACGCCACAGTGGAGAAGGAATGCCTAGCAATTGTTTGGGCCTTGCAGCATCTGCAGCCTTACTTGTATGGGCGACACTTCACCGTGGTGACGGATCACAACCCTCTGATCTGGATCAAACGTGTTGCAGGTCAGAATGGACGGTTGTTACGTTGGAGCCTGGTGCTGCAGCAATACAACTATGACATCGGCACAAGCCTGGCCAGGCCCATGGCAATGCCGATTGCTCGTATATTTATGCTTGATCATATTAATATTGTATATTTCTGTATATGCTATTAATTAGTACCGGCCCACTTGGGTTATTAAATATATAAAATGTATACAGCTCGTTTCATTCTATCCTACGAACTCGGTCCACTCACGGGTTGTGAGTGGAAGGTTAAGAAGGGTGATCGCAGGTAGGCCAAGGGGCTTGGCAAGGCGATATTCTTCACAGTCCCCATTCACTGTCTGTGTCTGTCAGTCACACTGTTAGAGCAGCAGCACAATCTATGTCAGTGACAGCAGCAGCTGCATCAATCAAGCTTAATCACAATTCTCAAAGTCAAAACATTCAAACTTAATTTGTGCTGTGCCCAAGACCAAAAACCAACAAGTAGATCATAGTACAAGGCACTGTTTTTGTACACAACTTGGCATAATTTTTATCTTGTGCTAAATGCCAAATTCCAGTCAATTATATACAGTATAATATACCTCTGCAACTGAAAAGTACGGAGGTATTAATAAAAAATTGTTGTATCAAAGGGGTACAGTGAAATTTGGCCTGTTTTTCTTTGCCAAGCTTAAAAAATCCATTGACATTTTTGGTGTACTGCTAGTACCTCTGCAGTTAAGTTTACATTGCCTAAAAGTGTCTGAATGAAAAATGTCTAGTAAAAGTTAGTGCAAGGCAATGTAGGAGTATGTGCCGCAACCCATATGGAGGAGACCGGAGGATGGGAGAAGTAGTGGCGTATGCTGTGCCACCTAGCAGGCCGAGCACACTCACCAACCACTCCAGTCCCACTCCTAGGCCGGACAAAATCAAGGGGAGTCCTGCCGCACTACCATGTGGTGGTGGTAGTAGTTCTTTTCCCCAGGGTGCTTCCAGTTGGAGAGGAGACCTCTCCTCTCTGAGCCGCTGTGGAGTTGGTCAGAAGGGCCCTGATGGTGATGCAGGCACGACTCAGGAGACAGCGGTGCAGGTAAACCAGAACAGCCTTTTATTTGGCAACAGGAACAAAGATAACGGCAGCTTTTGGATGGGGGTAGTAGTCCTACAGTGTCCAACCCCCAGCCTTGGTTCTAGGAGGGTGCCCAGGGATGGTACAGGCTCTGCAGCATAGTTCTCCACTACTCCTCCTCTCACGCCTCTCCCAGCCTGGTACACTGGGTATGGAGTTACAGGGAGTCCTGACAGGGATCTGGTTACCTGTATACTAGGCCCGAATGAGTTCCTCCTGTCAGGGTCCTCTCCTGCTCTTCCTGGCACGGTACCAAATAAGTCCAAAAGTCCTGACAGCACTTCTCCCTTGCTCTGGGCTGTCTTTAGTTGAGCCTAGGGCTGATGATATCCCTCCTGGGGCTATAAAGGCGGACGTTGACCTTCAGTCAAGAGGCTGGTGGCAGGGCCGCTCTGCACACCTTCTCCAGCTAACTGCACACACTAGACTGCAGACCAACCGTCGCCGGGGAGATGAGATCTCCCTACAACCCCACCCAGTGGCCTGTGATAGGCCAGGGCTAAACCAGGTCTAGGTTTTGAACACTGCAGGGGGAATAATTCTGAGGGAAAAGCTGCAACAGTACATTTAACATCAAACGGGATGGACCAACACAAAACCCAGAGGCACATAAACAAACAATAAAAAACAGCAGCCTTTGGGATGCTGCATATGGAACACAAATGCCACGTTATCTGTCAATGTCAGTAACAATGTGTGTGGCAGCCATCCAGCAAATAATAGTAGCAGCAGGCCACAATTGGTCAGCGTCTGCAGTATGGCAATGACATAAAATGAAGGAAACAAATGAGATTGTGGAATATATGGCTTTATCATTATCTCTGTCGCATTAGAATGATGATGACAGTGGCAATGAAACTTTAAGTGTTCAACAACTTCTGCACATTCCTCGTCCACAGCTCCATCCAATGTAATAAAAAAATTGCCATTGCTTCTTCACTTTTCAAATATCATATATTTTAATACTTCCCAAAAATGGACAATTTATAGAGCACTAAAATGCTTTGGTTCTTCTGATAACATTGCATGTGTATAAATACCCACAGACATCTTTTTCCCCAAAAGTGATCATTTTAGGAGTGCTAATATCCATGCTTCTTCCAATAGCATCCTGTGTATAAATATCCATAAGAAGATAATTTTGGACCATTTTTTATATGTAATAAATAAGCATTAAAAAAATCCAGTGCATGTGATTTTCAATAGGATGTTTCTTACCACTAGTTACCACTTATTTACCCATAGCACTTGTAAAAGCCATTGCTTCTTCTAATAGCACTGTGTGTGTATATAAACACTAACAGTCATCTTCCCTCTAAAAAGGGATACGTTTTGAACCATTTTTTAAAATCTAAAACGGCATAAAAAATTTGACAGTGCAGAATATTTTCAAAACAGGCAGTTTGCCCCTTATTTTTCAGCTGTATACCAGCAGTCTATTTACTCTCAGCGAATCATCTGTTTTCAGCAGCATAGGTTTAAGTCCCATTCTTTTTTTTTTTTTTTGCGTTATTGTGTCAGGGGGGGGGGGGGGGGGTGTTTGGTGACCATTTTTTTCTTATTATTATTATTATACTATCTAACTTCCTTTTTATTACTATGTAACTTCTTTAGTAACTGAACTGTTACCAAGGAAAGTCCATACACAGTTGTGAATATGCACAGCATTTACCAAAGGGGGGGGGGGGGGGGTCAAGATTGAAGTACTAGCTATAACAGAATCTGAGATATCATTAGTTAAAAACATCAGAAATTTGAACTTGATATGCAGCAGTTCTTGCTCAATATAAAATCACATTCCTGATTGTGTTTTTAACTAGTGCTATCTCTAATTCTTTTACAGTTGGCACCATATGAAAGCTGAGAATCTCAACTTGTGATACCAAAACCATTTTACCATCTAGGTCAGTGATGGCGAACCTTTCAGAACCTGAGTGCCCAAACTGCAACCCAGAACCCACTAAATTATCACAAAGTGCCAACACGGTAATTTAATCTTAATACTGTGTGGATCCACAATTGCGGACAGTTACGGACCCGCAAAATACAGTCCTGTAAATGGGGCTTTACAGAGCTTTCAATAATACAAACAACTTTGTACTTAAAGGTAGAAGTTTGCATTTGGTACTTTTGAACAATTAATGTTCACTGTTTACATCGCACAGGATTTGTTTTATAGTGATCATGCAATGTTATGACAGCCTGTAATAATATCACATGTCTGCTATAAAACAGATACTGTGTTATATAAATAGTGAAGGAGCCCCCACACAGTACAATGCGCTCCACAGTGACTCCCAGACAGTACAATGCGCTCCACAGTGGCCCCCAGACAGTACAATGCGCCCAGTGGCCCCCGGCAGAAAGCTCCACAGTGGCCCTCAGACAGTACCATGCACTCCACAGTGGCCCCCAGACAGTACAATGCATTCCAAAGTGGCCCCCAGACAGTATTATATGCTCCACTGTGGCCCCCATACAGTATTATATGCTCCAGAGTGGCCCCCACACAGTATTATATGCTCCAGAATGGCCCCCACACAGTATTTTATGTCCACCGTGGCTCCCACACAGTATATGTTCCACAGTGGCCCCCAAACAGTATTATATGCTCCACAGTGGACCCCTGCACAGTGTTATACGCTCCACAGTGGCCCCCACACAGTATTATATGCTCCAGAGTGGCCCCCACACAGTATTTTATGCTCCACAGTGGGCTCCCACACAGTATTATATGCACCACAGTGGGCCCCCCACACAGTATTATATACTCCACAGTGGCCCCCACACAGTATTATATGCTGCACAGTGGCTCCCAGACAGTATTATATGCTCCACAGTGGGCCCCCACACAGTATTATATGCTCCACAGTGGCCCCCACACAGTATTATATGCTCCACTTTTGGCCCCCACACATTATTATATTCTCCACAGTGGCCCCCACACAGTATTATATGCTCCACAGTGGCTCCCACACAGTATTATATGCTCCACTTTGGGCCCACACACAGTATTATATGCCCACAGTGGACCCCACACAGTATTATATGCCCAAAGTAGGCCCTCACACAGTATTATATGCTCCAAAGTGGGCCCCCCGCCCATCTGCTACTTACCTGAAGTCCCATGAAGAGCAGCCGGGCATCCTCCTTCTTCTGACTGCAGGCGCTGATGACTTACGTCATCATGCCTGCGTCGGGACAGAGGTCATGCTCTGCAGTCAATGTAAACCGCGGCCTACACCGACAGCTTTCAGGTGGGTTCCCACTATCAAAAGGAAAATAACTATTAATGTCTACTGTTTTTTTAAATAATACTTTGAAGCAATGCTGCCAACTTTTTATATAATATACCCAGATCTAAAAACTCCCCTGAGGATGAATAATTTAAGGTAAATTATAAACCCCAAGCATTCTTATTTAAATTATTAACAAATGTAATCACCTCCTCCTTTGGACATGACCAAACAAAGTCATCAATAAATCTTTCATAAAACAATACATGTTTGTGAAGGGGTGGCCTTGTAATAAATAAGGATTCAAATTGCCCAATGAATATGTTACCATAATTTGGAGAGACGCAAGACTCCATTGCATAGCCCTTCCTTTGATAATAAATGTGTCCCTCAAACAAAAACGCACTAGGGCAGATTTATCATTTTGGGAATTTTTGGGAAGTAAGTTTTGCTAGAGTATGCGTTGACCTAATTTGCACCAAATTTATCAAATGTCGCACAATGTTTAAAAAAATTAAGCACATCTAGAAGTCTGTTCGCGGATACGGAGTCCACTCGACTTACGGAGTTTACTGCCAGCTGAGAACGTGAGCTGGGGACGACCTTTCCACCAGATGTGTGGCATCTCGCTTTTCAATCCTGCTATAAATTCTCCATATCCTGCAAAGACCAGGAAACAAAGTATAAAATCTTATCTCGATAGTACTGTACAGAGTTCCTCATAGTGCTACACAAGATCTTTCCCTCCGCCTCTGATTGTTTTTGGTGATGCCACACAGAACGGGGTACGATGGCACACAGTTGATGGAGATGCTGCGCCCCTTATGGGCTGAAGTCTGTAGCGTCATCAAAACAATCACTGGAGTCGAACTTGACGTCAACCCAGCTCCTCTCCTTCTCTCCATTTTCCCCGTAAATTTCACAAACACCTATGAAAACTCCTGTGATTTTACTGATAGCGGCTAGGACGTTCATTTCTAGGTTGTGGAATCCCCATCCCCCATCTATACTGAACTGGCTACAGGAAGTTCTCCACACCTGCCGCATGGAGAACCTTCCTGCGGAAATCAAACACGACGATAGCTCACCCCAGAAAGTGTGGCTCCTGTGGAACTCCTTCTCAGGGCTGATCTTAGATAAAGTGTGGCCTTGGGCAAAATTAAAAATGGGGCCCCAAATGCTGTACCTAGAAAGTGCCTCTAGTGTGCTTACAGTGGGTACGGAAAGTATTCAGACCCCTTTAAATTTTTTACTCTTTGTTTCATTGCAGCCATTTGCTAAAAGCAAAAAAGTTCATTTTATTTCTTATTAATGCACACTCAGCACCCTATCTTGACAGAAAAAAAACAGAAATTAAACCCAATAGCACGAAAATGAAAAAACTAAAATATAACTTTTATTAATATAAACTAAAAGGCCCAGATCAGACCAGAAAACACATTAAAATAGATAATAGTATGTACAGTATATATATAAGAGGTGGTCTAGTTACAGCCAGGTCTTCCAGGAATCCTCATATATAAAGGGTAATGATGCAAAACACCTTAATATAAGGGAGTCAGAGAAGAAAACACAGGAAAACCTCAGACCACATAATCAGATTGGCTTAGC
Source organism: Leptodactylus fallax (assembly GCA_947044405.1). Classification (NCBI taxonomy): domain Eukaryota; kingdom Metazoa; phylum Chordata; class Amphibia; order Anura; family Leptodactylidae; genus Leptodactylus; species Leptodactylus fallax. The sequence goes on from CAMRHE010000015.1 coordinate 6,592,131, forward strand.
CCTCAAACAATGGGAGAGCTGTTATATACTTAAACAGGTGACAAGCAAATTACCACCTGAGCAAACACACTGAGCAGGGCACTTGCCCATTCAGATAAAGTGAGCTAGACAGGGTAACAAACCCTAAAAAGGGGTAACCCAGCTAGTCCCCCTCAGTAATGCCTCTCAACGTGTTTTCCCCTACGGGTTCATCAGGAGGGTATAGATTTCAAAAAACATGCCGATATGTATTATGTTAGCAGCCGCAGTTACAGTGCCTTGCGAAAGTATTCGTCCCCCTTCAACTTTTCAACCTTTTGCCACATTTCAGGCTTCAAACATAAGGATATAAAATTTTAATTTTTTGGAGAAGAATCAACAACAAGTGGGACACAATTGTGAAGTGGAACGAAATTTATTGGTTATTTTAAACTTTTGTAATCAAACTTTTTGGCCACAATGCAAAACAATATGTTTGGCGTAAAAGCAACGCAGCTCATCACCCTGAACACACCATCCCCACTGTCAAACATGGTGGTGGCAGCATCATGGTTTGGGACTGCTTTTCTTCAGCAGGGACAGGGAAGATGGTTAAAATTGATGGGAAGATGAATGGAGCCAAATACAGGACCATTCTGGAAGAATGACCTGAGACTGGGACGGAGATTTATCTTCCAACAAGACAATGATCCCAAACATAAAGCAAAATCTACAATGGAATGGTTCACAAATAAACGTATCCAGGTGTTAGAATGGCCAAGTCAAAGTCCAGACCTGAATCCAATCGAGAATCTGTGGAAAGAGCTGAAAACTGCTGTTCACAAACGCTCTCCATTCAACCTCACTGAGCTCGAGCTGTTTTCCAAGGAAGAATGGGCAAGAATTTCAGTCTCTCAATGTGCAAAACTGATAGAGACATACCCCAAGCGACTTGCAGCTGTAATCGCAGCAAAAGGTGGCGCTACAAAGTATTAACTTAAGGGGGCCGAATAATTTGGCACTCCCCACTTTTCAGTTTTTTATTTTTTACAAAAGTTTAAAATATCCAATAAATTTCGTTCCACTTCACGATTGTGTCCCACTTGTTGTTGATTCTTCACCAAAAAATTTTAATTTTATATCCTTATGTTTGAAGGCTGAAATGTGGCAAAAGGTTGAAAAGTTCAAGGGGGCCGAATACTTTCGCAAGACACTGTATATAGTATGCCAGTACTAATATGCAATAGAGGCTGTTCTTTAGCTGATGCCCTAATGGTGGACAGCAGCATATAATAAGCCTCTATGCCAATATCACAGTTAGTTATTATATCAATACAAAAGTACAGTAAAAACTGCAGTTGAGCTGGTGCCCTGATGGTGGACAGCAGCATGTGAAGATAGCCAACCTGAACACAGCCAGAAGCCTAGCTCATATAGCACTAACCCCGCGCTATATGAGCTAGGCTTATTCCTTTTCTACTCTATATTTATGACTTATTGAGTCTGGTTAATCTGAATATACATTACATACCCATCTCATGTGATTGATCTTCACTCTTTTGGGATGCATGCCTCATGTTTTGTCCGGAAGAGAGAGGAGAAAAAGATAAAAAGAGAAATTTTTTTTTTCCCTTCACACCATTCTAAAGCTATTCATATTAATATTTTCCCCTTCATATAGGTGGCTTTACTGTGTTAGGTGTGTTTGTTATTTTAGTGCTGCATGTTTCATCTTATTATGACATCGCTGTTAGTCTTGTTTGTGCTTCAATGAGTAGTTTGCCAGTTTTTCAATTTCATCTAGTTTGGATAAGTGTGCAGGCTTTCATCTTTTTGTTGTTGCAAAGAGGCTCGTATGTCTGACACTCCTTTTTTTTTTTTTTTCTTTTGGACATTCATGGAGCTGATTTGTTTACTTCACCTTCTCCTTACCTTTGTTTTGATTCGATGCCAGCAGCACAGCGTTCCTCGTCTCCATACCAACAGTCACGCCCAGTAGTACGATCCTCCGACCTTGGTGAGAGGGACTAACCACGTTATTGGTTGGGTCTTTTGACGTCAAAGATAGGGGTGTGCTAAAGGGGCGGGGTTAGCGCTATATGAGCTAGGCTTCTGGCTGTGTTCAGGTTGGCTATCTTCACATGCTGCTGTCCACCATCAGGGCACCAGTTCAACTGCAGTTTTTACTGCACTTTTGTATTGATATAATAACTAACTGTGGCTGCTACTGCTCAGTGCATATCGACATAGAAGCTTATTATATGCTGCTGTCCACCATTAGGGCATCAGCTAAAGAACAGCCTCTATTGCATATTAGTACTGGCATACTATATAACTGTGGCTGCTAACATAATACATATCGGCATGTTTTTTGAAATCTATACCCACCTGATGAACCCGTAGGGGGAAACTCGTTGAGGGGCTTTACTGAGGGGGACTACCTGGGTTACCTGCTCAGTGTGTTTGTTCAGGTGGTAATTTGCTTGTCACCTGTTTAAGTATATAACAGCTCTCCCATTGTCTGAGGGCTAAGCCGATCTGATTATGTGGTCTGAGGTTTTCCTGTGTTTTCTTCTCTGACTCCCTTATATTGGGGTATTTTGCATCATTACCCTTTATATATGAGGATTCCTGGAAGACCTGGCTGTAACTAGACCACCTCTTACATATATATACATACTATTATCTATTTTAATGTGTTTTCTGGTCTGATCTGGGCCTTTTAGTTTATATTAATAAAAGTTTTATATTTTAGTTTTTCATTTTTGTGCTATTGGGTTTACTTTCTAAATATGAACACTTCAACTTTCTAAATATGAACACTTCATTTATGCCCTATTTTAAAAAAAAACCCAGAAATGTGGATATTTTTGCAAATTTATTAAAAAAGAAAAACTGAAATATCACATGGTCATAAGTATTCAGACCCTTTGCTCAGTATTGAGTAGAAGCACCCTTTTGAGCTAGTACAGTCATGAGTCTTCTTGGGAATGATGCAACAAGTTTTTCACATCTGGATTTGGGGATCCTCTGCCATTCTTCCTTGCAGATCCTCTCCAGTTCCGTCAGGTTGGATGGTGAACGTTGGTGGACAGCCATTTTCAGGTGTCAGATGCTCAATTGGGTTGAGGTCAGGGGTCTGGCTGGGCCAGTCAAGATGGTCACAGAGTTGTTCCGAATCCACTCCTTTGTTATTTTAGCTGTGTGCTTAGGGTCATTGTCTTGTTGGAAGGTGAACCTTCGGCCCAGTCTGAGGTCCAGAGCACTCTGGATGAGGTTTTCTTCCAGGATATCTCTGTACTTGGCCGCATTCATCTTTCCTTCAATGGCAACCAGTCGTCCTGTCCCTGCAGCTGAAAAACACCCCCATAGTATGATCCTGCGCCCACCATGTTTCACTGTTGTGATTGTATTGGGCAGGTGATGAGCAGTGTCTGGTCCCCTTTCTCCACACATACTGCTTAGCATTAACACCAAAAAGTTCAATCTTCATCTCATCAGACCAGAGAATCATATTTCTCATAGTCTGGGAGTCCTTCATGTGGTTTTAGGCAAACTCTATGCGGGCTTTCATATGTCTTGCACTGAGGAGAGGCTTCCTTCAGGCCACTCTGCCATAAAGCCCCGACTGGTGGAGGGCTGCAGTGATAGTTGACTTTGTGGAAATTTCTCCCATCTCCCTACTGCACCTCTGGAGCTCAGCCACAGTGAACTTTGGGTTCTTCTTTACCTCTCTCACCAAGGCTCTTATCCCACGATTGCTCCGTTGGGCCTGGACAGTCAGGTCTAGGAAGAGTTCTGGTCGTCCCAAACTTCTTCCATTTAAGGATTATAGAGGCCACTGTGCTCTTAGGAACCTTGAGTGCTGCAGAAATTCTTTTGTAACCTTAGCCAGATCTGTGCCTTGCCACAATTCTGTCTCTGAGCTCCTTGGGCAGTTCCTTTGACCTCATGATTCTCATTTGCTCTGATATGCACTGTGAGCTGTGAGGTCTTATATAGACAGGTGTGTGCCTTTCCTAGTTAAGTCCAATTAGTTTAATTAAACACAGATGGACTCCAATGAAGGAGTAGAACCATCTCAAGGAGGATCAGAAGGAAATGGACAGCATGTGAGTTAAATTTGAGTGTCACAGCAAAGGGTCTGAATACTTATGACCATGTGATAATTCAGTTTTTCTTTTTTAATAAATTTGCAAAAATATCTACATTTCTGGGTTTTTTTCTGTCAAGATGGGGTGCTGAGTATACATTAATGAGAAATAAAATGATTTTTTTTGCTTTTAGCAAATGGCTGCAATGAAACAAAGAGTGAAAAATTTAAAGGGGTCTGAATACTTTCCGTACCCACTGTACATCTTATGCTCTGCACTGCCTGGGAGTCAATCCTGGAGATTAAAGCAAAGAGAACCAGATGGAGCTGTGGCTCCAACTGGGTGGATCAGAAAGTCTTTGTGTTTAGCGACTGATCACTGGACACAGATATACTGTGCAGTAAGTGAACTGTTCTCACAAACCATGGTATTATTACAGTCCAGAGATGGCATGACCACAAGAGCTTGTTTGCATGCTTCACAATGTTATTAAGGAATAATTTCTAGATATTACCTACATACTTTTATCCTTGTGTTAGGCGATATGCACATGCACATGTGTGCATGTCGCTGGCCCGTAATTTAACGGCACATACGGGACATGGTTGCGCCTCCATGGCCCCATTCATTGAGATCAGTGAGAATGGGCTCGAAAATGGATAGGAATAGGGTTTGTCCTGAGTTTTGCTCACAGCCCCATACACAGCACTGTGAAAATACAAATGAATGGGTCAATGTGCAAGCCATGAAAAACACAACTCGCACACAGACAGTGCACACAGTTGTGTGTATGCGGCCTTACAGAGTGAAAGCTGCAGTGAAAACCCTGTAGCATAAAATGACATAATGGGGGTTATTTATGATGTGCCCCTTTTTTTGCCACATTTTTCGCACATGCACCTTTTTTTACACTGGTTTTTATTGTGGCGTCTATTTATGATGTAGGAGTACCTCCTTGTTAATTATTGTGCACATGTTAGTTAGTTAGTTTAGATGCCCCTTTATAAGCTATGTGCACTTTGCCCCTTTTTAATGCTGTCTGACCTGACGGGCTCTTTTACAATGACCGTGTACTGGAGGGCATTTGTGCCTTTTGTTACCCCTTTTTAAAAATGTGAATATCATGAATACAGTTTTAAAAGGATCTCCATTTAAACCACGCCCCCTTTTCCCAATAAAAATCAATAGTGGCGTGGGCAGAATAACATTTGGAAAAAAAAAAGAGAAATGCTGCATGAATAAAGCAAAGACCACAAAAATGGGCAATTTATGCCAAAAAAGGCACAAGTAACTTAATAAATGTGCCCCACTGAGGCTAGAACCAGCAACACAGTTCACCAATATGTGGATGAGATTAGCCAGAATCTCATTCACTTTGCAGGTACTGTAAAACACTGTGTTTTTTCAATGTGGGGCTTCAACTTCAAAGGGTTTCCCTATAATGAAAGTTTATCACCTGTCCACAGAATTGGTAATATGTGTCTGATTGGTGGAGGTTGGACCACTATCAATCACAAGAACAGGGGTCCTATGTTTTTATATTTTTTGTGTTGAGGGATTGGTTGTCAAGCAAGCACACCACTACACCGTTCAAAGTTTGAGATTGCTATAGCAATGGACTTGGCTATCTTTGTCGGACCTATATACTTTGAAAAGAGCGCAAGAGCACATCCTTGACCACTGAACCACTTAAACAGGAGGATACGGGATCCCTGTTTTCCTGGCTTTTTGTCTCAGCGGTCAGACACTTATCACCTACCCTGTGGACAGGTGATATATTTTAAATATGGTAAAACCTCTTGAGGCTAAAGCCCCACGTGGCGGGTCGCAGCAAAACAACACTGCGGAAAAACCACGGTGGCTATACATCACGGTTTTTCACGCAGAATTTTTCACAAACAGTGAGGCAATGTAAACAAAATACAAAGAAAGTTAGAGAGGGGAAGAAAAAAAAGGGGGGGGCAAAAAATCTCAGGAAAAAACATCATATTTAATAATCAATAATAATAATAATAATAACAATAATAAGCTGGACTGGGCAGATCACATGGAGGTCCTGTACAGGAAGTGCCATACCAGGCTCTACCTGCTTAGGAGGCTGAGAGCCTTTGGAGTCCAGGGAGCACTTCTTAGGATTTTTTTCAACTCGGTAGTGGCATCAGCCATCTTCTTCGGAGTGGCCTGCTGGGGGAGCAGTATATCGATCAGGGATAGAAATAAACTTGACAAGCTGATTAGAAGGGCCAGCTCTGTCCTGGGGAGCCCCCTGGACCCAGTGCAGGTGGTGGGAGACAGAAGGATACTGTCCGTGGTGACCTCCATGCGGGAGAATAAGTCCCATCCCATGCATGAGACCGTGATAGTGCTGGGCAGTACTGTCAGTGACCGACTATTTCATCTTAAGTGTGAGAAGGAGCACTGTCGGAAGTGTTTCCTCCCCACTGTAGTTAGGCTGTACAACCAACACCGACCTAAGCGGAGATCATTACACACAGAGAATTGAAATATCTTTCTGTTCGTGATAACTAGAGATGAGCGAATTTCTCAAAAGTTCGATTTGACACTTCTATTAGAAGTTCAAAAAATTCGATCTGAATTACTTTGCAGCGAATATCGCTAAAAAAAACACCTATTTCCTAGCTTCTGAGACCCTTTATAGTGGTGTAGAACACTGTGCCTAGCCGTAACATGCATAGGGAGCCTACTGTGGTAGTCAAACAATACTGTGAGTCCGAATGACAAGCACATGACAGGCGTCGCTGTCAAAATCGATACACACTTCATTCATTTGTACAGTTACGGGGCCAAAACTGTCCATCTACCTCAAGTGTGAACCCAGCCTTACAGGTCCATGTTAGTGACAGGTAGAAAGAACTGTGCAGAGACCCATCATTCTACTGTAGAGTGAAAGAACGCACTCCTTTTACACCATCATCTGTCGATTCCACATATATGTCTACAGAGTGGCAAGGCGACATAATGTGGAGTTGACAGCAGCATCATTAAACCACAGAGTGGCAAGGCGACATAATGTGGAGGTGGCAGCAGCATGAGGAGGGCATACAGTGACCCAGTGGAAACAGCTTGAGGAGGGCATACAGTGACCCAGTGGCAGCGGTATGAGGAGGGCATACAGTGACCCAGTGGCTGTGGCATGAGGAGGCCATACAGTGACCCGGTGGCAGCGGCATGAGGAGGGCATACAGTGGCCCAGTGGCAGCAGCATGAGGAGGATGCAGAGTGACCCAGTGGAAACGGCATAAGGAGGCCATGCAGTGACCCAGTGGCAGCAACATGAGGAGACCAAACAGTGACCCAGTGGCAGCAGCATGAGGAGGCCATACAGTGACCCAGTGGCAGCAGCATGAGGAGGCCATACAGTGACCCTGTGGCAACGGCATGAGGAGGGCATACAGTGACCCAGTGGAAACGGCTTGAGGAGGGCATACAGTGACCCAGTGGCTGCAACATGAGGTCATACAGCGGTATGAGGAGGCCATACAGTGACCAAGTGGCAGCAACATGAGGAGGGCATACAGTGACCCAGTGACATTGTGGAAATGTGAGCAGCCTTAGTAGGCCATACAGTGACCTGGCAAGAGAGTGTGAAGGTGTCAGCAGCCTTAGTAGGCCATACAGTGACCCGGTAAGAGAGTGTGGAGGTGTCAGCAGCCTTAGTAGGCCATACAGTAACCCAGTGGCAGAGTGAGGGGTGGCAGGCGTCGCTGTCAAAATCGATACACACTTCACTCATTTGTACAGTTACGGGGCCAAAACTGACCATCTACCTCAAGTGTGAACCCAGCCTTACAGGTCCATGTTAGTGACAGGTAGAAAGAACTGTGCAGAGACCCATCATCCTACTGTAGAGTGAAAGAACACACTCTTATTACACCGTCAACTGTCGATTCCACATATATGTCTACAGAGTGGCAAGGCGACATAATGTGGAGTTGGCAGCAGCATCATTATTTATTTATTTATTAAGCTTACTTATATAGTGCCATCATATTCTGCAGCGCTTTACAGACATTGACAGTCACTGTCCCATATAGGGCTCACAATCTACATTCCCTATCAGTATGTTTTTATAGTGTGGGAGGAAACCGGAGTACCCAGAGGAAACCCACGCAAACACGAGGAGAACATACAAACTCCTTGCAGATGTTGTCCCTGGCAGGATTCAAACCCAGAACTCCAGAGCTGCAAGGCTGCAGTGCTAACCACTGAGCCACCGTCATTAAACCACAGAGTGGCAAAGCGACATCATGTGGAGGTGGCAGCAGCATGAGGAGACCATACAGTGACCCAGTGGAAACAGCTTGAGGAGGTCATACAGTGACCCATGGGCAGCGGTATGGGGGCCAACAGTGCCAAGTGGACAACATGAGGCGGCCATACAGTGACCCCGTGGCAGCAACATGAGGAAGGCATACAGTGACCAAGTGGCAGAAACATGAGTAGGCCAAACAGTGACCCAGTGGCAGCGGTATGAGGAGGGCATACAGTGACCCAGTGGCTGTGGCATGAGGAGGCCATACAGTGACCCGATGGCAGTGGCATGAGGAGGGCATACAGTGACCCAGTGGCAGCAGCATGAGGAGGACGCAGAGTGACCCAGTGGAAACGGCATGAGGAGGCCATGCAGTGACCCAGTGGCAGCGGTATGAGGAGGCCATACAATGACCAAGTGGCAGCAACATGAGGAGGCCATACAGTGACCCAGTGGTAGCAAAATGAGGAGGGCATACAGTGACCCAGTGGCAGCAATATGAGGAGATCATACAGTGACCCTGTGGCAGCAACATGAGGAAGCCATACAGTGACCCAGTGGCAGCAGCATGAGGAGGGCATACAGTGACCCAGTGGCAGCAGCATGAGGAGGGCATACAGTGACCAAGTGGCAGCAACATGAGGAGGCCATACAGTGGCCCAGTGGCAGCGGTATGAGGAGGCCATACAGTGACCGAGTGGCTGTGGCACGAGGAGGATATACAGTAACCCAGTTCCTCCCCTGTGTGACTTTGTTACACATGTGGTATGTTGGAGGAGCACTGAGAATTGTCCCTGCAGTGGACGCTGAGGAAACAGTGGAGGATGAGGTGGACACTGGGGACCAGGTGGATTGGAAGACATCTATTGTGTTGTTACGCGTGGCAGTGAGATATTCCAGGCTACTCACATCTTTGATACGAGCCACAAGGGAAGGGCTAGTAGAAGGATGTACACTTTTTCAGTGGAGGGCCACAAGCGTTTTAGCAGCAGTGCAGAGATACAGGAAAAGCTTAGAGGTCTTTTTACCAAGGTGTCTGGGAGGCAGGTTAAGTAAATAAGTAAAAGGATTCAGCAGGACACCTTGGAGAAAGAGCTCATCAGTTAACACCTTAACCTCTGTCCATAAAGCACAATTCAAGAAGAAGCTCCAAAAGATGTGATATAACGTGCCCTCCAACAGGCCGTGGGAATACTGGGGTTGAGGGTATGTAGTAGGACTGGTCTATGATACCAAAACATCAGCAACTTATACTGAGTTTCACAGAATGTAATACATGTTGATGATTTGGCTGCATGGGACCATATGATCTGCCACTGAGCCGGGGAGATTTGCCTACCCCGTGGCTCTGTCCATCTGACCATGTATTTGTGGACGAGGGGAGTATGTCCCTCCGGAGAAGAGAGAATACGGTAAATATCCAATATCAGGCCCTTTATAGAGGTACCAGCGCAGCAAATCTTCTTGAAAACAGTATGGACGGACACCCGCGGGGCCCCAAACACAGTAGTCATATAGTGGGCTATCTGCCTATAGTGAAGCCACTCAGTAGGCGGCAAGTGCAAGCTGGAGGTAAAATAGTCAAAGGTCAGCGACATGAAACAGACCTAGTCTACTCCAGGGGCGCACCATATCAGTCTCCATCCCCCCCCCCCCCCTCCCCCGGGAGGAGAGGGTTAAAGAGAAAGGAGACCATAGAGGAGTGGCGAGAGGCGAGTGGGAAGTACTTATGGCAGGTAATCCAAATTTCTCTGGTAAAGCGAATGGGTCCTAAAAGAGGGGTGGGAGGCAGAGGGGATGAACAGGACCACAAGAAAGCATTCGGATGAACAGGAGCCAACCAGAGTTTTTCTATCTCCACCCACTTAGTATAGGCCCGGGCTGACGCCCAGAACGGAATGCAGCATAAATGAGCTGCCCAATAATAATGGAGCAAGTGTGGCACCGCTAAACCACCATCTGCTTTAACAGCCAACATAACTGAGCATCTGATGAGATGGTGCCTCACGTTTCGGATAAATTGGAAGATAGCCCTTTGGAGAGAGCGCAGTTTGGACAGCCACTGGCAGGGTTTCCAAAAAATAGAGTTTAGGAAGGAGCGTCATTTTAACTGCAGTAATTCTCCCTATCAGGGAAATGTGTAGTCTAGTAAAGATCGGAGATCACGGAAAAGCCAGAGGTAATTAAACGAGTATGTGGTGGTATAGGACAAGGACAGTTGAATGCCTAGATAGTGGAGGGACTGGTCTCTTCACTGGAAATTATAATTATTACGAAGTAGTCGAAGGGCAGAGTTCGAAATATTTAAAGGGAGGGCCTCCGTTTTCGAGGGCTTAATCTTATATCCAGAGAAGTGTCCATAATCTCGCAATATTAACATGAGGTTCGGGAGTGAGGTGTGGGGATTGTTGAGGGTCAGCAGGACATCATCAGCAAAGGCTGATTTTGAAGTCCCGGTCACACACCGAAATCCCTGTAATATCAGGATTGAAACGTATTTTAGACGCTTCAGGGGTTCCATGCATAGGGCAAAAATAGGAGGGGATAGGGCATTCCTGTTGGGTCCCATTGCAAATGGGGAATGATAAAGAGCTAGTTTGTGGAAGCCTATCTACTGCAGAGGGGGAAGAGTAGAGCGCTGTAACTGCTGAGAGGAAGGCCCCCCAAGAAACCAAACTTTCTAAGAGTAGCAAACATATAAAATACCAGTCGAATTGGTCAAACACCTTCTCAACATCCAGACTTAAGTGGAGGGGGGTAGCGGTACGATTGGCTACATCTATCAAATCCACAGCCCTTCTGGTGTTGTCATCCCCCTGACAGCAGGGGATGAAACCCACCTGGTCCTTGTGTATAAGAGAGGGGAGCCAAAGCGTTCAACCCAGTAGCCAAAATTTTCGTTAACAGTTTAAGGTCAGAGTTGAGGAGAGCTATGGGGCACTCCTGGAGATCTTTAAGTGGTTTAGGGACTAAGGTGATGTGAGAGTGGAGCATCGACTGCGGTATGGGAACACCGTCAAGGAATGAGTTAAGTTCCGCAAGTAAGACAGGAGAACAGTCTGAAAGGTCTTGTAGTATAAGTAGGTGAAGCCATCAGGGCCCGGGGCTTTACCATTCGGGAGACCTTTTAAAGTGTCAGCGAGCTCCTCTTCAGTGATTGAGGCGTTAAGAGAGTCAAGAGCCGAAGGAGATAAAGAAGGGAGACTACAGGAGTCAAGATAGTCCTGTAGACACTGGGAGGCTGAGGGGAGGTCAGGGTGGATCCTCGGTGGGAGGTTGTACAAGTGAGTATAATAAGACTGAAATGCAGTAGCAATATCATCAGGGTGGTGTAGGAGGGAACCAGAGGGACCATGAATCGCAGGGTGTCTAGCACACATCTTTATTTGCTTACATATCTGAGATATAACTGCATACCAAGTTTTGCAGTAATCTGACATTTCTATCTGGGTGCGTTACTTTTTGTCAATTAGTGTATACACAAGCTCCAAACCAATCAAGATTTCTTTTTTTTATTTTTATATTATTCATATACTATCTATCTATCTATCTATCTATCTATCTAGCTATCTATCTAGCTATCTATCTATCTACAGTACAGACCAAAAGTTTGGACACACCTTCTCATTCCAAGAGTTTTCTGTATTTTCATGACTATAAAAATTGTAGATTCACACTGAAGGCATCAAAACTATGAATTAACACATGTGGAATTATATACTTAACAAAAAAGTGTGAAACAACTGAAAATATGTCTTATATTCTAGGTTCTTCAAAGTAGCCACCTTTTGCTTTGATTACTGCTTTGCACACTCTTGGCATTCTCTTGATGAGCTTCAAGAGGTAGTCACCTGAAATGGTCTTCCAACAGTCTTGAAGGAGTTCCCAGAGTTGCTTAGCACTTGTTGGCCCTTTTGCCTTCACTCTGAGGTCCAGCTCACCCCAAACCATCTCGATTGGGTTCAGGTCTGGTGACTGTGGAGGCCAGGTCATCTGGCGTAGCACTCCATCACTCTCCTTCTTGGTCAAATAGCCCTTACACAGTCTGGAGGTGTGTTTGGGGTCATTGTCCTGTTGAAAAATAAATGATGGTCCAACTAAACGCAAACCGGATGGAATACCATGCCGCTGCAAGATGCTGTGGTAACCATGCTGGTTCAGTATTCCTTCAATTTTGAATAAATCCCCAACAGTGTCACCAGCAAAGCACCCCCACACCATCACACCTCCTCCTCCATGCTTCACGGTGGGAACCAGGCATGTGGAGTCCATTCGTTCACCTTTTCTGCATCGCACAAAGACACAGTGGTTGGAACCAAAGATCTCAAATTTGGACTCATCAGACCAAAGCACAGATTTCCACAGATCTAATGTCCATTCCTTGTGTTCTTTAGCCCAAACAAGTCTCTTCTGCTTGTTGCCTGTCCTTACCAGTGGTTTCCTAGCAGCTATTTTACCATGAAGGCCTGCTGCACACAGTCTCCTCTTAACAGTTGTTGTAGAGATGTGTCTGCTGCTAGAACTCTGTGTGGCATTGACCTGGTCTCTAATCTGAGCTGCTGTTAACCTGCGATTTCTGAGGCTGGTGACTCGGATGAACTTATCCTCCGCAGCAGAGGTGACTCTTGGTCTTTCTTTCCTGGGGGCGGTCCTCATGTGAGCCAGTTTCTTTGTAGCGCTTGATGGTTTTGGGCACTGCACTTGGGGACACTTTCAAAGTTTTCCCAATTTTTCGGATTGACTGACCTTCATTTCTTAAAGTAATGATGGCCACTCATTTTTCTTTACTTAGCTGCTTTTTTCTTGCCATAATACAAATTTTAACACTCCATTCAGTAGGACTATCAGCTGTGTATCCATCTGACTTCTGAACAACACAACTGATGGTCCCAACCCCATTTATAAGGCAAGAAATCCCACTTAGTAAACCTGACAGGGCACATCTGTGAAGTGAAAACCATTTCAGGTGACTACCTCTTGAAGCTCATCAAGAGAATGCCAAGAGTGTGCAAAGCAGTAATCAAAGCAAAAGGTGGCTACTTTGAAGAATCTAGAATATAAGACATATTTTCAGTTGTTTCACACTTTTTTGTTAAGTATATAATTCCACATGTGTTAATTTATAGTTTTGATGCCTTCAGTGTGAATCTACAATTTTTATAGTCATGAAAATACAGAAAACTCTTGGAATGAGAAGGTGTGTCCAAACTTTTGGTCTGTACTGTATCTCTACTACTTATCTGTGTGTCTACGTATCTGTGTGTCCTTGCCTATATGTGTACAATCATGTATGTGTGTGAGTGTGCATCAGCCATTAAATAGTCTGCTAGGGCCTGATTGCTTTCAGACACAATTTGCAAATGATTCACATTTTACTCCCTCATCCAGGTAACTACATCAGAGACTACTTCCATTCCACATGTACCTGACCTGCATACAAAGTGAGAACAGAGCTTTGTAATTCTTTGTGATCTGCCTTATTATACAGAAGTGGCCATGTGTATGCAGGCACTGGGAAAATACAGAGACAAGGGTGTCACAGGAGTCACTGATGGTTGCAACAGGAGTGAATCTATTAAGTAAATAGGGAAAAACTCATCTACACTTTGATTATTACATACAAAACACAGTGCAGAAAAGCTAAAAGTCTGTAAACATCTCAAAAATGAACTGAACCAAAGGATAAGTCAGTAAATGTATTGAATTGTTTGTGGAATACCTAAAGGAGCATTTCAACTAAGGAAATGAAGCTAAAGGAGTGAGATCCCCTTTTGGGAGTCTTTAAAGCAGAGGCTTAGCCAGGGGTGGGATTCAAATTTTTTTTACAACAGGTTCTGGGGGTGCTTAACTATTCTCCTGTTCAGGGCTGTCCCTAGTATGTATTAGCTCCTGGTAGTTATGACTTTATGGGGAGGGGTAGGGTCAATGCTGTGCTCATAACAGTAAGTAGCATCAATATGTACACTTGTGAATGGAATACAAAGATGTTTTGTACAAGGCGCAGAAGGTCAGATGAGGCCTTTGGCTTGAACAGCCACTGACCCTATGCAGATGTATGCAATGATATCATTGTACCGTCTGCAGGTTCCTTCACTTGAAGATGGAGGAGGAGTAAACAGCAGTCATGTGTTTCCTCTCTCCTCCCTAAGTAAATGTGGTGGGGAAAAGGATTCAAAACTGTTTTGAGTCACTTATTCACTCTGGTTTTGCAAATGGGCAGTCATTTTAAAAACTGTTTCAAAAGAACTGGAGAGAGAGGGCTTCATCCCACCCCTGGGTGCCATGTGGCGCTGATGTAATATAATATCTGACTAATACTGCGCACATAATTTGGCAATTTATACCATCTGCATTACTATTATGCCTGGTGATTAAACTTTTTATTTAAATGCAAAGCCAAAGTGAGAACCATGTAGGCAACTCAGCCGATTTCTATTAGATCATGGGAAATTGATTTAATGATTGTTCACTATTAATGGCTGCGTGGTTTTGTGGGTATACTTGCGCTTTTTAGCTACCACAGCTGGTTTCACACAATGGCTCCAGAACCTGGAACAACATTATTAGACATATTTGTGAGCACCTCTGAGCTTTCCAATTTTCAACTTCTTACCTATACATACCCACTGGGTGACATTTATCAAGCCTCTTGCTCGGCTTGTTATGAAGCCTGTTTTCTTCTATTTCTTACCCTTTTTTAACATTTAACTCTGTTTGCACAAGATTTATCATGTGTTTGCATTTTGAGGCTAAAGCCCCACATATCAGACCGCAGTCAAAAAGTGCTGTAGGAAAAACCGCAGCAGAAAAGCATCGCAGTTATTCCCATAGCACTTTTTACAGAAAGTCAACAGAGTTTTCCTCTGCGGACTTTCTGCTTTCATTATACCCTATAATAATAATAATAATAATAATAATAATAATAGTCCTTTAATAGTCCCACAGTGGGGAAATTCAGTGTGTTACAGCAGCAAAGATAAGATAAGATAAGCAGATACAAATACAAATACAACATGTACAGGAATGTTCCAAGGTGAGAGGCATTACATTAATAGCAGACAGACAGATAGGACGTAGCGGGGGGGGGGGGGGGGATTTAACAGGCAGAGAGATATTTCAGTACAGTATTTTTTGTACAGCCTAACCGCTGTGGGGAGGAAAGACTTCCGATAGCGCTCCTTCTCACACCTAGGGTGGAGCAGTCGGTCACTGACAGTACTGCCCAGCGCAATCACAGTCTCATGCATGGGATGGGAGTTATTCTCCCGCATGGAGCTCACCACGGACAGTATCCTTCTGTCACCCACCACCTGCACTGGGTCCAGTGGGCTCCCCAGGACAGAGCTGGCCCTTCTAATCAGCTTGTCAAGTTTATTTCTGTCCCTGGTTGACATACTGCTCCCCCAGCAGGCCACTCCAAAGATGGCTGATGCCACTACCGAGTTGAAGAAAGTCCTAAGAAGTGCCCCCCGGATTCCAAAGGCTCTCAGCTTCCTAAGCAGGTAGAGCCTGCTGTGGCCCTTCCTGTACAGGACCTCCATATGATCTGCCCAGTCCAGCTTATTATTAAGGAGCAGACCCAGGTACTTATAGGTGTTCACAATCTCGATGCCCGTCCCCAGGATGTCCACTGGTTTTGGAGGGCATATGCCTTTACGGAAGTCCACCACCATCTCCTTGGTCTTCCCCGCGTTAATCTTCAGGTGGTTCTGGTGGCACCAGTCCACAAAAACCGGTTCAGTTCTCTGTACTCCTTGTCATCATCGTCTGTGATGAGTCCTACTATTGCAGAGTCGTCAGAATACTTCTGTAGGTAACAGCTGGATGAGTTGCACCTAAAATCAGCAGTGTACAGTGTGAAGAGGAAAGGGGCGAGAACCGTACCCTGAGGTGCCCCCCGTATTACAGATCACGGTACCTGACACACAGTCTTGGGCTCTCACGTATTGAGGTCGATTTGTGAGGTAGTCTAGGATCCAGTTGGAGAGGTGGTGGTCCACTCCAGCAAGGCCCAGCTTGTCTCTCAGTAACCTGGGCTGTATGGTGTTAAAAGCACTGGAGAAATCAAAGAACTGCCAGCGTTTCCATAGGTATAATTGACATGCTGCGATTTACAAAAATTGCAGACTATTTTCTGCAATGTGTGGATGGGATTAGCCAGGACCCTATCCACTTTGCAGTTGACAAATTGCAGCATTTACACTACGTGGGGCCCCAGCCTGCAGGGTTTTTTATGTCAGGGAAAGTGGCAGTTATCTGTTATGTGTAGTAACATTTTAGAATGTATTTTTGATGTGCACCTTTTTTTTGATACAGAAAAAAAGGGGCAAGTGCACACCAGTACATGGGAAGCATTAAAAAACCTGAAATATTTGATAGGAGTGGATCAACAATTTTCTTGAGGTGAATTTGCACTAGATTGTTTTATGTATCTTGTGCCTTTTTTGTAAAATAGAAAGGGGCACACAACTTAAAGGGGGGAAAAAAATTCCCCCCACTGTCTAAGTAACTAATGATGGAAAAGCACATAGAGCAGAAGGCAGATGAGACAAGACAACAGCTAAAGAAGAGGGACCCTGCTCATCCTCCTCCTTCATCACCACACAGAGGACAACACTGCTTATTGACTACAGGGTGGGTCAGCTAAGTAAGTTAGCGAGGAGTTAATTCTCACAAGAGTCTACCATCCACAAACTTATCACAGTACCAGACTGCATGGATGAGTGATGGTTTCTGTGAGGGTCATCCTGTCAATGCAGCTGCATGATGCTAAAAGAACTTATTTAGCATATAGCATGTGGTAAGGGGGGAACCCTTGCTTAGGGGCTGACTCGCAACTGGGAAACTACATCCCTTATAGCTACTCCACTGCTCTAAAGAATTTGTGAGATTGCTTTCATACTACCCGTTGTACTGTAGTTCTTGAGTCTAATATGCCAAAAAAGGCATGACATAAAGTAAATGTGAATTGGTGGTCTGCTAAACACAAGAAGAGGCATACTGTAGCTATACAGGGTTCAATCTATCTCATAAGTGACCAGTATTGTAAATAGGTGTTTTGTGTAACTCCTCAGAAGACAGTCAATTATTGTTTTTCTTACAATGTATATAAAATGGTATTAAGTTGGTTCTGATAAGTGGCATACTCCCATACACATAGGACCAGCAAAACCAGTCAACTATCTTATGTGTATGGTGCTGTGTCAACAGCAGATGTGAAGGCTGAAGCATAACTAGTGATTGTGGGATTCCATAGCAACATTTTCGATGGGCCTCCTACTTTTGATTTTTTTTTCTTATCTTATATATAAAAATGAGTTTCTGTCTGTCTGTCTGTCCATCTGTCTGTGTGTCTGTTCTTTATGCGCGACCAAACAACTGGACCGGTCTTCACCAAATTTGGCACACTGGGAAGATTTTAGACCAGGTCTTAGCTCTCTAGCATGTACCATTCCTGAGATACAGTATTCCCAAAAAATGACCTACATTAGCCAATAGAAGCCTGCAAGTCTTTCACTCATATTCCAACTGCCATATACATGGTCACATGTCCCTTATCAGACCATAATAGAAGCTCGCAGGCACTTAGTCTCCACATGCCGACAGCTTTACTCCAGGTTTCCATAACAACCCAGTCATTTGTCTTCACTGCTGTAGGTCAGCTTAAACGCGCAGGGCGCAGTGGATGACACTGTTACACAAGGTCACATACACACAGTTTTACTCCAGGTTTCCAAAACAACCCAGCCATTTTTCTTCACTGCTGTAGGTCATCTTTAAAGGGGAAGAGCACTGTGGATGACACTGTTACACAAGGTCAAATACACACAGCTTTAGTCCAGGTTTCCATAACAACCAATCGCAGGTTCTTCACTGACATACAAACTGAGATACACATGATCACATGAGGCTTAAGGACCAATGGAAACTTGCAGGTTCTTCAGTCTTGACATACACACAGCTTTACACCAGGTTTCCACGGCAACCAAGCGATTTATGACCTGTATTAGTCAATAGCAGTTCACAGGTCCTTAAATATTCAGTCGTATGATGTGTATCAGCCAATATAACTTCACATTTAATTTACCAGGTTTTCATAACAACACAGCCATAAATAGATTGTACCTATACTGGACTGCCATACTAGATGTCAGCATTCTTATAAATTGAAATGTATTTAAACTACACACAAACGACATACAAAATAGACCAGTGCCAATTTTTATGTGGCCACTACACAAACAAAATATGAAATATACCTGTGCAAATCCAGGTCCTTCTGCTAGAATATATATATATGGTATATATGTATATATGTAAATATATATGGTATATATGTAAAAAGATAACTACACATACAGTCATGGCCAAAAGTTTTGAGAATGACACAAATATTATATTTTCACATGATCTGCTGCCCTCTGGTTTTTATGTGTGTTTGTCAGATGTTTTTATCACATACAGAAATATAATTGCATTCATATTATGAGTAACAGAAGCTTATATTGACAGTTAGAATGAGTTAATGCAGCAAGTCAATATTTGCAGTGTTGACCCTTCTTCTTCAGGACCTCTGCAATTCTCCCTGGCATGCTCTCAATCAACTTCTGGACCAAATCCTGACTGATAGCAGTCCATTCTTGCAGAATCAATGCTTTAATTTTGTCTGAATTTGTTGGTTTTTGTTTGTCCACCCGTCTCTTGATGATTGACCACAAGTTCTCAATGGGATTAAGATCTGGGGAGTTTCCAGGCCATGGACCCAAAATCTCTATGTTTTGTTCCCTGAGCCATTTAGTTATCACCTTTGCTTTATGGCAAGGTGCTCCATCATGCTGGAAAAGGCATTGTTGAGCGCCAAACTGCTCTTAGACGGTTAGGAGAAGTTGCTCTTGGAGGACATTCTGGTACCATTCTTTATTCATGGCTGTGTTTTTAGGCAAGACTGTGAGAGAGCCAATTCCCTTGGCTGAGAAGCAACCCCACACATGAATGGTTTCAGGATGCTTTACAGTTGGCATGAGACAAGACTGGTGGTAGCGCTCACCTCTTCTTCTCCGAATAAGCTGTTTTCCAGATGTTCCAAACAATCGAAAAGGGGATTCATCAAGAAAATGACTTTACCCCAGTCCTCAGCAGTCCACTCCCTGTACCTTTTGCAGAATATCAGTCTGTCCCTGATGTTTTTTCTGGAGAGAAGTGGATTCTTTGCTGCCCTCCTTGAGACCAGGCCTTGCTCCAAGAGTCTCCGCCTCACAGTGCGTGCAGATGCACCTGCCTGCTGCCATTCCTCAGCAAGCTCTGCACTGCTGGTAGCCCGATCCCGCAGCTGAAACACTTTTAAGAGACGGTCCTGCCGCTTGCTGGTCTTTCTTGGGCGCCCTGGAGCCTTTTTGGCACCAATGGAACCTCTCTCCTTGAAGTTCTTGATGATGCGATAGATTGTTGACTGAGGTGCAATCTTTCTAGCTGCAATACTCTTCCCAGTTAGGCCATTTTTGTGCAGTGCAATGATGACTGCACGTGTTTCTTTAGAGATAACCATGGTTAACAGAAGAGAAACAATGATGGCAAGCACCAGCCTCCTTTTAAAGTGTCCAGTGGTGCCATTCTTACTTAATCATGACAGATTGATCTCCAGCCCTGTCCTCATCAACACCCACACCTGTGTGAATGGAGCAATCACTGAAACGATGTTAGGTGGTCCTTTTAAGGCAGGGCTGCAATGATGTTGAAATGTGTTTTGGGGGATAAAGTTCATTTTCTAGGCAAATATTGACTTTGCAAGTAATTGCTGTTAAGCTGATCACTCTTTATAACATTCTGGAGTATATGCAAATTGCCATTAGAAAAACTGAAGCAGTAGACTTTGTAAAAATTAATATTTGTATCATTCTCAAAACTTTTGGCCATGACTGTATACACACATGGACTTGCATGAACAACAGACACCCACAGCAATGCAAAGAATGCTCATGAGTGCTGCAGCCTCTTCCCTATACCAATGACATCACATTTATTAGTTACTTGGTACAGCAACAGCTCAGTTCCATTCAAGTGAATGGGGCTAAGCTGCTATACTAAGCAGAGCCCTACATTATACAGTATATGGCACCACTTTGAATTCAGTGAAGAGACAACAGTACTCATGGACTCATAAGGGCTGCAACCTTTTCAACCAGCTGATCTGTGGGGGCCCCCACCCATCAGATACTGATTACTAGATTTTTTCCTTAGCCGGGTTTCGACCAGAATATTCCAAATTGTTCAGTTCTTAACAAAACCAAATAAATGGCAATACAGAAGACACATTTGTCTGTGAATCATTGTGACTTTCGCCTGTCACCTGACATCCCCTCAGCCAATAGCCAGGTTAGGTGGACACATTACAGTGCTGATGTCAAATACAGTATGTAAGATGCTGTGTGCAGGAACACAAAGCATTTCTGTGATGATGGACGTAGGTGATGGATATGTTATTCATCACTGCATGATCCAAAGCAATTACTCCATTTTCTTCAGCAATACATGGCAAAGTATGCAATAGAACATGCAATAAAGTTTAGTCAAATTTAGTCAATTACAGGAAGATAGTGATAGAAATAAGAGTGAGGGAGAATATCTGTGCTGTGTGAGCCAGACTGCTACAGTCATCCAGACAAAGGACATTTAACCCTTCCATTGGCAATAATCTTATTTTGTCTGTCTGTTTTGCAATAGAGCAGTTTGATCTTTTGATCTGTGACTGTCCAGAGTACAGTGTTTTCCAAGTTAGTCCTGTTAGTGAAAAATCTTTTCTTAAAGGTTTTTTTGGGCAAGAGTTTACATTTTTTTTTTTTTGTTAAATACATAAAAAACTGCAGTTCTAACAGCAAAACATAAAAAGTCTTGAAACCTGCACTAATCTGAAAAATCTCAGTTTTTTAATTTTTAATTTTTTTTTTACTTACCCAAAAAACAGTGTGATGCAGCCTGCTAATCTGAAAATAACTCTGTTAAGGTTTTTTTTGTTGCTACTGTAATGGCAAACATAACGAGCTAATTGATGCAGTTCTAGTGTAATCCTCAAGGACCAGGACTTTAAGTGCTTAGATTGAAATAGGTTTCTGTAAAAAAAGAAAAAAAAAAGACATAAGCAGTGTCAGAATTGCTGCCAATCGCAATTATAATTAACCCATCACGTTAATTTATGTCATTATGCGCGAAGGGGTGTATGGAGAGAGCTCAGGAGCTGAGCTCTCTCCATACCCAGCGGATTCCGGCTGTATAATACAGCCAGGACCTGCAGCTAACAGCTGTGATGGGTGCCGACACTGATCACAGCTGTTAACACTTTAAATGCTGTGGTCAAACTGACCACAGCATCAAAAGTGCGCAGCTGCCTTGGGCACCGCCATCTTTGAACGATCGCTGCCCTCCATATAGCCATTGGAGGGGAGCAATAGGTTGCCATGACAGCCGGGAGCCTATTGAAGGCTCCCAGGCTTGTCATTATATCCCTTCTATTACACACTGCCAGAGGCAGAATTTTGCAGGCAATATCAACACTACTTCTAGTCTTGACAGCCCTGCACAAAGCCGCAGTGTTGTTGTACTTCCAAAGATTTTGAATCCAGTTCCTGCACAAATATTAAGTCAGATTTTTGTATGTTCCTCCTCCTCCACTGTTGTAACACCACATTGTCTTTCGATACTGTCAACCATGTCTTATTTATCTTTACTGACACAGATCCCATTCTCTAGTAATCATGTGGCATTATAGCCCAAGATTTCCTCTTCTTACTCTTCTTGATGAGATGGATGAGAACAGACAGTGAAGACATGAGTGTTGGTGGAGGTAGTAGTGGCAGGGGGTGTGTTACTGGTAGTCGTGCTGGTAGGGGCACTATTGGGAAATCTGTTAGGAATTGTGAGGGCATAAAGGAATCCCCTTGCCATGATAAATCACAATGAGTCACAAGCTTTTCTTTCTCCTCCACACCAACGTCAGTTATCATCCATAAAGCAATGTCTGTCCAGTAAACAGAAATCTGTGTCCAGTCATCCGGCTGGTCTGCAACCAGTCTTGCACCTGGTCAAGCTACTGGCAGTGCAGCTGCTGTCTTGCCACATAGTGGAATCCATTTCACCAAATTTTGGCATGTGCACAATCTCAATGGAGATTACCTAGCCTCCATTATTTCTCTAGGAAAGCTGTCCCTGCTTGAGATCGCCATGTAGGCCTTTCCATGTAAATGTCCATGTGGGGAAAGGTGCATGACATCGTCAACATGTGGAGAGGAAATTATGAGCAGGGAAAATACATAGCTTTCATGAACCACTGGGTCAATATTTTGAGCTTCAGTGTCCACAATTTAGAAATCCAGCAAGGCCATGTGCTTTTTAGTACTGACGTCACCTCATGGGTGTAGGACAGGCCCAGTTTTAACACCCCCTCACTCATTGAGTGGCACTGTGGCACATACTGGAGAATCAGTTCCAGCTACAGTATACAGTGAATGATTATTGTAAGCAGAAAACCAAAGACACAATGGAGTAGATAATTGTGAAAGGAAAAACGACTTCTACCTCATAATCATTTTTGGAAGATAGTCCAGCTTTTTCAGCTGGCAGGCTACTGATGGTGTGCCACAAATTTCTTAAATTCTGTAAATTTTAACTACTTGGTGCCGCAAGTGCACCCATAGTGGGGTAATTTGTGGCGGCTTTTTTTTCTATACTCAATTCTTTATTACTTTTCAAATGGCAATCACAATGATGTGACATAAATTTTCTTGAACGCTTGTAAATTGTCTCTCTGCCAACACAACACTGATTGGGCATTTGCTCCCATTCACGGATAACCAGCAGAATAATCCATTTTTTTTCTGCCTCTCAAGTGCTGTTCTCATTGTCATTGAAATCTTTTCCATTTCTTTTCTAGGAACACAAATGTTTCTTGAAATTCTGTAAATTGTCACTCTACCAACACGATGTTGATGTGGCCTTTTCTCTGATACAGAGATAACCAGCAGGATAATTCTGGATCTTTCCTGCCGCCCAAGTACTGTTTTCAGGGTCATAGAATCCTTTTTATTTCAGAAGACATTCTAACTTTTTCAGATGGCAGGCCATGAACGCTGATAGTGTGTCACAATTTTTTCCTGAAGTTACATAAATTGTGACTCCAACAGCATGAGGTTGATGTGGCATATACACTACCATTCAAAAATTTAGGGTCACTTAGAAATTTCCTTATTTTTGAAATAAAAGCAGTTTTTTTCAATGAAGATAACTTTCATAGAATCAGAAATACACTCTATACATTGTTAATGTGGTAAATGACTATTCTAGCTGCAATCGTCTGTTTTTTAATGCAATATCTGCATAGGTGTATAGAGGCCCATTTCCAGCAACCATCACTCCAGTGTTCTAATGGTACTTTGTGTTTGCTAACTGTGTAAGAAGGCTAATGGAGGTTTAGAAAACCCTTGTGCAAGTATGTTAGCACAGCTGAAAACAGTTTTGCTGGTTAGAGATGCTATAAAACTGACCTTCCTTTGAGCTCGTTGAGAATCTGGAGCATTACATTTGTTGGTTCAATTAAACTCTCAAAATGGCCAGAAAAAGAGAACTTTCATGTGAAACTCGACAGTCTATTCTTGTTCTTTGAAATGAAGGCTATTCCATGCGAGAAATTGCCAAGAAACTGAAGCTTTCCTACAACGGTGTGTACTACTCCCTTCAGAGGACAGCACAAACAGGCTCTAACCAGAGTAGAAAGAGAAGTGGGAGGCCCCGCTGCACAACTGAGCAACAAGACAAGTACATTAGGGTCTCTAGTTTGAGAAATCGACGCCTCACAGGTCCTCAACTGGCAGCTTCATTAAATAGTACCCGCAACACACCAGTGTCAACGTCTACAGTGAAGAGGTGACTCAGGGATGCTGGCCTTCAGGGCAGAGTGGCCAAGAAAAAGCCATATCTGAGACTGGCTAATAAAAGGAAAAGATTAATATGGGCAAAAGAACACAGACATTGGACAGAGGAAGATTGGAAAAAAAAGTGTTATGGACAGACGAATCGAAGTTTGAGGTGTTTGGATCACACAGAAGAACATTTGTGAGACGCAGAACAACTGAAAAGATGCTGGAAGAGTGCCTGACGCCATCTGTCAAGCATGGTGGAAGGAATGTGATGGTCTGGGGTTGCTTTGGTGCTGGTAAAGTGGGAGATTTGTACAAGGTAAAAGGTATTTTGAATAAGGAAGGCTATCACTCCATTTTGCAACGCCATGCCATACCCTGTGGACAGCACTTGATTGGAGCCAATTTCATCCTACAACAGGACAATGACCCAAAGCACACCTCCAAATTATGCAAGAACTATTTAGGGAAGAAGCAGGCAGCTGGTATTCTATCTGTAATGTAGTGGCCAGCGCAGTCACCAGATCATAACCCCATTGAGCTGTTGTGGGAGCAGCTTGACCGTATGGTACACAAAAAGTGCCCATCAAGCCAATCCAACTTGTGGGAGGGGCTTCTGGAAGCATGGGGTGAAATTTCTCTAGATTACCTCAGCAAATTAACAGCTAGAATGCCAAAGGTCTGCAATGCTGTAATTGCTGCAAATGGAGCATTCTTTGACGAAAGCAAAGTTTGAAGGAGAAAATTGTTATTTCAAATAAAAATCATTATTTCTAACCTTTTCAATGTCTTGACTATATTTTCTATTCATTTTGCAACTCATTTGATAAATAAGTGTGAGTTTTCATGGAAAACAAAAAATTGTGTCTGGGTGACCCCAAACTTTTGAACGGTAGTGTACTTCCATACAGGGATAACCAGCAGAATAATCCAGGTTCTTTTCTGGCTCGCAAGCGCCGTTCTCACGGTCAGAATCTTTTCAACTTCAGAATATATTCTAGTCTTTTCAGCTGGCAGGAGAGGCATGCTGATAGTGTGTCACAAATTTTACTTGAAATTCTGTAGCTGATTATGCTCCCATAATGGGGTAATTTTTGGTGGCTTTTTTTATGAAGTCAATTCTTTATCACTTCACTTTTCAAGTGGCAGGGATGCTGACCGTATGCCACATTTTTTTCTTCAAATTTCTTCACTTGCCACTGCCACTCTGCTGAAATAATGGCAACAAAGTGAAACAAACAACCCCACCATTGCTTCTTCCAATACCAATGCAATGTTGGTGTGGTATTCTGTTGGTGGCCTTTTTTGTTTGAACAGCCAAATCTTCATCACTTTTCAACTGGCACACAGCTACAAATTTGTATCCCAAATAACAACAAGGCTGTAGCACTTACAAATCATTAAAATTGCCTCATTTTTGTATAAAACCATTGCATTTTGAAATATAGCCATGTGTCTAAGAAACCATGGGAAAGCACCTTTCCCCCCAAAAAAGGATAATTTGGAGCATTTTAAATTAAAATTTAAATTAAATGTTAAAATGTACTATATAAAACTGAGTGGCAGCGCAGTGTATGGTTAAACTAGGAGTTTTTATTCACTGCTTACCATCCATTTTTCCATAGACATACTTGTAATTTTCAGTTTAACATATCTTTTGCTGTGATTGCCTTAGAGAGCTAGAAATTGGACAGATAGGTTCCTAGGGCCCTGGCAGTGTTATACACTATTTTTTCAGCCAATTTAAGTGATAAGTCATCAATATGAAAGTCCCTGAAAAAAACATTTAAGGAGTGGGTAACTCATTTAATATATTTGCATGTCTGTGTAAAAGTTTGTCTATTGTTCATGCATGTTCATGAGTGTATATTTGAATATCTCTAGTCATGTGTGATCTTTGCACATATATTTATATGTATAGAAGATCACAGTATGAAAAAAAAAATCCCAGGCTTTTATCATTGAATAGTAGAGGACCTTACAGGGAGTGGGGCATAAGAGGAGAAAACTACAAATGACAGCATGTTCAGGTTCTTATTATTGGATATTAGAGGACCTTACAGGGAGGGGATATACAGTGGGGGAAAAAAAGTATTTAGTCAGCCACCAATTGTGCAAGTTCTCCCACTTAAAAAGATGAGAGAGGCCTGTAATTGACATCATAGGTAGACCTCAACTATAAATAATAATAATAATAATAATAATAGTCCTTTAATAGTCCCACAATGGGGAAATTCAGTGTGTTACAGCAGCAAAGATAAGCAGATACAAATACAAATACAACATGTACAGGAATGTTCCAAGGTGAGAGGCATTACATTAATAGCAGGCAGACAGATAGGACGTAGCAGAGGAGGGGGGGGGGGGGATTTAACAGGCAGAGAGATATTTCAGTTCTCTGTGTGTAATGATCTCCGCTTAGGTCGGTGTTGGTTGTACAGCCTAACCGCGGTGGGGAGGAAAGACTTCCGATAGCGCTCCTTCTCACACCTAGGGTGGAGCAGTCGGTCACTGACAGTACTGCTCAGCGCGATCACAGTCTCATGCATGGGATGGGACTTCTTCTTCTGCATGGAGCTCACCACAGACAGTATCCTTCTGTCACCCACCACCTGCACTGGGTCCAGTGGGCTCCCCAGGACAGAGCTGGCCCTTCTAATCAGCTTGTCAAGTTTATTTCTGTCCCTGGTTGATATACTGCTCCCCCAGCAGGCCACTCCAAAGAAGATGGCTGATGCCACTACCGAGTTGAAGAAAGTTCTAAGAAGGCTCTCAGTTTCCTAAGCAGGTAGAGCCTGCTGTGGCCCTTCCTGTACAGGGCCTCCATATGATCTGCCCAGTCCAGCTTATTATTAAGGAGCAAACCCAGGTACTTATAGGTGTTCACAATCTCGATGCCCGTCCCCAGGATATCCACTGGATTTGGACGGCATCTGCCTTTGCGGGAAGTCCACCACCATCTCCTTGGTCTTCCCCGCGTTAATCTTCAGGTGGTTCCGGTGGCACCAGTCCACAAAATCCTGGTTCAGTTCTCTGTACTCCCTGTCATCATCATCTGTGATGAGACCCACTATTGCAGAGTCGTCAGAATACTTCTGTAGGTAGCAGCTGGATGAGTTGCACCTAAAATCTGCAGTGTACAGTGTGAAGAGGAAAGGGGCGAGAACCGTACCCTGAGGTGCCCCCCGTATTACAGATCACGGTACCTGACACACAGTCTCGGGCTCTCACGTATTGAGGTCGATTTGTGAGGTAGTCTAGGATCCAGTTGGAGAGGTGGTGGTCCACTCCAGCAAGGCCCAGCTTGTCCCTCAATAACCTGGGCTGTATGGTGTTAAAAGCACTGGAGAAGTCAAAGAACATTATTCTCACTGTGTTCCCTGGTTTCTCCAGGTGAGACAGAGCCCTGTGCAGAAGATGGATGATGGCATCATCTACCCCAATGCCCGGCCGATAAGCAAACTGGAGGGGGTCCATAGCGGGGCTCACTAGAGGACGGAGATGTGTGAGAACCAATCTCTCCAAGATCTTCATCAGGTGGGATGTCAGTGCTACAGGTCTGTAGTCGTTGAGGTCCATAGGGTGGGGTTTCTTTGGAACTGGTACCACACAAGAAGATTTCCATAATTCAGGGACTATTTCCTGCCTCAGGCTCATATTATACATATATGTAATTATACCACACAGCTGGTCCCCGCAAGTCTTAATTAGCCTTGCACTGATGTCATCTGGCCCTGCGGCTTTCCTCGCCTTGATCTTTTTCATCTCCTTCCTCACCTGGGCCCGTGTGAAGGTCAGACTGTGGCCAGATAAAGACGGATTTCTGGATTTACTGGTCTGTTGGGAAGTGGCCGCATGGGGAGAAGTCATTGTGGTGGGGGAAGCTGAAGGACATACTGGGGTGGGAGGAGCTGGTGTGTGATCAAATCTGTTGAAGAATAGGTTTAGTTCATTAAGCCAATTAACATCTGCCTCAATCTGGCAGACAGACTGTTTATGACCCGAAATTGACTTAAGCCCCTCCCAGACCCCCCTTATGTCTTTTCTTTCCATTTGCTTTTCCATTTTTTCTTTATAACTGGCTTTTCCCTGCCTGATTTGATGCCTCAGCTCCTTTTGTACTTCCCTCAACCCCTCCTTATCTCTTGTCCTGAATGCCATCTTTTTCTCCTTAAGTAGTGTTTTTATATCAGAGACAATGAGAGACAAAATGAGAAAACATGTAGAAAATCACATTGTCTGATTTTTTTAAGAATTTATTTGCAAATTATGGTGGAAAATAAGTATTTGGACACCTACAAACAAGCAAGATTTCTGGCTCTCACACACCTGTAACTTCTTCTTTAAGAGGTTCCTCTGTCCTCCACTCATTACTGTTATGAATATAAAAGTCACACTGTCAAACAGTCACACTCCAAACTCCACTATGGTGAAGGTTGTGGGTCATCTTGGTAATAGTGACCACAACATAATAAGTTTTCTTGTACACACTAAAAAAATGTTCAGTAGAGGGGGAACAAAAACACTAAACTTCAGTGTAAATAATCTTATAACACCCAATCAGCATGGGTTTATGAGGAATCGGTCCTGTCAGACTAATCTGATCAGCTTCTATGAAGAGGTCAGTTCAAGACTAGACATGGGTAATGCAGTGGACGTGGTGTATCTGGACTTTTCAAAGGATTTTGATACTGTACCACATAAAAGGTTGGTAAGTAAAATGAGAATGTTGGGACTGGGGGAAAACATATGCATTTGGGTTCGCAACTGGATCACTGATAGGAAACAGAGGGTACTTATTAATGGTAAATATTCAGACTGGGTAACAGTCACCAGTGGGGTGCTACAGGGGTCAGTATTGGGCCCTCTCCTGTTTAATATCTTTATTAATGACCTGGTAGATGGTTTGCAAAGCAGGGTGTCCATATTTCCAGATCATACTAAACTTTGTAAGGTAATCAAAAATGAGGAGGATAGTAGAATATTACAAGGGGATCTAAGGAAGCTGGAAGCATGGGCCGAGACTTGGCAAATGAAGTTTAATATTGACAAATGTAAGGTTATGCATTTTGGACGACGAAATAAAATGTATGATTATGTACTTAATAGTAAATTACTGGGTAAAACTGCCAATGAAAAAGACTTGGGGATTGTGGTGGACAATAAGCTTACCTTTAGTAACCAGTGCCAGGCAGCGGCTGCCAAGGCAAATAAAATTATGGGATGCATCAAAAGAGGTATACATTCTCATGACAAGAACATAGTTATGCCTCTATACAAATCACTGGTACGGCACACTTAGACTATTGTGCACAATTCTAGGCCCCAGTATACAAGAAAAACAAAATCGAACTAGAAAGATTGCAAAGAAGGGCAACCAAAATTATTAGGGGAATGGGTGGATTGGAGTACAACGATAGATTAACAAACTTGGGGTTATTCAGTTTAGAGAAAAGACGTCTATGGGGAGATCTAATAACAATGTACAAATACATGAAGGGAGAGCACAAAGAACTTTCTAATGATCTTTTTACCCCTAGGCCAGTGACAGTGACAAGGGGACATCCTCTATGACTGGAGGAGAGAAAATTTTACCAGCAACATAGAAGAGGATTCTTTACAGTAAGAACAACAAGTCTATGGAACACTCTGCCCCAGGAAGTGGTGATGGTGGATTCATTGAACAAGTTCAAAGAGGGCCTGGATGTCTTTCTTGAACAGAACAACATTATGGGTTATGGGTTTTAGATTTTAAGGGCTCGTTGATCAAGGGTTTTATACTTATTGCCAGATTGGAGTCGGGAAGGAAATTTTTCCAATGAAATGGGGCAATTGGCATAAGCCTCATGGGGTTTTTTGCTTTCCTCTGGATCAATACTGTAGGCGACTGTAGGGTTATAGGTTGGACTTGATGGACTGATGTCTTCATCCAACATCATCTACTATGTAACATCTACTATGTAAGACCTGTGGAAGGACACCAGAAACAAAATTGTAATTGTAGACTTGCACCAGGCTGGGAAGACTGAATCTGCAATAGGCAAGCAGTTTGGTGTGAAGAAATCAACTGTGGGAGCAATAATTAGAAAATGGAAGACATACAAGACCACTGATAATCTCCCTCGATTAGGGGCTCCACGCAAGATCTCACCCCATGGGGTGAAAATGATCACAAGAACGGTGAGAAAAAATCCCAGAACCACACGGGGGGACCTAGTGAATGATCTGCAGAAAGCTGGGACTAACGTAACAAAGGCTACCGTCAGTAAAACACTACGCCGCCAGGGACTCAGATCCTGCAGTGCCAGACGTGTCCCCCTGCTTAAGTCAGTACATATCCGGGCCCATCTGAAGTTTGCTAGAGAGCATTTGGATGTTCCAGAAGAGTATTGGGAGAATGTCATATGGTCAGATGAAACCAAAGTAGAACTGTTTGGTAGAAACACAACTCGTCGTGTTTGGAGGAGAGTGAATGCTGAATGCATCCAAAAAACACCATACCTACTGTGAAGCATGGGGGTGGCAACATCATGCTTTGGGGCTGTTTCTCTGCAAAGGGACCAGGACGACTGATCCGTGTACATGAAAGAATGAATGGGGCCATGTATCGTGACATTTTGAGTGCAAACCTCCTTCCATCAGCAAGGGCATTGAAGATGAAACGTGGCTGGGTCTTTCAGCATGACAATGATCCCAAGCACACCGCCAGGGCAACGAAGGAGTGGCTTCGTAGGAAGCATTTCAAGGTCCTGGAGTGGCCAAGCCAATCTCCAGATCTCAACCTCTTAGAAAACCTTTGGAGGGAGTTGAAAGTCCGTGTTGCCCAGCGACAGCCCCAAAACATCACTGCTCTAGAGGAGATCTGCATGGAGGAATGGGCCAGCATACCAGCAACAGTGTTTGCCAACCTTGTGAAGACTCACAGAAAACGTTTGACCTCTGTCATTGCCAACAAATTATATATAACAAAGTATTGAGATGAACTCTTGTTATTGACCAAATACTTATTTTCCATCATAATTTGCAAATAATTTCTTAAAAAATCAGACAATGTGATTTTCCAGATATGTTTTCTCATTTTTTCTCTCATAGTTGAGGTCTACCTATGATGTCAATTACAGGCCTCTCTCATCTTTTTAAGTGGGAGAACTTGCACAATTGTTGGCTGGCTAAATACTTTTTTTCCCCACTGTATGAGGAAAGACAGACTTGGACTGGCCTAAAGGTGAACAAGTGTGCCCCCAATTCACCCTGGCATGGCGCAGTACAATCATTTTACAACATTTCAAGTAGGCTATGTTTAGTATAATATACTGGATAGATTATTTAAGTGACTGCGCAGTTGATTTCTATATAATGTAGATACACTGGTTAGCTGAGGTGACTTCTACAGTCATTGCCGTAAGTGTTGGCATCCCTGAAATTTTTCCAGAAATGAAGTACTTCTCCCAGAAAATTTTTGCAATTACACGTTTTGTTATGCATATATTTATTTTCTGTGTGTATTGGAACAACACAGAAAAACAGAGAAAAAAAACACAAAAGTGATATAATTTCATGCAAAACTCCAAAAATGGGCCGGACAAAATTACCGGCGCCCTCAAATTAATATTTGGTTGCACACCCTTTGGAAAAAAAATAACTGAAATCAAATTGCTTCCTATAACCATCAACAAGCTTCTTACACATCTGAACTGGAATTTTGGGCCATTCTTCTTTTGCAAACTGCTCCAGGTCTCTCATATTTGGATCGGAGGAATCCTCTGCCACCAGGGCCTCCATTCTCCTTATTAGGAGAAGCTCCTGTAGGAATTCAAAGGGAGGGTGCAGCAGTGCTCCGCCAGTGCCTGGGAATGACTGTTCTGGCAGCCGTGATAAAGTGTCGTAGGAGATCCTTCTTTACCGCAGAAATCCTGCCAGGGATAACTGAAAGAAGGGCCAGTTGGGGAGTTGCTGTGACGGTGCGACGACACACCTTAGCATAAGGTCGAACACAGCTTCCCAGAAGGGCCTAAGAACGTCATACTCCCACCAGATGTGATACAAGGTACCTTTCTCAGTGCCACAGTGCTAACACCGGTCAGTCACAGCAGGATAGATTCTATGGAGGAAGTCAAGACACCTGTAACACCGAGACAGAATGCTGAAATTCTTTTCTTGCGCACTGCAAGGCAACGGAAGCTTATGTGCGAACAGGAAAGACCTATCCCAGTCGGCAGGGGAAAGACCTGCGCGGAGGTCTGACTACCACGGAACTGTACAGTATATGAGGGGGACCCGGGAGTATCATCCCAGAGAAGAATGCTGTAAAGAGTCGAGAAAGCACACGGGGAAGAGTCAGCGCAGGATAGAGCGAACTCCAGGTCGGTCATAGTCGAGGAAAGGAGGGAGGACAAAGAGAATTTCTGCAAGAAGGCTGTAAGTTGGCAGTACTCCAGCCAGGACAAATGAAGGTCCGGATGAGAAGCACACAACTGGGCCAATGGAGGAAGAGGTGGGTCCCCAGCAACCTGCCTAAGTCTAACGTCGTCGCCGCTTTGCCAACACAGGAATCTGTCTACGGAACAACCCGGGGGGGACATAGGATTATGAAAAAGAGGATTAAGGGGGCCAGGGACTCTAGCCACCCTCCAGGTGGAGCACACCGAATCCCAGGTCTTAAGGAAGTGTGAAGAGAGGAATCAGTGCCCGGCGGATCCCGGATGGGGATGAGCCGGTATCCACGGCAACGAAGGGAGGGGAACCGAGAGCAAGTTGGCCTCGATAGAAACCCATTGCTTGTCTACACCATGATAACGCCAATCGAAAAGACGCAGCAAAACCGCGGGAGCGGTAATAGAGTCTAGGATCCGGCAGTTCTGCACCCCCCCCTATCCTTGTGGCGGGTCAATGTCTGATATTTTATTCGACTCTGTGCTGATCCCCATACGAACCTCCCAAACATACACTGAACACTAGTGAAAAAAGTACGTGGGAGGAATAGGAAGCGCTTGGAACAGATACAAAAGCCGAGGATCCACATCCATCTTGAGGGCGTTAATACGGCCAAACCATGTAAGGGCATATGTGCCATATTTCCGCAGGTCCAACGCAAGTGTCTCAAGCAGTGGGAGATAATTAAGGCGATACAAGTGGGAAGAGTCAGGAGGGATATGAATCCCGAGGTATTTGAGGGAGGTGTTTTGCCACTTAAACGGTAAGTTGTCCACGAGATGAGCTACCTCTGTGTGGGGTAACGTGACGTTGAGGGCCTCACTTTTGGAAAGATTGACCTTAAAGTTACTCATGTGGCCGAAGCGGCTGAACTCGTGGAGGATAGACGGAAAGGACACCCGTGGTTGGGAAACGTAAAGAAGGAGGTCATCCGCATATAGTGCCTCCTTAACCTGGTGGTTGCCCATCTGATGGTCATGAATGTCCGGGCACTGCCGTATTGCCACCGCCAGATGCTCCATAACCAGGGCATACAGCAGCGGCGACAGAGGGCAGCCTTGTCGAGTGCCGTTCCGCACCGGAAAAGAGTCCAAGAGGATCCCATTGGCCCTAACCCTTGCTGTCGCATCGCCATAAAGGGAAAACACCTTGTTCAAAAAAAAATAGGACCCACGCCCACTTGCTGAAGCGTCGCACACAGAAAGCCCCAGTGTAAATGGGCAAAAGCTTTCTCGGCGTCTACGAAGAGCAGGCACATAGGAGAGTTGTTGGATCGAGCCAGTGAGACAGCCAGTAGGGTTTTACAGACGTTATCTCGGGCCTCACGACCACAGATGAAGCTGACCTGATCAGTATGGATCAAGCCTGGCATTAGGTGGAACAAGCGATTGGCCAATAATTTGGAAAACAATTTGACGTCGATATTAATGAGGGAGATTGGGCAATAACTGGTGCATCTAGTCGGATCTTTGCCCGGTTTGGGGAGGACAGTAATCAGGGCGGAAAGGGACTGCGGCACGAAAGGGCAAGAGTCGTCAACACTTTTAAATACCCGAGTCATGGTGGGGGAAAGGAGGTCTCCAAAAGAATCAGTGAACCCATCCGAGCCAGGTGACTTACCAGACGGGGAGGACTGAATAACGAGCGAGATCTCCTCCTCCCAACAGCAATTTTAAGATCTCTCCACAAGTTTTTAATGATATTTTGGTCCAGACTCATTGCTTGTCACTTCAGAACTCTCCAGCGCTTTGTTTCCATCCATTTCAGGGTGTTTTTTGGTGTTTGGCCCTACATTGTGACCCAAAATCCTTTGGTAATCTTCAGATTTTATGATGCCTTGCACACAGTCAAGGTACCCAGTGCCAGAGGCAGCAAAGCAAACCCAAAACATCTTTGAATCTCTACCATATTTGACTGTTGATACTGTGTTCTTTTCTTTCTAGGCCTCATTCCGTTTTTCGTAAACAGTCCTCAGACAGTTCTATTTTCCTTTTTCTGTTCTCCATGGTTAGTGTGGCACACACAGACACACAATACAAAGATTGAGTCAATTTCTCTCTTTTTCCTCCGGTTTCAGGTGTGATTTTTTTATATTGCCCACACCTGTTACTTAACACGGGTGAGTTTGCACGAGCATCACATGCTTGAAACAAAGTTACTTACCCAGAATTTTGAAAAGGTGCCAGCAATTTTATCTGGAACATTTTTGGATTTTTGTGTGAAATTATGTCCAATTTGCCTTTTTTTTTTTCTGTTTTTGTGTTGTTCCAATACACACAAAGGAAATAAACATGTGTATAACAAAATGTGTAATTGCAATAATTTTCTGGGAGAAACACTTCATTTTCGGAAAAAAAATTCAGGGGTGCCAAAAATTACGGCTATGACAGTATTTGTGAATTTAGTGAGTAATGAGAGTAAGAAAATTCCAACAACCATATGTGAAGACAATTGCACCCCACAGCAACGGAGGGCAGTTTGTGAATTATCTCAAATGACAGACATTGTTATCAAGCCATCTGACAAAGGGGGCAATGTGGTACTCTGGCCAAAACGGATGTATGAACAGGAAGGCCTGAGACAGTTGAAAAATAACTTGTTATAAAAAACTAACTTGTTGTGAAAAACTAACATTTAATCCCTCTTAGACGTTTTCAACTGAATTACTGTATCTTCTCCTCTCCAGAAAGCAGTGGACAAAGGGACTATCATCCAGAAACAACTATCAAACCTTTTACCGGAAATTCCAAGTGTTACCACATTTTATATGCTCCCTAAAGTGCAAAAAATGCTTCCTGTCCTCAAGGACTACTGATTGTGTCAAGTAATAACAGTCTCTGTGAACTGAATTGTAAATTTACAGTGGGGAAAAAAGTATTTAGTCAGCCACCAATTGTACAAGTTCTCCCACTTAAAAAGAGAAGAGAGGCCTGTAATTGATATCATGGGTAGACCTCAACTATGAGACACAAAATGAGAAAACAAATACAGAAAATCACATTGTCTGATTTTTTAAGAAATTATTTGCAAGTAATGGTGGAAAATAAGTATTTGGTCAATAACAAAAGTTCATCTCAATACTTTGCTATATATCCTTTGTTGGCAATGACAGAGCTCAAACGTTTTCTGTAAGTCTTCACAAGGTTGGCACACACTGTTGCTGGTATGTTGGCCCATTCCTCCATGCATTGCTCCTCTAGCACAGTGATGTTTTGGGGCTGTCGCTGGGCAACATGGACTTTCAACTCCCTCCAAAGTTTTTCTATGGGGTTGAGATCTGCAGACTAGCTAAGCCACTCCAGGACCTTGAAATGCTTCTTACGAAGCCACTCCTTCGTTGCCCTCGCGGTGTGCTTGGGATCATTGTCATGCTCAAAGACCCAGCCACATTTCATCTTCAATGCCCTTGCTGATGGAAGGAGGTTTGCACTCAAAATGTCACGATACATGGCCCCATTCATTCTTTCATGTACACGGATCAGTCGTCCTGGTCCCTTTGCAGAGAAACAGCCCCAAAGCATGATGTTGCCACCCCCATGCTTCACAGTAGGTATGGTGTTCTTTGGATGTAACTCAGCATTCACTGTCCTCCAAACACGACGAGTTGTGTTTCTACCAAACAGTTCTACTTTGGTTTCATCTGACCATATGACATTCTCCCAATACTCTTCTGGAACATCCAAATGCTCTCTAGCAAACTTCAGATGGGCCCAGATATGTACTGGTTTTGTTAAGATTCAGATGCAAGGTAAGGAATGTACTGGTCTACAGGAGAGCAGTAGCAGAAATTGGCTGACAACTACGAGCAGTAAAAAATGCTACTTAAAGGCAAAACACTACTGTGAGCCAAGACCGGCCTCAGACGCCTTCACCAGAGCTCTTTGCAAGAAGAGATGGATTTTCGCTGAATCTGAAGACTGGAATTGTCACCAGAACAGAAAGTGTATTACAAATAAATGCACTACAGCAGAAGCTTACACCAAATCCACACACACTACTCACAGGGACAGAGAAAACAGAATGGTCGACAATCACGGGTCAGCAGCTGAGGAGGGCAACACAGATCCAAATCATGAGACAAAGACAAATCAGGGAAACAAGCCAATAGTCAGAACCGATCAGGAATGCCAGAACAATATCCCAAGACTAAAGAGGAATCCAGGTACACAGCCAACAGTCAGGTATAGGAGTAGTCAAATCAAAGTCAGGCACTTAGCAGGAGTTAGGAAACTGATAGCCAGCAAAGCTGAGTGATGAGGGAGCGGTTTAAATAGGCCTGGTCAGGAAGCTTCCCTATGTTGTCATGGCAACCTTAAAACAGCAACAACCAATACTAACAGCTTCCTTATGTTCATACGGCAACCTTAAAGCGGCAACAACAGATGTCACATTCCTGACAGGCTTAAGCAGGGGGACACATCTGGCACTGCAGGATCTGAGTCCCTTGCGGCGTAGTGTGTTACTGACGGTAGCCTTCGTTACATTAGTCCCAGCTTTCTGCAGATCATTCACTAGGTCCCCCCGTGTGGTTCTGGGATTTTTGCTCACCATTCTTGTGATCATTTTGACCCCACGGGGTGAGATCTTGCGTTGAGCCCCTGATCGAGGGAGATTATCAGTGGTCTTGTATGTCTTCCATTTTCTAATTATTGCTCCCACAGTTTTCTTCACACCAAGCTGCTTGACTATTGCAGATTCAGTCTTCCCAGCCTGGTGCAGGTCTACAATTTTGTTTCTGGTGTCCTTCCACAGCTCTTTGGTCTTCACCATAGTGGAGTTTGGAGTGTGACTGTTTGAGGTTGTGGACAGGTGTCTTTTATACTGATAACAATTTCAAACAGGTGCCATTACTACAGGTAATGAATGGAGGACAGAGGAGCCTCTTAAGGAAGAAGTTACAGGTCTGTGAGAGCCAGAAATCTTGCTTGTTTGTAGGTGACCAAATACTTATTTTCCACCATAATTTGCAAAATCAGACAATGTGATTTTCTAGATATGTTTTCTCATTTTGTCTCTCATAGTTGAGGTCTATCTATGATGTCAATTACAGGCCTCTCTAATCTTTTTAAGTGGGAGAACCTGCACAATTGGTGGCTGACTAAATACTTTTTCCCCCACTGTATTGATTTTCATCTCAAACCTTTTGTAGAGATGCTTCCTTTATATATTAAAGATATGACTGATATACTCTTGATGATTGATGGAATTCATCTGGAGTCAGATATGCTACTTGCAACATGTGATGTTGAATCTCTCTACACATCAATAAGACACCATGACAAATTGAAAGCAAATACCCCACATGTGGGTGTAAACTGATGTTTGATGTTTGGATTAAACCCACCCACCCCCTTCCCCCCAGCAATTCTGGTATTGCTTTTTACCTTTTAATTTTTTTTTCCACGCAGCGTAATGCATAAATAACATGTTACCTTTATTCTGTGGGTCGGTACGATTACGGCGATACCTTATTTATATTGTTTGGTTTTTTTGCGTTATTAGTTTTGCAGAATAAAAAAACATTTGGGGAAAGAAATCAATTATTTTTGCATCGCCATCTTCTGAGATGTGTAGCATTTTTTTTTCGGTTAACAGAGTTGGTTGAGGACTTATTTTTTGCGGGATGATCTGTGCTTTTTATTGGTACTGTTTTGGCGTATATGTGACTTTTTGATCAATTTTTATTGCATTTTTTTAAGGCAAGATGGCGAAAAATCATTATTTCTATGCTTGGTTAATTTTTTTTTTTTTTTTAACTCTTAACTCTATACAGTGATCGCTGGCTCAGCACTATAGACTGGAATACACGTGTATTGCAGTCTATAGAGGAAGTCAGCGCTATGCAGACGCATACACACGTGGACAAAATTGTTGGTAATTTGCCAAACTACATGTTGACAAGCCACAAGGCTTCTGGGAGAATGTCCTATGGACAGATGAGACAAGGCACCCTTCAAACCCGAGACAACTGG
The DNA here is from genome assembly GCA_947044405.1 of Leptodactylus fallax. Classification (NCBI taxonomy): domain Eukaryota; kingdom Metazoa; phylum Chordata; class Amphibia; order Anura; family Leptodactylidae; genus Leptodactylus; species Leptodactylus fallax. The sequence goes on from CAMRHE010000015.1 coordinate 6,630,766, forward strand.
AGCTGTTTGCTCATGAGGAATGGGCCAAAATACCGGTTGAGAGGTGCAAAAGTCTCATTGACAGTTACAGGAATCGTTTGATTGCAGTGATTGCCTCAAAAGGTTATGCAACTAAATATTAAGTTAAGGGTACCATCATTTCTGTCCAGGCCTGTTTCATGAGTTTTCTTTTTAAAAAATTCTGTTGAAGCATGGTTGAAAAGCAATGTCTGACTTTCATTTGTTCATTTTCATAGAATTTTTATATATTATTTTGTCAGATTCAAGTTATTTCTGTGACCATTGTGGGTTTTTCTTTCATTAAACGAGGGGTACCAACAATTTTGTCCACGTGTGTAGACTGGCTTCCTCTTTTCCTGGCAGGATCAACCAGGTACTGGGGTATCCAGGCAGCCTGGGGTCACTGGCCTGATCCCGGGCTGCAGAAAATAACTATCGGCAACCCCCGATATCGGAGGGGGGGGGGCGCGGCAACATGGCGGAACCCTTTGGATGCCGCAGTCAAACATGACCGCGGCATCCAAAGGGTTAAAAACCCCAATTGAAGCTCATCTCCGACCGGGGGTTGAGGAGCGGGGTGTTAGCTGTCAGATATGTTTTCACTTTCAACACTTAAGATGCCACGTTCGCTATTTACCATGGTATTTTAAGGGTTAAACAGCGGGGATTGGCTAGCAACTATTTAGCACATGATTAGTTATGCAGATTCTTTATTCACGTAACTGCATTATTCCTTGCTTTGGTCCTTGTGGTGGAACAATCTTTTTCTTCTTGTATACTACAAATTATAATCTGTTCTCACATTTTCTAATAGTTCAGTGTGTTATTAGGTTGAATCCCAAGTGAAAGGTCATTGGTTCAAATCGAGGATCAGCCATGAAGATTTCCTAAGAAAAGAGAAACAGCATCATTCAGTGCATCAATAGTGATCTCTCAGCCAAGAAAATTTCCAAACTGCATCATGTGCCATGACAATTGGAATAATACGAAATTAAGTCTGTCAATCCATTCAAAAACCAAAAGGTGGACGTCCAGGCAAAATATCGCAGTCAACAAGTCGGCTCATCACAAGGTCCATCAGTTCTGGTGCGACAAACACGGTAGTGGAGGTGGCTCATGTGCTTCGTAATAATGAGATCACAGACATCCATGCAAGCACTGTGTGACATGTGGAATGGTTGCCTGAAAAAAGTTGAAGAAGCCTCAACTTCAATATCATCATAAGAAGTGTTGGTTTGAGTTTGCAAAAACGTACGAAGACAGTAGAAGATTGGAAACAGATTAGAATTCTAACCTATTGGTCCAGAATTCCATGGGGTCAGAGTTATCTGCTGGACCATAGTTGCACTCTAGGTAAAACTGTACCTGCCGGTAGGTGTCAGTTGCCTGTTATAGCTTCGGTTGGCGCTGTGAGCAAGAAAATTTCTGGTTCATCATGTTTCAAATACTGTACTGGAACTGGTTGATGATGCTGCTGCTTCTTTTACTCCTCCTGATACTTGTGGCACTGGCTGAGTAAGTGAAGCACTGGCTGAGTGAAGTGGACTGGGAGTGGGCAGAGGTCACCTGGATATGCATACGACTAGCAGTTGCAGTGGTTTCCCTAAATGATGCAGCAAGCTGGGTATAAGGCCCATCCTGATAATATTCTAACTTTTGTTCCCTATGGGAGGCAGGAAATAATTCCCCAATTTTGTCTTTATAGTGTGGGTCTAAGAGCAGTGGCCATCCGATACTCCGATCCCTTTGCTTGATGCTTATAATATGCTTGTCTCTGTGTAAGCAGCAGAGCATACAGTCTGCCATGCTTTCCAGGGTATGTGCAGACCCAGGAGCCTGCCATGGTTGGTGTTCTTGGCTAGCATGGTTGTCATCATCTTGAAACAAATAAGGGTCAGCCTCCTACCCTGTTTGTACCTGTGACTTATCAAGGATACCCTCTGCATCCAAGGGAGAGTCTTCCTCTTCCTCCTCCGCTTTCAGTCTAGGAGTCCCAGTTTATCTACCATAATGACCCTGAATCAATCAACACAGGGAGATGAGGTTGACCAAGATGTGGAAGCTGTTCCTCCTCTTCTGACCAGTCATGTTGGCGTCATGACGCAAAATGATGCTGGCGTGACCAACGTGACGTTACCCCGGCATCATTTATGATGTCTCTAAGACACGAAGATGCCGGAAGATGGGCGCCAGAGCCAGGAGAAGTGAGTAACACTGTTTATTATGTTTAATCACCTCCCCGGGGCCTCCAATCATTATAATCATTCGTAATGAAAACCACATGGGCCACTATAGGGCATTACAGAGTATGGAGGGGCCACCATAGAGTATTATAGTGTGTGTGGAGGGGCCACTGTGTGAAATTATTCTGTGTGGAGGTCACTATAGGCATAACAGTGTGTGGAGGAGCCATTATGAGACATTGTACTGTGTGGAGGGGCAACTACAGGGCATTATAGTGTGTGAAGGGACTACTATGAAACATTTTACTGTGTGGAGGAGCCACTATGGGACATTTTAATGTGTGAAGGGACCACAATAGAACATTATTCTGTGTGAAGGGACCATTATAGGGCATTATACTGTGTGGATGGGCCACTATGAGACATTATACTGTGTGGATGGGCCACTATGGGACATTATACAGTGTGGAGGGGCCACAATAGGGCATTATAGTGTGTGGAGGGACCACTATAGGACATTATACTGTGTGCAGGGATTACTGTGAGACATATTGTGTGAAAGGGCTACTATGGGACATTATACTGTGTGAAGGGGCCACTATGGGACATTATACTGTGTGCAGGGGCCACAATGGGACATTATACTGTGGGTAGGGGCCACTATAGGACATTATGCTGCATGCAGGGGCTACTGTGAGACATTATATTGTGTGAAAGGGCCACTATGGGACATTATATTGTGTGAGGGACAATGTGGGACATTATACTATGTGCACTATGGGACATTATTCCTAAAGAAAAGTAACATTAGGAAAGAAAAATTACTCATTTGTCCACAGAGTACCAGTGTCTGACACCGCAGCCTGTTCAGTCGCACACTGTGCCTCTTTCCCCTTGCACCCCACATGACCGCTGAGGCCAATTCAGCAGTAACTGGAGAGGGATCAGTGATGTCACTCACATACATCCCCAGTCCCTCTCCAACGACTTCTGAGGCTGCTGATTGACCTCAGCGGTCACGTGGGGTGCATAGGTTCCGAGAACCAAAGCACAGAGTTTAACCAAACAGGCTGCGGCAGAGGACACCAGAGCACCAGGGAATGTGTTTTTCTTTTCTTTATTTTACACCTCCCCTCTGGAATCCAAATCCTGAGAGCCTTTAGATTGAGGAGTCAGTGGACTGTGAGTGTGATGGTGGCTGCTGCACCTGAATTTTAATTGCCACCCTAACCCCACTGCCTGTAACTTTAATTACATATAAAGCAGGCAGCCCTGTGTAACAGAAATATCTGCTTTACATGAAGTGAGAGGCAGCAGTCCTATGTAAGTTACAGTTTCAGCCTGACATGATAACTTACTTAGGACTGCTTCCTCTGCCGCCATGTAAAGTAGTCTTTTGCAAAAGTACTTTACACAGGACTGCTTTAAATGGAGGAGCTACTTGTGGTGGCCCTGCCTAATTGTATTGACTTTGCCTACTTGCACCGTCTATAAAATGGGGCCACTTTTACATTTTTTTCCAGGGCCACATTCAGGTCCCAATCCATCCCTGGTTACCATCTATTCGTGCAGTGAAATACAACTTTTCCATCGAATCAGAAATTAGAAGGTTCTTAAGACTAGGCTAAAAATATTTAATATTAAAATACCGTAAGAGTTACTGTACTTTACCATTCAAACTGTAGAGATTTGCAATATGCTCCATTAGGGAATGATTACAGTATAAAATATACATTAATTTAAGAAAACTGCAGAAAAAACTGCATTAGCTGTTCACAGATAGAACAGGTTATATTAAAAGAAAGTAAAGGGTAGAGAGAGGAAGAACCAAGTGAGAGGAAAGCAAACACAGAGGTCCTGCTGCAGCTAGTAGTAAGTTTCTTGTAGTTTCTATAGTTTCTAACACTGCTGATCAGTATTGATGTGAATAATTGATTCTTTTCTGATAAGATAAAAAGCTTACTGTTAATTTTCAATCAAGGTGATGAGAAATTGTCCAAAAGGTTCTGTGTGTACAGTAACAAACACTAGACTCTTTTGTCCTGTGTGACAAACCTGTCATAATAATCAAAAGTCTTTTTTGGTCTTTGCTATGGGGCCCTCAAGTTTTCATCTTGTATATAAAGCACATACAAAAGCTTAGAAAAACTGACTGGTTTACCAAAGTTGTAAGAATTTTAGGAATTTTAGTGTATTGAATGCTATGAAGAAGACCACAAGACTACCCTATTGATACCATTTTTCCATATCTAAAATATCAAAAAACTCACCACAAACCAATACACATGGGCCTCATTTATTAAAACCACCTATGTTGCCAATAGCAAACAATACAGTGAAGCTTTCACTTCTTATAGTGCTATTGAAACCTTGCTATACTATAGTTTTTATGTTAGACAATTTACATGAATCTATCCATGGGTCTTATTGATCAAAGCTGCCCTTATTATGCATAGCCACTAAGCACACAAACAATGTAATAATATGTTTAATACTTTTAAAGACTCCTTTTAAAGTAATGTAGTAAATACATAGAGTGCTGTTTGTATGTGACAAATAGATAGTACATATATACAGTGCTGGCCAAAAGTATTGGCACCCCTGCAATTCTGTCAGATAATGCTCAATTTCTTCCAGAAAATGATTGCAATCAGAAATGCTTTGGTAATAATATCTTCATTTAATTTGTCGTCAATGGAAAACCACAAAAAGAATTGTCAAAAAGCCAAATTGGATATAATTCCACACCAAACATAAAAAGGGGTGGACAAAAGTATTGGCACCCTTTGAAAAATCATGTGATGCTTCTCTAATTTGTGTAATTAACAGCACCTGTTACTTACCTGTGGCACATAACAGGTGGTGGCAATAACTAAATCACACTTGCAGCCAGTTGAAATGGATTAAAGTTGACTCAACCTCTGTCCTGTGTCCTTGTGTGTACCACATTGAGCATGGAGAAAAGAAAGAAGACCAAAGAACTGTCTGAGGACTTGAGAAGCAAAATTGTGAGGAAGCATGAGCAATCTCAAGGCTACAAGTCCATCTCCAAAGACCTGAATGTTCCTGTGTCTACCGTGCGCAGTGTCATCAAGAAGTTTAAAGCCCATGGCACTGTGGCTAACCTCCCTAGATGTGGACGGAAAAGAAAAATTGACCAGAGATTTCAACGAAAGATTGTGCGGATGGTGGCTAAAGAACCTCGACTAACATCCAAACAAGTTCTAGCTGCCCTGCAGTCCGAGGGTACAACAGTGTCAACCCGTACTATCCTTCGGCGTCTGAATGAAAAGGGACTCTATGGTAGGATACCCAGGAAGACCCCACTTCTGACCCAGAGACATAAAAAAGCCAGGCTGGAGTTTGCCAAAACTTACCTGAGAAAGCCAAAAACTTTTTGGAAGAATGTTCTCTGGTCAGATGAGACAAAAGTAGAGCTTTTTGGGAAAAGGCATCAACATAGAGTTTACAGGAAAAAAAAAGAGGCCTTCAAAGAAAAGAACACGGTCCCTACAGTCAAACATGGCGGAGGTTCCCTGATGTTTTGGGGTTGCTTTGCTGCCTCTGGCACTGGACTGCTTGACCGTGTGCATGGCATTATGAAGTCTGAAGACTACCAACAAATTTTGCAGCATAATGTAGGGCCCAGTGTGAGAAAGCTGGGTCTCCCTCAGAGGTCATGGGTCTTCCAGCAGGACAATGACCCAAAACACACTTCAAAAAGCACTAGAAAATGGTTTGAGAGAAAGCACTGGAGACTTCTAAAGTGGCCAGCAATGAGTCCAGACCTGAATCCCATAGAACACCTGTGGAGAGATCTCAAAATGGCAGTTTGGAGAAGGCACCCTTCAAATCTCAGGGACCTGGAGAAATTTGCCAAAGAAGAATGGCCAAAGCAGAGCATTGTAAGAAACTCATTGATGGTTACCGGAAGCGGTTGTTCGCAGTTATTTTGTCTAAAGGTTGTGCTACCAAGTATTAGGCTGAGGGTGCCAATACTTTTGTCCGGCCCATTTTTGGAGTTTTGTGTAAAATGATCAATGATTTGACTTTTTTTTCATTCTCTTTTGTGTTTTTTCATTGCAAGCAAAATAAATGAAGATATTATTACCAAAGCATTTGTGATTGCAATCATTTTCTGGAAGAAATTGAGTATTATCTGACAGAATTGCAGGGGTGCCAATACTTTTGGCCAGCACTGTACATATGAAGATTTTGAAAAGAACCTCAAATGTAGGGTTTGTAAGCCCTCTAATTTACTTGTATATACTTCCTATTTCAATTGGAGGCATACAGGCATAATTCACTTTACCTGTTTGATTCTGTACAACCTCTGTGCACAGGACATATGGGAACATACTAGGACAATACCATACCTTTTGTGTTTTAGACATACAGAGTGCAAGATAGATAAGATAAGATAAGATAAGATAATCCTTTATTAGTCCCACCATGGGGAAATTCAGTGTGTTACAGTAGCATAGATAATACATATACAAATACAAAAGCTCCAAGGTAGAGGCATTACAGTGACAGTAGGTACAGAAAAAAAAAGGGAAAGGTAAAAAAGTAGTAGAAGGGTTATCACAACTTAAGATCTTTCAGTTCTCTGTATGGAATGATCTCCGCTTAGCTCGGTGTTGGTTGTACAGCCTAACCGCAGCGGGGAGGAAAGACTTCCGATAGCGCTCCTTCTCACACTTACGGTGAAGCAGTCGGTCACTGACTGTACTGCCCAGTGCTATCACAGTCTCATGCATGGGATGCGAGTTATTCTCCAGTATGGAGCTCACCATGGACAGTATCCTTCTGTCACCTACCACCTGCACTGGGTCCAGGGTGCTCTCCAGGACAGACCTGGCCCTTCTAATCATCTTGTCAAGTCTATTCCTTTCCCTGGTTAATATGCTACTCCCACAGCAGGCCGCTCCGAAGAAGATGACTGATGTCACTATAGAGTTGAAAAAGGCCCTAAGAAGTGCCCCCTGGACTCCAAAGGCTCTCAGCCTCCTAAGCAGGTAGAGTCTGCTGTGGCCATTTCTGTACAGTGCATCCAAGTGATCTGCCCAGTCCAGCTTATTATTGAGGAGCACACCTAGGTACTTATAGGTGTTGACTATCTCAATGCCCATCCCCTGGATGTCCACTGGTTTTGGATGATATCTGCGCTTGCGAAAGTCTACTACCATCTCCTTGGTTTTCCCAGCATTAATCCTAAGGTGGTTTTGTTGGCACCAATCCACAAAATCCCGGTTCAATTCTCTGTACTCCCTGTCATCTTCGTCTGTGATGAGGCCTACTATTGCAGAGTCATCAGAATACTTCTGTAAGTAGCAGCTAGGTGAGTTGCACCTGAAATCTAAAGTGTACAGTGTGAAGAGGAAAGGGACAAGAATTGTACCTTGTGGTGCCCCCGTCTTACAGATCACAGTGTCTGACACACAGTCCCGGGTTCTCACATACTGAGGTCGGTTTGTGAGGTAGTCTAAGATCCAGTTGAAGAGGTGGTGGTCCACTCCAACACGGGCCAGCTTGCCTCTCAGTAGCCCTGGCTGTATGGTGTTAAAAGCACTGGAGAAATCAAAGAACATTATTCTCACATTGTTCCCTGTTTTCTCCAGGTAAGAAAGAGCTCTGTGTAGAAGGTGAATGGCATCATCAACCTCAATGCCCGGTCTATAAGCAAACTGGGGAGGGTCCATAGCCGAGCTCACAAGAGGGTAGAGATGTGTGAGAAACAATCTCTCTAAGACCTTCGTCAAGTGGGATGTCAATACTACAGATCTGTGGTCATTAAGGTCCATCGGATGAGGTGTCTTTGGAACTGGTACCACACAAGATGATTTCCACAGTTGTGGTACCATTCCCAGCTTCAGGCTCATATTGAACATTGCATTAACAATGGTCTTTTCTACTTTTAAATAATCCAAATGATGTGAAATTGTAAAAAAAGAACTAAAAAAGTGGGGGTCTAACAGCTGAAACTCCCACTAATCCTGAGAACAGGGTGTTTTACCCCTGTTGTATATGCAGCCAGCCTGCAGCCGCCAGTTGAATGTAGGTGTCGGGTGAGTTAGCAAGGGTGTGAGTTGCAAGAGCAGTTCTTCAGGGAACTGAAGGCCCACCCTAGTGCCTCATTTTTATAATACTTCAAAGTTGTTTTTCTTCAAATCTACAAAAGGGACATACATAACAAGGATATGTTAGCACTGTAATGTGCTCTGTAATGTTGAATATGTTTGTGGTTGCATTAAAATTGCAAAAACCCTCCCAAACTTGTTACTTTTTTATTGCAGATTTTGAATATCAATTCTGGCATCTTAATTTTAAGGTTTATGACGTTGATCATATAGAATAAATAACATACTAATTTTATTTTAGGCATTGATACGGATGTGATGATAACAATTGAGTGTTTTTTATTTTATTTTTTTTTTTCATTAACAAGGAAAATGTCTATTTTTAGTTTTTTTCTGTAAAACGACTTACTTACTGTATACACTGTAATGTATGGGAAATCCATGAAAACTGGTACCCCTCGAGTGCAAGATGTCCATGAAAAATGGAGGTTGTTCATGGCCGTTTTGCACCTCGATCGTCTGAATGTAGCATTAGTCTTAAAGGAAAACTGTCTTTGTTGTCTATAGTAACCAATCAAAACACTGCTTATATTTTGAATTCTGCTCTGGAAAAATGAAAGCTGTGCTAATTGGTTATTATAAGCAACAAAACTAAATTTTCTTTTAAATTGCATGTTAATGCTGCCCCATAGAATTTTGTAGATTTGATCACAGATATCAGTTGGTACATTGCTCATTTTGGGGGACTCATTATGTGGCATCTTGTACAAAATTTCTATTCACCAAACAGGTATTATATAACTGTATTAATAAATGTTATGTTTTATAAAACAGTGTAAAATCTTTCATTTACCTTTAATTAAGTGTTGATAATTTACAAAAGTGCAATAGTAGAACATTTCTATACAGAAAATGAAGGTAACCTTGTATAAAGGTTACAGAAATGTTAGCAGACAATAGTTTCCAAATGGTGTTAAACTTAAGCTGGTTCTTTATTGAGCCTCAAGGATTTGTAACAAATCTGCCATAAACAGAACAGTTTTAATACTTCAATGTTCCTGTGACACCAAATAATGTTTCTAGTGCTTCTTCCATGCTGTATTGATATCACTGCCTTTTTCATATTTACTTGTGGAGAAGTCATTTAATATTTGACTCTCTTAAATCATTTTTAACAATGTAGTAATGTGTGAAGGTACCAAAGTCCTAGATATTTATGATTAAAGTGAAGTTTCAAATTGGAGCCATTATAAATGTTTTGACAGGAGGAAGCATTATAAGCAATTCCCTAATGTAGTGTTTTTTTTTAAGATTTCTACTGGTTTGGCAACATAGGTAAGCCTACACGGAAGTAAATTCCTCCCCATGTATCTGCAGACACTGTCAGTAGAATCAATATAGAAGTAAATGAAAAAATGCTTGGATTCTACCACAATGTACCATATATTGCAAAATTTGATTACATTTATGTAATACACGCTGCCATAAACACAGCTAACATCTAAACGTTATTTGAATTTATTTTCCTACAGGACTGCAAATTTATTATTGCTGTTTGTATAAAGCACTTAAGGATGCACCATACTTTGGCATGAATGCTCAACTCCTATTTTTCAAATCTGACATGTGTCACTTTATGCAAAAATAACCTTATAATTTATTCACTTATTCAAGTCATTCTGAGAATGTTTTTGCAATACTTTTTATTGGTGGTACATTTTAAGTTATTATTTTTGTCTTTACTTAAAAAAAAATTAAAACATAAATGCCCAGAAATCTTTCAAAATTGTGGAATTTTTAAAATTCAATTATTTTTTTTGAAAGTCAGATAGTTATACCACCCAAATGTGTTAATAATTTATATTTACATATATATATACTATATATATATATATATATATATATATATATATATATATATTTACTTTATGTGGCCACTTTTCTTTATCTTTGTTTTTTTGTGTTTTCTTTTTATGATATTTACTGTGCAGTAAAAATTATATTGAACTTTGTTCTGTGGCTAATTACAGAGATAACAAAAACTATATAAGTTTGGTATATTTTTATCTCCTTTTACAAAAACATTTTTGGGAGGGAACACTATATTCTCAAGAATATGTCATACATTTTATTTGCCATCATTTCTAGGTACATATTTTGACTTTTTGATTGTTTTCTATTCTTTTTTTTATTTATAAGAGACAAGAGGTCAAAGAAACAGCAATTTTGGAATAATTTCTTATGGCATTCACTGTACACCAATTATGCTTTCTTTTTTTGTTTTGCTTATTTATTTTATGTTTAAAATAGGAAAGTTTTTTTAATGTTTTAATTTTTTAAAAGTGTTCTGACACTTTTTTAAACCTTTTTCAGTCCCACATGGGGTCTTGAACATGCAATCACTTGGCCACCTGTACAATATCTTATAGCACTGTAAATTTTACCAGATGCTTATTAGGCTCTGTCTCTCTCGGTATCCATTTTCTACAGTGGGTATGGAAAGTATTCAGATCCCTTTAAATTTTTCATTCTTTGTTTCATTGCAGCCATTTGCTAAAAGCAAAAAAGTTCATTTTATTTCTCATTAATGTACACTCAGCACCCCATCTTGACAGAAAAAAAAACAGAAATGTAGATATTTTTGCAAATTTATTAAAAAAGAAAAACTGAAATATCACATGGTCATAAGTATTCAGACCCTTTGCTGTGACACTCATATTTAACTCACATGCTGTCCATTTCCTTCTGATCCTCCTTGAGATGGTTCTACTCCTTCATTGGAGTCCAGCTGTGTTTAATTAAACTGATTGGACTTGATTAGGAAAGGCACACACCTGTCTATATAAGACCTCACAGCTCACAGTGCATGTCAGAGCAAATGAGAATCATGAGGTCAAAGGAACTGCCCAAGGAGCTCAGAGACAGAATTGTGGCAAGGCACAGATCTGGCCAAGGTTACAAAATAATTTCTGCAGCACTCAAGGTTCCTAAGAGCACAGTGACCTCCATAATCCTTAAATGGAAGAAGTTTGGGACGACCAGAACTCTTCCTAGACCTGGCCGTCCAGCCCAACTGAGCAATCATGGGAGAAGAGCCTTGGTGAGAGGTAAAGAAGAACCCAAAGATCACTGTGGCTGAGCTCCAGAGATGCAGTAGGGAGATGGGAGAAAGTTCCACAAAAGTCAACTATCACTGCAGCCCTCCACCAGTCGGGGCTTTATGTCAGAGTGGACTGAAGGAAGCCTCTCCTCAGTGCAAGACATATGAAATCCCTCATAGAGTTTGCCAAAAACACATGAAGGACTCCCAGAGTATGAGAAATAAGATTTTCTGGTCTGATGAGACGAAGATTGAACTTTTTGGCGTTAATTCTGAGCGGTATGTGTGGAGAAAACCAGGCACTGCTCATCACCTGCCCAATACAATCCCAACAGTGAAACATGGTAGTGGCAGCAGCATCATGCTATGGGGGTGTTTTTCAGCTGCAGGGACAGGACAACTGGTTGCAATTGAAGGAAAGATGAATGCGACCAAGTACAGAGATATCCTGGAAGAAAACCTCGTCCAGAGTGCTCTGGACCTCAGACTAGGCCGAAGGTTCACCTTCCAACAAGACAATGACCCTAAGCACACAGCTAAAAATACAAAGGAGTAGCTTCGGAACAACTCTGTGACCATTCTTGACTGCCCAGCTAGAGCCTTGACCTCAACCCAATTGTGCATCTCAGGAGAGACCTGAAAATGGCTGTCCACCAACGTTCACCATCCAACCTTATGGAACTGGAGAGGATCTGCAAGGAAGAATGGCAGAGGATCCCCAAATCCAGATGTGAAAAACTTGTTGCATCATTCCCAAGAAGACTCATGGAAATTTTAATAAATTTGCAAAAATATCTACATTTCTGTGTTTTTTCTATCAAGATGGGGTGCTGAGTGTACATTAATGAGAAATAAAATGAACTTTTTTGCTTTTAGCAAATGGCTGCAATGAAACAAAGAGTGAAAAATTTTAAGGGGTCTAAATACTTTCTGTACCCACTGTATCTGGAATGTAACTGCCTGGAATACTGCAGCCTTCTGCATTATTCCATAAGGTAAAAAAAAAACAGGCCCTCCTGGAGTCCACCCTACAGGTAAGGCACCACGTAGCGAGCAGCAGCAAAAAAGTGATGTGGGAAAAACCGCGGCGGTAACGCATCACAGTTTTTCCTGCAGCGCTTTTCACATAAAGTCCACAGAAGTTTCCTCTGCAGACTTTCTGCATCCACTACTTTTCCCACTATAGGAAAAACCGCGATGGTTGTGGAGATTGCAGCATGTTTGCTGGTCGGATTTTTTCTCAATGTGTGGATGGGATTTGCTAAAATCACATCCACTTTGCAGTGACTGTAGAATGACGTGTTTTTTTCTGCGGCAGTTCCACCGCAGCCAAAACGCAGCATTTACGTCACGTGGGGCCCTGGCCTTAGGCTAAGGCCCCATTGCAGAAACACAGAGTTTTTCCTGATGTGGAAACACAGCAGAAAAAAAAATCTGTATTTTACAGTACCAGCAAAGTGAATGAGATTCTGGCTAATCCCATCCACAACAGCAGAAAAAATTGCTGCTGAAAAGCTGCATTATCAAAAACGCAACATGTTAATTTTACCTGAGAAAATGCTTTGCGCTTTCCATATAAATTTAATAAGGGAAGAAAAACGCAGAGAAAATTGTAGTAAAAAATGCAATGAAAAATGCTGCGGAAAAACGTGATGTGTTTCTGCTGCGTTTTTTTTCATTAGCCTTAGGCTAATGGAGGTTTTTTAGTCGCTGAAAGGTTAATGTGAGCGTCTATGGATGCATTTACCTTAAGTATCGTGATTTTCCCACAACATATGGTAAACTAAAAGTTAAAATGTCATGTGAAAGGGTATTCCCACCTTTACTATTCATTGTTTCTCCAAAATAACCAAGCATATTCCACTCCTCTTTAGTATTTTTTGCTCTCATTTTTCCATGCTTACACTCTTGCTCAATGTTTTGTTATTGATCTTGTAAGCTTTAGTGGACAATGCTAAGCTCTTCTGCTATGTGGCTAGCAAGTGTTGCTCCCAATGCTACTATGTGGAGTATACTTTTCAAATATCACTCCATTCTAAGTATTATAATGCCACAAAACAAGTACACATATGATATCCCTAATAATGGCTTCTCTGTACTCTTCTTGGCAGTAACGTACTGAAAACAAATGTATAAGACAACAATCTGACTCCTGCAAATGCCCATAAGCCACTGATGTTTTGCTCTGAGGATAAAGTGGGACAGTCAGAAAAAAGGCAATCCAAGTGTGATAAGTTTTGGGATGATATAGAAGCTTTGTCTGCAAACCATGGTCTGCAGGAGTCTTGGCAGGTGTGTAATCAGGAGCAATCTGGGCGTCAAAACCAGGAGACACTCTAAGCAGAGATAAAACAGTGCAGAAGGAGTAATCTAAAGAAACATGAACAGGGATGAATGATTCAAGCCGTAACAAGAACAATCCACTGAAAGTACAACCAGGTAAATAAAACACTAAAAGGCACTGTGGCCATTATATTGAGAGTTCATATAAAGCACCTAGCTCTTTGATTGGCTGAATGACTGGAGACATTGTTTAGATGAATGGCCAATATGAGTGGCTTTGCTCCATGACTTAGTAGCTGAGCATTTTATCTGCATGCCACCCAATCTTCTCTACCTGCCAAGCCACAATGCTTACAACAGCAAGAGCAGAAGACTTGGCAGAGTGAGTATGTTAAAGCCATCCTATACATTTGATGTTACCATGCACATTTTCCTGAATATCTGTCCAGACTCAATAGAAACAACCATGAGAACTGGCGGAAATGTGACCACCAGTGCAGAACTATAGCAATGGCCTAAATCATTAAATACCAGGCATAGACACACAAAACTACATGGGCTTATTATCCCCTAAATGGTCAAGATCAGAAAAAGCTAAGATATTTATTCACAACTTTGCATAAAGGACAAATTTAAATATTATCACTGAGATGGGATTCCTTTAAGTACATGAAAATAAAACTGAAAATATATTTTGTCCTGTTTCACAGCAGTAACTATTTAAATTATCAGAGCCTTTTAATAAGGCTTATACTTGCCATTACCCCTGTTGTCCATTTCTCTGCACAACCTCTGCAGACAAACTCTCAATCATATAAGAATTGAAAGCCGTAAAATTTATGATTAGAACATATTCAGGGCAGCTGCAATGCAAGAGACACATATTTCTATCAGACACAGACCAAGGTATCAAGTGGCTTAATAAATTTAGCTCTTTGATAAATCTCAGCTATGTAGCTGTCTTTTCAGAGTTCACAAAAGACCAGATGAAGCATTTCTCATAGACACGTAAAACAGTAAAGGTAATAATCATATCATAATAGCATAAAAGTTGAATCATTCATGTTTTCCAATTGTGAAATTTATATTATCTGCCATGTAATGAAGAAAAAAGTAAGAAAATAACGAAAAAAAAATAAATAAATAACGCATCCAGATAGAAAATGTCAGGTTGCAGCAAAACTTGTCATGCAGCTTTGTCTCAGGAAACTATATACATGATTACAGGTGTGATGTGATTAGACACTGGATCCTGCTACAAATGGGTATAAAAGTGCTTCCCCGGATGCTCTAGAAAGGCTCTCCAAGGCTACCGGGTGACTGCTGGACTTGCTTCTTCTACTCACTCAAAGATATTTTGTCCAGTTGACAGACTTTGAGAGGACATATCATTGTCATGAATCTTTTTATTAAAAAAAAAATATATAAACAGGAAAGCCATACAATGGCATAAGACAATAATATTGCTAGAGTGCTACAACAGTATTTGCAATAGCCTTTTAGCATTTATAATATGCATATATTATAGGGGGAGGGAAAGGGAGGCAGGGGAGGGAGGGAAAAATGCATTGGGTTTATTCTCAAATCGACCTAAGGCAGGAACATACAAAGAACACAAAGCAGTAACATCAACAATTGTGCAAAGGCATAACCAGGTTATTGCAGGGTTGCAAAAGTTTATCTGTTTAATGACATATGTTATTTCACTCTGGGATTATTTATCATGTAGATCCTTCACCGCAAAGAAGAGCTCTTGGTGAGATGAGATCTGGTGCTATAAAAGGGAGGAGAGGTCTCTGACTGCCAAGTTGAATTCCAGAGAGGGAACCATCTTTGTGAACTTTGTCCAGGGACCCCATAGAGCAGTGAACTTCAAATGTTTCCTCAACTCCTGGCTGGCCAGATCCTCCAATATCCAGATCTGGTAAACCTTATCTACCCAGCATTCTACTGTAGGGGAACTACCTTATCCACTTTAAGGGTATCATCACTCTGGCAGCTTGAATCAATTGGATAGCAAGATCTCCTTTTGCCGATCTCCAATTGCTGTTAGGAAGCCATAGTGTTAGAGTATAATCCTCCATTTTGTATCTATCATCCATTTTGTGTATATTTTATATATATAAGCATGCAACTCTTTGTGATGGGCCCACTGGGTAATTATGACAAAGTGCATAGGAATATGGATAATATATCCTTCTTATCACAAAGGCTGCATTCCAGAAGTCGTGCTTGGTACCTAGCGTCTTCTTATCACTGTCCTATGATACAGTGGGGAAAAAAGTACTTAGTCAGCCACCAATTGTGCAAGTTCTTCCACTTAAAAAGATGACAGAGGCCTGTAATTGACATCATAGGAAGACCTCAACTATGAGAGACAAAGTGAGAAAACAAATCCAGAAAATCACATTGTCTGATTTTTAAAGAATTTATTTGCAAATTATGGTGGAAAATAAGTATTTGGTCAATAACAAAAGTTCATCTCAATATTTTGTTATATATCCTTTGTTGGCAATGACAAAGGTCAAACGTTTTCTGTAAGTCTTCACAAGGTTGGCACACACTGTTGTTGGTATGTTGGCCCATTCCTCCATGCAGATCTCCTCTAAAGCAGTGATGTTTTGCGGCTGTCGCTGGGCAACACAGACTTTCAACTCCTTCCAAAGGTTTTCTATGGGGTTGAGATCTGGAGACTTGCTAGGCCACTCCAGGACCTTGAAATGCTTCTTATGAAGCCACTCCTTCGTTGCCCTGGCGGTGTGCTTGAGATCATTGTCATGCTGAAAGACCCAGCCATGTTTCATCTTCAATGCCGTTGCTGATGGAAGGAGGTTTGAACTCAAAAACTCATGATACATGGCCCCATTCTTTCTTTCATGTACACGGATCAGTCGTCCTGGTCCCTTTGCAGAGAAACAGCCCCAAAGCATGATGATGCCACCCCCATGCTTCACAGTAGGTATAGTGTTCTTTGGATGCAACTCAGCATTCACTCTCCTCCAAACACGACGAGTTGTGTTTCTATCAAACAGTTCTACTTTGGTTTCATCTGACCATTTGACATTCTCCCAGTACTCTTCTGGATCATCCAAATGCTCTCTCAGACGGGCCCGTATATGTACTGGCTTAAGCAGGGGGACACGTCTGGCACTGCAGGCTCTGAGTCCCTGGCAGCGTAGTGTGTTACTGACGGTAGCCTTTGTTATGTTAGTCCCAGCATTCTGCAGGTCATTCACTAGGTCCATCCGTGTGTTTCTGGGATTTTTGCTCACCATGCTTGTGATCATTTTGACCCCACGGGGTGAGATCTTGCGTGGAGCCCCTGATCGAGGGAGATTATCAGTGGTTTTGTATGTCTTCCATTTTCTAATTATTGCTCCCACAGTTGATTTCTACACACCAAGCTGCTTGCCTATTGCAGATTCAGTCTTCCCAGCCTGGTGCAGGTCTACGATTTTGTTTCTGGTGTCCTTCCACAGCTCTTTGGTCTTCACCATAGTGGAGTTTGGAGTGTGACTGTTTGAGGTTGTGGACAGGTGTCTTTTATACTGATAACAATGTCAAACAGGTGCCATTACTACAGGTAATGAGTGGAGGACAGAGGAGCCTCTTACAGAAGAAGTTACAGGTCTGTGAGAGCCAGAAATCTTGCTTGTTTGTAGGTGACCAAATACTTATTTTCCACCATAACCCTAAGCACACAGCTGAAAAAACAAAGGGGTGACTTCGGAACAACTCTGTGACCATTCTTGACTGGCTCAGCCAGAGCCCTGACCTCAACCCAATTGAGCATCTCTGGAGAGACCTGAAAATGGCTGTCCACCAACGTTCACCATCCAACCTGACGGAACTGGAGAGGATCTGCAAGAAAGAATGGCAGAGGATCCCCAAATCCAGATGTGAAAAACTTGTTACATCATTCCCAAGAAGACTCATGGTTGTACTAGCTCAAAAGGGTGCTTCTACTCAGTATTGAGCAAAGGGTCTGAATACTTATGACCATGTGATATTTCATTTTTTCTTTTTTAATAAATTAGCAAAAATATCTACGTTTTTTTTTCTGTCAAGATGGGGTGCTGAGTGTACATTAATTAGAAATAAAATGAACTTTTTTTTGCTTTTAGCAAATGGCTGCAATGAAACAAAGAGTGAAAAATTTAAAGGGGTCTGAATACTTTCCGTACCCATTGTATATATGAATATAGAGTGGAGGATGTAAGTTTGTGCATTATCCATTTTATATATCTCTTTGTCTCATAAGAGACCTCACCCCCCATTATAGTCCTAATGAGATGCAGATCCTATTGTGTCTTATCCAATAGCCATGTGCCAGAACTATTTTACAACTTTAGAACAAAACATGTTATGCTAATTATACTAGTCCAACCTGTTTTTTGTCTTTACAATGTACTTAAACTACCTTTTTCCTGCCATTAAATGAGAACTGGCTTAATACACCATGAGGTGTGTGTGTGTGATTTCTCGAGGCCTGATCTTTGACCTTTGATTTGGATCTCTACAACATACTTGGAGGGAACCCTTTGTTATCCCTAACAATAGCAATACTGATTCAGGAATAAGGGAAAGGAAATTGTTGAATTACACACCTTATTAACCATTGCCTCCAACTCTTTACAATATAAAGCAAGGCGGTGGGCAGTGCCACATTATGTGACCCATGGATCTATCCCACATCTACAGCAAGAACCTGAGCCACCTGCCCCACTTATATCACTTTGTCATGATTTTGTAACAGCGTTCCTGAATTGTTATGCACCTCGAGAATCTATGGGAGTTATTGTGGATAATAGCAATTTCTGAGTGTGAGAAAGTCCTACCCATGTATTTTTCTAACTAGTAAAGATAAAAGAAAAACAGCACCGTGCGGCACCTAGTGTATTACCACCGACAGGCGTACAAAGTTGTGGTAAAATTACCACTCACCTTTTGGGGTTGTGATAAAGTCACAACTCCCTGAAGTGTAGAAACAATAATGTGGACATCAAGATGGTGTAGAGGTAGTCGCTGGATCACTGTCACTGGGACATTTCATAGAATCATTTTATAAAGGACCAAGGTTGTCACCAAATCCAAACGGAAATGTGAAGAGGAAAGATCTGTGCTTACAGTGTCCATATTTACAGTGTCCATATTAGGACATCCTCAGACATCAGAGTCAAACATCAGATTAATAGTAGTTTACAACAGTGATACTTGACTTTGATACCTTACTCTGATACCTGACTTTGATACCTGACTTTGATTCTGACACCTGACTTTGATACCTGACTGTGATTCTGATACCTGACTTTGATTCTGAAACCTGACTTTGATACCTGACTTTGATTCTGACACCTGACTTTGATACCTGACTTTGATTCTGACACCTGACTTTGATACCTGACTTTGATTCTGATACCTGACTTTGATTCTGACACCTGACTTTGATACCTGAATTTGATTCTGACACCTGACTTTGATACCTGACTTTGATTCTGACACCTGACTTTGATACCGACACCTGACTTTGATACCGACACCTGACTTTGATTCTGACACCTGACTTTGATACCGACACCTGACTTTGATACCGACACCTGACTTTGATACCGACACCTGACTTTGATTCCGACACCTGACTTTGATTCTGACACCTGACTTTGATACCGACAACTGACTTTGACTCTGACACCTGACTTTGATACCTGACTTTGATTCTGACACCTGACTTTGATACCGACACCTGATTTTGATACCGACACCTGGCTTTGATTCTGACACCTGACTTTGATTCTGACACCTGACTTTGATACCGACACCTGATTTTGATTCTGACACCTGACTTTGATACCGACACCTGACTTTGATTCTGACACCTGACTTTGATTCTGACACTTGACTTTGATTCTGACACCTGACTTTGATACCGACACCTGACTTTGATTCTGACACCTGACTTTGATACCGACACCTGACTTTGATACCTGACTTTGACTCTGACACCTGACTTTGATACCTGACTTTGATTCCGACACCTGACTTTGATTCTGACACCTGACTTTGATACTGACACCTGGCTTTGATACCGACACCTGGCTTTGATTCTGACACCTGACTTTGATTCTGACACCTGACTTTGATACCGACACCTGACTTTGATACCGACACCTGACTTAGATTCTGACACCTGACTTTGATATCGACACCTGACTTTGATACCGACACCTGACTTTGATACCGACACCTGACTTTGATACCTGACTTTGACTCTGACACCTGACTTTGATACCTGACTTTGATACTGACACCTGACTTAGATTCTGACACCTGACTTTGATATCGACACCTGACTTTGATACCGACACCTGACTTTGATACCGACACCTGACTTTGATACCTTTCTTTGACTCTGACACCTGACTTTGATACCTAACTTGATTCCGACACCTGACTTTGATACCTGACTTTGATACCGACACCTGACTTTGATACCGACACCTGACTTTGACTCTGACACCTGACTTTGATACCTGACTTTGATTCCGACACCTGACTTTGATACAGACACCCAACTTTGATTCTGACACCTGACTTTGATACCGACAACTGACTTTGACTCTGACACCTGACTTTGATACCTGACTTTGATTCTAACACCTGACTTTGATACCGACACCTGGCTTTGATACCGACACCTGGCTTTGATTCTGACACCTGACTTTGATTCTGACACCTGACTTTGATACCGACACCTGACTTTGATACCGACACCTGACAGATTCTGACACCTGACTTTGATATCAACACCTGACTTTGATACCGACACCTGACTTTGATACCGACACCTGACTTTGATACCGACACCTGACTTTGATACCTGACTTTGACTCTGACACCTGACTTTGATACCTGACTTGACTCTGACACCTGACTGATACCGACACCTGACTTGATACCGACACCTGACTTGATCTGACACCTGACTTTGATCTGACACCTGACTTTGATACCGACACCTGACTTTGATTCTGACACCTGACTTTGATACCGACACCTGACTTTGATACCGACACCTGACTTTGATTCTGACACCTGACTTTGATTCTGACACCTGACTTTGATACCTGACTTTGACTCTGACACCTGACTTTGATACCTGACTTTGATTCCGACACCTGACTTTGATTCTGACACCTGACTTTGATACTGACACCTGGCTTTGATACCGACACCTGGCTTTGATTCTGACACCTGACTTTGATTCTGACACCTGACTTTGATACCGACACCTGACTTTGATACCGACACCTGACTTAGATTCTGACACCTGACTTTGATATCGACACCTGACTTTGATACCGACACCTGACTTTGATACCGACACCTGACTTTGATACCTGACTTTGACTCTGACACCTGACTTTGATACCTGACTTTGATACTGACACCTGACTTAGATTCTGACACCTGACTTTGATATCGACACCTGACTTTGATACCGACACCTGACTTTGATACCGACACCTGACTTTGATACCTTTCTTTGACTCTGACACCTGACTTTGATACCTAACTTTGATTCCGACACCTGACTTTGATACCTGACTTTGATACCGACACCTGACTTTGATACCGACACCTGACTTTGACTCTGACACCTGACTTTGATACCTGACTTTGATTCCGACACCTGACTTTGATACAGACACCTAACTTTGATTCTGACACCTGACTTTGATACCGACAACTGACTTTGACTCTGACACCTGACTTTGATACCTGACTTTGATTCTAACACCTGACTTTGATACCGACACCTGGCTTTGATACCGACACCTGGCTTTGATTCTGACACCTGACTTTGATTCTGACACCTGACTTTGATACCGACACCTGACTTTGATACCGACACCTGACAGATTCTGACACCTGACTTGATATCAACACCTGACTTTGATACCGACACCTGACTTATACCGACACCTGACTTGAACCGACACCGACTTTGACACCACATCTGACACCTGACTTTGATACCTGACTTTGACCTACACCTGACTTTGATACCGACACCTGACTTTGATACCGACACCTGACTTTGATTCTGACACCTGACTTTGATTCTGACACCTGACTTTGATACCGACACCTGACTTTGATTCTGACACCTGACTTTGATACCGACACCTGACTTTGATACCGACACCTGACTTTGACTCTGACACCTGACTTTGATTCTGACACCTGACTTTGATTCCGACACCTGACTTTGATACCTGACTTTGACTCTGACACCGACTTTGATACCTGACTTTGATTCCGACACCTGACTTTGATTCTGACACCTGACTTTGATTCTGACACCTGACTTTGATACCGACACCTGACTTTGATTCTGACACCTGACTTTGATACCGACACCTGACTTTGATACCGACACCTGACTTAGATTCTGACACCTGACTTTGATATCAACACCTGACTTTGATACCGACACCTGACTTTGATACCGACACCTGAATTTGATATCGACACCTGACTTTGATACCGACACCTGACTTTGATACCGACACCTGACTATGATACCTGACTTTGATACCGACACCTGACTTTGATACCTGACTTTGATACCGACACCTGACTTTGATACCGACACCTGACTTTGATACTGACACCTGACTTTGATATCGACACCTGACTTTGATACCGACACCTGACTTTGATACCGACACCTGACTTTGATACCTGACTTTGATTCCGACACCTGACTTTGATACCGACACCTAACTTTGATTCTGACACCTGACTTTGATACCGACAACTGACTTTGACTCTGACACCTGACTTTGATACCTGACTTTGATTCTGACACCTGAGTTTGATACCGACACCTGACTTTGATACCGACACCTGACTTTGACTCTGACACCTGACTTTGATACCTGACTTTGATTCCGACACCTGACTTTGATACCGACACCTAACTTTGATTCTGACACCTGACTTTGATACCGACAACTGACTTTGACTCTGACACCTGACTTTGATACCTGACTTTGATTCTAACACCTGACTTTGATACCGACACCTGACTTTGATTCCGACACCTGACTTTGATTCTGACACCTGACTTTGATACCTGACTT
Source organism: Leptodactylus fallax (assembly GCA_947044405.1). Classification (NCBI taxonomy): domain Eukaryota; kingdom Metazoa; phylum Chordata; class Amphibia; order Anura; family Leptodactylidae; genus Leptodactylus; species Leptodactylus fallax. The sequence goes on from CAMRHE010000015.1 coordinate 6,653,558, forward strand.
TGATTCCGACACCTGACTTTGATTCTGACACCTGACTTTGATTCTGACACCTGACTTTGATTCCGACACCTGACTTTGATTCCGACACCTGACTTTGATACCGACACCTGACTTTGATACCAACACCTGACTTTGATTCTGACACCTGACTTTGATACCTGACTTTGACTCTGACACCTGACTTTGATACCTGACTTTGATTCCGACACCTGACTTTGATTCCGACACCTGACTTTGATTCTAACACCTGACTTTGATTCTGACACCTGACTCTATGCAGTTTCTGGGCTGGTTGTAAAACTTAGATGACTTCTGACTTTCATATCTGATTGAATCACAACTCAGCAGTCAGCTATGAAGCACATACAATATTACACTGTATGCCTCCTAATGATTAGCCAGGATGACTGACCTCTGAGTGAACTGACTGATCACACTCAGGAGTAGAAGATACTTGTATAAGGCTGCAGGCTGAGAGCTCCATGAGTCTGATAAAAAGTTGTCTGACACAAAGTTGTCTGATACCTGACTCAGTCAGAGATCAGACTCACACATCATCTGAGTTTTTCATCTACATACAAGCCAGCCAGCACATACAATGGTGGAGATTTATCAAGTAAAATGCTCCATAATTCTGGTATCATTTTCGTATCATTTTCACCAAATAACCTCTCTAACATGTTGTGTGCCACATTCATAGTGTTTTAAATACTTTTATTACTTGTACAAAAAGGGGAGTGACCTACAACACTGTGCTGCAAAAATACATCCGAATAACCTCTCTAACATTTATCAAGTGTTTTAGGCTGAGGCCCCACGTACCAGGCTGCAGCAAAAAAGCACTGTGGGAAAAACCTTGGCAGAAATCTATCACAGTTTTTCCCTCAGAGATTTTCGCAGAAAGTCTGGCGAGGTTTCCTCTGCGGACTTTCTGCTTCCATTATACCTATAGTGAAACCGCCAGCATTTCCGTAAATAGAATTGACTTGCTATGATCTCCAAATCCGCAACTGTTTTAGAAATTGCAGCATTTTCACTGCGTGTATTTTTCTGCAATGCGTGGATTGTAGGGGTTGTAAACAAAACAATTGCAGCCACGGTGTGCGGTTCAAATTACCAGTACCAGTTTAACCCCTACAATCCACGCATTGCAGAAAAATACACGCAGTGTAAATGCTGCAATTTCCATAGCAAGTCAAGTCAAGAGATGAAGTCTGACCCTGATGTGAGAATGCCATGAGTAAGGGACATCGTTCCGAAACGCGTAGGCTGTTACTAACCACTGAACCTATGGAGTGATTTTTTATTGGAAAAATAAAAGTTATTTTTTATATTAATATGCCTTGGATTTGGTGCTGAATACAATTTTTTACCTATGCAGCTTATTACTATTGGGTCCAGACGTCCAGGACCTTCTGTCTTCGTGCACCATTTCTACTACTTACATGGACTGCTGAATATATCTACGGGTGGTGAGCTGTATATTTTGTTTTACTGATGTGAGAAGTATGGTGGGGGACAGACCTGCTATCACGTACCGGAGGGGACCCAATTTGAGGGACAAATTAGTCCACAGTCATCTAAGACCCTCCACAAACTCCACATGGCTACAGCAGTATTCTAATATCAAATTTACAGGTGCTTTTCCCTGCGGAGCCTTCAAAGTCTGCAGTTTTGTTAAGCCTGGCAAAATGTTTATGAGTACAAAAACACAGAAGACATACAGTATATGACCTGGACTTATATAAACTGTAAAACTGCGGGTATTGTATTCCTTATCACCGGCTCCTGCGGAAAACAATACGTGGAAAAAACAGTGAGGGAGTTCTGCAGAAGAATTCGTGAACATGTGAATAATATTCTAAACAATGATAATACGTCTGTAGCATGTCATTTGTGTGAACAAGATGCAGGGGACTCCAATCACTTACGCTTTCAAGGGGTTGAGAAGGTGACACCTTCCCCACATGGAGGGGACTATGATAGAAAGATCCTACAGTGAGAGGCCACATGGGTACATTATTTGAAGGTGATAAACCCCTGAGGACTCAATGAAAACATTTCATATACATGTTTCATTTGATTCTAGCTGTAAGACACTTGGTGCTGTCTTTATATTAAATTGGTCACTATTATAGTCAGCCATTAGCGTGGTCTATTTTAATCTTATCTTAATCCCCTAGATGGGATCATGGCTGACAATATTTTCTAGTACGATCCGTTAATATTTAGCTATCTACATAATAGCCTCTACATTGTTCTCCATCACATTAGGCCTAGTTATTGTACATTTGGGTCTCATTAATTCATGTTTAGCTTATTTTTATATGGCTTATCATAGTTTGAGGTCCTTATTAGGATCTCCTTTTCAATTGTGACACGGAGACTAGCCATATACCCCAAGTTATGGTTTACACTGGGGGCTAGTTTGTGTTTACCATGTCTCTGTTCTACCAGCTCTTAACCACCTTTAGCTATTCATATACCGTTGTAGGTCTTGAAATTTATTCTATGTCTTCTATAAAACTAGAGCCAATTAAAGTAATTATACATCATACTGATTTATCTATAGCAGGGTTGCATATTCTTTATACACTGACTATGGTTTTATGTAGTCAGTTCAGGTTGGGACATTAGGGAATGATTTGTTTTTCTTCCCTATACATTTTATGTCATTATTTATCTGTTGGCATTCTCAGATGTATTTAATACTGTCTGTTACTGTTGTTCTCTGTTGGAGGCAGCTTTTCTAGTGTGGATGGTTGTGAGCCATTCCGTCATCTCCCCAATTTAATTCTTTGTATACAAGTGCATCTCAATAAATTAAAATATCATCAAAAAGTTTTTTTTTTTTTTAAGTAATTCAATTGAAAAAGTTAAACACATATATTATATTGAGTCACTACAAACAGAGTGAACTTTTTCAAGTGTTTATTTATGTTAATGTTGATGATTATTGCTTACAGCCAAGGAAATCCCAAAAGTCATTATCTCAGAAAAATAGAATAATTAACCAAAACAGCTGCAAAGGCTTCCAAAGCGTTTAAAAAGGTCCCTTAGTCTGGTTCAGTAGGTAACACAATCATGGGGAAGACTGCTGACTTGACAGATGTCCAGAAGGCAGTCATTGACACACTCCACAAGAAGGATAAGCCACAAAAAAGTCATTGCTAAAGAAGCTGGCTGTTTACAGAGTGCTGTATCAAAGCATATTAATGGAAAGTTGAGTGGAAGGAAAAGGTGTGGTAGAAAAAGGTGCACAAGCAACCGGGATAACCGCAGCCTTGATAGGATTGTTAAGAAAAGGTCATTCAAAAATTTGGGGGAGATTCACAAGGAGTGGACTGCTGCTGGAGTCAATGCTTCAAGAGCCACCACACACAGACATATCCAGGACATGGGCTAAAAGTGTCGCATTCCATGTGTCATGACCAGTAGACAACGCTAGAAGGGTCTTACCTGGGCCAAGGAGAGAAAGAACTGGACTGTTGCTCAGTGGTCAAAGGTGTTGTTTTCAGATGAAAGTAAATTTTGCATTTAATTTGGAAATCAAGGTCCCAGAGTCTGGAGGAAGAGTGGTGAGGCACACAATCCAAGCTGCTTGAGGTCTAGTGTGAAGTTTCCACAATCAGTGATGGTTTGGGGAGCCATGTCATCTGCTGGTGTAGGTCCACTGTGTTTTATCAAGACCAAAGTCAACGCAGCCGTCTACCAGGAGATTCTAGAGCACTTCATGCTTCCCTCTGCTAACAAACTTTTTGGAGATGGAATTTTCATTTTCCAACAGGACTTGTCACCTGTCCACACTGCCAAAGTACCAACACCTGGTTTAATAATCACAGTATCACTGTGCTTGATTGGCCAGCAAACTCGCCTGACCTTAATCCCATAGAGAATCTATGGGGTATTGTCAAGAGGAAGATGAGAGACACCAGACCCAACAATGCAGACGAATGAGCTAGAGGATGCTATCAAAGCAACCTGGGCTTCCATAACACCTCTGCAGTGCCACAGGCTGATCTCCTCCATGCCACACTGCATTGATGCAGTCATTCATGCAAAAGGAGCCCCGACCAAGTATTGAGTGCATTTACTGTACATACTTTTCATTTGGCCAAGATTTCTGTGTTAAAATTTTTTTTTTAGTCTTATATAATATTCTAATTTTCTGAGATAATGACTTTTGGGTTTTCCTTGGCTGTAAGTCATAATCATCAACGTTAACATAAATAAACACTTGAAAAAGTTCACTATGTTTTTAATGACTCAATATAATATATGTGTTTCACTTTTTCAATTGAATTACTGAAAAAAAAAAACTTTTTGATGATATTCTAATTTATTGAGATGTACTTGTAGTACCGCTATTGTGCATTACTGGAGAAACCAGGAACACTCCCTGTATCTGCTAGTACCGCCCTGGTGGGCTTGGGCATGGGCGGTGGCGTCCCATTCATTAGAGACACATGACGTGACAGGATTGGTCGCACCCCTGTGTGGTGTCACACTAGGGGCAGGGCGTTCTACTTATATACCGAACGCATTCATCGGCTCCTCACGGCCAAGCACTATGGCTGGGGGCTGCTACTTTGGGATCATTATCAGTATTTCCATGTGTTAGGAAACAGATGCAGCACCGAGCAAAATAGTGAGTCCCAGCACCAGACACACTGATCAAATGGCACAAAACTGCACTGAGCGTCCTGCACACTCTGAGCCGCACCAAACCCCACCCTCCCGAGATGTTCACCAGAGCCCCTGATTGTGGGGATGAACTTGGAAGCTACCGTTGGGCAGGGCAGTTGCAGGTCAGAGAGCTCCGGACGCACCACTAATCACAGCAGACCCAGAAACTGAAATCACTTACCAGAAGGCTTCCAGAGGCGAGATGAAGATCTGAAGTAGCAGAAGGCTGCAGATGGTGGTGGCCAGAAGATAGCAGAAGTACACCAAAAGAGTATTCATCCAATCCGACGTGAGGTCAGCACAGTACAGAGGGATAATCCAGGAGAGAGGTCAAGAAGGCCGGGTCAGTAACAGGAGAGCAGAGCGGTACCAAGTCGAGTTCAAGGAGCAGGGATCTGAAGGCAAGCTGGGGTCGTTAACAGGAGAGAGCAGAGTACAGAGTCAGGAGGCAAAAGCAGAGTCAGGGATGGATCCAGGACATCAAGGCAGGAGACACATGGGAGACAGCTGAGGAAAAGCTAACTACCAGAATGGCCCAAATAGCCAGCAGTGAGCGGGAGCGGAAGTTCAGAAGACATAGGCTCCGCAGGCCCAGCATCACTCCTGTGCCTGAAGGAGATAGGCCACGGTCCGTGTCAGGAGAGGACCGGAAACCCCCGCATGCCGCCGCGGAGGTTCCGGCCCGACTCCTAACACCATGTATGGCAGTGATTTAATACTTACCTTTGATGAAACTGGCGTAAGGGTCAGTGGAAATGCGTCAGCTTATTGAATGCTTAGCCATAGGCAGTTTATCCATGTGGCCGCTTGTGTGTCACAGTTAGTTCAGGTAGTTAGAGTAGTTGAACTAGTTGGTGACTGATGCTCATAAGCCACAGTGTGGAAAATTAATAATGTTACATATAGTACTTTTAATGTGTATCTCCCATATAAAAAGCAGAAATCTTGTTTTGTTTCACTGTTCGCAAGGATTAGAGCATGCTATCAAGGTATCTTACTTACAGTGGGTATGGAAAGTATTCAGACCACTTTAAATTTTTCACTCTTTGTTTCATTGCAGCCATTTGCTAAAAGCAAAAAAGTTCATTTGATTTCTCACTAATGTACAGTCAACACCCGATCTTGTCAGAAAAAAACCCAGAAATGTAGATATTTTTGCAAATTTATTAAAAAAGAAAAACTGAAATATCACATGGTTATAAGTATTCAGACCCAGGTGGTTCTACCCCTTCATTGGAGTCCAGCTGTGTTTAATTAAACTGATTGGACTTGATTAGGAAAGGCACACACCTGTCTATATAAGACCTCACAGCTCACAGTGCATGTCAGAGCAAATGAGAATCATGAGGTCAAAGGAACTGCCCAAGGAGCTCAGAGACAGAATTGTGGCAAGGCACAGATCTGGCCAAGGTTACAAAAGAATTTCTGCAGCACTCAAGGTTCCTAAGAGCACAGTGGCCTCCATAATCCTTAAATGGAAGAAGTTTGGGACGACCAGAACTCTTCCTAGACCTGGCGGTCCAGCCAAACTGAGCAATCGTGGGAGAAGAGCCTTGGTGAGAGAGGTAAAGAAAAACCCAAAGATCACTGTGGCTGAGCTCCAGAGATGCAGTAGGGAGATGGGAGAAAGTTCCACAAAGTCAACTATCACTACAGCCCTCCACCAGTCGGGGCTTTATGGCAGAGTGGCCCGAAGGAAGCCTCTTCTCAGTGCAAGACATATGAAATCCCTCATAGAGTTTGCCAAAAAACACAGGAAGGACTCCCAGACTATGAGAAATAAGATTCTCTGGTCTGATGAGACAAAGATTGAACTTTTTGGCGTTAATTCTAAGCGGTATGTGTGGAGAAAACCAGGCACTGCTCATCACCTGACCAATACAATCCCAACAGTGAAACATGGTGGTGGCAGCATCATGATATAGGGGTGTTTTTCAGCTGCAGGGACAGGACGACTGGTTGCAATTGAAGGAAAGATGAATGCGGCCAAGTACAGAGATATCCTGGAAGAAAACCTCTTCCAGAGTGCTCTGGACCTCAGATTGGGCCGAAGGTTCACCTTCCAAAAAGACAGTGACCCTAAGCACACAGCTAAAATAACAAAGGAGTGGCTTTGGAACAACTCTGTGACCATTCTTGACTGGCCCAGCTAGAGCCCTGACCTCAACCCAATTGAGCATCTCTGGAGAGACCTGAAAATGGCTGTCCACCAACGTTCACCATCCAACCTGATGGAACTGGAGAGGATCTGCAAGGAAGAATGGCAGAGGATCCCCAAATCCAGATGTGAAAAACTTGTTGCATCATTCCCAAGAAGACTCATGGCTGTACTAGCTCAAAAGGGTGCTTCTACTCAATACTGAGCAAAGGGTCTGAATACTTATGACCAAGTGATATTTCAGTTTTTCTTTTTTAATAAATTTACAAAAATATCTACATTTCTGTTTTTTTTCTGTCAAGATGGGGTACTGTGTGTACATTAATGAGAATTAAAATGAACTTTTTTGCTTTTAGCAAATGGCTGCAATGAAACAAAGAGTGAAAAATTTAAGGGGTCTGAATACTTTCCATACCCACTGTATAGGAGGTGATTTCAACTTTGTCATAGATCCATATATGGACTCATCTTCCCTCAGAAATTTCTCCTTTTTTCTAAATCCTTTTCAAAGGGATGTGTGGAGGTGCCAGCGTAAAAGAGATTATACTTTTTTTTTTTCAAAGACCCTAGTTTATACTCCAGAATAGACTTTTTCTTACCTAATAATTTAGGCTTTCTCCAGTTCCTCTTCTCTTCCATAGGGTACATAACATGGTCGGACCAATCCCCTATTTTATTATCATTAGTTGATCTTTTACTACCTCTTCTTTCCCAATTAAATATCTTACATCACCCAGATAATGAAAAATATCTTAAGGATGACTTATGCTCATTTTTCATCACTAACTCTTATTCAGTAGATGACCGAATATTGTATGGAATGTCCATAAGGCCTTCATAAAAGGCTTACTCATTAAGATAGACTAAAAGGAAACATGACAGAGAGTTAAATGATACCTTGTTAAAAATTACTGCCCTAGATGCTAAGAATAAATTATCTCCCTCTCCTAGTTTATCCTCCGAGATTTGCTCACTAAAGCTAGTTGCACACAACCGTGTGCTGGCTTCCGCCTGTGATTCAACGTCACGGATGATGCAAGGATGGTACATGGATGTCATCCATGTGCCGCCCGTGCACCTGCCATGCTTCCGCGGCCCCATTCAATCAGTGAATAGGAGCCACAGAAACACGGCTGCAAGACTGGACAGGAATAGGACCTGTCCTGAGTTTGGCGGCCCAGAATGTCAGCCTTCTCACGCGACTGTGTAATACATGGTCCTGTGCGTGGGCCGACAAAAATGAATGGGTCATTGTGCTATCTGGAAAAACAGACTGATATGTGGAGTCTTTTTCCTATGATAGATGTATAACAAATTTTCCTATATTCCCATTGCCATGTACTATAAATATATGCAAAGTTTTTTTAAAGCAATAGTGACCATTTAAGTTAAGGAAATAATATATAGTACTTTTAAAAGCATGAAACATGCAATCAAATTATGAGGTTTTTTTTAGTTGCAGTGAATTGGAAACCTATTCTTAATGGAAGTGACTACAGTGTAAAATATTCCCGTTCTGGACTAATTCCTGACCTTTATTATTAGTATTTATAACTTATTTCCTTTTGTGTTGGGTACCCAACAGCTGTGTTAGGTCATGTGCTCTTGCCATACTTTTATCAGCAGCTACAGAACAATGATAGCAGATTACAGTGGTTAAAATTAATGAGGCCCCATGCACCTGCTTCATGCTGAGCACTCCGCTTACCCTACCAGCAATAACATATGAGTAAATCAAAGATTAACATAGTCCCAAATCACTTATTTCCTGGGACATGAGTGTGAATAATGGCAGGACATTAGGCTCACTCTGTAAAGCCCCTTTTTCCCTCTAAGGCTGCTTGATTACAATATTTATTATTCCAAGGAGGAGGAAGGCTGGGAGGAAATGTAGTTTATACTGTCTTGTTTCAGCTTTTACTGAAAGAGGAACCAAAAAAAGAACATAATGATTTCATGTGAAGTAAAGGTGAACAAAATGTCACCAGAGTGAGCTCATCCCATGATTAGTGTACAAGAAGGGAGGGAGAGGAGGACAGCTGAGTTTATCTTCAATGCTGACATTTTTACAGACACAACATTCTGAACAACAGTGGCATGTACAATTGCTAGGTTTTAGACCATCTATAAGAAAGCCATTCTACACATATTTTGTATTTATTTGGTATGATCCACACTTTTGTGTTCATGACTTCAAACACAGCCTTAGAAATTTTAAGGAAAATATTTTCATATACTTCATGTACTTTTGAAAAATTAAAAACATCGCTTATTTTATTAGATTATCACAGTGCTAATAATTAAAGGGGATGTTGGCAGAAAAGGACCTATTCTTTAAATTAAGTTTTTATGCTAAACATATTTTTATTTTTTTTAATCTTGCACATCATTCTATATCTATAAAAAATCCTGCAGTTTTTACTCTTACTGCACCTCATATTAAAGGGTTGTTCTAATCCCAGAAAATCACTGATGAGATGGGAATAATTGCTCCTAAATCCCAATCCCAGGGGCAGGATTTATGGGAACTGCTGAGCGGTGCTGTTCTATGCTGTTTCAGTAACTCCCATAGAGCTGAAGGAGATATATGGAATCAACCTAGCACAAGCGAGCTACACTGTTTCTGTAGCTACACAGTAATGGACACAGCATAGCTAAATGTGCTACTCTTTTTCCATAGATCCTTTTTACCTCTTAGGGTGTTATGAAGACAGTTTAGAGCAGCACTGCTCAACTGTACCCATAATTTCCAGCCTTTTTTTTTTTAGTTCAATAATTTTTATTGATTTTCAAAATAAATGTGAGAAGGAATATTGACATACATTATGATATACATTCTTACATAATTTGTTCAAGGCATATTCTTTGGGTTGTACATCAATGAGACAGCAAACAGAAATTGAGTAAGCGAAAAAAGTAACAATAACACGAACATTTAGGCACATTTCCAGGGTTAGCTTGACATATTTCAAAGACGATCCTTTCATATGTTCCATTCCACTTCCACTCCCTAAAACCTCCCTGCTTCCTGGCTCTCGTTATGCAACAAATCGAGAGTTAGCCCATGCATCCCATATGTTTGCAAATCTAAGATAGGAGTCATTTCCCAGTGCAATTACCCTCTCATAGGTATATGTAGTATTAATAGCCAGCAACAATGCGGAGTCTGACGGAGGGGTAACTGATCTCCATCTTTGCACCAACATTAATTTAGCTATTGTCAAGATTTTACATTGGAGTTTTTTATATTTGTTCAATTCCTCAGGAATTCCAATTGATAGGATGGCCAGAGGTGAGGAGTAGGGGAGGCGGAAATTAAATATTTCTGATAACACGTCAAAGACCCTATGCCAGTATCCACAAATTATGGGGCAATGTCCCAAAATATGGATAAGGGTTCCTTTCCCTCCACATCCTCTCCAGCACTCCTCAGAAACTGACGGGTATGCCCTATGTAAAGTGGATGGGGTTCTGTACCACCTTAAAGTCACTTTCATAGCCGTTTCTATGTGAGTATTGCATTTTAAGGATGTATGACTAAGTTTGATAGCTTGTTCCCACTCATCCAAGGTGATGGTTCTTCCCAAATCCCTCTCCCAACAACGGAATGGTGTAGATCTAGTAAAAGTTGCTACTCCATCCATTCTATCATATAGAAACCTTAAACCCCTCATCTTAGTCGACATCCAGGTGAATACCTTATTACTGTGGGGTACTGTCGATATCGGGTTCTTAGATATAAAATGCCTTATTTGAGAATACTTAAGGAAGTCACCTCTATGAATTCCAAATTTCTGTGTTAGATCTGTAAATGATAAAAATTGCTTGGTATCAGATTGTAAGTGGGAGACCTGTGTAATCCCCTTCGTCTCCCACTCCGAAATTACTAGGTCTTCTATTGCCCAGGCTATAAGTGACAAAGGCATCTCTGAGGCATAAAAGTGACTTGTAGGATTTGCTTTCCCGTGAAGCAGCTTCCATGCAGTCACAGCTGCTTGCATAACTGGGGACAGGGACTCAGGCATAGGAATGTTCCAGAAGGGCGCCCACAAGGTATCCTTCAGTCTTAAAGGATATATGAACAATTGTTCTATGTGGATCCATGGTACCGAGGTATCAGCTAATCTCCATCTAGCGCACTGTGTGACTAGGGACGCTATGTAATAATTCCTAACCACTGGCACCCCCAGTCCTCCCGCTTCTCTTTGTTTAAATAGGAAGCTTTTGTTAACCCTGGGTCTCCTTCCATTCCATATGTATTTTGAGATCATCCTTTGCATAGTTTCGAAAAACGAAACTGGGACGGCTATCGGGAGTGTGCGAAACAGATATAGGAGTCTGGGCAATAATAACATCTTAAAAGCCGCGACACGTCCCATCCAAGACACGTCTATTGGGGATATTCTCTCCATCTCATCCTGCATTGTTTTCAACATGGGTATGTAATTATTTCTATATAGGGCCCCCGTATTGGGTGTCACCTGTATCCCCAAATATTGAACACCCTCCTTCCTGCAATCAAAGTCATATTTCGACTGAAGGGGATGTAGTAAAGAGAAAGGGATATGCAAGGGTAAAGCTTGTGATTTGGCCATGTTTAATTTATAATATGATAAGTGACCAAAATTAGCTATAATCTCCATAAGTCGGGGAATAGACTTTAGTGGCTTGGACAAAGTAAGAATGATATCATCTGCATATAATGATATAAGATGAGTTTTGTCCCGTATATTAATGCCACCCACCTCTGGGTCCAGTCTAATTGCTTGGGCCAGCGGTTCCATCGAGAGAACAAATATCAGCGGTGAGAGGGGGCACCCCTGTCTAGTCCCGTTCGTTATTAAAAAGGGATCTAATACTACCCCGTTAGTGAATACTCTTGCAGAAGGCGCAGAATACAGTGCCTCAATTGCTTTCAGAATAGCTCCCTCGAACCCCATCCTCCTAATCACCAGGAAGGCATACGACCAGCAAATGCGGTCAAACGCCTTCTCGGCATCTAATGCGAGAACCACTGCTTCCATTTTTTTTTAGTTAATATGATGTATAATATTCAAAATGCGTCTGGTATTGTCATATGATTGCCTCCCCTTCACGTATCCCACCTGGCCGTAATTTATTAGGCTCGGAAGACAAGCTGCTACTCTATTTGCTATAATTTTGGCGTAAATTTTTAAATCTGAGTTTAATAGGGATATTGGTCGAAAGTTTTGGGGGCTGGTGGCAGGCTTGCCCGGTTTAGGCAACGTCACCACCAGTGCCTCCTGATTTTCCCCCGGAATAGTGCCAGAGTCTACCACAGCCGTTAAAAAGGACAACAGCGGGTTAAGCAAAATTGGAGAAAACTTTTTATAATACTCATTAGTGAGGCCATCTGGGCCCAGGGATTTTCGGGGTGGCAGCGACTTAATGACTGACAGCAACTCTGATGATGTGATGGGCTCGTTCAAAGAGTCTAGTTGTGCTTTTGTGAGTGTGAGCAATTGGGCGCTTGCAAGAAAGTTTACAATGTCTTGTTTCACCGGAGGTATCACAGAAGAGTCCTCTTTAATATTATATAAGCCTTCATAGAAAGCTTTAAATGCGTTGGCGATGCCACTAGGATCATAGATTTTGTGTGCACCATCCTTACTCTGAAGAAACGGGATTTTAGACCTGGCATGTTTTTGTTTAAGCTTGGACGCTAAGAGCTTGCCTGCTTTGTTAGATTGAGAGTAGTAAGTAGCTTTCACCCTTTTCAGGTTCTTCTCATATTTATGCAGTAGACAGGCTGTCAATTGTTGACATAGCGTCACCAATTTTGCAGCATTGGAGGGGGAAGGAGATTTTTTATTATCGTTGTCTATAGATTTTATCTGGTGCAATAGTCGGTCAATTTCTGCTAGCCTAGTTTTCTTTTCTATGTGACCCAATCGAATAAATGTTCCTCTGATAAAGGCTTTATGTGAGTTCCACAATATATCAGGGCTAGATACTGAGGGAGCATTAATCTGAAAGAATTCCTTCAGGTCATTTTCCAAAATTGCTTTATATTTTGGCTGCGACATTAAGAATTCATTGCACCTCCAAATATACGCTCTAGGGCAATCATATTTTTCCATTAGGGTCAGGGTTATTGCTGCATGGTCTGACCAAGTTATTTGTGAAATTTCCGACTGCACGGCAAGGGGAATACTAGCTTGTTCTATTAGAAATAAATCTATTCTTGAATAGCTATTGTGTACAGTTGAATAGTAAGTATAATCTTTTTCGGTATTATGAAGGATACGCCAAATATCAAATAAGTCATGGTGCCATATAGCCTGCGAAAAGGAAGGATGACGTGTCGCTATGCTAGAGCTAGTGTCTACCCCTGGATCTGGAGCCATGTTAAAGTCTCCCATTAATACTAAGCATCCTTGTTTTCTTCGCTCCACTGCTTTCATGAGTTTCCCCAAGAATGACACCTGTCTTTTGTTTCGGGCGTAGACCGAGACCAACGTGTACGTGACATTATTAAGGATACAAACTAATATGACAAATCGCCCTCCAGGGTCAGCATAATAGGACACCAGCTGAAATGCCACTGAATCTTTGATTCCTATTAGTGTTCCCCTGCGCTTGGAGGTACAATGAGCGTGAAATATGTGTGGGTATGAGGCATGCTTGATGCGAGTGGCATCCACTTCCAAAAGATGTGTTTCCTGAACTGCAAGAATGTCACAGCCTTGAACTCGGGCCTCTCGCCACAAATTGGCTCTCTTTTGAGGGGAGTTCAAACCTCTGACATTCATAGACATAATTTTAAGTACCATAAGTCACATTTAGTAATGCTTCAAAGATCTTACCACAACCACCCACTTCAGATGTTACCAGTAGCGGTAGGGAGCAGAATCGTCCCCGCCTTGTGTAGTCACGACGCCCCATGTGCCAGAACCGAAGAACAAACAAACTGTAGAGACATAGAAACCAGTGGGTAAGCCGCCGAAACAAAACAAGGAAAAGAAATGTGGTACAGCGGACCAGCGGCTGTTGTAATCTTGGGGGGATAAGTTCAGCAATAGTGGACATACGAAATCCGTTGTAGAGTGAGTCTTTAGCTGTTCAGCCCTTTTGGTGGACGCCTTGGGGTTTTTGGTCGATGCCATCCATCTGACACAGGGCCAGGTGGTGGTTTGGAGGTCAGATCACTAGTTGCAGTGTCCCATTTATTTAGCAACTTTTTGCCATCTTCCGGGGAGTTGATAACATAAGTAAGGTTGTCTCGGGATACGATCACTCTAACCGGGAATCCCCATTTGTATAGGATATTATGTTGGTGTAACGCTGTAGTGATAGGGATAAATTGCCTTCTTAGTTGTAGTGTTGCAGCCGAAAGATCAGAGTAGATAGATATTTTCTGGTATGGATCAGGTAAACGGCCAATTTTCCGTGAGGTCAGCAGCACCATCTCTTTAGTGCGGTAAAAATGGATCTTTGCTAGGACATCTCTGGGTACGGTTTCATCCAGATGTGAAGGTCTGGGGACTCTGTGCGCTCTATAAATAGTTAATTCCATTTTCGTAAGACTTGGTATTAGCGTGCGCATCAGATCTAGAAGGAAAACTGTGAGGTTATTCGCAGATACGGACTCTGGAATCCCTCGGAATTTCAGATTGTTGCGCCGCGAGCGATCCTCTAGGTCTGCTATTTTAGATTTAAGATACGACACTTCCTTTTCCACCGCATTGTGAGCATCTATGAGAAGATTATGTGAGGCGGCAAATTCCGCCATTTTAGATTCCACATGAACTGTGCGTTTCTGCAATTCTTGAAGGTCTCTATCTAGCAGTTTAACCATTAAGGACATGTCTGTTGTCAGAGATTTACAGAAGGCCATAAGCATGTTTTTCATGGAGGCCTCAGTGAGTAAACTCTCTGTTGCCGGAATATCCGCAAAAAAATCGGTGGATGGCGGTATGTGCTGTGTAGTATCGCTCACCTCTCCTTCTTGGGGCTCCTCTGTCTGGATCCTGGGCTTCTGTTTGGCTGGGCTAGCAGTAGGCGAGGTGGGTGTCTCCGCATTATGTAGGCCTATAGGCCTCGGTGCGTCGGCCCGAGAAGGCCCCGAAACCGAGCTCTCCCCGGCCCGCCGGGGAGACGGCCCCGACGCCTCCGGACCTCCGCATCCCATCAGCTGATGAAGCGACGCCGCTGACAGCGTTCTCCGCTGCGCCGATAGCGTGAGCTTCTCCTCCGGAGGGTCTCGAGTTGGAGACGAGGCCCCGGAGACCGCGCTGGAGTGTGAGCCGCCGCCATTTCGATCTTCCCCACCTCGGTGGGGGAAGTAAAAATCTGATATTTTCTGCGGCTTTACCGCAGATTTCCTTCTTCTCGGCATCCCTAGAGGTAAGGCAGCTTTCCCAGTGTCTTTTGGGTTAATATAATCCACGGGCACGTCGTAATTTGTCGCTATAAGAGACTCAGGCCTGGAGCTGTGCAGCTATGCGACCATTCCCTTCCACAGTCAGGCTCCGCCCCCATTTCCAGCCTTTTTAAGCTAATGCTACCTGTTCTGTTAATAACGCTTTTCAGTAGTCACTCAATTATCATCACAGGCAGGATTATCATAAAAGGTACAGCTGTATCCTTTCTTTCCCGCGGTCTTGGCTGCATGTGTCCAGATATGTCTGTGGAATTTTAAGCATATTTTCTAAAAGTAACTTAATTTTGTGGTAAGTCACTTAATAATGTTAACACAAATGGATACTACACTGTATGTATTCTATTTCGTTCTATGTGTAGCCATTCTGTGGGGGGAGGGGCAAGGTATTAATATTAGCCTTTCAAGGGTATTGTTAACATGCTGCAATATTGTGTTAAATTTTTTTCATAATAAATTGCATTTCTTAACCAAACTAAACATTAGTTAAGTTGGGCCCATCCATTAGAATAGTGATGGTGAACTGAAGAATAAAGTGGGCTTGTTCACTGTGGCTGGAGTGACTTTTCCATTACAAGGGAGATGGTGTGCTGGAGGTCAGAGAGTCTGACATGGGGCCTGCAGACTGTTACACAAAGGACTGCCTGAAGTATTACTTTGGGAAACCCACAGATGAAAGCTGTCAGCTCAGCATAGTCACACAAAGATTGGAGCGTAATGGGCTTAGCAAGTCTGAAGATTTGGCTGGGTTGGCATGGCTGAGTGTATTTGTCAGGCTCAGAATAGTTATTTCTCGAGAGTCTGCTGAGATTTCAGCCCAGGAGGGAGCCAGGTGTGGCTACAGTTTTTTGGAAGAGGATATGAGTGATTCATTGGCCAGATGAGGGCTGGTAGACAGTGTGTAGAATAAAGATGGCTGCCATTGACGCTTGAAGTATGGCCTGGTTGATTTTTGGACTGAATGGGAGTGTGAAAGGTGAAGTCTGGTGAGGAAGATTTCCTAGAGATAGGGCCAGAGTGGCAATGATTCAATGAAATCAATGATGACTTGAGAAAGAGAGCTTTACCTGGTAAATTCTAAAGACTGTTGGGGCATGGCCTAGCAGGCAATGTGAGCAGACACACCATCTCCTAACTCCTGCATTTATTCTACTGCCACCACACCACCATCTCAAGATCTTCTACCCTTACCTACTGTTTCTATCCCCTCTCTAAGCCCTTGTACCCTTGCCCTCTATCCCACAGTTCTAGTTGGTCACTGATAGTATTATGCTTGTTTTGTGTATTTTGTGCATTGTTTGTAAACCCTCAAAAATACAGTACCATGGAATTAATGCTGCTGTAAAAATAAATAAAAATAATAAACTTAATGAAAACTTAGGCAACCAGTGACGTACTATTACAGGTCTTAAGGCACAATGCTGTAATAATACATTTCAATAGAGGAGTCCCTGTTTAGTTTAAAAGGGAAGCTTAGATTTCAATGATACCTGCACAGTAAGAGGGCATGTTATGGCTTTAGAATGTACAAATTGTGCAAGAGTAGCTCAGGGTAAACCCACAAGTTTAAGGTTTATGAAGGAAGGGATACAAGAATTGAGCCCCCAGAAAGTCCCCCAATTCTAGGAGTTAGTGGAAAAATAGTGTGGGATTTGCTGAACACACTGCTGGACCAGGGCTCTTTAGGTGGAGTTCCAGAGGAACTGCAGCTTGTGGGACAGTGCGCAAAAATCAAAGAGGTCTGCCAATAGACTTGGCCCCTGTTTGCGTGAAATAATATATCCTGAACAGGTGAGATTTGTCCTGCAAAAAGAGGTCCAGGACAACGCCTTGAAGGTCATCCACCATGCCCAAAACTCTCAAACACCTCGGATATTGCTCTCTCCGGACACCAAGAAGGCCTTCGATAGGGTGGACTGGAGCTTCCTCGAGGCGACCTTATCTCAAATAGGTATAGGGCCTGTCATGCTAGCTCACAAAAACGCACTATACTCCTCCCTGCAGGCCAAGATACGGGTGAATGGCTCACTCTCCTTGCCCCTAACCATTAACAATGGAACAAATGCATCTTAATAAATTAGAATATCATCAAAAAGTTATTTTTTTTTTTAGTAATTCAATTGAAAAAGTGAAACACATATATTATATTGAGTCACTACAAACAGAGTGAACTTTTTCAAGTGTTTATTTATGTTAATGTTGATGATTATGGCTTACAGGGAAGGAAAACCCAAAAATCATTATCTCAGAAAATTAAAATAATTAACCCAAAACAGCTGCAAAGGCTTCCTAAGCATTTAAAAAGGTCCCTTAGTCTTGTTCAGAAGGCGACACAATCATGTGGAAGACTGCTGACTTGACAGATGTCCAGAAGAAAAATAACTTTTTGATGATATTCTAATTTATTGAGATGCACTTACCTGCCCCCTCTCCCCGATGCTATACGCTCTAGTTATGGAGCACCTCCTGGTGGCAATCAGGGGCAACCCAAACATTCAGGGACTACGAGTCGGTAATCTGCTCCTCAAAATATCAGCATTCATGGATGATGTCCTTCTCTTCATCACTCAGCCCTTGATTTTGCTCCCTTCTCTCTTCTGTGAGATTGCCACGGAATCAACCTTTCCAAAATCCCTCCACATGTCCGTGCCCACACCTGCAGTCCACACTCTCCACTGAACTTCCTTCCTCTCCTACGTACCCTCCAATCAGACCTCAACCGCTGGGACACAAAGGGTTTTTTCATGGTTTGGCCAAATAAACCTGTTAAAAATGAACGTCTTGCCGAGACTACTTTATCTCTTACAAACAATTCCTATAATACTCTGTCCCAGACTGCATTCGATACTACTTGGCTGCGGTCTTAGCATGTATTCTTGACTGGCACCATTCGCCCAGCTACAAACTCTGGGTTGCCCTGGAGGGGTGTCTGAGCCCCATTCCCGTCACTTCCCTCCCATGGATCCATAGAAACCACTGGATGAGCAAATTCGCCTACAAGCTCCCATATATCACCCGCCAAATTCTCGGAACATGCTTGAAATACTGATCTGTTAATCAACTGTTTATGAACAATGGTCCATTGACCCCTGTCATGGGCAACTCGTACTTTCCAATGGCACTCCGCTCCTCTTTCCTCACTCACTCCCCCAACCACCCACCATTGTGGTTTCACCAAGTGATGTCATCAACTTCTCTACTCTCTTACCAAACCTTGACACCCCTCGAAGCCAGAAATCTCTGATCGCAATGGCAGTACACACAACTTTCACTTGGCTCTGAAAACATCATGAAAACTTCATAGGTCCCTGTTCCCATTCGAACGCCTCTGCATCTCTCCCTTCCTCACGACCCACTCTATCTCACTTTTATACAACCTTTTCTCGGACACAACAGACAAAGTCCTTCTGCCTTACACTGCACAATAGGAGCGAGAGTTGGGGGACTTCCTTTCCTCCAGATGTGCGACACTCCACCTTTTTGGCTTGCCATAAATTCTCCATCTCCTGTACAGCTCAAGAAACCAACTACAAAATCCTCTCTTGCTGGTACATAGTTCCTTCTGTGCACCTTGAGTTGTTCCCATCGGCTTCAGATCACTGCTGGAGGTGCAGTGCTGGATGAGGCACGATGCTACACATCTGGTGGAACTGTCCCCTGCTACACACTTTCTGGAACGAGGTTCACCATATGGTCAAAACGGTCACTGAGTTTGAATTGGAAGACAGTCAGCCCCACTTCTTCTCTCCATCTTCCCCAACCACATTGATAAATACACTCGCAAACTCATAGGGTTCTTATTGGTTGCAGCCAGATCTGTAACTCCCAGGCTGTGGAAATCCATCCCCCACAATAGCAATATGGCTACAGGTGGTTCTGTTCATCTGTTTTATGGAGGACCTTCTCGCTGAATTTAAACAGAACGACAGTTCATACCAATGCATGAGTAATCTTTATGGAATATGTTCTGTCTTCATAGGCGAATTTGTTTATATCGTGTAGTAATAATAATACATTTTATTTATATAGCGCCAACAAATTCCGCAGCACTGTACAATTTGTAGGGTTCAAGTACAGAGAAAAAAGATGCATTACAAAGAAATAGTCAATTCACACAATGGGACTGAGGGCCCTTCTTGCAAGATACAATCTATGAGGTAGAGGGGGTGACACAAGAGGTAGCAGGGGCGGCATCGGAGGTAGCATTGCTTATACAATGGTCAGACAATTTTGTAATAGGGGTTACTGTCATTACACATATGTAAAGTTGTATGAGCCGTTACCAGTCGTGTCCTTTAACGTGCAGATGGTGCCTGAACATATAAAGTTAGTCTGATACAGCATCATATCCTGTGGGATAATGTGGGAGTGTGAACAGAGGAGGGTTCGTTTTAGGGATTCTAACTACGGAAGGGTTTACATTAGGAATTGTAATAAGCCTGTCTGAAAAGATGTGTCTGTAGTTTGCTCTTGAAGCTATGGAAATTGGGAGTTAATCTGATTGTCCGGGATACAGCATTTCAGAGAAGTGGTGCAACTCGGGAGAAGTCTTGTATACGAGCGTGGGAGGTTCTGATAATAGAAGATGTTAGTCTTAGGTCATTGAGTGAACAGAGAGCACGGGTTGGGCAATAGACAGAGATGAGGGAGGAAATGTAGGGAGATGCAATATTACGGAGAGCCTTGTGGATGAGGGTGATAAGTTTATGTTGTATTCTGTAATGAATAGGCAGACAATGTAGTGACCGACACAGACCGGAGGCATTGCTGTAGCGTCTAGTCTGACCGCTGCATTCAGAATAGATTGTAGATGGGAGAGTTTAGTAAGGGTAAGACTGATTAATAAGGAGTTACAGTAGTCAAGGCGAGAGTGAATCAGGACAACAATAAGTGTCTTTAATGTATCTCTGGTAAGGAAAGGGTGGATTCTGGAGATGTTTTTGAGGTGGAGATGACATGAGTGTGCGAGTGATTGGATATGGGGTGTGAAGGAAATGTCTGAGTCAAACATAACCACGAGGCAGCGGGCATACTGCCTAGGAGTTTTAGTAAGGCAGAGACTGCAATGGAGATATCAGGGAGAGATCTATTAGATGGTGGAAAGAGCAGTAGTTCAGTCTTTGAAAGATTCCGTTTCAGAAAGAGCGAAGACATATTTGAGACAGCAGAGAGACAGTCACTGGTGTTTTGTATTAGTGCAGGGGTGATGTCACAGTAAGATGTGTATAATTGGGTGTCATCAGCATAAAGATGGTACCGGAAGCCAAATCTGGTGATGGTTTGTCCAATGGGGGTGAGTAGAGAGAGAAGAGCAGGGGGCCTAGGACCGAGCCCTGAGGAACCCCAATGGCAAGGGGAAGAGGGGAAGAAACAGAGACTGCAAATGATACACTGAAAGTGCGGTCTGAGAGATAAGAGGAGAACCAGGAGAGCGCGGTGTCCGTGAGGCCGACTGAGCGGAGCATAGTGTCAAAAGCTGCCAAGAGATCCAGAAGAATAAGAAAAGAGAAGTCACCATTAGATTTAGCCGTCAGGAGATCGTTGGAGACTTTTGTGAGGGCCGTGTGGTGTGGTAACAGTACCATCTACCGGTCATTTACTGTATCCTCTTTTCCAGCTCTAGCCCTATGCATTATGGGTAGTCCCGGTTTTTCTACTTCCTTCCTGTTCAGTAGTAGCAGTAGACAATTTTACATGCTGTCTCAGGCTGAGAAGTCATATGCTACGCCATTTTTGTACCTCGTGTTCACTATTTCAAGCCTGTGTCAAGCATAGTCGGCAAGAATGTTATATTTATGTCATTATGCCTTGTTTTATTATGTGTTTGCTACATTACATAGCTCTGAATCAGCTTGTATCATTGCCTCATGTTATACTACAGTATACTTGAGATTATATGTACTGTACAGATCTTACTCTAACTGCCATTATTTCTTCTTATAGTTTCACCTTTCCTGTCAACTTGCAATAAAGAGAAGGTTTACAACTTCACAGCCTTTTTCTTAAAGAGGACAGGGGGTTTAGCTACATGTCAGACTACACACCGTGCTAACGTGTATGAGGACAGTATAGAATGTTTTCCATAACTCTTCCACCTTTAATACTTACTGTAATTCCCGTGACTCCTTCCCTAAGATACCATCTACTCTCCCTTCTCTTCTCTTCAATCCACCATGAAACCTAGTTTCTTACCCTCAATAATGCCTCTCAGACACCACTAGCACTGTACTTTATATTTACTTTAGCAAAGAGATGATCTCACCTCTTCACTTTTGGAGTCAGTTATTGATTGTTTTATTTTCCATTTTCCTTGACTCTGCTACGACAGAGCTTTTTGCCCTCTCACCCTCCTTACCTACCTACACACGTGGACAAAATTGTTGGTACCCCTCGTTTAATGAAAGAAAAACCCACAATGGTCACAGAAATAACTTGAATCTGACAAAACTGGAATTTGCCAAACTACATGTTGACAAGCCACAAAGCTTCTGGGAGAATGTCCTATGGACAGATGAGATAAAAATCTAATTTTTGGCAAGGCACATCAGCTCTATGTTCCCAGATGGAAAACTTAGCATATCTTGAAAAGAACACTGTCCCTACTGTGAAACATGGAGGAGGCTCTGTTATGTTCTGGGGCTGCTTTGCTGCATCTGGCACAGGGTGTCTTGAATCTGGGCAAAGTACAATGAAATCTCAAGATTATCAAGGGATTCTAGAGAGAAATGAGCTGCCCAGTGTCAGAAAGCTTGGTCTCACTCGCAGGTCATGGGTCTTGCAACAGGATAATGACCCAAATCACACAGCTAAAAACACCCAAGAATGGCTAAGAGGAAAACATTGGACTATTCTGAAGTGGCCTTCTATGAGCCTTGACCTAAATCCTATTGAGCATCTTTGGAAGGAGCTGAAACATGCCGTCTGGAAAAGGCACCCTTCAAACCCAAGATAACTGGAACAGTTTGCTTATGAGGAGTGGGCCAAAATACCTGTTGAGAGGTGCAGAAGTCTCATTGACAGTTGCAGGAATCGTTTGATTACAGTGATTGCCTCAAAAGGTTGTGCAACAAAATATTAAGTTAACCACTTCCATACTGCCCATAGACTATATACGTTCAGAAGGAATTCAGCAACTGCACAAAATCGTGCAGCTGCTGAAACGGGGAGCAGGCTGTAACTTCAGCCAGAGCTCCCATAGAGAAGGCAGGGAAGGTTTATTACCTCCCCTGCCATCCCGATTGCCGTGTATACAGCACTCAATGTGCGCTGTATACAGCGCTATAGACGCCGCCATCTTGTGGCTCCCCTCCGACCCGGCAGTCACGTGATCCACCGGGATCAGCATCTGTTAGAACTGCTGGGTCCTACAGGACCCAGATCAGCACTATAGTTATGTGAAAGCAACGGGCAGGAAGTTGCATTCCTCCTGCAACTGGGGCTAAATGTACCAGCCCCAGTTACAGGGAAAATCAGCCTCCCCAACAAAAAAAAAAAAGTCATCAGATGTCCCCAAACGTCTATTATGACCTTATGGAGACACAATATAAAAAAAAAATTTAAAAAAAAATGTATAGAAAAGTAAAAAAAAAAAAAAGTAAAATAAGTAAAAACATAAATAAAATAATATGCCAATAAAACGCCCTTATTACAGGTTATAGCCCCACCCCCGATGACACCATAAAAAAAAAAAAATTACCATAACGGAGAGGAAAAACTATTTTATAAAGTTTTTTAGTAGCACTTTGTGTTATTAAATAAAAAAAAATGAAAAGTGAAAAACAGACACGTTTTCCCTCCACTTTTGTTTATATTTTCCCAGATATAAAAAAAATTAAAACACATGCAAAAATAAAAACAACATAAAAATAAAGCCCTATGTGTCACCGAAAAAAGACACAGAAATTAGTTCAATAACGCAAATGATATAAATGTTATTGCCCTCCAAAACCGCACATACAAAAAACTTGAAAATGTGCCTGGTATGGAAGTGGTTAAGGGTACCATAATTTCTGTCCAGGCCTGTTTCATGAGTTTTCTTTTTTTTAAAATTCTGTTGAATCATGGTTGAAAAGCAATGTCTGACTTTCATTTGTTCATTTTCATAGAATTTTTATATATTATTACTTTTGTCAGATTCAAGTTATTTCTGTGACCATTGTGGGTTTTTCTTTCGTTAAACAAGGGGTACCAACAATTTTGTCCATGCGTGTACCACCCTGCTCCCTTTTGTTGTTTTTCCCTTTCATTCCTGATTGTTCTGCTCCCTAACCCTCTCCCCTTCCTTTGTTGCCTCATTTCTATTTGCATATGGTTCACTAATTCTGTTATTGCTTGAAAAATGGAAAAAAAAAATCTTTAATGACATAAAAAAAAAAGAGATCAGAGAGATAAACAGAAGTGTGGTAAAAAAAAAACTGGCTGTGAAGTCTAATTTAAAAATGGGGTCACATTTTGGGGTTTCCACTGTTTTGGGCTTTGCAAATGGGACATGAAAACTATTCCAGCAAAATCTGTCCTCGAAAAGCCAATTAGCACTCTTTCAATTTCAAATGCTGCCATGTGCCCGGACCTCAGTTTGCCAACACATATAGGGTATTGTCGTGTTCAGGAGAAATTGTGTAACAAAATGTGGGGTACAATTTCTCCTTTAATCCATTGTGAAGATGAAAAATGTGGGTCGAAAGTTATGTTTTATTGTTAAAAAAAGCATAATTTTTCATGAAACACCTGTAGAGTCAAAGTACTCACTATACCCCTTGACAAATTCCGTGAGGGGTTTAGTTTCCAAATGGAGTCATTATGGGGGGTATTCACTGTTCCGACACCTCAGGGGCTCTGCAAATGCAAAATGGTGCCTCAAATAGATTCCAGCAAAATCTAGTCTCGAAAAATAACACTCCTTCCTTTTGGCGTACTGCTGTGTGCCCATACATCAGTTCACATCCACATGTGGTATAATTCCATGTTTGAGAGAAATTGCATAACATATTGTGTAATGCATTTTCTCCTTTTTAACCCCTTGTGAATGTGTAAATTCTAGGGCTAAATGAATATATCAATGACAAAATTAATTAAATAAAAAAAGAATTAATAAAAAAAAACAACAATAACCATGCTTGCTGTTTGAGTCCTATTATAAAAAAAGAATATCCCATAACCCTATGCTTTTTTCGCTATAAAACATTAGAGTTGCTGCTGACTTGCTGACTGAATTAGGTGTCCAGGCTAATG
Source organism: Leptodactylus fallax (assembly GCA_947044405.1). Classification (NCBI taxonomy): domain Eukaryota; kingdom Metazoa; phylum Chordata; class Amphibia; order Anura; family Leptodactylidae; genus Leptodactylus; species Leptodactylus fallax. Next base: position 6,678,034 of record CAMRHE010000015.1, read on the forward strand.
AGAAAAGAAGCAATAAGAAGAAGTAGCAGAGCATTCACACAGAGGTTTTACCAAACCTGGGGACCTCACCAAGGTTACAAAGAAAAAACTAATTTTAAAACACAAAAGCAATACATTTTAGCTCTTCACATTTCTCCCTCCTTAAAGGGATTCTATCATTAGATTTAGGCAAATTTGCCTAACAACATGTTGGAATAGCCTTTAGAAAGGCTATTCAATCCCTACCTTTCTTTAGCTTTTATCCGAAGCCGTTTTTGAAATAAATACTTTATTGTTATATGCTAATTCTGTACACAGAGCAAAGGGACTGTTCATGCGAGATTTGCATGTGCTGTAGTGAGTGCTGCTTCTAATGCAGTGAAGAAAAAGAAGAGGAGGATCTCTTCACATGAAGGGGCGTGCATCAGCAAGAGGAGGCGGAATAGTGGATATGACGGTGCTTCCAACATGTCGTTAGGCAAATTTGCCTAAATCTAATGATAGAATTCCTTTAAGGTTAAAACATCAGTTTGCGGAAGCGATGCTTTTGTTGGTTGTAGATTTTGCTGCATTTTTTTGAGCCAAACCTAGTTGTGGCTACAGAAGGAATGGGAAATATCTATGAAGCACTTATATCTCTCCCTTCAGCTCAGTCCAATTCCTAGCTTTGGCTCAAAAAAACACAGAAAAATCAGCAACATAAAAAGCAGCTTTTCAGCAATGTGGGGCCTTCATCTAAGAGGAAGCTTATCCTTCCTCAGACATCTTTTACTTCAGCACCATACTTAGGCAGGGTTCACACTACCCTTGATGTCCGTTAAAAAAAGAAAAACAAAAAAAAATGGACACCTATCATAACAGACATTAACAGACACTAATTGATGTTAATGTGTCCGTTTTTTTAACTGATCCAATTAATGGATTAGTTAAAAAAAAACGGACACATTAGCATCAGTTAGTGTCCGTTTTTTAACACTGTCCGTTTTTTTAACACTGTCCTTTTTTCTTTTTTTTTTTTCTGCTTTCTGAGCATGCACAGGAAAAACGGACATAAAATAATAGACAGTAACTGATGGCTATCAGTTACTGTCCGTTATAAGTCCATTACCCATAGACTTCAATGTTAAAAAAAATAACGGACACTTGCTGTCCGTCAAGAATTTGTTTTTTTTCAAACGGACAAAAAGTCCTGCATTTCTAACGGATTTGGTGTAAACGGACACAAACAGACACTAACAGACACAATATAGAAACCCTTTGAAATGAATGGAAATTTTAACGGATTTCTGACGGACAATAGCAACTGACACTACTGACGGTCACCAACGGTAGTGTGAACGCCCCCTTAGTTACATGATCTGAATTTTGGTGCTTTGTCTGGCAAATGTCCCAAAACAGTGGTTCTTAAGCCTAATATCTGGCAACCAGCCATCAAGAACATCCCATTACAAACAACATCACTCTCAGATGAATTAGCATGATTATACCTGTATAATATATGACTTCTGATTAACTTAAGGTTAACTCTAAAGAACATTATGTAGCCTAAACATCAAAACTGTCTCCTTAAGCTCTTATCAACTTTTATGACTCATCTACCTAAAGCAATGTTTTTTGGACTCATTAGGACCACATTAATTAATAATAACTTTATATATATTCCATAGCACTTTACAAATCAGAGGACACATGAACAGACAATATGAGACATTACAATGTCATAGGTGAACATCACAAGGCCACATGTGAAAATGTCAGAAACAAAGGAATTAGCAATATACATATATTCCATGGTATTACAATATAATACAGTATCAATTTAATACAGTAGCAATTAATTTTTAGTAAAGACTATAATGATGATTTTTCTTTATCCCCTTATTTTTATTATGGAAAACTTTTTTTTGCTTTGTGAACTTCAAAGCTGACGAAGTGGAATTCGATCCGAATTTCAGGAAATCTTCGATTCGCATCGATTCCGGATTTCCTCGCGCTTCGATATATCGAATCACACATTTCTGATTGGAGGTTTTAACCCCTTGGATGCCGCGGTCAAACATGGCTGCGGCATCTAAGGGGTTCCGCCATGCTACCTGTCCCCCTCGGCAGCCCCCCGCAGTGATTAAAACTAAAAAAAAAAAAAATCTGATACTAAACTGTTCAGGGCTCAGCAGTAACTCCCCAGGCTGGGGCCTGTGATTGGGCATAATGACGTCGGTGCCGGTGTAATGCGCCGGCGTTATGACGTCATCACGCCCCCACGTGACCGCTGAGGCCCAATCACAGACCCCAGCAGTGACGTCCGGCGAGCAGGACTTCATTCGGAAGGAAGAAGCGGAGTGAGGAGGACGGTCAGACAGCCGGCTTCCCAGGAGAAGTGAGGTTAAGGTGTGTATAAGTCTGAGGAGACCTTTGAGTATAATAATAGCACCAGCTCTGTGGGGTGGGGGGAGGAATTGAAGCAGCGATATCTGATTGCTGCTTCATTGTGGGGGGATGGATTGAAGCAGCGATATTTGATCGCTGCTTCAATGGGGGGAGGATTGAAGCATTGATATCTGATTGCTGCTTCAATGGGGGGGTGGGTGGATTGAAGCAGCGATATCTGATTGCTGCTTCAATGGTGTGGGGGATTAAAGCAGTGATATTCTGATCACTGCTTCAATAGGTATCTGCTGCAATACACTTGTATTGCAGTGTATAGGAGGCTGTCAGCTCGTGCAGATGCATAGGCTGACAGTCTCCATTCAAGGCAGGATCAACCAGGTATGCGGAGGGACAGCAATGTAGCAAATCCAGGGTCACTGGTCAGACCCCGGGCTGCGAATAGGAGCAGCGGCACCCCCCGAAAACGTCGCCGGGGGGCATCGGGACTCCGATATATAATAAAACCCCTGAGATGCTGCAGTCATATTTGACCATGGCATCTCAGGGGTTAACACTTGCGATCGAAGCTCAACTCTGACAATGGGTGTTAGAGGACAGTGTCAGCTGTTACATCCGACTGACACCTGCAAAGCAGGGTGTGCACACAGTTTGAGAATCGGTTGAATCGAATTTTTGCAAAATCCGCTCATCTCTAAACATGATCATGGGCTACCTTAATCAAATTCATTAATTTCTCTCTTTTCCAACACGTTTCACTACCTTTTTCTAATGTCAAGCTCTACTTTGCCATACCTCTTTGATAACATCCAAGAGTCCCCTGGGTCGTCTCCCATTTAATAGTTCGAAAGGCCTAAACCTTGTAAACTGTTGAACCTCATGATAGGCAAATAACAGGAATGGCAACCATTTGTTTTGGATCATTGTGTGCAAATTTTCTAGTTCAGCTAGTCTATTGATTTGTGAATGAGGGGTATTTCTGAGAGACTGAATACCAAGAAGATGATATGCTTAGGTAATGCAACCCTGCTAAACACATTCAAAATTTCCTCAGCAACTCTTTTAGCAGTAACTGTGCGCATTGGTATGGCTTCAGAATACTTGGCACAGAAGTCTATAATGGTAAGAATAAAACGGTTAGCTTTGGAATTTTTTTATTGTGGACTAATAATATCCATACCCACAGTGTTAAATGGTTCATAAATTACTGGCAAGGGTATAAGTTCTGCTCTAAGAGGAGCAGATCCAGTGTACTGACATTCTGGGCAACTGTGAAAATAGGTAGTTATTTCACCATAAACTTCAGGCCAATAGAGCCAATAAATTATTCTTGTGAAAGCTTTTTCATAACCCAAAAGACCAGCAAGAGGAACATCACGTGGTAAATTCAAAATTTCTAATCTGAATGCTTTTGGCACAATTAACTGTTGCACTTGTTCTCCTGTTTTTGGGTGACTACACAATCTATATAATATTATTTCCAACTAGATAAAAGGGTGTAAAAGGCTGCCAACCACTTTACAGTTAGTTAAACCTTGATTTTATACAATGGGTATAAGCCAACGTCCTGTATTTGATCAAATGCTATATCTGCGCCCCACAGTTCAGGATTTTTATACTTGCCATCCTGGGAAAGTCTTTTTCTAAAGACATCCTGCAGTTCTGGAACTCTCAGATGCTTTGATGATGGTGGCTCTGAGATGTTATTATGAAATGGGAAAATGTCCTTCTAAGTCTCATCTCTTGTGAGCCTTTGCTTTAGCTCTGGTAGTCACCACAGATAACTAGATTTGCCTCTATTAGCAAATCCTTGAATCCAGGAGTGGTTCTGCCAAGGATCACTATTACTTGTAGTTCAGGAACAACAACTTCTGGCATGGTAAAACATTTCTCATCCAACTGCAGTCGTTGATTGTAATGTCAATCTGTATTCCCTTAGTCCAGACAGCAGCACAATATGGGGTATCTCTGCCCCTGTGTGTTGTTTAGGACAGGTGGAACCTTTAATTAGCACCAAAAAGGTGCCTCCTACTAGCCCTATAAGAGGGCACAAGAGACCTCCCTCCACTGTGTAAATTATAAAGTAACAGGAAACAAGCTTCTAGGGAGGGAAGCCTTGTGCTGCTGTCTGGACTAAGGGAATACAGATTGACATTACAATCAACGATTCCCCTTACGTCCGACAGCAGCACAATATGGGGAGATAGCAAGTAATTCCCCTAGGGAGGGTTTCCTCGCCTTACAACATCAAGGACTGACTGACCAAAGGCAGTTGTCTGGAAACTGCGGATGTCCAATGATAATGTTTAACAAAAGGTCAACTGAGATGACTATGATGCAGCCGCACAAATCTGGTCCAATGGTAAGGACCGATACTCAGCCAAAGAAGTCGACAACCCAGGTCGAGTGGCCGTAGAAAGACTGGAGGGAATAACTCCTGAATAAGAAAGGAAGACTTAATTGTCTCCTTGATCCATGTGGATAGAGTAGGCTTGGAAGCCTTGAGGCCTCTGTTTTTACACTGCATATCAATTAGTAGGCTTTCGGCCTTCTTAAGCGGTTGAGTGTGGAATAGGTAAATCCACAGACACCTTACCACATCTAAGGTGTTGAGCTTTTCCTCCTCCTCAGAGGTTGTAGAGGGGAAAAACACAGGTAACGAAATTAGCTGATTGCTATTATAGTATGAGGGGACCTTAGGGATAAACCCAGGCAAACCTAAGGTGCACCCTATCTGCAAAAACAAAATGTACGGTTCTCTAGAAGAGAGGGCCTGGAGTACCCCTACTCTTTGGCAGATATAATAGCCAACAAAAAAGTGGTTTGTAGGCTAAATATTTTATCCCCGTAGTCTCCAAGGGTCCAATTGGAGGACCGCACAGGCCTGTAATGACTACCGCAAGGTCCCACTGGGGATGATACTGAGGGCTTTAGCCTCATTGCCCCTTTAAGGAACCTTGCAACCAGAGGATCCTGAGACAGACGTCTGTTCAAATGAGCGGAGAGGGCCGCAATCTGCACTTTCAAAGTGGCAGAGGCAAGGCCCTTATCCAAACCGTCCTGAAGAAAATATCAGCCGTTGAAGGTTCTAGATTATTAATACCCTTCTTGGAGCACCACTCCATGAAAATCTTGGCTGTCCTCTGGTAGTTCTTATTGGTAGATTCTGCTCTTGCAGAATAAAGGGTCTTCAGGACGGCCTCTGACAGTCCTCTATCCTGCTGTAGGGACTGCTCAACCTCCAGGCTGTCAGGTTGAATCTCCAGAGATCCTGGCACTTCAGAGATCCTTGGGAAACCAGGTTCTGGATGGGGGGGGAAGCCTCCAATATATCCCTCGACTCATCTCCATGAGTTGGGAAAAACCAAGCTCTTTTTGGCCAGAATGGAATGATGGCTATCACAGAGACTTGGTCCTGTCTGATTTTCATTAATACCTTTGGTATTATTGGAATTGGAGGGAGATGTATGCCAGCCTGGACCTCCAAGGGATGGACAGGGCATCCACTGCCAAGGGATTGTCCTCCTGGTAAAGGGAACAGAACTTCTCCACCTTGGCGTTGAGTCGGGTTGCCATGAGGTCTATTTCTGGAAGACCCCTGTTCAGGGTAATCTGATGAAAGACTTCTGGATTGAGTGACCATTCTCCTGATACGGCATAACCCCGACTCAACCGATCCGCTACTATGTTCAGGGAGCCCTTGATGTGAACTGCGGATAAATGGGTTAGATTTTTCTCTGCCCATGTAAATATCAGATCTGCCTCCCTAAGGAAGGTTGGTGATCTGGTGCCTCCCTGTCTGTTCACGTACAGCACTGTGGTCATGTTGTCTGACCGGATTTTGACTGCTCTTCCCTGGGAAGAGGCAAGCAATAGAGTAAGGCACTGATACGGCTCTGAGCTCCTTCCAGTTGGACGAAGTCCTTTTTTCAGGAGCGCTCCAGACTCCCTTTATGGAGTTTTCGTCCAATGGGCTCCCCATCCCGAGAGGGATGCATCTGTAGTCAACAGGGTCCAAGAAGGTTGGACCGTGGACCTTCTGTCTTTCAGGTGCAACCACCACTTGAGGGAAAAAGACGGGTCCTGGGGGAGAGAAGAATCTTCTTGCTGAATGTAAGAAGGGAGCGATCCCAAGCCTCTAGTAACTCCTTCTGGAGGGGACGTAAGTGCCACAAGGCCCATGGGACTGCCTCCACTGCGGAAGACATCAAGCCCAGGATCTTCATCAATGTTCTGATGGAGGCTATCGGCTTTTTGAAGAGGTGCCGGACTGCCGCAACCAGCTTCTCCTTCCTTGCTGGTGTCAAGGAGATTTGCAGGCGGACTTAATCTAGGAAGTAGTTTTCTCAGAGGAACTTCATTCGAGTTGAAGGGATCGTTTTTGACTTCTCCCAATTTATAAGCCATCACAGACTCTGAAGGCTGTCTGTAGGTACTGGAGCAGAACAGACTCTGACTGGGCCTTTATCAACCAGTCGTCTAGATAAGGCACCAAGAATATCCCCTGAAGCCTGAGGGCGGCCATTATGGGGGCCACTACCTTTGTAAAGGTGTGGGAAGCAGAGGAGATCCCGAAGGGTAGTGCTGTGAATTGAAAGTGCTTCCTGTGGCCGGAAACTACTACGGCAATCCTTAGAAAAAAACCTTCTGTGTGGAGGTAAATAGAAATATGCAAATAGGCGTCTTTTATATCCAAAGTCACAAAAAACATCGCCTTAGAGGAGAAAGGTGGTGACAGACTTTATGGTTTTCCTATGGAAGCGCTTCTTTTTGATGAAGCGGTTGAGGTACCTTAAGTCTATGATCATTCTCCACTTGTCTGCCGGTTTTGGCATCAGGAAGACGGGAGAATAGACACTGGATCCTTCTTCTAGAGAAGGGACTTCCACCAGGGCTCCCTTGTGAATGTACTCTCGGATGAAGCATTCCAGGGAGGCTGCAAGTTAACACAAACCGATCCTGAGGAGGACGGAGGAACTTCATTGCATAACCTCTTTGGATTACCTACCGGACCCATGGGTCTCGAATTTTTTCCCTGCCCGCAGTTGAGAAAGTGGGAGACACGACCTCCGACAGGAATCTCGGCCACAGGAAAACTGCTTCTGATGTCAAAAGCTAGGCTTGACTTTTTTATCATCAGACTTCGGAATCTCCGGCCGGCGCCTCTAGAGGAATAACTAGAGCCTCTCTGGACTGCCTACCACGGCCAGAGCCAGACCTACCTCTGAAGGCCTGGGGTAAAGGTTTACCCTTCTTGTCGGCCAAGCCCTCTAGGATCTTGTCTAGGGCACAGCCAAAGACTCTACCCGACTCAAAGGGTAATGCGCACAAATTATACTTTGAGGGGAACACAGCTCTCCAAGGTTTTAACCATAGAGGTCTTCCTGCTGCAGTGTTCTTGGTAAGTGCCAGGGATTTGGCCGCCAGCCTTAATTGATGGTGGGAGGCTTCCGTTAAATATTCAGCTGCCAGGGAAACTGAGCCTAGAAACCCTAGCAGCTCGTCTCTGGAGACTCCAGAGTCGGTCACTTTTGAGGTGGACCAGGTCAGTACATAATTTGGCTGACACTTCACAGGACGCAACCGCACAGCGGTCTTGGGCGAGGCAGCTGAATAAGCCTTCTTGAAGGTATTGTCGAAGCGCCTGCTATGGCGTCGTGCAGATTTGCTCCATCATCTGATGGTACCTTAGTGCGGCAGGACAGTTTAGCCACCGCCATATCCACCTTGGGAGGAGGACCCCATTGATCCCAATGAGCAACTGGGAATAAAGCGCTGAACCTCCTAGGAACCACAAGAGGTTTTTCAGGACTTCTCCACTCTGAGGACATTAATTTTTGTAATGTCTGGTCCACTTGGAAGACCCTAGGCCCTCTATAGGTGGACGCGGAGGCTTCCCCGTCAACATCACAATCCTTAGACCGGATGGACTTCAGCAGCCGGCTTAATTTTTCGAGTGGAAGCACGGCCTGCTGGGATCTTCAGTGGAATCGTCAGATGAGAGTGTCTCGTCCACTATCTGATAATCTTCATCAGAGATCCGTAAGGAAGACTGTGTCTCAATCTGCGGTCTCTTGGCAATCTGGGCGATGGAAGAACGAATCTCCTTTAAGAGACTCCTCATAAAGTCCTTTACCCAAGTAACAACCTCTTATAGAAGGTACTTCCGGCAGGGTCCGCGACACTGGTGACAGCGGGTAAAATCATAGCCGTCAGGTAAAGGGGTATTGCAATCCAAACACATTAGGTGTTTCAAGTTTAGAGGAATTTTTCCTCCTAAGCGCATCGCCATTACGTGCTGCAGAAGATGACATCTGAAACATCAAACAGCCACGTGACACTGAAACAGGGAAGATCGCCAAGCATCGCATAAAAAACCAAAGGGTACCTCTTTTTTTTTTTTTTTTTTTTTTTTTTTGAATCGGTCACTTGAAGAGAGAAAAAAACCGTCAGAAAAAAACCAGCCACCGCAACCCGCAGCAGAGGAGCTAGAAACCACTCACTCAACAAATAAAGGACTGCAATCAGACCTTTTAAATGTAATCCAGCAGCGAGGGGAGGAAGCCAACAAATAAACATTTATACAGCACCAAAACAAGTCAAACGCCATACTGGAACATAGAGGAGCATAAGCCTAAGCCAGAGGCTCAAAATACAAGCAGCAAAAATCAATTCTATATTTTGCCTTTAAATTTTAAATTTCCAAACTTACCGCACTTTTTCCGAGAAAACCGGAAGTAGGGCGCGGTGGTGTGCAAAGGCTTCCTTCCCCTGGGAACACGGAACCGGAGAAAAGTTCCGGCCGAGGAGGTTCCCCGCTTACTTCCGGGATCGCGCTGCCTGCAGATGGATGCCGGATAACGCTGCGCTGCGGTGCGAAGGCCCGAAGGTCCGGAGGTTTTTTCTTTGGGACCGAGGTACCCCAAGAAGGTAAGCCAGGAGTAACTAAAACCCCTAGCAACGGGAGGTCACAAGAGACCTCCGTCCACCTGTTCCACACAGGACAGAAAAAAACACAGTGGAGGGAGGTCTCTTGTGCCCTCTTATAGGGCTAGTAGGAGGCACCTTTTTGGTGCTAATTAAAGGTTCCACCTGTCCTAGACAACACACAGGGGCAGAGATACCCCATATTGTGCTGCTGTCGGACATAAGGGGAATTCAATATTTGATGTGGAGTAATTTTTTGTATCTTCATGAACACAAGTAATTGGCACTTTGGGAAAGTCCATCTTTTTTTAAATTGTAATTTTTATTAAAGTTTATAAACAAATACAGGGTCATCAAAACATACAGAGGTTATACAATGCAGACAAATAAAATGTGAGCCAAAGAGAAGAACAAAAGGCAAAATAATAATAATGGTAGCGTGTCTGGACATCCTGGAGCTTTGCAGCACTTAGAGAGAGCTTCGTCCCTGGCCAAATTAAGCAGGACAATTTGGTTTTATAGCTAGAGTGTAAAAGTACGGTGACCCAGTAGTCACCCCTTTGCTTAATGCTAACAATACTATTGTCACTATGTAAGAAATGAAGCATGCAGCTTGCCTTGCCATAGTGGCACCAAAAATTGTCATATTATAATGTCTGCGTCAAGCATTTATACAACACTACCCATTTTACTTCAGTCTGTAGAGGAAAAGCAATTCTCATTTAATAGTATTAGTCCAAATAAGTAGCAACACTTTACCACAGGTAGTGTGGGACACTACATAACCCTTTCTTTAAGAAAAGCTGTCCTTGACATTGCATCTTCTGGATAATGGTAACCTAGAATAAAAGGTTATATCAAAGAGCATACCAAGCATTATCACTTATAATATATCTAAGTGCAATAGTAAGGCAATTTTGGTTTTAACAGTGCCAAGCAGTCTCTTGAAGTATAAAGAAAGATAAGGGTCAAAGCACAAAGTTCTAGATCAGGAGTCGGCAACCCCCGGCACGCGTGCCAAGAGTGGCACGCGAGGCTTATTTCCCTGGCACGGCAGCGGTGTGTTCACATATGTCCGGCACAGCTATCTGTTTCCCTCCGGCGTGGTGCACACAAGCTGGAGGGGAAACTGATGCCAGGACGGATCCCATAGTTTTCTATGGGATCGGTTCTGGCACAAGAGGCATCAGTTCTGGCGCTGGATCTGTGCCTCAGCCAGATGGAAAAACGTTACCTGCAGCGTTTTTCCATCAGGCTTCCTTAAAATTTCATTAGCGCCTGGTGAAGATGGATGTGGCGGCATCACCCAGCTTCTGCACAGTCTATGTACAGTAGTGAAGCCGGTAATTGCCAGCTTCACTACTGTACCTGAGTGAATTGCTCAGGATTGGTTAAAGCTATAAAGAAACACTTGGATTCATTTTAAAGAGGAGAATCTCCTCTTTAAAATGATACCAAGATCTCCATGATCGTCCTTACACATCCTGAGCGATTCGCTGGTGAAAACGATGTTCGGCATTGAAATCCCAATGCAGATCTCAATTCCCGACATCGTTTTAACAGTGAATCTCTCTGAGTGTGTAAGGTCAATCATAGAGATCTTGGTATCGTTTTAAAGATGAGATTCTCATCTTTAAAATGAATCCAGTTGCATCTTTGTGGCCCTAATAGATCCTTAGAAATGGGGCTCTAAAAGTGTCCGCCCCCCTCCTGTGTCAGGCAGCATCTTAGAGCTAAGGAAGGAGGGGGAGGAGGAGCTGCAGAGACAATGTTAACTCATCATTGTCTGTGCATAAGCTGCAGATGATGGGGGTAGCAAAGACTTCCATCCTTATCCCCTCTCCTATCAATCAGAGAGCATACTGTACTTTTGCTCTCTGATAGTCACATAGAGGGATAATGTAATACCCCTCTGAGCCTAATCACATTACCAGGAAGTTATTGGCGCTGTGACCCAGACATTTACCATCGTCCAGGTCGTAGCGCCAGAAGTGTCGCACCAAACACTTACACAACACATGCACAAAGTCACCAATAAAGTTTACATTTTTTCACTGTCTCTGTCCTGTCCATATCTGATCTTTATAGAGTAAAATACGCCGCCCGCCTCTCTAGTGATATCTGTTACACGCTAAAATAATAGTAATAGCAATTATCACTAGTATTATCACCATAATACCATGGCCAGGGGCTGCTATGTGACAAAATACCGTGTGAAGGGGTCGTCAGACTTAAATTATTGACCGGCACTCCGAGTACCTCAACTTTGATTTTTTTAATCGAAATCGGCACACCGAACAAAAAAGGTTGCCTACCCCTGTTCTAGATATAGATCTTAGGGGCTGGTTTCTGTTCTCAGCTAGAGGAGGCATAACAGTGCAAATGGGGAAGTGTCCAAAACTTCACACTAAAGGTATTTAAACAAGGGAATATGGCCTGTAGCCCATCAAGGGGCAAACACAGTTCAGTTCTTTTGTAGACCTACCAAGGTTAGTCAGTCAGATAGCTCAATGAGAGTCTGTTTCATCTTCCACAGACTATTACCTTGCAGATGGTAAGCAGCACATGACTCTCAGCTTCTGGCAGCTATGTAGAGTGGACAACTAAGAAGGCAATAAGAAGGTCTTCCAGAAAATGCCAGCACTGGTTTTGAAGGTGACGTTGTTCACAGGCACAGCTGTCACAATCTTGGTATAATGGTTAGTGATCATCCTGACATAGGTATGCCTAGTTCAGCTTGGCTCAAGGCTATCAGGGGGTTGTGACTGCTGATTAAAGGAAGAGGAGCTATCTGGTCATGCAGTTGTCCTTTTCCTATGGCACACGTGGAAATCTTTCTGCACCACATTTCAATGTTACTTCACATATCGACCCAATGATATCTTCTACTGAGGGTAGAATCAGTCATCTGTGACCCATAGTGCCTAGACTTTTTGCCTAAGGCCTCTAAGACAACTCTAACATCTTGCCACAGCACCACAATCTGATGTAGGTGCCTGTTCTTGATAGGGTCCAGGGTGCTTTACAGTACCTGTCCTTTTTCCACAAACAAGCAATACCTCTGCTTCCACAGTCAACTCAATTGCATAATGACACATGCTCTCTAGTATCTTACCAAAGTTGAAATGAGTAGATGATCACATTATCCAGATATTGCAAGACAGTCTTGTAGTTCTTGTTGTCTATGCAGCACTACATCAGCCTTTTAAAGGTCCAAAGAGAATTGCAAAGTCCAAATGGCATACAAATGAACTCAGACAAGCCCATAGGGATAGTGAAAACATCCTTTTCTTGTTCTTCCAGACACATGGGTACCTGCCTGTACCTGCTAGGTAGAGAATTTTGAGGCAGTCTCCACGGCAATCAATGATTCTTAAATATGTGTCTGGGTGTAAGTGTCCATGTGCATAATCTTGTTGAGTGTTCGATAACACACATAGAAAGGTATGCAGCCATCTTTCTTCTTCACTAGGAGCAGAGGTGCGGTCCATATCTCTACATAAAATTACATGCAAATCTTTCATCTTCTGATCATCTTTTTCATAGGATGGTAAATGAATGATGGGACTGAACATTTGGTGACAGACAGCACCCCCTCAAACTGCTCAGCTGGCGTATTTGCATTACCAACATGGATTTCTGTCCATCAAGACCTTGCTTGGGTCTTCTAAGTGTTGTTTCTATGCCAGGCAGTGTGACTGGGTATGTGTCTATAATGCAGGAAATATTTAATTGCAAATATTACCATTTTCATTGGCAAATCTCTGTTGGGCATGTAGCAGATGAATGGTACATTGAATTACCTTCTTGTCTGCTAGGGTTCTAAAGGCAGCTATTTTTGCAGGGCTCTCAGAATCTCATTAGAACAGTTCTTCATAACATTTGTCATGCCTTCAGCAATATGTAATGTATTAATTGTAATAGCTCCATCTAATGGATGTTTGTGCAAATAGCAAATCATCATACTATTCCCTGTATGTCCCACTAGACCTACTGTAGTTACCATCTGTGACCTAATGACATCAAGTCAGCTCATCAGTGGCCATTTCACGTAGAACTTTGCTGTTCAGCGAGTAGCATCCAATCCCATCCTCGTCATCTGGACCTACAGTAGCATCGCTGGTATGTTCAAGTTGTAATCCAGCACTATAGTTTATGTGTTTATGCATATTATTATGTTTGCATGTCTCCTAGTGTAATTTCCCAGCCCATAGTTACTATAGCTGGAGACCATGCTTATTATAGTTAAGACAGCACCACTCAGGAGCACATGTACAGTTTATGTATATGGATGTTCCTCATCTCTGTACTATCATACTGTATACATCTTGTATTTCATGCATATGTCTGTGTGTGCATTGTTTTGTGTTATAGTGTGTTTCTACATTCTTGTATGCATTAGTAAATGCATTATCTTTCTGTTTCCCAGTTTCACACTATCCTTTGTGACAATTTTGGGGGATTAGTCTCAAATGGATTTACCTGTATGCACTTGAAGAAGGGGCAGATGCTCCGAAACGCGTCTGTGTTGGTATCTAATAAAGGAATTTGTTTGACTGAATTGGAGCAAGCGCTGATCCTTATCCCTTTTGGGAGTGGTCCTTTTATCTTATTTGCATCTCGCTAACGTTGGCGTGGATCCAGCTACTGTTTCTATCCAATATATCTGATAATTTAGGAGTTGTGACCTACTCTTTCACAACTTCTTAAGGCGAGCGGCCATTTTTGAATATAACTTTTGGTATTTACGTGTTTAAACGGTATAACACGAGGTTTTTGCTCGGCGTCGTATATTTTTTTCTGCACTAGTCTCAAATGGCGGCAGACTCCTGGTCCCGACAGCAGTGGTTTGTGGTACTGGGCGCTGGAGAGACAGCATTCAGACGGTGCCAATTTAAAACAAAATGGCTTTTTTATTCAGTTTAAGTGCAACATAACAAAACAAAAACAGTCTGGGCCACAGTTAGGGCACTTACTGACTCCTTGACCCCCTATCTAGGCTGACTAATGCTCAGCTCAAGTAAAAGTCCCCTGTGGACCTCAGCCCTCCTGGGACAGACCGCCTTTCTGTCCTTGGCTGGTACCACGATTTCCTGCTCCATGCAGGTTTCTCCAGCCTTCTGGAGATACGCCCCCACCCAAAGGTGTGGCTGAGGGCCTTTTCAGGGCTGGCCTTGGGTCGCTCGATAGCGCCCTCTGGGTTCACATACTCACATACCCTCCCCCTCAGCTCACTACCCATGGGGTGAGCTACAATGGGACGAGACATCCTATGTCGAAGTCCCTCTTCAACCATGTATGCCTGTCCAGTGTCTCTCCAGAAGTCCCAATCTGGCGGTCTCTTCTTCCAAATTCCGCTCAGTCAAGTTTTCCGTTTTCTCATCACTTTAAATGCTACGCCAAGATCCTGGTTATTCTGTGCAAAGGCAAGTTTTACTTCATCACCTTCACAATTCTCCATACAGGAGATCACATCATTTTCATCACATTTCTCGCCATAGTCTTCAGCCATCCCATTGCATGACTTTGATCCCTTTAGTAAATAGCCGTAAGAATCTTCATCTTCACCTATCATGAATCCACAGGAGCTCAGAGACCAACTAACACGTACTTCATGCACATCAATGTCTTTAGAGTATAAACATTTCACGGGTACCTTTTCTGTAACCTTCATCTCAAAGCAAACTTTGCCATCACTATCAAGGCTTAGAAGTTTAGGAGACATAGGCGGCTTGCTCTCCTTTTTGTTTGAGATACACAAGCTCTGTACCGCAATATCTTCTCCTTCTGCACAAGGGGCATACAGTACACCCTCACAAAATAGCTCACTCTGAACTACATTTTCTGGTATGTCTTTAACAACTGCCACATCATATATTGGAATGGTTTCTTTATAAGACGTCCACATCTGTATGGCAGCAGGAGAACCACTTCCACACTCTATTTTTACCTCCTCTTTCTCATACACATATCTTCCTGGAGGCATATTGTGGTACTGTGATAGATTGCAAGAATTTTTGTGAAAACCCCTTTCTGACAGTACAGACGCTGGTGATATCGTCATCTCAACATTCTCCCAGTTATTTTCATTCCCTGTGCTAACACCGGAGGACTGGGATACCAAGTTTTCAACATCACAGTTTTTACTGTCAGTACCCAGATGCTTTTTGGTTACATATTCTGGCTGTCTTAATGGCTCTGCTTTCTCTGCCTTTATGCTGGCAGCTTTCTCCACTTCTAACGCCTTCTGTAGCGCACAAATCTCTGATTCCAGCTCCGGAACTTTCCTCATTGCCACATTTCTCTGAGCAGCCTCAATCTCAGTTTTTACTATTGCAACTTGCAGATCTTCCTCAATCTTTCGCATTGCATCTTCTATGGCAGCAGATGTAGATGCCATCTCTTTATCCACCATGTCTCCTAATTCTAGGATATTCTGCAGTGTTCTTCTAACATTTGTCAGGTCAGCATCCTAGATGATATTTTCTGCTTCCCTCACTGTTCCCTGAATTATATTGAACTGATCCTCCAACATCTTCTGATAAAGCTTCTGCTCATCTGCAGACTTTTTGTCAAGTCTTTCATTCAAGTCCCATATCTCAGTGGTTCTCTTATCTTGCTCTTGGTTGAATAAAGACTCTGTTTCTTGAATCACATTTTTCAGGGATAACAGCTCTGATTCTTTAGAGGTTAACAGGCTCTGCAGTGAGTCCTTCTCAACTTCTAGTGCTGCCAGCTTTAAAGATAGTGCACATGCCGACTGTTCAGTATTGGATAAAGACTGCTGCAATCGATCCAATTCTTCTCTTTTAGATTCAACTTCGGTTTTTAACTGTTCTATCTGAAAAGTGTGCTCTTCCAACTTTATTTCTGACTCGCGCTTCACTTGATCCATCTGAAACTCCAGCTGTTCCTTGATGCGTGCAACTTTGTCCACTTGCACCTTTAGTTTAGCAACAAGCATTTTTAGATCTACAATTTCAGCAGATAAATTAGACAGGTTTTCCTCATACTGAATCCTCATGTCTTCTATCTGGAGGTCCAATTCTCTCTTGGCCTTTTCCAGCTTGTCGTAAGCATTAGCTTTATTCCCATACAATATCTGCACAGATTCCAGGTTTTTCTCAACTTCATCCTTGGAGCTAACCAAATCTTCAATTTCAGTGCGCAGTTGCTTGTTGAGCCTCTCTAACTCGGCCTTCAATTCAAGGGCCTCTTCTAGGGAGCGAGCCAAGGCAAGAGCTTTGGTCTCTTTTCCACGAGCCTCTGCTTCAGCACAGTCACGTTCTTCTGCATACCTAGCAGAAAGAGTCTTCTCTTCACCAAGCAGCTGATCAAACTTTTTCTGCTTCTTTTCCAAATTTGACACAATCCGATGTTGATGATCAAGATCTACACCTATATCTTCTAGTTCCTGCTGAAGTCTAATTTTCGTCTTCTCAAGTTTGTCATAAGCAGCAGCCTTCTCTTCAAACCGTTGATTTGTAGCTTCTATCTCCTTTTGCAACTTTTCCTTTAGTTCTTCAACAGAGTCCAAGGACCCAATACTGTCCTCCATTTTTTTCTTCATATGAGTCGCCTGAGCCTGCAGTGTTGAAATCTGCTTTGTCAAATCTCTTTTTGCTTCCTCCTGTTCCTCTAGTTGCTCAAGGAAACCATTTTTCTCATCTTCCATTTGTTTTAGTTTTGTACTAAGGTCAAGCTTCTGATGAGTTTCTTCTTGCAAAAGTTCCTGAGTGTCCTGAAGCTGAGATTCTAGTGTAGAAAAATCTTTGGAAAGTTTGATAAACTTGCTGTCTGCTTGAGAAAGAAGCCCTGTGACATTATCCAATTCCACCTGTAGCCTGTTTGCCTTGTCTAGCAGCTCTGCTTGAAACCTGTCCCCTTCTGTGACTTTTAGTTCCAGCTCTTGAAGTTGAGTCTCTACTTTTTTGTGACTCTCCTGTAAGGTTTGCACTTTCTGAGCATGGACAGATGACATCTCCATCAATTCTTTGTCTTTATTTTGCACCAAAACAGACAATTTCTCATTATCTTCACAAGATCCTGACAGCGCCCTCTCCAGGCTACATATTCTAGGTTTGAGTTCCTTTTCTCTTTGTTCCAGAACTCCAGCTCTGCTCCGCCATACGTTCACTTCACTATTTAGGCGAACCTGCTTTAGTTCATGCAAGTTTTGCTCTGACTGCAATGTCTGCACCACAGATTCTAAATCACTCTCTCGGTCAAACACATGCTTCCTCAGCTCTGCAATTTCATTTTCTTTGTCAGTTAATGCAGCCGAAAGTTTTTCACACTTCCTGACTTGGTCATCCAGACATTCTGACTGACACTGCAAAAATTCACTTCTCTCACGTTTAGCTGTTTCAAGGTCATCTCTTAATTTTCCCATGACACTCTCTTTGGCAATGGAGTCTTGGACATGCTGCTCCTTTAAATCCTGCAATTGCTTCTCAAGCACTTGCTTTTGCTTTACACTCTGTATAACTTTATTAGCTAGAGCACATTTCATTTCAGCAAACTCCTTCTTAGTGACACAGTCCATTCCAGGCAAACCCAGCACCACATTTTCACAGTGACTAGGATATGAACTCCTCATAGACTCAAGTTCTTTCTTTAACTTCAGGTTCTCTTTTTCTGATACCTCAAGTTGCCACTTCCAATCAGATATTTCATCCTCATAAATGAACCTGATGGTTTTAATCTCATCTTGAAGCTGCTGCACCATAATATTGTCATCTTTGGCACTTTGATGCACTCCAGTATGAGACATACAGTCAGCAGGGACATATTTATTCATAGAACAGAGGTGCTTCAGAAAAACTGAGTCACCGTCATGCAATCCATTATCTTTACTTGCACTCCACATGCTCTGTTCCGGGTTTTGTGTCTCTCTGCATTCAGACTGCTTCACTAACGAACCTGTGCATAACTTCTCTGCTTTTTTACAAGCTGAAATTCTCTTTTTCTTGCCCATGGTTTACTAACAAGATTACACAATATTCCACAGAAACCTTGGGTTCAAACGGCAGCAACTTTTTTGCTATCTTCTGCAGTCACATGTATTCAAACAGTTAACTTATGTGACACTACAACAACCAGCATTTATTCTGTCTTCCACAGAAAACACAAACATGGCACCATAGCCTTTCACATAGACTGTTTCCAATATCCAGCTTCTACACGCATTGCTTACTTTCTTGCCATCAGCAAGCACTTTACAGACTTCTGAGTCACAGTATACACAAAGTCAATTCCCTGGATTCCTCTTCCAGAGTTTTACTTTCACCAGTTTTTGCACACAATTTGCTATGTTGCAATTCCACTCACCCCGTCCTGGGTTTCTCAGTTGAAATCACAGATTTCTTCCAGCTGTAGGACACAATGCACACTTAGCAGTACTGCAGTCACCAACCACTTGTCTTCCAGGACTTGCGTGGATCTCTTTATGCCTGAAACCGTAGCACCATATGTGACAATTTGGGGGGATTAGTCTCAAATGGCGGCAGACTCCGGGTCCCGACAGCAGTGGTTCGTGGTACTGGGCGCCGGAGAGACAGCGTTCAGACGGTGCCAATTTAAAACAAAATGGCTTTTTTATTCATCTTAAGTGCAACATAACAAAACAAAAACAGTCTGCGCCACAGTTAGGGCACTTACTGACTCCTTGACCCCTATCTAGGCTGACTAATGCTCAGCTCAAGCAAAAGTCCCCTGTGGACCTCAGCCCTCCTGGGACAGACCGCCTCTCTGTCCTTGGCTGGTACCACAATTTCCTGCTCCATGCAGGTTTCTCCAGCCTTCTCGAGATACACCCCCAACCAAAGGTGTAGCTGAGGGCCTTTTCAGGGCTGGCCTTGGGTCGCTCGATAGCGCCCTCTGGGTTCACATACTCACACCTTGTAATAAAAGTTAAAGTTTGAACATCGCTCCAGAGTCAATGAATTACAAGGAGGGAGTTTAACTGCATGTCGACTTATGCCTCACACACATAAAGAGGACAGAACAGTGAAACAGCGGCTTCTTACAGGCCGGACAGTGGGATTAAGAACCCTGCATGGTGCTATAGTGCAGCATCATCGCTATCAGACACCCAAGACAGTTCAAGTGTACAAGCCTGTCCACAGTGTCATCATGTCAGCAAGCGACAGCAGACCCTTTGAGACAAGGTCTTACATCTCTGCAAGCTTCAGGAGTTCAAAGAGGTCAGTGAGCAGCTCCACGATCGCCATTGCCATTGCCCGCGGAAAGGCCAAAGCCGCCAAAATACGAGCCACTTTTGCTGAGCAGGAAATGCAAATGAAAATAGAGAGAGAACACCTGGAAGCAACCATTTCTGAGAAGGAAGTGCAGATGAAAACAGAGAGAGCATGCTTAGAAGTATCACTAGAGAAACTAGCAGCAGAAATGGAAGCTGCAGCTGCTATGGCAGAATCAGAGACCCTAGAGGAAGCAGTGAATCCTTCAAGTGGAAGATCTAGCAGCATACTTGAGCCTGAACCCAGCCATTGTGATAACACATAGTGAACTTCAGACTATGTACTACAACATACCAAGTCAGATGACAGCCTGCATATTGGTCCACAGACAGTCAACCCCTGCTAATGTGTTCCAGCAGAATCCTGTCACACAGCAAGCATTTTCAGTTTACCATCAGCTCCCAGCACAGTCTGTACCCAACCCAACAAATGCCCGCAGTACAGTCATGCCCTTTAAGAGGGAACAAGAAGATGTTGGCTATTACAGCAACAACACATTTAAAAACCGCAATAGCCCACCAAGAGGATCCTCTTCTGCTTTCTCCTTTTACTCTTACCCAAAAGGTTGGTACAGCTGCAGCTCCACTTGGTGAGTTTACTACTAAAGTCATATACAAGAGCCAATGGATGTAAGTACAAACTCTGGCAGATGCTTTCTGGGATAAGTGGAGGCGACAATATATCTCTACTTTTCAGACACGGGACAAATGGCAAGCCAGCAAACCCAACATAGAAGTTGGCAATGTTGTTCTTGTAAAAGATTCTCAGTCCAAGAGAAACGAGTGGCTTTTAGGACTGGTGACCAAAGTGTTCCCAAGTGAAGATGGGAAAGTCAGGAAAATAGAACTCAAGGTTTGCAAGCAAAGTGAACCTAGACGTTTCCTCAGACCTGTTAATGAACTGATTTTGTTGTTCTCTTCAGAGATACCTTAATGTGGTATCCTTGGGATACCAGGCAGGGAGTGTCATGCCTTCAGCAATATGTCATTTATTAATTGTAATAGCTCCATCTAATGGCTGTTTGTGCAAATAGCAAATTATCATACTATTCCCTGTATGTCCCACTAGAGCTACTGTAGTTACCATCTATGACCTAATGACATCAAGTCAGCTCATCAGTGGCCATTTCACTTGGAACTTGCTGTTCAGCAAGCAGCATCCAATCCCATCCTCCTCATCTGGACCTACAGTAGCATCGCTGGTATGTTCAAGTTATAATCCAGCACTATAGTTTATGTGTTTATGTATATTATTATGTTTGCATGTCTCCTAGTGTAATTTCCCAGCCCATAGTTACTATAGCTGGAGACCATGTTTATTATAGTTAAGACAGCACCATTCAGGAGCACATGTACAGTTTATGTATATGGATGTTCCTCATCTCTGTACTATCATACTGTATACATCATTTATTTCATGTATATGGCTGTGTATACATTGGTTTGTGTTATAGTGTGTTGCTACATGCTTGTATGCATTAGTAAACGCATTATCTTTCTGTTTCCCAGTTTCACCCTATCCTTGTAATAAAAGTTAAAGTTTGGACATCGCTCCATAGTCAATGAATTACTAGGAGGGAGTTTAACTGCATGTCGACTTATGCCTCACACATAAGGAGGACAGAACAACATTCATGACCATAATCACTGGTGGTTACTTCTCATAATATTTTCTTTAGATGCTAGTAACTTACAGGTGCATCTCAATAAATTAGAATATCTTTGAAACGTTTATTTCAGTAATTAAATTTAAAATGTGACCTTGTTCTGACTCAATAGCTTGGCTGCAAATGTGAGGTTGTGAGAGTGTCCTGTAGTCTCTATGCTAACCAGCAATTTACACCAAGATATTTATCAGATAGTGTTCAACTCAACTGAGGAGGCGTAGATAAGATTCCAGATGCTTTAATCCAGGTAAATCTTGTAAAACCTCATACAGCAGTAGGTGAAAAATGATGAAATACCAGGAGCTGAGCAGACATGTTGCTTACAAAGAAGTGAAACTAAACTGAGAGAGAGAGAGAGGAGGAGCTACAGCATCACAACTAAGGATACAGAGAGAGAGAGAGGGACAAACTACAAAGACAAACAGTATCACAGATACATGTCAGTGAATTAAACCAAGTCCTGGGACATGACAGACCTTCTATATTTTCTAGATTCTTTACACAGAGTGTTCTGTTTCAAGTGTTTTATTTCTGTAAATGTTGATTATGGATTACAGCTAATGAAAACCCAAATCTAAGAAAATTAGAATATTGTAAAAAAGTTCAGTATTGTCAATTCAGTGTGTCACCTGCCAAGGTTTCCTAAGCCTTTAAATGGTCCCTCAGTCTGGTTCAGTAGGACACACAATCATGGAAGACTGATGATTATGAATTGAATTACTGAAATGAATGAATGTTTCAAAGATATTCTAATTTATTGAGGTGCACCTGTATAAAGTCGCCTCCAATAAGACCTATTTTTTAACTTTTTAAAAGCATAAAAAAATGTGACAGCTCAGTGTGTAAAAGCAGGCTGTTTGTTGCCACTAGTACCATCCATTTACCATTTTCCATTTAAAGTGGATGGCCAATTTCACTTAAAGGGGTTTTCCAGGACTAAGAAAATGTAACTAAAAGCAGGAAATGCTTGTTATATGAATGGATGTACATAAATGAGTGCCTTTATGTGTGTTTGGACAATTTTTACCATTCCTTACATTTTCAGGATCATGCAGTGCTTCCTGGTTTCTATTTCCTGGTTGTGGGAGTGTTAGTGCACACCCAGTATACTTACTCACTTATGTATCTACAGGCTGCCAGCCCATCATTGTCCATAAAACCCTCTGACCACTCACATAAAAATGCCTGTCTGATGGAGACGGGGGACTGGCTAGAATAGTTAAAAATAAATAAAATTAAAAATGTGTTTGTCTACTTGTCCATGCTGCCTACTTTAATTACTGCTGTGATCACCTAGATTTGTGAACCAGATGCTGGCTAGTCTGGTAATCAGGACTAGCCCTCACCTCCTCCTGGCTGCTCTGGTAGTCAATAGTTTAGACAAATTGTTTAGACTGCTTTCATCAGTGATGACATCATGTTCATGCTGGGTATAGCTAACAATTAAAGTCATGTGCACAATCCAGTAAGGAAGTGATTATAACAGAGACTGTGTTGGTCACATATTTTTGCAAAAGGGTGGAAAATTTTTCTTTGGTCTCAATTTGAGAAATTCACTTCAGCATATTTTTGTCTGTAAAAAAAAAAAATCTTGGAAAACCACTTTAAGCTAAAGCCCCACATTGAGGAGCTTTTCATCAATGTGGGGCCATAGCCTTACATTTACTGGAAATTAGCTCATCTCTAAATTGAAACTTACATATTGTGAACTTAGAGATACTGATACACTGCTAGTGTTTTATTTTTTCATTTCCCCACAGAATCATTTTATTTAGCTTTTAACATTCATGTTTTAAACCATCATTCTATTTTTATAATTCAATATGTTTTAGAAGATGTTCTGTATGTGGTCATCAGTCAATCCTGACCAAAATACCATTTCAATTTCTACTGTTGTAAATGTTTTGGGATCAATCTGTTATTTTATTTCTTCCTCCATTTAAAAGTTATTGGCTGCACATTGTTTATTTGATCCTCACAAGAAATATAATAAAAATGGTTGTGAAACTGCAAGTGTGTTATGGAGAACGCAAAAATAATCAATTTTCGATGGTAATAAAACTCACAGTAAATAAATAAAAAAATTATAATAAAATAACAATTAATAAGTCATACCTATAAGTGGGAGTGTCAGAGGATCTTCTGTAAATAGCTGCACTTACTAGAATGTGATAAGGAAAATGGGCCAGGAATCTCAAAGTCTGCAAGGCTAACTAAATTTTTATTATATATATATATATATCTTCAAAAAGAATAAAAAAATAAATACTGAAGATCTAATGTGAATGCATGCTTGTATATGTTTATACATCTGCCACATACAGCACATACACATATACATTTGCTCCTTAAGCCTATTCTAACATCCGCTGTATTTAAATATGGTGGCCGCTTAGGAGCTGAGCATTAACCCTTCTGGCACCTCTTTCAAAGCTGACCAAGACACCATTTTTCAAGAGATCGTCGGCAACTGGAGCGAGATCCTGGGCTGGTGTCCCATTGGCATGACAGCTGGGAGCCTATTGAAGGCTCCCAGGCTTGTCTGCCATTCATTTGTATGGCAGGCTCCTTATACAGTGGGGAAAAAAAGTAGTCAGCTACCAATTGTGCAAGTTCTCCCACTTAAAAAGATGAGAGAGGCCTGTAATTGACATCATAGGTAGACCTCAACTATGAGAGACAAAATGAGGAAAAATATCTAGAAAATCACATTGTCTGATTTTTAAAGAATTTATTTGCAAATTATGGTGGAAAATAAGTTTTTGGTCACCTACAAACAAGCAAGATTTCTGGCTCTCACAGACCTGTAACTTCTTCTTTAAGAGGCTCCTCTGTCCTCCACTCATTACCTGTAGTAATGGCACCTGTTTGACATTGTTATCAGTATAAAAGACCTGTCCACAAACTCAGTCACACTCCATACTCCACTCCACTGTACTTCTTACAGAAGTGTTATTGAACATATTACTCTTATGCAGGACAGAATTGCGGCTATAATGCCAATTGTGAAAGAACACATAGAACAGGCCCAAATGGCTCAAAGCTGCATCTATAACAGAAAGGCTAAACTTAAGACTTTCAATCCAGGTGGTCGAGAATTGGTATTGGTTCCTACTATAGAAAGTAAATTTCTGGCTACATGGCAAGGGTCATATGAAATTATTGAAAGGGTGGGTGAAGTAAACTACAAGGTATACCAGCCAGGCAAGAGAAAGCCCAAACAAATATACCATATAAAGTTGCTAAAACCATGAAAGGACAGAGAGTCATTGACAACAGTAAGTACTCTAGGAAAGGATACTACTGAAGTGGTAAGCACCCTTAGTAAGACTTTACCCAAGGTGCAAATATCAGAGTCCCTATCTAAGGTACAGGTACAAGAGACAAAAGAATTTGTACTGAGAGATAATGATGTGTATTCTGAGTTGCCTGGACAAACTATGGTAATAGAACATGACACTGTCACCGAGCTGCAGGTACGAGTTAATCTAAAACCGTACCGGGTACCTGAGTGTCAGGAACTGAGCTCACTGGGTCTTGAACCCTTGACTTCCCTGCCATGTTCTGCAGCCTTGACCATTATGCCATTGAAGAAGTCTGTTTGTTCTTTGCCTTGCTTAGCCTGGACTTTTCTATTGGAATGATTAGCTTAGGGATCGCACCTGCTCTGTGGCCAATCACAGGGTAGCTGTCCCTATATAAACCCACAGCTTATTCCATCCTGTGCCTGATTATTCTGGCTGTCTGCCCCTGATCCCCACCACTACGCTACTAATCCTGTGTACCGATTTTTACATATGTCTGACTACAGCTGATCTACTGCTCCTGTGTACCGATTCTTGCATATGTCTGACTACGGCTGATCCACTGCTCCTGTGTACCGAATCTTGCATACGTCTGACCACGGTTGCTTCTTACTCCTGAGGTACTATTCCTTCTATTTAAATCCTCATCTACTTCTGTTTAAGTACTGTGCCATTGTCTCACCAATTGGAATCCAAATCGGATAACTAGCACCGTTACACTGAGGCTCGTAGACAAGCCATAGCCTGAAGAGGTAAAAAAGATGTTGGGGTGATTAAGGAATCCAAGGTCAAATCCCATTGTCCTGATTCCTAAACCAGATGGCACTATCAGGTTCTGTAACGACTTCCGTAAATTAAATGACGTATCAAACTTTAATGCATACCCAATGCCCTGAGTCCATGAGTTAATTGAGAGGTTGGGACATGTGAGGTATTTCTCTACCCTTGAAGTAACCAAAGAGTACTGGCAGGTACCTCTTACTAAAAGTGCTATAGAAAAAATAGCATTTGTCACCCTAGACGGTATCTTTCAGTATGTGACTATGCCTTTTGGTTTAGATGGAGCTTCAGCAACCTTCCAGAGGTTGATGGATAGGGTTCTTTAGCCCCATCATAGGTATGCTTCCACTTACCTAGATGATATCGTCATCTTTAGTACAGACTGGGATAGTCACTTGCCGAAGGTACAAGCCATGCTAGATTACCTTCTGGCAGCTGGATTAACTGTCAACCCAAAAAAGTGTGTTTTGGGAATCCAAGAGGCCCAGTGTCTTGACTTAAATTTTGCAACCATTACTGCCCCTTTGTCAGATCTCACCAAGGGAACCAGTTCAGTTATGGTTAAGTGGAGTGAAGAGGCTGAGGGGGAATTTCAGGAGTTGAAATCAGTCCTATGTAAATAGCTAGTTTTGGTTACACCTGACTTTTCTAAAGAGTTTTTGGTTCAGACTGACACATCTGATGTGGGGTTACTCTCAACTGGTTGAGAGTGAAGGACACCCAGTCAGATACTTGAGCGGTGATGGTGTGCTTCTCTGCTGTTAGGGAGTAGGCCTCAGCCCAGGTGTTTCGGCTGGGCTCATCACTGGCTCATAAGAGGCTGCAGGATTTTCAGTTCAGGGCAGATCCTGGGAGTAAGAGGAGGCGCCTCGGTCTGTCCTGGAGAACTACTGTCTGGTGAGATGCTCAGGTAAGCAGTTTATTTTTTGCCTGAAGTAAGGCTTTATTTTATTTTTTACGTTTTTTTTTTTTGTTTTCACCTGACTTTGTGTCTGTCTCTGACTGCTTGGGTTCACACCACCGCTACTACCAAGCTATTTTTCCCACAGTACCCATATCACTGAAAGTTACTTTACTCTGCTTAAAACTTTTTTTCTGAGAAATGACACTTTATACAATATAGACACAGATTGGAAAAACTTTTTCAAATTCTATAAACATTGACATTTTGGATTTAAACCAAACTATTTTCTCTTTAAATGAATTGTATTATATTTGTCAATTTCAGATCAAGAAATGCACATTTTAATGTGTGTTTTTAGAT
Organism: Leptodactylus fallax; assembly: GCA_947044405.1. Lineage (NCBI taxonomy): Eukaryota > Metazoa > Chordata > Amphibia > Anura > Leptodactylidae > Leptodactylus > Leptodactylus fallax. The sequence goes on from CAMRHE010000015.1 coordinate 6,704,599, forward strand.
ATACATCTGTTAAATCAAATGCCATCTGCAGCTGCATTGCAATGCAGATCCCCAAATTAACACTACAATGTAATAGCTTCTTTATAACATTTTTAGATACTGTACTATATGTTAATAGAACAGGTCCCTGGGCTCACATTACCATGGTAGACTTTAAGCTCATCTAAATACGGCTATATATCTTAGGAAGCTGTCGCCATAGAATGGTGTCACCTGTTATTCCTCATGCATCTATTCTCAATAGGGAGAAGGGAATAATCTGCTACTTTTGGTGAACACTTTTTCCCATCAAAATAAAGGTTCGGGCATGTTGATTTCCTCATTCCTCCAACATCTGCTGTCAGTCGAGAGTTAAGACACTCTCAAACACATTAGATGTTTTATACAATGGTTTTGATATGGACTCATTTATCTTTAACTGAATTCTTGAACTGAGTCCCTGCTGTTTGTATTATTCCAGTATTTGGCTGTGGTAGTGATATACCATCATTTTATAATATAAAAATAACCTTTTAATCCAAAACTGTAAAGTCTCTTGATTGCTGCAGCTTGAATATTTTGGTGTGGCATCACTAGTGGGTATGGTATGTATAATTTTTTCACTATCCGGATCAGGGGCATAGCTATAGGGGGTGCAGAGGAAGCAGTTACTACTGGGACCTGGACCTTGAGGGGACCCCAAGGGTCCCTCTGCCACGTAAAATATACCACTGTTCTAAATGGCACAAGGTAGGTAGGTGTCCCATCCCAGATTTAGCATACAGGTGCATCTCAATAAATTAGAATATCTTTGAAACGTTCATTCATTTCAGTAATACAATATACTGTATAACCAGCAGTCTTCCATGATTGTGTGTCCTACTGAACTAGGCTGAAGGACCATTTAAAGGCTTAGGAAACCTTGGCAGGTGACACACTGAATTTACAATACTGAACTTTTTTACAATATTCTAATTTTCTTAGATTTGGATTTTCATTAGCTGTAATCCATAATCAACATTTACAGAAATAAAACACTTGAAATAGAACACTCTGTGTGTAAAGAATCTAGAAAATATAGGAGGTCACTTTTTTAATTTAATTACTAAAAGAAATAAACGTTTAAAAGATATTTTAATTTATTGAGATGCATCTGTAGGTGCTCAGCAGCCTCAATTTACACCTCTGGTCAGGAAGTTTCTAACATCCCAACAGCAAGAAATCTCTTCTAGCACACATCTAGTAAGTAAACACTTCTAAAGATCCATGATATGGCACCTATAGACCCGCATACATCTATGGGCCAATACTGTACCACAGTGCCTATGACTTTATATGGAAACAGACATGTCTTATGTCACAGACAGCAATGCTATACTACAAGACTATTATTCCCTAATACTAATGCTTCTAGGGAAGAATACAATACCTTACAATGGTATCATATCAGATATGTAAAGCCCATAACACTATAACTCAGAGACACAGACTGTCAGGAGATTTAAAAAGAACCTATAACATGTAAAATGCTTTTCAATCTGTAGGTAACATGTTAGAGAGCAGAATGAGAGGCGCATAATGATGTATAGTGTTGCACAAAAACATTTAGTATATCTTGTCTTTTATCCATTGAAATATCTACTCTTTTGATGTTGAGAAGTCAAGGAGGAGGTCCTATTGGTGTTTGGGAGCCTACCCTCTATGACTGTGTATATAGAGATAGCTGTCAGTCACTAATAGGACTTCCTCTTTTGCTTCATAGCATAGAAGAGCAGAGATTTCAATAAATAAGCCATGCTGAATGTTTTCACACAATCTACTTAGCTCCACATGCTTGTAGCCTGCTGCCTGAAGATTGAACAGCATCTTCCATGTTACAGGTTTCCCTTTTTATATATATATATATATATATATATATATATATATATATATAATTAGATGTTTCCAGTCTATTGGTTACTGTGTGCTTGCTTAATTTTCTATATACCATAGCTGTTTTATGTTGTATAATACGTATGATGCACATTTTCTCTTCCATACAATTGGTGAAAACTGTGCTACTGTTATATTGAAAAAAGATAATTTTAGCTTAGTGTGAGGCTATTATTTTGCTCAGTGCTTAAACGTTGCTTTTTCAGAAGCAGAGCTTTGTTAAATAATTCCACATAAGAGGAGCCCTCATGTTTCTCAGCCCTTGTGCTCCTCGTTTTCACATAATGTTGCCTCAATCAGGAAAATGCTAATTAGATGATCTCTGGGGTTGATTGCTATCAACTTTGGACTTGGTGTACGGAGACAAACAAGCAACTGCTTGATTACAGGCACCAAAAATGACTTGTTGAGAGATTCCATATGAAATGAAAAACAAAGCTTTATTAAACTTTAAATTAATTCAAAGCAAAGTTAGGAAATATTTGTCTGCTAATACTTCACTAATATTTCACAATTTTTTTGTTATTAGGGGGACATTTTCCTGCAGGTCTTCAAATGTGGTGTACCTCATAATGTGTGTGCAATGTCCCACCACAGGCCTCTATGTGGGGGAAACAGGGCAGAGACTTAGTCAGCGAATGAACTCACACAGATCCAATATTAATAGCAGCAGAACCGATCTCCCAGTGGCCGCACATTTCTCCGGAGAAAACCACTCTATTGAAGATTTGCGGGTTGTGGTTTTAATGGGACATTTTAAGACGCAGGAGAAAAGGAAAGAATCGGAATACAAGTTTATGCAAAAATTTCAAACTCTGCAATTTGGACTTAATATTCATGCCAGCTTCATGTCACACTATGTATGAACAGTGAGGGTCACAAATCATCACCTGATAGCAAACAGATAACAGATCCCTCTGTCACGCACCACAACTTTCCAGATTGTTTTTTGACCTGTTGTAAATAACTTCTCTACTTAGATTGCATTTTGTTTTTTGTTTTTTTAAGGACTCTAAAATCCTTTGAAGATCATGTGTATAGAGTATAAATAATCTGTGAATTTTCAGTTCTTGTATAACACCATGTCTGAAGAAGAGAGCCAGTACTCTTGAAAGCTTACTTATAAATATACTCAGTTAGCCTCTAAAAGGTATCACCTGATTTCTTCACTCTTCCACTACTTTCAATGGCTAACACGGTACAACATTATACTACGACAATTATAGAGCATACAGAGTTGTTTGCTTCATATCCTATGTAGAGCCAGCCATCCACATCAACTCTTGGACAACCCATTTAAAGCATACCTGTCGTATGTTAAGGAACATCTTCAGTAAAGACCTAGAGGAGAGGGAGGGTAAGGAGGAGGGATCATATTTAAAGTCTTTCTACTTTAATGTTTGTAAGGCATACTGTGAGAGGGGAGAATGAGAAGCATTGAAAGGGGATCTTATTAAAGCATTATTTCCATCTCGGCAAGTAACTGCTGATATGTCTTGTGATGGACCACATTATAGTCAATGGGGTTCTACGGGATCTGTTGGTGTCCGCTATTTTAGTCTTCTGTTTATTCCTCTGATGGAACAGAAGAACAGATAGGCGGTGCTAGTGTGGACCTAGCATAATTTTACAGTCATGGCCGTAAGTGTTGGCACCTCTGAAATTTTTCCAGAAAATTATTGCAATTACACATGTTTTGCCATCCACGTGTATTTCCTTTGTGTGTATTGGAACAACACAAAAAACAGAGAAGAAAAGGCAAATTGGACATAATTTCACACAACAATCCAAAAATGGACCAGGCAAAATTGTTGGCACCTTTTCAAGATTGTGGGTGAAATAACTTTGTTTCAAGCATGTGATGCTTGTTCAAACTCACCTGTGGCAAGTAACAGGTGTAGGCAATATAAAAATCACACCTGAAACCAGATGAAAAGGAGAGAAGTTGACTCAATCTTTGCATTGTGTGTCTGTGTGTGCCACACGAAACATGGAGAACAGAAAGTAGAGGACTTGAGAACCAAAATTGAGGAAAAATAACAATCTCAAGGTTACAAGTCCATCTCCAGAGATCTGTTAGGAACCAAACACAGTACCGGACAGAGTTAGTTTCAGGAAATCCAGACCACCCCCCCCCCCCCCTGCACACTAAGGTAAAACAGTGCCAAGCGTCCAGCGCCCTCCAAACCGTAGCAGATCCAGCAACTAGAGGTCTTTGCCAGAGCTCCTGAGGATGGAGATGGACTTGGTCGCTTCCTTCGGCCAGAGACACAGCCCCAAGGGCACTGAGCACACGGTGCACCACTAGTCACAGTAGGGCCCAGGAATCTGAAAACCACTCACCTGACAAAGTTTGGAGGCAGATGAATGCTGGAAGCAGAAGTAAATGCAGTAACAGGTATTCTCCAGAAGGTGGCAGCAGTGCAGTAGAATTGTCGTTTGGTCCTAGTCGGCAGCAGGAGTTCACACAGTACCAATGGAAGAGATGTAAGAAGAGTCAGACAGCCCAGATCGGTATCAGGAGGTAATGCAGCACCAAGGGACGAGTCATTAGAAGAGTCAGGCAAGCCGGGTTGATATCAGAAGGTCACGAGGTACAGAATCGGTGGTCAAGGAGAGGTGGTCTGGAAGGTAAGCGGTGGTCACAACAGGAGGGAATAACAAGTACACTATCATCAGGAATGGATCGGAGGTCAGGAATGAGTAGCAGGAGGTTGGAGGCCAAATGGAATCAGAGCACGAGGTGGAGCTGAAACCCAGGAAAACTGAATAACCAGCGGGAATGGAGCGCCGGAAGGGAAACTAAATAGACAGGTGAGTGCAGGAGAGTTAAACCATATAAGAGCGAGCGTGCCGGAGTGTGTGAGGACCGGAGCGGCACCTAACAGCGCTACTGCAAAGGTGCCGGCTACGGTTCTAACAAGATGTTCACGTTCCTTTGTCCACGGTGCGCAACATAATCAACAATTTACAACCCATGACACTGTACCTAATCTTCTTGGACGTGTAAGGAAAAGAAAAATTGATGAAAGGTTGCAACACAGGATAGTCCGGATGGTGGCTAAGAAGCCCCAATCAAGTTCCAAAGAAATTCAAGCTGTCCTGCAGGCTCGGGGTGCATCAGTGTCAGCGTGAACTATCCGTCGACATTTGAATGAAATGAAGCAGTAAGGCAGGAGGACCCACACATAAAAAAGTTTTGTGGACAGATGAGACCAAGATAGAGCTTTTTGGTAAAGCACATGATTCTACTGCTTACTGAGCTCGGAATAAGGGCTACAAAGAAAAGAACACAGTACCAACAGTCAAATATGGTGGTGGCTCAAAGATGTTTTGGGGTTGTTTTGCTGCTTCTGGGTTCCTTGACTGTGTATAAGGCATCATGAAATCTGAGGATTACCAAAGGATTTTGGGTGGCAATGTAGGGCCCTGTGTCAAAGCTGGGTTTGCGTCCTAGGTCATGGGTCTTCCAGCAGGACAATGACCCCAAACATACTGGGGAGTACTAAAATGGCCAGCAATGAGTTCAGATCTAAATCCCATTGAACACCTGTGCAGAGATCTTAAAATTGCTGTTGGGAGAAGGCACCCTTCAAATATGAGACTTGGAGCAGCTTGCAAAAGAAGAGTGGTCCAAAATTCCAGTTGAGAGGTGTAAGAAGATTGTTGATGGTTATAGGAAGTGATTGATTCCAGTTATTTTTTTCCAAAGGGTGTGCAACCAAATATTAAATTGAGGATGCGAGTAATTTTGTCCGGCCCATTTTTGGAGTTTTGTTTGAAATTATATATATATTTTTGTGTTCTAATACACACAGGAAATAAACATGTGTAATTGCAATAATTTTTTGATACTTCATTTTCTTGAAAAATTTCAGGGGTGCCAGCACTTACGGCCATGACTGTAAGTTTGAAATGCATAGTTCTTATAAAACAAATAAAGTAGTAATTTTCTTAAAAAGGAAGTTAACTTAAGATAGATTATGGATTTTGTTCTAAAGAAAGGTCCATATTTCCATTATTGTGCAAGTTTGAAAAAGTGTATAGGGGGGAGTTTGTTTTTGTTTTTGTCTTTCGGGGGGGGGGGCCCCGGGTTTCTCTCCCCCCCCCCCCCTCCCCCTCATAACCAAGAGGGATTAATAGTAGCAACCCCTGCAAAGTCTTATGCATAAAGTGTTACAAAGTGTTATGCCTTTTGCACAACAATATGAGTGTATTGTCACTTGTTTGTCTTTGATATCGTATCATAGTCGACTGTACATTAAATACTGTACATAAATAAATTACATAATAGGGAACCTGTACTAAGCTACAGTAAAGGTATGTTCACACAAAATTTTTTGCAGGCTGAAAAAATTCTGCTTCAGGATTTTGGTGTGTGTGTGTGTGTGTGTGTGTGTTTTTTTTTTTTTGTTTTTTTACATGATGCAGGTTAGCAAAAACCGCATCAAAAAACCACGTCGGGTCTTATTTCAATGAATTTTTCAAGGCGGAATCCGTCTGAAGATAGGTCATGTTGCTTTTTCCCCTCTAGCTGTAATAACCAGCTAGTGGAAAAAAATCTGTTACTGACTCCCAATGTCATGAATAGGAGGCATTTTTTGAGATTCCACCTCCGAAATCCTCCTGCAAAAAACTCTGTGTGAACATACCCTAAATGTGACAGAATTCTGGGCTAATTAAGGTGCACATGACTCGGTGCCACATTTTTAGGTTTTTGAGGCTAGGGCCCCACGTTCCAAAAGCACAGCATTTTACAGTCCTTGCAAAGTGGATGGGATTCTGGGTAATCTCATCCACACATTGCAGAAAAAAAATCTGCAGTGGAAAAGCTGTGTTTTCAAAATCTATTGCGTTTTTGAAAATCACAGAATGTCAATTATACGTGCGGAAACACTGGCATTTTCCGTATAAGTATAATAGGGGTAGAAAGTTCGCAGAGGAAAACTCTGCGAAATTCGCAATGAAAAACACTGTGGGAAAAAAACATGATGCGTTTCCACCGCATTTTTTTTCCACAGCGTTTTTTTGCTGCGCTTCACTATGTAGGGCCTTAGCCTTAGACATTTTTTGCCCCTCCCACAACAAGGTTTGTGTGGCTTATAAGAAAAGCTTATCAAAAAGTTTGGTGCATAATTCTGCCACAAAAGTTGTGTAGGTGATAAATAAATAAACAAAAGGGTACAGAGATTATCCAAATTTCCATACAGCAAGAGTCACTGTGATTATTTTGATGCATTTAAGACTGGATACTGTGCATTACACTGTCTAAATATTAGGCAGGATTACCAAATTGAATACATCGTTGTAATCAGAAAAATTAAAAATACCTATCTTGCTGGTAAATGGTCCAATATTTATATTTTTTCATATATGGTTTTGCTGTCTACCAGTATGAGTGTGTTAATCCACCCCTACAATGGTATCGATGTCGATGAACCCAGAATGCATGCTTTTGTGGTATTTTTTTCAGACTGCACCTGTACTTTCTATTTGAAGAACACATGCAGCTTGGGAAATTACCACAATTGCATGCAGCCAGGCTGTACCATGTATGATTCAAGCTTTCAACTCCACTGTTTTTCTACACTCTGACTCCGATTGTTTCATTAAAGGGATTGTCCAGGCTAAAATGTTACATATTAATTAGGCCATGAGAGGTGAAAAAAAGGTGCTTCCGATCCTGCAGCTCCACTGTGGTCTTCCGGTGGAAGTACAGGTCGCACGTGACCTCTGAGGCCAATCAGCGGCTTCTGCACTACCTTTGATGTTCCCTTCCTGAAACAGCTGAATGCCCTCTGAAAGGGAATCGGGACGTCACAACCGGTGAGAAATGCCACAGCAAGAAGGCAGCTGAGCTGAAGGACCAAACCGCCCAGTGAGGACACAGGAGCAACAGGTGAGTATGATTTTTTTTTTTTTTACACCTTCCCTGGCTTAAATTTAGCCTGGACAACCTCTTTAATTGCTAGTCTCTCTCTCACCTAACCTTCCTGAGATATTCACAAAAGCAAATATAGCACCACTGGCTTCCACATGAAGCATCTGCCTCTATATCACATCACATGACCTGAATTAGCCAATAGAAGCTTGCAGGTCCTTCGCCTGAAATACAGCATTATTAGAGGATTGCAGCACTTACTATTGTTCTCTGTTATCTGCCGTTATCAGAAGATAGCACTCACATGACTAATATTAACCAAGAGAATCTTGCATGTCTTTCACTCTTAATAGTCACACTCACATACACCATTATCAGAGGACTGCAGCACTCACAATTGTGAGGACAGAACACTGGATCACGTGATCCATATTAACCAATAGAAGCTCAAAGGTACTTTACTCCTAAAGCGTAACTAAACTTTTAAACTAGTTTTCATTTTCTATTAACATTTGGGGAGTTAATAAAGTCTATAAATTATTTCATTACCGAAATATGCCTCCTTGTGGTATAAAATTGTGCCTGAAGCTGGCTCTCTGCTCTGTGTTCCTTTGTTTCTATCTTTGGCACTTCTTTCAGTTGCTATCTGAGATCCATACCATGTCTAGGTTGTTGGAGTATGGGGGTGTGTTGTACGGGATGGTGGTGTGTACTGCAGAGTGTATAGGCAACTGCCTCAATTTACTTTTCCACCACTTTAGATAAATCACCTCCCATTGCATCTTAGGCTTTATTGGCACATATTAAAGGGAATCTGTCAGGGCAATTTGGGACACTAAACCACCCACACGTCCATATGGACCTGGGGTTTAGTGTACCAAATCACCCTGTTATAACGCAATCCATTGCCGCATTAAAAATAAAAAAGCTTTATACTCACCCTGCCGCTGTACTCCACGCTCCTGCACAGTTCTTCAATGAAGCCAGAGGAGTGCACCTCGGCTTCAGTGCGCATGCCCCGCAATTATGCAATGAAGCCGGGGTATCCATCTTTGGCTTCACTGAAGAACAGCGCAGGTGCCGGGAGGCGTGCCAACGAAGGATCTCATGAATAAGCCGGACCGTTCTTACCAAACATTGTCGATCGGACCCTTCTCTAGGTAAGTATAAAGGTTTTTTATTTTTAATGCGCCTGCGGCTTGCATTACAACAGGGCAATCTGGGACACTAAACCCCAGGTCTATAAGGACCTGTGGATGGTTTAGTGTCCCACATTGACCTGACAGATTCCCTTTAAAGTTTTAAGTCATAACTCTTGAAGAGGGGCAGCGATCTCCTGGCTTAGGGTGGCTTCACACCTGCGCTTCAGTCCGTCCGCTGCCAATTCGAGTGAAAATCTCGGGGGAACAGGATTGGCATCGGATATCGACAGGTTAGCGACGCATTGGTTAAAAACCCATTCATTTGAATGGGTTTTTAAAACAATGCGTGGGTGTCCGATTGCACCCTCTGCGCTGCGAATCCTTTTTTTTTCGTCGGAAATAAAGTCGGACATGCAGGACTTCGTGTCCGACGAAAAAAACGGCTTTGCAGCGCAGAGGGTGCAATCGGACACCCGCGCATTGCTTTAAAAACCCATTCAAATGAATGGGTTTTTAACCAATGCGTCGCTAAGCTGTCGGTATCCGATACCAATACCGTTCCCCGAGATTTTCACTCGGATTGGCATTGCACAGACTCAAACGCAGACTCGGCACCAACATTTTATACCCAGTCAACACTGTGTACTTTCTCTAGTGAATAATAATAATAATAATATTTACCAAACAAGCTATGCATTTAATAAATTAAAAACAATATATTAATATTTTATTTATATTAATAATAATAATTATTTTGAATCTGAATTTGGAATCTACACATTTCTAATGACTGTTACTTCACCCAAAACGAATTCCACGACTCCAATTCCATAGCTCAGATATTTGTTTATGCAGTCCCTGCAAGTCTAGTGAATCTTATCTACACCTTGCAGAAAAATACGCACAGGGGAAATACTGCGATTTCCAAAACCGTTGCAATTATGGAAATCGCAGCACGTCAATTATACCTACAGAAACGCTGGTGGTTTCCCTATAGGTATAATTGAAGCATAAAGTCCGCAGAGGAGAACTTTGTGGACTTTCTGTGAAAAGCGCTGCAGCAAAAATTGATTTTTCACTACACCCTGCTACGTGGGGCATTAGCCTAAGTGTCTCTTTGCTAAGCCTTAAACTTTTTCAAAAAATGTTTATTAGATGACTACTGAAGCATAGAATAGTAATGGTTTAAGAATGCCACTGGCTTAAAGGAATAACAGCTGTAAGAAGCAACAAAGGTAAAGATTTCCAGAACTTCATACACACAGCAAATGTCTTTGCTGTTTTGAAATAGTTAATAAACCCACAGTCAACAGATTGTAATTAGCCATAGCTGCCCATTTTAAGCAAATGAGCCTTTGAAAGGGAATTAAATAAGCAATTCATTTACAACAAGGATGGTTTTAATGGAGGTGTGCTTTGTTCTATTTTCTGGGACCTGTAATTAAGTTAGCAATTCTGATTAATTATCATTGAGTTACCATGGGGACTTGAGCCAATTTTTTTTCTCACACTGGCCTAAATATGCATACATTTTAACATGCTTCTCTTTGAAGGTCTATTAATACAATTTCTTTATGTTCAATTTAGTAATGTTGTGGTACCAATAAATCCCTTTGCTTTTAATGTAACACTGTAAGAAAACAGGTACCGCATTTTCATGCAAGGAAAGGGAAAGTGAGTTAGCAATTACTGAGTAAATTATACAAATGTTTGTTTTCTTTTTTGTAACTATCTCTGTAATAGCTACATCAATTTCACCTATAGTCAAAAGACAGACTAATCGCTCAACATATCTTACATTAAATAGGTATAAATGTTCAACTTGATTCTATTAAAAGAGACTATTTGTTTCACCTGGAATAGATGTTCACAGCACTGGTAATATACATACAAGATATGCATCAATTTTATTAGATACAAATTTGGCTAGATGAACAAATTTTAGTTTGATAAATCCCTTGTATAACGGATGTTGAATGGTGAAATTGTCTTTAGATTATATTTTCTTGTCGACTTGTGCTATTTGTTGTTTGCTAGCTGTTCCATCTGTTTTATATTATTAGTGTGTTTATTTTTTTCCTTTTGGCATTGCTTTTTAATTTATTCATCCATATCTGGTCAACCATAATATATTTCTGGAGTTCTGTGTCCAGATAATATAGGATATCAACATCTCTCTCCCTAAAAATCACTAAATATTAATTTTACAATTGCTGCCTACTGGCACCTTTCTATTATAACTAGCATTAACTTTAAAAAAAAAAAAAATTTGCTACAGTAGGTCTTCTGGGACCAGGTAGGCTAGTCACTAGTTAATGGGTTGTTCTTCCTTGGATCACTTTTGCTATTCTGAAGTTGAAAAGTGGCCTCTGTAACCAATGAAGCTTGATAACTAAACAACCACTTACGGAGAAATAAATTTACTTGCACTTACAAAATTCCTCTTTAAGGCTGTGGCCCCACATGGCGGAAACACCACAATTGCCTGCGGCGATAACGCCGCAGAAAAAAACACAGAGTTTTACAGTCACAACAAAGTGGTACAGTCACAGCACACTTTGCAGTAAAAAACATGTTGCAGACCCACAGCAATTTTCAAAACTGTTACAGTTTTGGAAATCGCAGCATGTGAAATATACCTACAGAAATGCCGGTGGTTTCCCTATAGGTATAATTGAAGCAGAAAGACCGCAGAGGAAACCTCTGCAAACTTTCTGTCCAAAGCACTGCAGGAAGGACCGTGATGCGTTGCCATTGCGGTTTTTCCCGCAGTGTTTTTTTTGCTCTCGTGATGCCACGTGGGGCCTTAGCCTAAGGTCAGAGCTCCATGTTTAACATTCCTGCAAAGTGGATGGGATTCGCTAGACATTGCAGAAAAATACGCGCAGTGGAAATGCTGCAATTTCCAAAACTGTTGCATTTTTGGAAATCGCAGCATGTCAATAATACCTACGGAAACACTGGCATTTTCCGTATAGGTATAATGTACAATTAATTGAAGCACAAGGTCCACAGAGGAAAACTCTGAAAAGTGCTGCAGGAAAAACTGCAATGCGTTTCAGCCAGGTTTTGCCCACAGCGCTTTTTCACTGCAGCCCGCTACATGGCGTCTTAGGCTAAGGCCCCACATAGCAAGCCGCAGCCAGAAAAGACAGCGATGGAAACACATTGTGTAGGTATAATTGACACATTTCTGTAGGTATAATTGACATGCAACGATTTACAAAAACGTTTTTGAAATTGCAGCGTTTCCGCTGTGGATATTTTTCTGCAATGTGTGGATGGGATTAGCCAGAATCACAGCATTTTTACAATGTGGGGCCCGGTCTCAAGCTCAAGTCCACAAGCTGCAGAAAAAATATAGCACCTTTTACGCTAAGTTTTTCATTTTTGCTTTCCCCATCCTTTATAAGTTTATGGGAAAAACACTGCTTTTCCTTACCATTTTTTTCTGCAATGTGTGGATGAGATTAAACAAAATCTCATTCTCTTTGCTGGTACTATAAAACATAGCGTTGTTTACTTTTGTGTTTCTGCAACAGCCAAAAACTCTGTTTCCACAATGTGTGGCCTTAGCCTACTGTACACGTTTTTTCAGAGAAGCTGTTTGACGAGGCCATGATGCTCATGCTTGCTTACTCTTCCCTGTGTGGATGACTGGGACTGAGCTCTAATACCAAGCACAGTCCCTATGCTATGTACGGTGCTATGCTTAGTATTCAAAGAAGACGCAGCAGCGCTCACCCTAATGCTGCAGCCTCTCCAACCATGTGACCTGGAGGGGTCCTGGATCCATCAGTTATGTATCACATATTGATGACCTATCCCAAGGACAGGTCATCAATAAAAATGTCTCAGTAAACTTTCTTTTTTTTTTCAGGAGAACTAGTAAATCCCCAATAAACTAAGAGCATACATATATTTTACAAATATTAATATCATAATGTGTTCTTTTTAAGCAATGATTTTGTATCTTTAGTAATATAGTATAATTACAGTACCTAAAAAGATGTACCTTGAAATGATGTGCCCACTTCTGTTATATTACATGCAAATGTCAATAGATTCAGTATAATGTGTGATTATTATAAATAAATTTTTCAGCACTTGTAAGCCTAATGCAAACCTCAGATTGGTACAAAAGTTCTTAGATAACGATGCAAAGGCCCTCTCATCAGAATAATGGCTCTGTCAACAAAAACATTATGATTAATGAGATTTTGGAACAGTGCAGCGGCTTCTTCCCTAGCATTGATTCACTCTAGTGATTTACAGTGTCGTTTACATAAGCAAGATAGACAGTCAATGTCCCCATCTCCACTCACGGGGAACAGAACTATTTTAATAAATACCAGAGTACTGACATTTTAGAAAGAGTCACCCTTTAATTGCTGCTAGCAATACACATGCACTACTCACACAACAATGTATCTGGCACAGTCAAACCCATTAAGTCTGTTTATCTGTTCAGAAAGATTAAAAAAAAAAAACAATTACAGTTTAATTCTTTTTCTTTGCAATGTTTCCTTTACAGATTTTTTTTTTTTTTATATTGAACAAGTGACTTCTTACTTCAGTGATATATTGCACACTTAATATGTTTATGTATAGTTCATATAATCACTAGCCATTAAAGCCTGTGTGCCATAGCAAAATTATTGCCTGCATTAGGCTAAGGCCCCCATATAGCGGGTCGCAGCAAAAAAAGCACAGCTGGAAAAACCGCGGTGGAAACGCATCACGGTTTTTCCTGCAGCGCTTTTCACAGAAAGTTCACAGAGGTTTCCTCTGTGGACTTTCTGCTTCAATTATACCTATAGGGAAACCGCCGGACTTTCTGTAGGTATAACTAACATGCTGCAATTTCCAAAACCACGATGGTTTACAGTGACTGTAAAACACCACATTTTTTTCTGCAGCGTTTATGCCACGTGGGGCCCCAGCCTTAAATAGGGTATGTCACAATTAAGTGTTTAATTTCTTTGGTAGATCTCAGCTGAAGGGAGCACAGAGTTCATAGGAAGGCTGTCTTAGGCTGAGGCCCCACGTGGAAACACAGCTTATTTTGCTGCGATTTTTTTTTTATTTTTTTTTTTTTTTTTTTTGAGCCAAACCTAGTAGTTGCTACCGAAGGGATGGGAAATATCTAGGAAACACTTATATTCTCCCTTATGCTCACTCCATTCCTAGCTTTGACTCAAGGGGAACTAAAGTAGACAACCTCTTTGAACCAGAGTGCTATGTGTCTTAGGTTAAGTTCACACGGCCAAAAATGAAGAGACCTTCCTCTTAATTTTACGCCACTGTATTGGGACATGGGATTGCCATGGCGGAATGCCATTGCAGATCATTCTCTGCTGATTAGGCCCGGATGACTAGACCTAATCGGCAGGGACTCTCAATCCGTGGCAACATCTAGCAGGATGCTGATTTTTTATTTTTTTTTCCGCATCCTGCTGCAATTTCTGCCTCCCATTGAAAACAATGGGAGACAGATTTAGGGCGGAATCTGCCATGGATACGGGGGCGGAATCCGCTCTCAAATTCATGGCAGATTCCTCCATGTGAACGTATCCTTAGTGTCACTCTACACATAGGGTTTGTTTGCAGTCTGTAGCCACAGAGTTACATAGGAAGTGTACTCTTTGAAGGATAGAGTTTCAAAATGAAAACTGTTTGCAATGTTGATAAGTAAGTAGGAGAGTCACTTCCTCAAATTGTTTGCTATGTTGCTTCATTTTTATTTTAATTTAGATGCATTGGAGCAGTAAAAAATATTTGCAAAAGAGTATACAGTTATGGCTATATCCACATGACTTTGGTGTGTGTTTGGTGAGATTGTACAGTTCATATGTCTGCCATAGACTGCTGTTAAAAATAGTTACAGTAATACCTCGTACATTCGTGAGGTTAGGGTCCAGAACCGGTCGCGGATCGCGAGGAATCGCGAATGTTTGGTACAAGCAATTAGAAGTGCTTACAATGCCGATTTCTAATGTTTAACCCCTAAATATCAATAAACTTTACCCTACAGTACTGTACAGTATACTAAAGTATACTACAGTACTGTATATTAATACATTCATTCATTTTTCTTATACACTCACAGTAAAATGAAACTAATTACCGGTACGTAACGAACAGGACGCTACTACCCAATAGCGAAGGTGTTTTTTTTTTTTTAAATTTCACAGATCTGAGAAAAAAGAGCAAAATCTATATATGTTAGTTGCCAAAAAAATATCGCGAATCTGTGAATTCGCAAATTCGGAAACGCGAGTGTACAAGGTATTACTGTATTCTTTTGCCTTATATTGTCTTTTAAAGTCTACAGACACATCTGTCTATATGACATTTTCTCGACATATACACTGACAGTGCACATCAAATGTGGTGTGAATTAGGTTTTTAAGACAGTCTTTACAGTAAAGTGCCTGAACACATATAACTTACACAAATGTCAGGGCAGAACAATCCAGAATGATTCAAATTCTTCTCATATTTATCCTGGTGGAATAAAAGAAAGGTCTTAATTTTTAGTCCAGCTTGGTAATGTTAAATGGCTATAAAAACAAAGACTTTCTCATTTTAAAAGAAAAATCTATTTAATAGTTGTTAAGAAAGTTTAAAATGTTGTAATGACTTTTCTTCATATCTATAGACACCATCTGGTTTAGGTTTTTATTTGAATATATAATTATGTTGCATAACATAATCTTTTTTTCTCTGATAAATATGTTTCACATTTCTCGAAAACAAATACATCAAACTACAATCAGTTTTATAATTAGTTGTTTTCATGAAACAGTCCATTTGGCAAGTGTATTGTAAAATATCCATTAATTAGATAACTAATTAATTCTTACCAAGGAGCTAATTGATAAATATTAAAGACCCTGCCTTGTCTAAAAGACAGTTTAATACATCTAAATTGCATTGAGTTGTAGTATACTGTAGTTTGAAGTTTTTGTTTGCAGATGAATGTCCTTTAACCCCTAATCCTAGATTCACACTAGTGTCGGCTTTCATAATGTCCAACAACAGATAGCCAGACCGCTACAACAGCAGTCACATACGAAGACCAACGAACCCCAATAAACTATAATAGGATTGGTCAGTTGTCCATTCTTAAACTGAAACCATCAGACTTGCATGACTTTTTTGTATGGTGAATTTTGACGCACACTGTGACAGTCTCCAAATGATGACTCCAACGCAGATGTAAATGTGGACTTAAAATGTCATAATGCATGGGTCATTTTGGGGCTCAAGGACTAGCTTTGCTTTTGTTTGTTTCTTCTTGTCATTCCTCTTGCTTTGTGTGAGAAATGTTGCACTTTTGGTTTCTACAATTTTGATGTATGTATACATTAACATTTTACCTTTTGTCAGGTTATTTCATGGATTTATACAAAAAACTACAATTTTACCATTTTTATAAAACTATGACTGATGCAAACATGGGTATAATATATACAGACGTGGACAAAATTGTTGGTACCCCTCGTTTAATGAAAGAAAAACCCACAATGGTTACAGAAATAATTTGAATCTGGCAAAACTGGAATTTGCCAAACTACATGTTGACAAGCCACAAAGCTTCTGGGTGAATGTCCTATGGACAGATGAGATAAAAATCGAAACTTTTGGCAAGGCACATCAGCTCTATGTTCACAGATGGAAAACTTAGCATATCTTGAAAAGAACACTGTCCCTACTGTGAAACATGGAGGAGGCTCTGTTATGTTCTGGGGCTGCTTTGCTGCATCTGGCACAGGGTGTCTTGAATCTGGACAAAGTACAATGAAATCTCAAGATTATCAAGGGATTCTAGAGAGAAATGTGCTGCCCAGTGTCAGAAAACTTGGTCTAAGTCGCAGGTCATGGGTCTTGCAACAGGATAATGACCCAAAACACACAGCAAAAATACCCAAGAATGGCTAAGAGGAAAACATTGGACTATTCTCAAGTGGCCTTCTATAAGCACTACCCTAAAACCTATTGAGCATCTTTGGAAGGAGCTGAAACATGCCGTCTGGAAAAGGCACCCTTCAAAGCCGAGACAACTTGAGCACTTTGCTCATGAGGAGTGGGCCAAAATACGTGTTGAGAGGTGCAGAAGTCTCATTGACAGTTACAGGAATCGTTTGATTGCAGTGATTGCCTCAAAAGGTTGTGCAACAAAATATTAAGTTAAGGGTACCATCATTTCTGTCCAGGCCTGTTTCATGAGTTTTCTTTTTTTTAAAAATTCTGTTGAAGCATGGTTGAAAAGCAATGTCTGACGTTCATTTTCATAGAATTTTTATATATTATTACTTTTGTCAGATTCAAGTTATTTATGTGACCATTGTGGGTTTTTCTTTCATGAAACGAAGGGTACCAACAATTCTGTCCACGTGTGTATAGACATATTGAAAATAGAGATGAGCGAAGTATTCAAAAGTTCGATTCGGTAACTTTACCGAATTTCGTGATATGATTCTATTCGATCCGAATTAAATCACGGCGAATCGCGTAACAAAAACAGCTTTTTATTGGCTGCAGAGAGCCGGGGTGGGCGTCAAAATGGCGGAACCCCTTGGATGCCGCGGTCATGTTTGACTGCGGCATCCAAGATGTAAAAAAACAAAAACCCAATCGGTTATGGAGCATTGTGTTAGCTGTCAGTTACAGCTAACACCCTGCTCCATAACCGATCGGGGGATTTAACACCTTGGATGCAGCAGTCAAACATGCCATGTGCGCTCGCAAAGGGGTTAAAGGGATGTGAAATCACAGGGCTGGCTGCTGATTGGCTGCACGCATGGCATTGTGGGGGATCCCGCGTTCCCAGAGTTCCTTGCCCCATGTCCTACTATGTACAGCAACTATTTTGAACTAAATGCAAATCATTATCACGAAGCGTGAGGAAATTCAGATTCGATGTGAATCGAATTTTTCCAGAAATTCGGATCGAATTCCACTTCTGCAGCTTCAATTCGCTCATCTTTAATTGAAAATATTGATTGCTACTGTCATTGACATACCAAATATGTGGGGTTATTTTATGTTACATGGAATTTATTATATAAAATGTATTTTATTTAAATAAAATGTTCTTTATATTTTCCCTGTATATTTTATTTGTTTTAATTAACAACATAGTGACATGCTTCAGCATTCTTATGTACATGAGATCCATTCTGTCAATTAGTATATGCTACTGAGATCTGCAATCACAATCCTCCATTTGTACGGTACTGCTAGCATTTTAGATTGCAGCTCTGAAAAGACAGTAAAAAACAAAAAAACAATGCTTTCTTCAATGCTGTGGATATGGCAGGAATAGTAATCCTTTAATAGTCCCACCACGGGGAAATTTGGTGTGTTAGAGCAGCAGGGATATGCAATGCAAGATAAGAAATACAAATACACATACAATATATACAAAAACGTTTCAAGGTAGAGGCATTGCATTGGTAGTAGACAGACAGAAAGGTACAGGTAAAGAAGTAACGGGGGGAGGGGGGCATATCATAACAGAAGAAATTTCAGTTCTCTGTGTGGAATGATCTCCGCTTAGGTCGGTGTTGGTTGTACAGCCTGACTGCAGCGGAGAGGAAAGACTCCTTCTAACACTTAAGGTGAAATAGTTGGTCACTGACAGTACTGCCCAGTGCTATCACGGTCTCATGCATGGGATGGGAGTTATTCTCCCGCATGGAGCTCACCACGGACAGTATCCTTCTGTCATCCACCACCTGCACTAGGTCCAGGGGGCTCCCCAGGACAGAGCTGGTCCTTCTAATCAGCTTGTCCAGGTTTACTTCTGACCCTGGTCGATATCCTGCTCCCCCAGCAGGCCACTCCGAAGAAGATTGCTGACGCCACTACCAAGTTGAAAAAGTCCTAAGAAGTGCCCCCTGGACTCCAAAGGCTCTCAGCCTCCTAAGCAGGTAGAGCCTGCTGTGGCCCTTCCTGTACAGGGCCTCCATGTGATTTTCCCAGTCCAGCTTATTAAGGAGCACACCCAGGTACTTATAGATGTTGACAATTTTGATGCTTGTCCCCTGGATGTCCACTGGTTTAGGAGGGCATCTGCATTTTTGAAAATTCACCACCATCTCCTTGGTCTTCCCAGCGTTAATCCTCAGGTGGTTCCGCTGGCACCAGTTCACAAAATCCCGGTTCAGTTCTCTGTACTACCTGTCATCTTTGTCTGTAATGAGGCCTACTATTCAGAGTCATCAGATGAGTTGCACCTAAAATCAGCAGTGTACAATGTGAAAAAGGAAAGGGGCAAGAACTGTACCCTGGGGTGCCCCCCGTATTACAGATCACAGTATCTGACACACAGTCCTGGGCTCTCACATACTGAGGTCGATTTGTGAGGTAGTCTAAGATCCAATTGGAGAGGTGGTGGTCCACTCCAGCAAGGGCCAGCTTGTCTCTCAGTAACCCCGGCTGTATGGTGTTAAAAGCACTGGAGAAATCAAAGAACATTATTCTCACAGTGTTCCCTGGTTTCTCCAGGTGAGAAAGGGTTCTGTGCAGAAGGTGGATGATGGCATCATCCACCCCAATGCCCAGCCTATAAGCAAACTGGAGAGGGTCCATAGCCGGGCTCACTAGAGGGCGGAGATGTGTGAGAAACAATCTCTCTAAGACATTCATCAGGTGGGATGTCAATGCTTCAGGTCTGTAGTTGAGGTCCATAGGATGAGGTTTCTTTGGAACCGGTACCACACAAGAAGATTTCCACAGAACAGGTATTATTTTCGTGCGACAGACTCATGTTAAACGTATATGTAATAATACCACACAGGTAATCCCCACAAGTCTTAATTAGCATTGCACTTATGCCATTTGGCCCTGCAGCCCTCTCATCTTTGATCTTTTTCAGCTCCCTTCTCACATGGGCACACGTGAAGGTCAGTCTGTGGTCAGATGAAGACAACAGATTGCTGGATTTACTGGTCTGGTGAGAAGTAGCTGCAGGAGGTGAAGTCAGTGTGGTAAGGGGAACTGAAAGACATGCTGGGGTGGGAGGAGCTGGTGTGAGATCAAATCTATTGAAGAATAGATTTAGTTCATTAAGCCAAATAACATCGGCTTCCACTTGGGAGTCAGACTGTCTGTAACCCAAGATTGACTTAAAACCCTTCCAAACTGCACTTATCTTTTCTTTTTCATTTACTTTTCTATTTGTTTCTTATAATTGGCTTTTTCCTGCCTGATTTGACGTCTGAGCTCATTTTGTACCTCCCTCAGCCCCACCTTATCTCTTGCCTTGAATGCCATCTTTTTCTCCTTAAGAAGTGTTTTTATGTCAGAATTAATCCATGGTTTGTTGTTGGAGAAGCACCTCGCCACTTTTGTGGGTACTGTGTTGTCCACACAAAAATTAATATAGTCTGTTATGCAGTGTGTGAGTCCTTCAATATCTTCTCCATAAGAATCCTGCAGCACTTCCCATGCGGTTGTGTCAAAACAGTCCCTCAGAGTCTCATCACTCTCTTTGGACCATATCCTCACTGTGCGGGTGACAGCTGGTTCCCTACGTACAAGTGGCTTGTACACAGGTCGGGGATGCACTAGGTTGTGATCCAATCTTCCCAGGGGTGGTAGGGCTGATGAGTTATATGCCTCCCTCGCATTAGCAAAGAACAAGTCCAGTGTTTTGTTATCTCTTGTGTGGCAGGTTACATACTGTGTGAAACTGGGCAGTGTGGATAATGGAGAGACATGGTTTGAAGTTTCCAGACGTAAGGAGAGCCTGGGGGTGCAGCGACTCCAGCTGGCTCACCATGGCTTGTAGGACCTCACAGGCAGTGTCAGCTTTCGCAGAGGGGGGACATATGCAGCTATCACCATGACCTGCTATAGTTCCCTCGGTAGATAAAAAGGTCTTATGCTCACAGCTAATAGTTCAATGTCCTTACAGCAAGTTTGCTCCTTAATGACAATGTCAATCACAAATATTGCCAGCCTTCCTCCTTTCCTCTTACTGCTCTCCCTTGTCCTGTCCACCCAAAGGAGTTTAAAGCCATCCAAGGAGACAAGTGTGCCTGGAGTAGACAAAAGAATCCTGGCCACAAGCAGGATCTGCAGACACAATAGTTCCCATTGACAGAACAACAAAACAAACAAAAAGTTTTGCAAAAGTCCAAGTCCTCATATGGTTCTTCAAAGTGCAATGCCCCTTATGTAGAGTGATAAGACCAAAACAAAGAAAGGAAAGGAGAAAACTCGAGGTGAGCAGGAACTGCTGTAACAGGCTGCCACTCCAGTGGCACCATCTTGGAAAAAAAAAATAATCTAGGAATGGGCTGAAAGCACAGAATAGGTGCAAATGTTTCCATTATACTTTTTCTCTGTGTATCCTGCACTCCTACATAGAGCTGTGTATTACAGCCCTGCACCTGCTGCTGACCTTACAAGTGTGGATTTTTTTTTTTTGCATTATATGGATAATATGAAATTAAACTTGCTGGTACATCAGTGAAAAACTGATCATTTTGGTTTTAAATTTCTTATACTTTTTTACTGTCATTTTCACAAATCCATAGACTTTAATGGAGCTATGTGTTTTGCAAAAAGGACCAAAACAGGGTATGTCACCACTGTTTTTCCATGAACCAACATGGATCTTTGTGCCGTCCAAAATAAATTCAGATGGCTTATGGATGTGAAAAGCAGATATATGAATAAGGCCTAATGGAGAGGACACAAGTATTGGGTCCCGAGACAGTAGTTTTAGGTCTTATTCTCATGTCAGTGTTTTGTAGTGGTTGTAAGCCAAAGCAATGAGTGCATGATACACAGAGATAAAGTATAATGGAAACATTTGCACCTATTATGTGCTTTCAATCCACTCCTGGATTTGACTTTTAATTACTGATGCAAAGCAGTAAATAAAGCTTTACCAATGTCCTCTATGTATGTTCCTATCCTAACAATTGGTTAAAATGACAACTATACTATCCTAATATAGCAAGTGAGTATCAAAGCATGGCTCTATATTAAAATTTCTCCATGACTCTGTAGGTCCTAACCTTTGCCCTGGTGATTATAGTAAGCAATGCACCTTCTGCTGTTATACTATACTTAATTTTTCTTACAGAATGTGTAACTGATGACTTTAACAGTAGCATGGTATGAAATTGGAATACTGTCCACAAGCCCTACTGCACCATGACATTAAATATAATAAATCTGATGACAGGTTTCCTTTAAGTGAATGACTCCCAACTGTCCATTCTTATATGTCACATAAATGACATCCGCCTGTAGTTGTATAGTGTGAACAAGTATGAATATGAAATCTAATTTTTATTTCACAGTTGTAAACATTAATCAACAGCATAGCTTAATAACATAGACAGGATAGCAGACAATACAAAAGGAACACACCTACAGACACTTACAAAAATGACATGTAAAGTGCCTTCTCAAAATCCTATCTATTAAATAATACCATGATTAACCATGGACTGTAGGAATGCAAATGAAGTATAAGGCTATAACAAGCCATTTTGCATCACACAAAAATCTAATGAAAAACATAAGCTAGGTTCACACTAGCACTGGGCTCTCCGCCAGGGGACCCGAACAACGGATAGCCCGTCCGCTAAAACAATGGTTAACAGTGGAGCCCATGAACCCTCCATGCAGGACTTTTCTTTGCTGATTTTAGGCAGAATCTGCGGAGACTGCGATGCAAATTTGAACATAGCCATACTCATACTAAAGACAAAGTGAGGCTGAGGCCAGATGTTGCAGAAAAGTTGTGTTTATCATTGCAGATTTCGCTGATATTTTTTGTGCCCAGGTCCAGAGGCTTCAAAAGGAATAGGAAATTTAAAGGATGATCTTATACTTTCTGTTCTACTAAATCCAGCCCTGGCTTTGGCTAAAAAAAAAAATAAAAATAAAAAAAAAATCTGTAACAGCAAAATCTGCAACAAATATATCTTTTTCCACTTGTGTCTTACTGCCTTTGGTGTAAGCATCTATTTGGTTAAAGGGGTTTTCAAGGTTTTTAAAATTGATGGTCTATTCTTTAGGTGCGCTCGAAAAATAAAAACTGCGCTGTGATCGGTTGTTATGGGCAAAAACACTGCTGTAATAAGACAGTTTTCATAATTCTTTCCTACCTACAGTGGTAAGCACTTTACTATATAAAATGAATTCCTTGATCATATTTGTTCCTGAATCTAATAATTTAAAATGCAACCAAAATAGTCCCATAACTTAATAGTATATAGTAGCAGTAATGTTTTTAGTGGGTTTTCCAGGGAAGCAAAAGCAGATCCTTCAGAGAATCTAGCAAATCCTTATACAAACTACTACTATTGACTTATACATTAATATGTCATAAGGAATATAGGGGCACAAGCATCCATGCATTAGATTGGCCGGTATTGTGCCAATACTGTAGTACCTGTGAAGACCATATTAGTAGTCTAGATCCCATATTGGGACTTAAAAGGAGTCTAGCAACCCTGGAAAGCATATTCAACTGCTTCTATGTTATAGAGCACATTGCAGTGATAAAGAGTACCCTGAGGTAGTTGGTGCACTGGGACAGGGGCGCACCGCTAATGAGGCGAGGTGAGGCGGCCGCCTCGGGCAGCACTGCCCGGGGGGCGGCATTTTACTATTTAATGTAAACCAGCCCAGGACAGGCCGCTTTAAAAAAAAAAAAAAAAAAAAAAAAACAGAGCTGAGCGCGGCCTGTCCTGGGCTGGTTTACAAGACGTCGCATCTCAGCGCAGGCGGCGATACAATGACGTCATCACGCCGCCTACGCTGAGACACAGACGTCACGGACAAGAGGAGGAGGCGGCGGCTGCATCAAGGCATCGCAGGTGAGTATAGCTTTTTTTTTATCTATATAAATAGGCCGTAACCTGTTGGAGCATCCCCGGCAGGTCAGGGCCTATTTATTTACCTACCCCATATCTGCTCGTGGCCGCCCCCCGCTTCCCCTTCTGCTATGGGCCGCAGAAAGGGAAGCGGATGCCGCTGTGAGCGGCCGCGGGCATCTGTAAGTTAGGCCGCAAATACTACTATTATTATACTCCGGGGTCTATTCAGACCCCGGAGTATAATAATCGGAGGCCTAGGGTTGGTGAGGGAACATAAAAAACAGTGTTACTCACCTCCTGCGATCTGATGTAACTCCGAGCAGGCTTGAGGCCTCTGGTAAAGTCATCAGGTCGCGTTGCCGGCCTGATCACGTGACGTGTGTGCGCAATTAAACAGGGCCGAAAGCTGCAAGGAGTGCACCGGTGTCCAGGATAGGTAAGTAACTCTGGTTTTATGTTTATATTCTCCCCTGGGTCTCCAATCATTATACTCTGGGGTCTGAAAAGACCCCAGAGTATAATAATAGTTCATGGGTCAGCCACTATGGGGCATAATACCCTGTGCAGGGACCACTGTAGAGCATAATACCCTGTGCAGGGGCCACTCTGGAGCATAATACAAGTGCAGGGGCCACTATAGAGCATAATACCGAGTGCAGGGGCCACTATAGAGCATAATACAAGTGCAGGGGCCACTATGGAGCATAATACCAGTGCAAGGGCCACTATGGAGGATAATACCAGTGCAGGGGCCACTATGGCGCATAATACCAGTGCAGGGGCCAATATGGGGCATAAAACTGTGTGCAGGAGTTGCTGCGGAACATAATACCGTGTGCAGTGGCCAATGTGGGGCATAATACCCTGTGCAGGGGCCACTATGGAGCATAATACTGTGTGCAGGGGCCGCTGCGAGGCATAATACAGTGTGCAGGGGCCGCTGCGGGCCATAACACTGTGTAATACTGTGTGCAGGGGCTGCTGTGAAACATTATCGTGTGTGTAAATGGGGTGCTATAAACATGGGCTATGGCACCTGTTTATATTATACGCTGTCTGTTTATAGTGACCGTGTGATGTAATTGTAGCCTTGTCACATACTGTAGACATGTACAGGATGAGGCTGCAGTTACATTACATGGCCGCTATGAGATGAATGACACTATGTAAACAGAGAAGCGGTCACGGCGCTTACACAGGTACCATTCAAACAGCTGATCAGTGGGGGTCCTGGGTTTTTGAACCCCACTGATTAGTTTATTAATGACCTGGAAAACCTTTTAATTAGTTAACACCTGGGGTATTATTAATAAGGGGCACTATTTATACAGGGTACACACGGACATTATTAATATAAAGATGCACTTGGGGGTATTATTCATTATGGGGGGGGTTATATCATATATTTTATAATTGGAGGTAGCAGCAGGATGGGGGCTTTGTGTAGGTGAGGACAATGTGGGTTGGATGCCTGGAAAAGTGAGGAGCCAAAGATGTCTGTGTTGCAAACTTTACAGAGACAAGTCACAGCTGGAAGAAGTGGTCATGGCGGTCCAGAGGGAAGAGAAGGGAAATGTGACCGATTAGTCAGAGATGTCACCTGTAAGTCACAGAATGTTACTGCACTGTATTCACCTAAATGATAGAGGATAAATACCTGAGTGATGGGGGTCTGTCTGCTGAGACCCCACTGAGCCTGAGAATTGGGTTTTTCCCCCCACTAGGTGGGAATTCAGCCTGACCGCAGCCATATATATAGGTGTGTCACTTGGTGGATGGACGAACCCGCGTGGCTCTCATTCACTTCAATGGGAGTGCCAAAGATACCCGAAGTCCAGTACTCAGCTATCTGCGGCGCTCCTATTATAGAGAATGGGGGCCACGTGGGCTCGTCCATCCACCAAGTAGAAGATATGTGAAGTTACTTTCATCGTTAATGCCATGTTGTTGATCTGATACTGAAGTAATACAGGAAGAAGAATTCTTAAAAACTGTTTTATAACTTTGTGTATTGTGTATATTGTGCGACGATAACAGTGTGTTAAACTAGTAGCATGGAAACTCAGTTTTTTTTTTTGTTTTTTTTTTTTGGGGGGGGGGGCGTCTTTCTATAGTCCGCCTCAGGCAGCAAAGAGGCTAGGTTCACCACTGCACTGGGAGCAGATGTTCCATTCCCTCAAGCTCTTCTCTTGCCTCTCAGACCCCTACCATCTCCTTCTTGTAACACTCTGTTTAATGAGTTTATCCTCCCACTGCTATGACATCACCCAACCTATTTAAGCAGTATAAGCACTGCTCCAGGGAGCTGAAGCCCCACCCTCAGTGCAGCAACTGCCTTATTTACCTAAGACTTCAAAGTTGTTTTTCTTCAAATCGACAAAAGTGATATACATAACAAAGATATGATATCACTGTAACGTACTCTGTAGCATGGTGGTAGCAATTCAATGCTTGGAGAGACTCCCTTTAATATTTGTATTACCCAGTATACTTTACCAATGCCAGAAAACTTGTTCAAGAACCCCAGAGAGTACTCAGACAACCAGTGTAAAGACCAGGGCTCTCATAATCATACAGTGATGGATAAATCTTGTATTACATTTTTCTTTTCATTTCTTGTTCCGTTCTTTGTCTCCTGCTAATTAAACATTTTGTTCCTTTTAGTTCTCTCTAGGAATACTTTAATTCACAATATTAATTATGTGCCTTAGTACAACCTATGTTAGCTATTTTAGAGCTCTTTGTCTACCCCCTTCACTCCATATTCGTCTTAGTAAATTTTGGAAATGAAAGAGTTTCATGTATTCTTGATGTTATTCTTATGCATATGGTGTCAGATGTTAATGCTCTGCCTTGATTGACAGGTAATCAGCAGATATTTGTACTTGAAAAAAACACACAGAGGATGAATAACTCTGTAATTTTATTTCTTTGTGATCCTGCTGTGTGGGAAGCCTGGAAATTAGCAATCAGTAAGGTCAACTGCGAGCCGGTAAAGTGAGCTGTTATGCAGTTTAACATACTGATAAGTCTGCATGTAGATGGGGATGATCTCAGAGCAAGATATTCCAGTAACACTTCAGTTGCTTGTGAGAATTGAGTATGTATGTCTGTTGCAAACAACCGAGTAAAATAATTGGCATCAGAACAGTGTATGTCAATTAAAATTCATTTTGACATATTTATGTTTTTGGTTCCTAAGTTGCTCTAATATTTTAAACACTGACATTGAGACTGTTACTGCTACAATGTCTGAACAAATCTTTTGGTAAAAAATAAATGCACAAATTAAGCATTTAATGATATAGACATTTTTGCTTAATTCTTAGCAAACATGCCCTATATCTACAGATGCATCTGAATAAATTAGAATATCTTTGAAACGTTCATTCATTTCAGTAATTAAATAAAAAAGTGACCTCCTATATTTTCTAGATTCTTTACACACTATGTTCTATTTCAAGCGTTTTATTTCTGTAACAGATTTGGGTTCTCATTACCTGTAATCCATAAACAAAGAAAATTAGAATATTGTAAAAAAAAGTTCAGTATTGTAAATTCAGTGTGTCACGGTTTCCTAAGCCTTTAAATGGTCTCTCAGTCTGGTTCAGTAGGACACACAATCATGGAAGACTGCTGATTATAATTCATAATTATGAATTGAATTACTGAAATGAATGTTTCAAAGATATTCTAATTTATTGAGATGCTCCTGTATCTATAGTTGCACATTGCATGAAATTACAGATGCAGATACAACTGTTCCACTTTACAGAACAGAGCACTACAGTAATACGATATACAGGACATCTTAAAATTAACTTATTTAACTTAAATTATATTCTTTTATAAACTGCAATTAATATATAGTTTTCAGGAAGTACATTGTACATTGCTAGCCTATTCTTAGGATAGGACACTACTTTGTCATTATGTATATCTGATCCCTTAGGACCACAAATGATTATCAGAATGTAGCGGCCGCATTGTTTCTGTGTACAGATGTATCCTGCCTTACCTGTCCTCTTGATTGGACATATTCACATATTTGTGTCAGAAGTTAAGCTGCTTCCTCAGCGCATGGTTTTGTGACAAGTTATCACAAAGTTAGATACTATAGGAAGAGGGAGGAGGCTGTATTCCTCCTGCAACTGGTGCTAAATGTACCAGCCCAGTTACAAGGGAAAATAGCCTCCCCCACAAAAAAAGTGATCAGATGTCCCCAAAAGTCTATTATGACCTTATGGGGGACACAATGTAAAAAAAAATAAAATAAAAAAAAAATAGAAAAGTTAAAAAAAAAGTAAATAAAATAATAAAATATGCCAATAAAACGCCATTATTAAAGGTTATAGCCCCACCAAGGACGACACCATACAAAATAAAAATTACCGTAATGGAGAGGAAAAACTATTTCATAAAGTTTTTTAGTAGCACTTTGTGTTATTAAATAAAAAAAAACAAATAAAGTGAAAAACGGACATGTTTTCCCTACTCTTTTATTTATATTTTCCTGGATATAAAAAAATTAAAACACATGCAAAAATAAAAACATAAACATAAAACCTTATGTGTCACCAAAAAAAGACGCAGAAATTAGTTGAATAATGCATATGATAAAAAAGTTACAGCCCTCAAAACTGCACATACAGTAGAAGAAAACCCGAAAATGTGTCTGGTTCTGGACCAGAAATTTTCCTGGTACTGAAGTGGTTAAATCAATACAAAATATTAATAAATATAAAAATGGGGAAAAAAAGTCATAAGTATGGTTGCTACAAGAACAATATCCTCCCAAAAATCAAGAAACTTGATCCAGATGGCGGAGATCCTGCATTCACATACAATACACGATAACAGCCTCACTAACCACTTCCAGACCGCCCATTGGATTTTTACGTCCGGTGAGTGGTTGTCTAGATCTGCTAGGATGTACCGGCAGGTCCAAGCAGTTTTCAGCAGCTGCACGAAATTGTGCAGCTGCTGAAACGGGGAGTCTGCTGTAACTACAGCTGGAGCTCCCATAGAGAAGGCACGGAAGGTTTATTACCTTCCGTGCCTTCCAGATCGCTGTGTGCAGTCAATGAGCACTGTATAAACAGCTATAGGCACCGCCATTATGCGGCTCCCCTCTGACCTGTCGGTCACGTGATCTGCTGTCTGCTGGGATCATAGCCTGGTAGAGCTGCTGGGTCCTACAGGACCCAGATCAGCTCTGTAGTTATGGGAAGGAGGCTGTATTCCTCCTGTAACTGGAGCTAAATGTTCCAGCCACAGTTACAGGAGAAATCAGCCTCCCCCACAAAAAAAGTGATCAGAAGTCCCCAAAGATCTATTATAACCTTATGGGGACACAATGTTTAGAAAAGTAAATAAATAAATAAATAAATAAATACATAAAATAATTAAAAAAATTAAATAAAATAATACGTCAATAACACACCCTTATTACAGGTTCTAGAACCAACCCCTGACGACTCCATGCAAAATAAAAATAATTTTTAGGAAAAACTATTTTATAAAGTTTTTTAGTAGCACTTTGTGCTATTAAAAAAAAAAAAAGAAAAGTGAAAAACAGACATGCTTTCCCTCCCCTTTTGTTTATATTTTCCCGGATATAAAACAAATTAAAACACATACAAAGATTAAAACAACATAAAAAATAAAGCCCTATGTGTCACCGAAAAAAGATGCAGAAATTAGTTGAATAACCCAAATGATAGAAATGTTATAGCCCTCAAAACGGAACATGCAAAAAACCCGAAAATGTGTCTGGTCCTGAACCACAGATTGGCTCAGTAGGAAAGTGGTTAAGGAGTTTCTGCTTGGTCTCTGAGTTCATGTGAATATTTTCTCCATGCTTTTCAAATGGTAGATGTCATTTGTTTGACTTGTTCTACTATTACAGCAATATTGGGATCCAGATATTTAAAGAAAATGTAAATAAATCCTAACAACATGAACTGATTCGCTCATCTCTATATATTATCCTCTTTGTGGTTATGTGTGGCCCAGTGAGGAACAGTGAGTTGTAGTCTTTGCTTTTGATAGCATGTTGTCATGATTAGCTGGTTGCAAAACAAATTGGAATATTTAACCAAATTACAGACCAGTTTAGCGTGGACATATTTGTACACCACAACCATATTGTTGCATATTCATGCATAGTGGGTTAGTACTTATGTGTCTGGCACTATGGTTCAGTGCTATTCAACCAAATTGAGTTGAAAGTTCAAGTTGAAACCAAGTTGAGTTCAAGTTGCAATCCCATGCACAGGTGGAAAAGAGCTGCTGTGCCTACATAAACACTTAAGTGGCCATGTTGCTCCATTGTCTCTTCATTCTTTTGATCTGTGGAGGTTCCATGAGCCTAAGGATAGGGCACCAATGTACAATATAGTACTTCAAAAGCCATTTTATTTTCATTTCAGCAAACATAAGTACTATGTTATCACTTTTCTTGTTATATATAATGTTCTACTATGGGATCAGTTGATTAAAATAACAACTTTAGAATGCCAAAATAATACTATACGCTGAAGCAAATAAGTATTTATGATGACAAAAATGAAAAATGCCAAACACAACTGATGGCCAAATATTGAAATTGAGAAGAAAATTGATGGATATATAAAATATATGCTACAGCACTACTTTTTGATTAGAATATAAATAATTTCATATTCAAAGCTACATAATCTTAGTTTTCTACAATGACTATTGCTTGCTTATTCTCAGCAAGTTGTCTTTAGAGCCACATGATATCCCAAGATATCTCAAAAATAAAAGTTCTGTGACTGGGACACCTAATAAATAGAGAAATGTGAGGTCCCTTGTCCCTGTTCTGACAGATAAGTTACTGCTATGGGGACCCAGTTAGTAGACCATCTTGGTCATACACACTGTATTCTAGAGATCTACATAAAAACAAATTTTGTCCCCATGCTGTTAATAAAAATTGCAGCATGTTAATTATTGCTATGGCCCCTCTGACAAGGTGGAATTTGCCACCAATTTTGGGGCATTTTCCACTGTGATTCTGCCTCCCACTGTTTTCAATAGGAGGTAGCGATCGGAGCAGGACTATGAAAATATAAGTGTCCTGCTCAATCTTGCTGTAGATTCCACAGCTCAAGACTCGCTGCTAATTTGGCCAAATCATCTGGGCCTAATCAGCAGTGGAAAGCTGCAGCAGAATACCGATGCTCTTCATCTGCATTATCCCATATGGAGCCAAGGGCCTGAAAAAAGAGGAATCCGAAATGGATATGTGCCTCAAATTCCTCTTTATTTTCCTTCTTGTGAACCTATGGGTTCCACCATTGGCTTTCAGCCTTTACAAAGCAAGACTTGAAAGCTGCTATGACCACAGAAAAACCTGTAGTGAGCTGCAGCAAAAAGCATGTTTGTCTATATTTGAAAACGTTTAATTAGTTTCATTTAATTTTATTATAGAAAAAAGTATTCCATATTAAAACAAAGTGCAAGATTCCCACGCAAGTCATAGTACAGCATATAGAAAAAAAAAAAAAAAACTGGGAAGGGGATAAGAGGGAAAAGGGGATACAGAAAAACAAATTGGGCGAAGGGGGGGACGGACCAAGGGAGAAATACCATAAATCAGACTTAGCAAATGTACTGGATCATAAATAAGAGGTTTAATGTGTTAAAGGGACAATATAAATTAATAAGCCATATCTCAATAGAATACATAAATCTATGAGGAGAAAATTCTCAAACCCTGTGGGGCAGCATAATCCAACCAAGGGTGCAAAATTGCTCATATTTTTCTGTTTGAGTAGCCTCAATTCTTAAAGCATAACAAGGTAGATCCAATCTATTACCGCTGAAAGAAACTGTAGTGGATCAACACTGTTATGCAACATGAATGGAAGATGCCATAGTGATCAATTGGAACACCCGATTATTAACACTGTTGGGTCTGTCCCCTAGTAAAAGGATTGAAGGTATCAATCAGATTTGTTTATGAAAGCATAGCAGTTAACAAATATTGATGCTATGCCAAGAATAATGTACAGGGGACAGGTGCATCAGATGTGCCACATATCACCAAGAACCACTGAATTCTTCCAAACCCTATAACTTTTCTGTTCACAGAACCATATGAGGGCTTAATGTTTGCGGGACAAATTGTTCTTAATGAAGGCACCATTTATTATTCAGGACAATGTACTGAGAATCTGAAAATGTCCGGTCTATGAACTTATAAAATAATTTTTTTCCAGACACAGGGATACCTAATGTGTATGTATTTCAGTCATTTTTTACTTTTATATGTATTCTAGGGAAGGGGTGGTGATTTGAACTTTTATTTTATTTTTTTACTATTTTATTAGCCCCCCCTAGGAGGCTTGAACCTGCAATCATTTAACTGCAAGTCCCATAGACTGCAAAACAACTGTATTGCAGTCTATGGGAAATTCGCTACATTACTATTGAGGCTGGTCATAAACTAGCCTCAATAGTAATATACCTATGACAAGTCTGGGAGCCTTCAATAGGATCCTGGCTGTCAGAGGAACAGGTTGGCTCCCGCGATCTCAACGCGTGAGAGATGGCCTGCAACAATAAATGGGGACCAGCCGGAGGCCATTTTATTTATTTGGGGGGGGGCTGGTCTACAATGCCCATGATCAGAGTGGACTCTGTTTGCATTAGCACTGAGTCTCTACTGTAGAATACAGCAGAAACCCAGTAGCTATGGAGGCCGCTCTAACAGTATGGGGGATGTTCGAAAGGGGTTAAATAATGTTTCAGTTTTATTGTACAGAGCTCATTTTATATAGGAAATTATATTAGGCATTTTGGGGGCTTTATTCACTTATAATTTTTTTTTATTAACACTTTAGTTTTTTTTTTTTAACACTTTTTTTTTTATACATTTTTCGATGTTCCACTAGGTGACTTGAACCAGCAAGTGCTGGAGCAGGGTGTTAGCTATAAAAAAAAAAAAAAAATCAGTCCATAGTTATGTGATGGACAAACAGATGCACAGCTCATTACAAGACAGATGTCTGATTACTATGCTGTGACTATGAGCCATGAACCTGTGTGTCCATCACATGACCATGGACTGATTTTTATTCACTGCAAGTAAACAAAGTAGAAATCTAGAAAATCATAAGTAACTGATACTGAAAATATATAGAAAAATTGTGTAACTTTCAGCATACAAACAATAACATTTATTTACAACCCCTGTAAGATGAAATGACCCTACAGAATAGATGAAACTTAATTTTTAATTAGCTTCAATATGTGTTGGATCACGTTATATAATCTCATTATAATGTCTCAACACATTCATTTCAAGCTTTTGTACTAAACTGAGTTTTATTTTTCATTATTGACTTGATTGTAAAAGCAACAATATACTGTAGTTTATGATTACTTTTATATTTATTGGATTTTTATTTTGCAGAATTTTCTTTATTTTGCACATTAATAGACCATTGTATTCCAAGTCATATTTTTAAATAGTGTCATCTTGTTTAGGTGATAATCTTATCCCATATTCATTTGGAAACAAAGGAATGTAGGTGAAACCACCAAAAAAATCGAGAACAGAATTTCAAAACATAAATGGTATGACATATCTCCTGATCCCAGCGCACTTTGCCTTGTATCAACATACCCCACAACAATTGAGATTCTAGGTAATTGACAAGAAAGATGCAGATGTGACAAAAAGGCCCTTCTTAAAAAACGTGAAATGAGATGGATATTCAAACTAAATACCCTCCACCCTCAGGGCCTTAACCGAGAGTTTTCACCACTTTAATCATGCCTCTTCTCCTTGTCTCACCCCCTTGCTCATATTTTTCCCGTTTAACTTTTCCAGTATTTTCATTTGATGTGTTCCTCTCCTATTTCAATTTCCTTAATTACACCCCCCTCATTTTTTCATTTTTCCCCTCCTACTGTATTTTTACTTTTTCATTTGTTACAGACCTATTTCTTACAGTCTTATATTACATACATTGTTCCTCCGACATCCTCACTTTGTCCCCCTTTTTCTTCCTCTAGTTTCCGTATAAGCAGCACAGGTAGCCCACTTTTTCCCTACTGTATGTATAGTCCCTTCTCCAAAGGTTATAAATGCAGGGTAAGTATATGTTACCTATTCGTTGGTTTAGGAGAAGGCTTTCTCTGTTGCAGCCTAACTTTACCCTTGCACAAATTAAGGTCCTTACAGGTACAAGCTGATGATTTTCATGTGTTGCCATGAAGGAGTATACTTGGTCTGCAACATGTGGGTTGGTGGTAAATGTCAAATTTACATTCATATGAATGTCAGAACCCAAGGTTTCCCAGAAGAACATTGTCCCAGGCAGCTGTAGAGTCCCGTTGCGCCCCTGGGCTTGTTCTGGCAGAAGTCCATGCCGCATTTCTGACCACTGAATTAGACAGATACAATAAAGGGCTAATACTCAAGTCAACATACCAAGTATGCGGTACATGTAATGCAATAGTTAGCTAAAAACTTATGAGTGGTGGGTCAATATGAGGTACTTATACCTCTGTATATCTCTATAAATGTGTTTTGGGGCATTATTGACTGTTGTACTTTTTGTCCTGCCTGTGCATGACCTTGTAGCACTATATCTCTTGCTAAATTTTAAACACACCAGTGGGTTTTACTATATTCCTATTGCCCCTTGTGTTTACAGCTTATTTACTAGTTTTCCACAATTGTACAAATTTAGAATATTCAAAATGTGAAAAGCTCTGCTTTACAGATCGTAATACCACCAAAATTAGTTAATAAATATTTGCTATATCTTCTTGTCCTTTAATTTATTTTGGCTGTAAGGCTAAGTTCTCATCTGCATTCAGGTTTCCATTCGGGGGGTCCACTTGGGGATGGAAATCTAATCTGCTTAAAAAAGTGGTTACCTGCGGGAATCTGCGTGGTTTCTACGGAAAAGGACGAAAAATGCGGAGAGAAAAGCTTGCAGCGCTCACAGCTTGCACACTGATCAGTGAAAAACATGGTCGTGTGCATGTGCCCATAGAAATGAATGGGTCAGTGTGCTATCTGTGAAAAACACGGATAGCACACGGATCTCGCCCACGGTCGTCTGCAAGGGGCCTTAGAAGGATTACAAGTCCAACAGCAATTTTCCAAATTCAAAAGAAAATTTCCCATATCCATTTTGAAGGGACTACCCTACTACTGTAGGGTATAGTGAGCATTTTGACATCACAGTTGTTTCACTGATTTTATTAATATAGGGACGTGAAAATAAAAAATTACTTAGGTTGCCTTAGCCCCAAATTTTCCATTTGCACAAAGGAATAAAGGAGAAAAAGCATCCCTCAGTTCATTGTACAATATTTCTTGAACATAGCAATACCCCATGTGTTAACTGCTATATGGGTACATAACAGGGCTTGAAATGGAGAGAGTGCTATTTGACTTTTCCAGGGCAGATTTTGCTAGAATAGTTTTTGGGTACCATGTATTTGCAGAGCTCCAAAAATTCCAGTACAATTGAAAGCCCCAAAAATTGGCCCCATTTTGCAAATTAAAAATTTTACAGTACCTGGCTAATCCCATCCACACATTGCAGAAAAAAATCAGCAGCGGAAGAACTGTGTTTTCAAAAAACATCATGTTTTGAAAATTGCTGCATGTCAATTATACCTACGGAAACGCTGGCGCCTTCTGTATAAATATAATAAGGTCAGAAAGTGCTCAGGGGAAAACTCTGTGAAAACGCCATGAAAAACACTGCAGAAAAAAAGTGCGATGCGTTTCTGCTGTGAATTTTTCCACAGTGGGTTTTTTTTTTGCTGCATTTCACTATGTAGGGTCTTAGCCTTTTACAGATATAGTCTATTTCACTTCCCCAAATATCATGGCCAGCTTGTGTCACTGTGAAATGTCAGCCCTCCAGTTATTATTCTCCTGATTTTGGAAACACGCGTCTCTAATCTTTTGCTTGAAAATATGACAGGACTCAGGAGTAAAAATACACATGCACATTTGAGGCTTAATTTATTTACATTGCATTGACTGGTGATTGCAGAGGCTCTGAGGTAAAAGTTAAAAACTGACCTAAAATATTAGAAACTACATTGCACAAGGAATTTATCAAGGTTTATAGTAAAAATTTTGAGCTTAATGCTTCGTTCACACCAGCGCTTGCTGTCCGTCCGTCGCCAATCCAGTGAAAATCTCGGCGAACTGGATTGGCGTCGGATACAGACCGGTCAGCGGCGCATTGGTTAAAAACCCATTCATTTGAATGGGTTTTTAAAGCAGTGCGTGTGGTGTGTGCTTACACCCTCTGCGCTGCGAATCCTTTTTTTTTCGTCGGAAACAAAGTCGGACACGCAGGACTTCGTGTCCGACGAAAAAAAAAAGGATTCGCAGCGCAGAGGGTGTAAGCGCACACCCGCGCACTGCTTTAAAAACCCATTCAAATGAATGGGTTTTTAACCAATGCGCCGCTGACCGGTCTGTATTCCGACGCCAATACAGTTCGCCGAGATTTTCACTGGATTGGCGACGGACGGACACCAAGCGCAGGTGTGAACCCACCCTAAGAGTGCTTTTCTGAAATTAATGTGCAAAGTTAAAATTTAAATTTCCAAAGAGAGATGCCATTTTGGGGCCCAATATATTGTGCCCACTTTCTGTCAACAGAAACACTACTAAAATGTTAAGCGGATTATCCTGCGTACACTGCACTCTTTGGCTTTTGGAGTATAGATTTATAAGGACTGTTTTTTTGGACGTCATGTCACTTTTTCAGTGCTTTGGAGGTGCCAGTAAAGTGGAATTCCTCAAGAAGTGACGCCATTTTGTAAATTCTACCACTCAAGGGTATAATTTTTAAGGGGCCTAGAAAGCATTTTTAACCCTTGAGTGTTGCATTATTTTAGTTTTCAGAAATGAATGTAGATGTGGGTTATAATAAATGAAAGATATATAATAAATTAATGCATCACATGTGTGGTAAAAATACTCACTATACCCCTTGATAAATTGCTCGGGGGTTCAGTTTCCAAAATGGAATAACATGTCAGGGAATTCCACTGGCAATTTACTGTTTTTAGGGGCTCTGCAAAAGTGGCATAGTTTCTAAATACCAAACTAACTAAATTGGTGCTCCAAAAACTAAACAGCACTCCTTCCCTTCTACACCCTGCTGCGTGCCCAAACAGCAGTTTATACACACATATGTATGGCATTGCTGTCATTCCTGATGCAAAAATGTCAATGTCATATTTTTTTTTTACATAATAAAGCATTTTATATAATAAAGGGGCATTTTGGTGCGGTTATATACACTCCAATACAGAAGCATTGGAGTATATAACAGCTCCCAGCCTATGCCTATACCTAAGAAAAATATGGCAGACCCCAGTCTGCCACAGAAGCACCACTCCCCTTTCCCCTGTGGTGACTCCACTTACATGCCGAGGTTAATACTCTAATTTGTTAAACTACATGATCAGCGGTTAACTTCAACTGCATGTGTTACAGCTGTTTGTTATAGCTGTATGTTACTCCCATTATTCAGGTTCTGAGCAGGCGCCATGTCCATGCTGTAACAATGTGGCATGGTGCGCTAAGTTGCAAATTTCCATGCCATACTATTACTACTACAGCATAGGGCAGCAGGGGGTAATTGCACTATTTCTAGTTCCGATGCTTATGTGCCCATTGTAGGGGCTTTCCGAAGTGGACAGAGTTTAGCATAAGCACTCTCACTTGTCTGTGGCTATGCAACATGTGTAAAGACAAAGAAGTACTAAGAGAACTACACAGCAATACTAAGCAAAAGGTGGTGATGACGCCAACTACTCACTCCTGCTACAAGACACATTGGGAGATTAAATGGCTACAAAGCAAAAATGATAGTATGTGTTTCAGACATACAAGACTTGGTTGATTTACTAAAGATATTATTACTAAGTTTTAGGCTCATTGGGGCTAGACAGCCAAATGCTTCTTTCATTAGTATCACGTAGTTTTACATTCATGGTTAAATTCATATGTTCAGAAAGGCAAACCTTAAATTTACAATGTGCCTTACCTATCTAATGAAGACCACAGAGGAAAGTTAAACGAAAATTTCCAGTGTCAGAATTGAAGAAATAACTCATTCTGTATTTATGATCAAATTGCTTTGATTTTTACTGCATCACATTATTTTAGAGAAAACTATTGCCTCAAACTCTGTGGGAATATCTGTTCATGAATACAACAACTTTATACCAATCTATCAAAGAGATTAGTAGTCTATTTGAGACTTCTTTGCATTGAGTTTTATTGAACATTTGACAAATAACATAGCAATATTTGAGTGTACTGTAGACAAGATAATATATCTGTGAAGTAATATAAAGGTACAGCTGAAACTGTTTGTACAAAATTTGAGAAAAGGAATTGCCTACAGTATATAGGGAACCAAACAGGAAAACAAGAGTAAAATGTATTGTTAGGGGGCTGGTCCGGGCTGGAAAGGGTTAATCGTTGTATGTCTGAAGTCTGTGGTTTGGGAGGAGTTTTTCCCTGAGGTTCTGCCCCACCCTCTGGTGTGCTATTTAAGCTGGGGGCTTGCTCCAGTTCACTGATGGTTATACTCTTGTGTTGAGCCATTCCTGTGACCTGTAGTTCTACAGTCTGTTTGCTTCTGTATTCTATCTTTGTCTGTTTACTCTCTGGCCTTCTGTCAGGGTCAGAGGCGTAGCTAGGGGTTCAGCACAGGGGGGCGAACATGTCCAAGTGGGCCCCCAACTTGGACATGTTTGTATACCGATACTATCAGTATACGGTGAGCGTATAGTGGTATATAGCGGCTCTACACAGGGCTCTGCAGACAATTTAGGTGAATACAGGGCAGTAACATTTAGTGACTTACCGGTGACGTCTCTGACTAATCATTCACATTCTTCATCTCTTTCTTCTGGACGGCTATGACCACTTCTTCCAGTCTCTGTAAAGTTTGCAACACAGACATCTTTAGTTCCTCTTATTGATCACGGTTTTTCCTGCAGCACTTTGCACAGAAAGTTTGCAGAGGTTTCCTCTGCGGAATTTCTGTTTCAATTATATCTATAGGGAAACTGCCGGCATTTCCGTAGGTATAACTGACATGCTGTGATTTCCAAAACTGCGAAATCACAGCGTATCCGCTGTTGTAAAACTACAACTCCCAGCATGCATACTTGCTCCGCTGTTCTTGGAACTCCCATGTAAGTGAATGGAGCATATTGGGAGTTGTACTTTCACAGCAGCTGGAGTGCCGAAGGTTGCGGACCCCTGATCTAGTGTACATCGGGGTCTCACAACTGTACACTGATGACAGATGTTGGGAAAGAGCCCTCCTCTCCCCCTTGTACTAACACAACTAATCCTGCCCAACAATAGTTCCCGTCTCCTAAATCAAAGTATACTTCTACACTTTAATGGCCCTTATAACTCTATTGTATGTATCCCACTTATTAGAATATGTTGTTAATACCAATGTAATTATTGTTAATAACCAATGCTAGTCTGTTGTCATAAGTTAGACAGAAATCTGCTGATTTCTATCTTATGCTCTGTTATGCGAACAATTGTTCATTATGTGTTTCACCTGTACATTTTCATGTTATTTGATACTATTGTCTATTGCTTAGCTCTTGAATACCAATAAAATATGAATTTAAAAGAAATGTTGAAAGTTGGAGAAGAGAAGACTTTCGACAGTTGGGTTTAAACATGTTTGATCCTTTAATTCTCAGGTGAGCAAAAAAGTGCCACGAGAAAAAACGCGGCAGGAACGCATCACGTTTTTTTTCCGAAGCGTTTTTCACAGGAAGACTTTCTGCTTATATTATAACTATAGGGAAACCATCAGCACTTCTGTAGGTATAATTGACATGCTGCGATTTCCAAAACCGCAACGGTTTTGGAAGTAGCAGCATTTCTGCTCTGCTTATTTGTCTGCAATGCGTGTATCCCATTCACTTTGCAATGATTGTAAAACCCCGGTGCTTATGCCACCTGAGGCCCTGGCCTTATACTGAGACCTGGGAACACAACAAAAAGGGAAGCTCTAGATATGGGTATTGTTAAAGTTGTTAGATAATCGGATTTCCTTTTTATAGTTTAATGACTTCATAGTAACAATTATTATTCAGACCTTTGATTATTAGTACTTTAGTTGTTTAAATAGTTCTTAATCTTATTAGAAATATATCATTTCCTCTTGCTATCAATGCTAAGGAGGGGCGTAAAGTCACCACTAATCACAAAATAGAAGAAAATATTGCCAATTGAACCCAGAACTTATTCACAGGTGGACAGTCCTATCATAAAAGAAATCTAGATCATAATAGTGAATATTCTTTCAACATCATGTAGACGTCACAGAAAAGACCAGCTGTCTACTACAATTTTTGGTAGGGATTGTGTTTTTTTTGTTTTGTTTTTTTTTAACACTCTTATGTAACGTTTTAAAATTT
The DNA here is from genome assembly GCA_947044405.1 of Leptodactylus fallax. Taxonomy (NCBI): domain Eukaryota; kingdom Metazoa; phylum Chordata; class Amphibia; order Anura; family Leptodactylidae; genus Leptodactylus; species Leptodactylus fallax. The sequence continues at coordinate 6,744,870 of CAMRHE010000015.1, forward strand.
AGTTACATTAGAACATACAGTATATACTTATGTTAAAAAAAAATTGAGGAAACCATGAAAATTTGTATCAATAATTTCCACTGTATGCTCAACTGAAGTGGCGCTCTGACCAGAGTAACCTTCAAGCTGGATAACTTTAAAGATGTATCAATAATCTTTCATAAAGGCATCATCGTATTTTGACATCACATTGCGACAGCCAATGTCCAGTCAATGTCATACAGTGAATTTAATGTTATTATGCAGATTGTTAGCTTTCCAAGCAGACAGGGGTTAAGTGGCCATTTACTGTACATTTCTCGGTTATTAGATCTATCCAGATGCTCTAGACTCGTTCTGTTACAAAGGACAGAAAACAAGCTGCATTCCTAAAACACCCTATAATTAAACATTAAACTACTGATTAAGTACAGTGTTGCACACTAAATTGCCCCGGAATAGGACACTTAATAATAATAGGTAGTTTTAAAAGTTGACCTTTTCTGGTACTCCATCTGTTAGATTGTAGAGAAAGGGTAAATTGAAGCTTTCTTGTCAGCTCGCATAAACTGCTCAATGGGCTCTCTATTATAGGTTACTTTTGCCATGTTCTTGTGCAGCTGAAGCTAGGATAATTCTATAACATATAGATTTACAGTATGTTGGACTGGCAACCAAAGCTATACAAGAAAAATGGCTTAGACGGATCCTGTATGTAGAAATCTATACTCAATAAATATTATACCAGTCTATTACATAAATTCCATTCAATGCTATTTCATATGAGACATAATGTCCAGGATTCCATTGTTTATGTATGTTCACATTCTAGGATGAAAACCCTAGCATCTATCAGTTCCGGCTCACATGCAGTAGTTTCTTGCCCCAGTGCTGATCTCAAAAGTAAATGAATATCCACAATCAAGCATATGTCTGTCTCACAATATTGTAATATTTTACTCTGAAATTTTCATAAAAGCCCATATTTTGTCATGTAATATAAATCTGACACTGTAAAGCTACCAACTTTAAGAATTTTTCACAAAAGATATGTTGATATTCAAGTGAGTTTGTATTAGATTTGGTAATATTTTCACAGTGCACAATGTTACCTAGGAGTTTCCTTGAGGCACTTCCCCTCTTAGGTCGGGGCCCCACATGGCATAAACACTGTGGAAAAAAACATGGCATTTTACAGTCACTGTGTAGTGGATGGGATTATAGTGGATCCCATCCCCACAGAGCGGTAAAATATGTGCAGCAGACACGCTCCAATTTCCAAAACTGTTGTGGTTTTGGAAATCGCAGCATGTCAATTATAGCTATGGAAACACCGGCGGTTTCCCTATAGGTATAATTGAAGCAGAAAGGCCGTAGAGGAAACCTCTGCAAACTTTCTATGAAAAGTGCTGCTGGAAAAACCCTGATGTCTTACTATGAAAATTCAGTTGTGGCACACAAGGAAATTGAACAGACATCTACAGAATTTCCAGGCTGCCATAGCTTATTTTCTTTTTAACATGTCATAAATTAATATATATATCCACTTACTGTTTTGGATGAGCAAGACTCGGGGCTTGAGCTAAGTGCAGACACCTATCATAACATTAACAGACACTAACTGATGTTAAGGTGTCTGTTTTTTTAACTGATCCATTTAAAGGATTAGTTAAATGGACACATTTCCATCAGTTATTGTCAGTGTCCATTAGTGTGTGTTTTTATGCTGTCGTTTTTTTTTTGTTTGTTTGTTTTTTTGCTTTCTGAGCATGCGCAGAAATAAACAGACAATAATAACATACAGTATAACGGGCACCCGTCCGTTACTGTCCTTTACCCATAGACTTTAATGTTAAAAAATAACGGACGCTTAACGTCTGTCATGAAACCGTTTTTTTTTTTACAGACTCAAACATGTTGGATTTTTTGTCAGCGAAAAATAAGACGTGATGGATTTGGTGTAAAACGGACACTAACGGTCACTAGCAGACACAAGATAAAATCCCATTGAAATGAATGGAAATTTTAACGGATTTGTCACGGTTCTGCTAGTGTCCATTGCTAAAATTTTGTAACGGACAATAGCAACCGATACTACTGACGGTCACCAGTGTCATGACCCCTTACCTTCTATTTCTGATATCATGTCAGTGTCCTTGAGACTCTGAAAAGCAAACACTTCACACTTGAGAAAGAGGTATAGGAGTATACACTGAAATGCATCATGTGTTTTTAACTTTGCTATAGGAAAAATAAAAGTTTGGTTTGGAGTAAACCCCAGGTAAGCACAGTTCCTTCTCTCACACTGGATGTGCTTTTGGTCCTGTATTGACATTTCTCCTGATGCTCCCTATGCAGTGGTGTGGATCCTGCTGCTGATATACCCAGTTATATGGACTGATCTTACTTAACAGGTAGTTGTGTTCCAGAACACAACCTGCCAAGGTGGGTGACCACCCATATACTGTGCTCTTTATACTTCTATTGTATCAATTGTAATACACTATGCACTTCTGGGTGCTTGTTATTTACTTATTTCTTCTTCTCTTGGTCATCCATTTTCATTAAATATCTTGGAATAAACATCTCTGCAACTCCCTTGGAAGTCTATGCTCTTAACTGTCTTGCCCAACTCCATGAATATTCTGGCCAGGCTTCTTTATCTGTTTCAGACTATCCCTATCAACCTCCCCAAACCATTTTTTAAGATAATTCAGGGCATGTTCACTAAATTTATCTGGGCCTTGAAAACCACCAGGATGGCTAATACCAACTTTTTCAGGGCCAAAGCCCATGGAGGCTTAGCGGCCCCAAAGAACCTTTATTATGGCTGCAGTAACTGCTCACATATTAGACTCGAAACACACCAAACTCTGGGTCATTTTGGAATCCCATCTATTCCAAAGCCCACTTGAGACCCTTCTGTGGCTCCCCACTCGCCACTGGTCAAGCTATTTTCTATACATGGTGATAGGGGCTTGTAAAACTCACCTAAGTTCCATTGGCCTTTTTGCACCAGATGGCCTACTCACGCCAATTTTATCTCTGACTGACCCTTATTTCTTTCAAGATGAGGATGATGATGATGATGACAACCATGCTGTCCAAGAAAACCAACCATGACTGGCCCCTGGGTCCATGCAAACGCTGGCAAGCATGGCAGGCTGTATGGTCCGCTTCTTACACAGCAGCTAGTGTATTATTAGCATCAAGCAGAGGGATGAGTACTGGATGGTAGTGCTCTTAGACCCTCACTATAAAGCCAAAATGGGGTAATTCTTCCTTGCTTCCCAAAGGGATGAAAAATTGGAATATTATCAGGATAGGCTGCATTCCCAGCTTACCACAGCATTTAGGGATACCACTGCAACTGCATGTGTATCCAGGTGGCCTCTGCCCGCTCCCTCTCCTCCTCACTCAGCCAGTGCTCCAAATCCTTTGCCAGTGTCACAGGTCCAAGTGTCAGGAGTAAGAGCAGCAGCATCAGCAGCCAGGCCCAATACAGTATCTGATGAACTATAATTTTTTCAGCTCGCAGTGCTAATTGGAGCCACAACAGGCAAGTGACAGACACTGGCTGCACCAGCCAGCCCAGTCGTACCTAGAGTGTACCTGTAGTCCAGCAGATAACTCTGACCCCATGGAATTCTGGATGCATTGGACTGCTACAATGGGGCTACAATTGAGATACCAGTACAGAAATCCAGGCAGCGTTAGATTCCGAGAGCATGGGATAGGTGGTATTGACTGGGACCTGATTATGGCAATATAATATATGTGCAGCAATACTATTTATTTACCCATGTACTGAGCACATTTATTTATGAGGTAGCATGAGAAAATAGATTTTTATAAATGTATACGTTATTGTAATGTAAACTTGGTACAACATTGAAAGTGAACATGGAAATAGTAAATAAAAACTTGTAAGAGTAATTTCAATAATTAAACTTATACAGATGAGACAAATTAAATGTACTTTTCTTTCAAAATGTTTAGAATACAAGCATTCTTTATTAAAACTGTGTAAAGCATTTAGCAGCTCTTTAAAGTTTTGAGATTTCATTTTTAATTGCTTTTCTTATCTCAGTGTGTAAAACAAATTACTAGACACTGAGAAAAATATTATTCAAAAGTTTAACTTCAAGGTGGTCATTTTTCAGGAAATTTCTTATCTATAGGAATAACACCTCAAAAAAAATCATTAGTTACTATAAGCCAAACATATTGACAAGGCATGTACTGTATGTATGTATGTATATGAAGAATAAGTAATGCTATAAATATTTGGCTTAGTGGTTAGCAATTGTGTACTTTGTCTCCATGTACTCAGATTTACTCTAGACCTCAAAACATAATCAACCAGGGGATGTGTAAAAAAAAAAATAAAAATTTATACTCACCTTCTCTCACTACTTTTGGGCCTCCTCGTTGCATCTGGTGCTCTCTCTCGATCTCCTCAGTGATGTCATGTGCTGCTGAAGCCTGTGATTGGGCCTCAGTAGTCACATGGGCATGCCAAGCATCATGATGTCATAATACTTGGCGTGCCCATATGACCAGTGTGGCCCAATCATGGGTACATAACAGTACCAGGAGATTGCTGGACGCTGCAAGGAGGTCCAAAAGAAGTGAGGGAAGGTGAATATAAATGTGTTTTTTTTTTTGTTTTTTTTTTCACCTCCTTTGGGCCTCCACCTATTACACTTTGGGGTCTGAAACCCAGCTCAGAACAAATCTGTTTGCACATCTTTAAAGCCTATATATCAATCTGCTCAACTCCTAAAGCTCTATATCATGCTGCCCTCAGATTGAACTGCATTTTTAAGTGACAGGTTCCCTTTGAAGAGGTAGCACTTAAGTTAGCTTTCAAAGGCAATTGGAAGACATTGATGAAATGTTGTCCATCAAGCTTACTGTAAGGGAATTGCTAGAGGAGCAACTCCCCAGTAGCTGCTGGTGAACCCTGGGGGGAGGGGCATGACAAGACAGTGAGCCCTAATCTGAACCCCCCCTCTGTCCCTGCCTACTTGCCTGAACTGTCTGAGGCGACAAACGACAACTGGGCGGCAATCCCTTATTAGATATAAGTAATGACACATAACACAGACAAGACAAGCAACAACAAAAGGTAGGTCAGCTAGCCAAGGGGTCGGTAACAGTCGAGCAATGCAGTACAGAATCGAAATCCGAGAGAATAGTCAAAGGTAAAGCCAGAGGTCAGGAATATGAATACAGCAAGAGTAAATAGCCAGCACGCACAAGGCAAGCACCAATGTGAATGTGAGCAAGCAATAAATAGGTAGGAAGAACCCGCCCCAGACTTGATAGGAGGATAGGCTGTCAATCACACAGGTAAGGCTAAAATTAACTATTAGAGGAGCAGATGGAAACCAAGGTGAAGGAGATGGGTGTGGTGGAAAATCAATTACAGCGCTGAGGGAATAGGACAGTGTTCAGACAATACAAGAACCCAAAGGAAGGAATCAGAACTGAACATGCCTCCTGTGCCGCAGCATACGAGCGGATGGTGCAGAAGTTCGAACGGGTGCGGATGTAACAATTACACAACTAATCTGCTTCATCTAAAAATGGAACTGAAAATTCTATCTAAAATCTATAAAGCACTTTTGGATTAGAAAGCTCAGCATAAGCCAGTATCTACTAGAGCTTGGAAAACAGAACTAGGCCATCATTTTTATATTAAAATTTAATGTAAATTCTCTTATCACGGTTTTTCAAATAGTGTGAGCCTAAGAGAGAACTTTTTTGAAATTGCGACTCAATTGTATTTTTGAAAGGGCCAAACTGATGTGTTCAGGAGATGCTCCCCAACTCCCAGTTCATTATACTACGTCTTATATCTGGTTTTCATGTAGATGTACAGGTTTGGGCAATTTCTGGTGAAACATATTTGTGCTATCTGTTTAATTGACCTACAATACACTTTCCTCCAGAGGATATGTTGCTATTGGTCCATACTCCAAACTTTAAACCCAATAAATTTGACAAAAAACATCACAGACTGCGAGTCCCTAACCAAAAAAAAAAACCAAAAAAAACATATTACTTAAAAGGGACATAATAAACAAAAAAAAATCACAGAAAAGAGAAAAATGCCACACTTACCCAATACCAAATAAAAAAATAGCTCTATGTAGGATGCAAGGATGCAGACAGGCCTTTGCAATAAATGATAGCTCAGGTGCACAATGTCGATATAGCACCCACCCACACAGCTACAATCAATGAGGTTTGCCCATCTTTACTTCTAAACAGCACCATATTTAAAGTCCCGGCATCTGCGGAACTAATATGGAGAATGTTGGGATAAGATAGTAAGAATCGAATTAGACAATTCTGTTATAAAACAAAATCATGAGCCCCTTAAGGGCGAATTTTTTTCGATTAATCGCCCAGCCCTAGTGGTGGGGAAGGTGGCTTGTCCCTCAGTCACTAAGGCTAAGGCTACACAGCAACTTTGGCCATGACTCCTGCCATTTGATCAATGCCATTCGACTTCACTAATGTAAGTGAATGGAGCTGCATTGCGAACCCAAGGGTGCTGCAACTTCTAGCCAGAAAAAAAGATCAAGCACTGCAAGGATAGCGCTTAATGTAGGATATGTGATACAATCTATTGCTCTCAGTTATCAGTCTGTTTAGGCTAGCAGGGGGGCTGACTGTAAGTTAGGTGAATGCAATCTATTGCCCTCGGTTATCAGTCCATTTAGACCTGGAGGGAAAGAAGCTGACTGTAGGATAGGTTAAGACAATCTATTGCCGCAACCCAGTCGGATGAGACCGGAGGATGGGAGTAGTAGTGGCGGATGTTGTGCCACCTATCAGGCCGAGCACGCTCCCAAACCACTCCAGTCCCACTCCTAGGCCGGACAAAGTCGATGGGGGGTCCTGCACCACTAGTGGATGGTGGTGGTAGTAGTTCTTTCCCCCGGGGCAGTTCCATTTGAAGAGGAGCCTCTCCTACCTGAGCCGGTGTGGTGTTGGTCGGAAGAGCCCTGATGGTAAAGCAGGCACGACTCAAGATTCAGCAATGCAGGTAAACCAAACAGCCATTTATTAAGGCAACTGGAACAGTGGGTTAACAGCAGCTTCCAGATGGAGGTAGTAGTCCTGCAGTGTCCAACCCCCAGCCTTGGTTCTTGGAGGCCTGACAAAGTACTGGTTGCCTGAAGACTAGGCCCGAAGCAATCCTCCTGAAGGTTGTGATGGCTAGCTGTTGGCCTCAGTGCAGCTTGTGGGGGCAGGAAACCTCTGCACACCCTTACTCTTCCGCTGCTCACACTTGACTGACTCAACTGCACTCAGACCAATTGTTGCGTAAAAACCCAACTTGCAAAACAAACTGCAACATTTTCATGACTTTACAATACAATAAACATTTCCATAAAGAACAAACAATCCTGACAGTTTAGTCACTGATTCAACCATTGTAGCAGGGTTACCTAAAGCAGAGGAGTGAATCATGCCATGACTCATATAAAAGCCTTAATTTTTTATGACATTTTAGAGAAACCAATTCTATACAATTTGTTTGCGTCTTTAGCTTATTCATAAGTAATTGTTATGTATTGTTCTATTCATGTAAATTATATTTTATCCAAGTAAATGTATTTTTTGTGCCTGCATCCAGCCATACAGTATAAGAGGTTTTACAAGTGCTATGTAAAGTAATATAGACTGTTCCTGCTGTTTATACCTTATTCTTTAATCCAGCATTCCTGCTGTTTTTTCCTATTACCTAGCTATATTGCTTACCTACTCTTAAGCAATCTAAAATAATAACTCCCCATGTTCCTTTCCATTGTTGTTGTTGCTGTTTATTTCTGTATAGTCTACATTACGTCATCAGATTTTGTGAAACTGTCTAAAAACATAACAGGATTTCTAAAATGCACAATTTATATTCAGTCATGACTGCCAATAATAATTTAAGCTTTTAGCGTGTAGGAATTTTTGCTTTCTTTTCTACTCCCAAGACTTGCTTGTTGGCGATTAGGCAATGTAAGGGTCTTTTCCCAATTCATGAAAGAGAAAAAGAGACTAATGTGTAAGATAAGTGTACTGCTGCATATTTTTCAGATTTTTTTATCCACCCTAGTAAAGGCTATATTGGTATTTTAACCCCTTAGCGACACATGACGTACTACAGGTGCATCTCAGTAAATTAGAATATCTTTCAGACGTTTATTTATTTCAGTAATTGAATTAAAAATTGACCTCCTTTATTTTCTAGATTCTTTACACACAGAGTGTTCTATTTCAAGTGTTTTATTTCTGTAAATGTTGATTACAGGTAATGAAAACCCAAATCTAAGAAAATTAGAATATTGTAAAAAAGTTCAGTATTGTAAATTCAGTGTGTCACCTGCCAAGGAATTCCTAAGCCTTTAAATGGTCCCTCAGTCTGGTTCAGTAGGACACACAATCATGGAAGACGCTGATTATGGATTGTACAAAACGAGTCATAGAAAGAAAATAAGATAGAGAGTCTCAGAGCGCTGAACTGGCGCCAATGAAGCGGCGCCATCTTGGAAAAAAAAAAAAAAAAAAAAAAAAAAGATATTCTAATTTATTGAGATGCACCTGTATTACGTCCTGGGCGCCCAGTACTTGGCGCAAATGGATGTAATAGTACGTCCTGTGATGGCCGCCCGCTCACTATTTGAGTGGGCAGCATTGGGAGTGGGTGTTAGCTATAACACCCATTGCATTACTCAGTTGGAGTTGGGCTCTGATTGGGGGGTTTAACCCCTTGGATGCCGCAGTCAAACATGACTGCGACATCTAAGGGGTTCCGACGTGAAAGTGACCTCCTCGACACCCCCCATAGCGAGATCAAGGGGTGCTATTTTCTATTTTCTGCAGCCTGGGGTCACTGGATTGCTACAGGCCCCTGGTACCTGGTTGAACCTGCCTGCGATGCAGGAAGTCAGCCAATGCAGATGCATTGGCTGTGTTCCTCTATAGACTGCAATACACGTGTATACTCGTGTATTGCTGAATGAACCAGCGATCAGTGCATCGCTGGTTCAGGTGTCCTAGTGGGATATATAAAAAAAAAACGTGTAAAAAAATAGTGTGTGAAAAAAATTAATAAATGAATAAAGCCCCAAAAATTCCCTTTTCCAATATAAAAAGAATTATATAAAAAGAAAACTAAAAATTAATAAAAACAATACATATTTGTTATTGCCACGTCCAGAACAACCCGTATAGTAAAACTAAAACATTATTTAACCTACATGGTGAATGTCACGAAAAAAATGCCGGAAGTAATGATTTTTCTCCATCTCACCTTACAAAATATGCTATAAAAAGTGATTAAAAAGTCATATGTACCCCAAAATAGTACCAATAAAAAGCACAGGTTGTCCTGCAAAACATAAGCCCTCAACCAACTCTGTAAACAAAAAAATAAAAATGTTATGCATCTCAGAAAATGGTGATGAAAAAATAATTGATTTCTTTCCCCAAATGGATTTTTGTTCTGCAAAATTAGTATTGCATAAAAAAACTATATATTTATTAGGTAACACCGTAATCATACCGACCCGCAGAATAAAGGTAACATGTTACTTATGCTGTACGCTGCATGGTGAAAAATTTAAAAGGTAAAACGCAATGCCGGATTTTTTTTTTTTTTTAAATCCACCAAGAAAGGGTTAATAAAATTTATTCAATAAGTTAAAGGCACCCTAAAAATGGTGTAATTATAAAATGCATCTCATCCCACAAAAAACCAGCCCTCATATGGATACATCACTATAAAAATAAAAAAAATATAGCTTGCACCTCCAAACAGATAAAACCCCCCAAAATCGCCAAATTATTAGAACACAACTGGCTGCAGCAGGAAGGGAATGTATAAGATGTGCGAGCGTATATCATGGTACAAACCAGATTTAGCGCTTATGAGGAAAAAGACATGAGAAGTTACCCCCAGATTGACCCCCCCCTCCCCAATAATAGGGAATTTGGTGTTCCCAATGCACTCCGCACAGCTTACATATTCACTTTTCCCCATCCCCTGTACATTCCTGCCTGGGATACTAATGCTCACTACACCCCTTGATAAATTCTTTGAGGAGTGCAGTTTTCACAATGGGGTCACTCTTTAGGGTATTCCACTTTTCTAGTACCTTAAAGGCTCTGCAAACATGACATGGCATCAGATACTAAACATCTAAATCTGCACTGCAAAAGCCACATAGCGCTCCTTCACATCTGCCACCTGCTGTGTGCTCAAACTGCAGTTTATGACTACATGTATGACACTGGTGTACCCAGGATAACATACTTGATTTCATATGTAGATATAAACTGATATTTGGGCACACAAACAGGCACAGAAGGGAGGGAGCGTTATTTGGTTTTTGGCGCACAGATTTGGACAGTTTGGTTTTTGGACACCATGACACTTTTGCAGAGCTCTTGAAATGCCAGTAAAGTGGAATCCCCTGACATGTGACACCATTTTGGAAAGTACACCTCTGAAGGAATTTATCCAAATGCTCACTATGCCACTTGATAAATCCTTTGAGGGGTGTAGTTTTGAAAGTGGAGTCACATGTCTGCGAATTCCACTTTACTGACAATTCAGGGGCTCAGCAAAAGTGGCATGATGTCCAAAAACCGAAATGGCGCTCCTGCCTGGCTGTGCCCAAACTACCGTTTGGGCACACAGCAGGGTGCAGATGTGAAGGAGGGCTATGTGCTTTTGGAACGCAGATTTAGATTGTTGGTTTTTGGACGCCATGTCACATTTCCAGAGACCCTAAAATTGCCTCTACAAAAGGGGGTCATTTTTGGGAAATTACAATTTACTGGCACCTCCAAGGCTTTTCTATAAAAATTTTCATTTTGTATATTAGTTTTTGGATAACACTCTTGTGCTCAAAATTATGATACTCCCTGAGAAATTCCTTGAGGGGTGTAGTTTCTAAAATGGAGTCACTTTGGTGGGGTTCCATTGTATTAGTACTTTAGGGACTCTGCAAATGCGACATGGCACCTGAAAACGATTCCAGCAAAATCTCCCTTTCAAAAGCCAAATAGCGCTCTTTTCATTCTGAGCCCTGCCATGTACGGATACAGCAGTTTACGACCACATATGGGGCATTGCCGTGTTCAGGAGAAATTGTGTAACAAACTGTGGTGTGTTTTTTTTCTTCTTTAACCCTATGTAAAAATGAAAAATTTGTGTTAAATGGACGGTTTATTGGAAAAAAATAATTTTTTATTTTTTACGTCACTATGCTAATAAAATCTGAGAAACAACTGTAAGGTTAAAATGCTCACCATACCCCTAGATAAATTCCTTGAGGGGTATAGTTTCCAAAATGGGGTCACTTTTGGGGGGTTTACATTGTACTGGTACTTTAGGAGCTCTGCAAATGTAACATGGCACCCGAAAACTATTCCAGTAAAATCTGCCCTCCAAAATCCAAATAGCGATCTTTCCATTCAGAGCCCCGCCATGTAACCATCAGCAGGTTACGACCACATATGGGGTATTGCCGCGTTCAGGAGCAATTGTTCAACATCTTTTGGGGTGCTTTTTCTCCTGTAGCCCCTAGTGAAAATGAAAACTTTGGGGATAAAGTGACATTTTAGTAATTTTTCATTTGCACATTCCAGTATTAATAAAATCTGTGAAACATCTGTGGGGTCAAAATGCTCACTATACCCAATGATAAATTCTGTCAGGGGTGTAGTTTCCAAAATGCGGTCACTTTTGCGGGGTTTCCACTGTATTGGTACTCTAGGGGCTCTACAAATGAGACATGGCACCTGAAAACTATTCCAGCAAAATCTGATTTTCAAACACCCAATGAGGCTATTTCTCTTCTGTGCACTTCAGTTCGCTCAAACATTAGTTTACACCCACATGTAGGATATTTCTGTGCGTGGGAGAAATTGTAACAAACTGTGAGATGCATTTTCTCCTTTGTGAATGTGTTAATTTTAGGGCTAAATGAATGTATTATTGAAAAAAAATTAAATGTCTAAATTTCACCTCCATATTGTTTTAATTCCTGTCAAATGTTTAAACTCCCCAAATGCTGTTTTGAATTATTTGAGGGGTGCAGTTTTGAAAATGGGGTGATTTATGGGGGTTTCTAATATATCGGCTTTTACAATCCCCTTCAGAACTGAAGTGGTCCCTAACAAATTAGTTTGGGAAATTTTTTTGTAAATCTGAAAAATCACTGTTATCATTGTAAGTGTTATAACGTCCAAAATAAATTAAAGGACAATTAAAAGATTATGCCAATATAAAGCAAAGATAAGGTAGATAATATTTATTAATGTATTTGGGTGGTATGGCCCGGTTCACATCTGCGTTCGGGTTTCTGTTTGGGGAGTTCGCTTGGAAATGAACGAACGGAAACCTATACGCATAAAAAAGCGGTTTACCTGGGAAACCCGCGGATCCCATTATAGTCTATGGGGTCTGCGGGTTTCCCAAGTAAACCGCTTTTTTATACATATAGGTTTCCGTTCGGGGGGTCCCAAGCGGACTTCCCGAACGGAAACCCGAATGCAGATTTGAACCGGGCCTATGACTATCTGTCTGAAAAGCAGAGCATTTCACATTTTGAACATTTTTTTTTTTAATTTCCATCAGATTTCCTTTTTTTTATTTTATAAATAAATACCAAAATATTGACCAATGTTTACCTCTAACTTGAAGTACAATTTGTTACGATAAAACAGTCTCAAGATCACTTGTGTAAGTTAAAGCATCTCAAAATTATTGCCATATAAAGAGACACGTGTCAGTTTTGAAAAATGAGGCCGTGTCCTTAACACACTTTTGGGTAATTCTCTTATGCCATAAATTTCCTGGAAAACAATGTGTACATTGGCATAGTATTCATGTGGTACACCACCAACTTACTGCAAACAGTGCTGATATGACCATCCACTTAGTATTACATATTGGCTATATGCACATTGCCTAAAATAGTGCCATAAGGAGTTAACAAAACAAGCGAAAAAGATGCACATACTAAGTATCATATGTTGTTTACTACTATTAAATTGTGGTATAGTGTTCCGGTACATACTCAAATACAGATCTCAAATCACCCACATAGAAGCAAATGCTATAATTTGCAATCATATATTTATTTCAAATGTTGGGTCTTTAAATATGGCGCTCACTCAGGTCTCTGCTATTTCATACAGTGGAGACCCAGTGGTAATATCCGTGATCAGAGCGAACTCTAGTTGCAGACATTAACCCTGTCATCTAGCCCTGTTTCTGTCCCATGGCTCCCCACCTCATTCCTTGCTTTATAGTCACAGGATGGCTCCCACGCAAGATCGAAGGAGTCATTCTGCCTCCATGACAGGTGAGAGCCTTATAAAAGCTCCCAGCCGTGTTATCACTATCTATATGCCTGCATGACCATTGTTCCATTTAAAAAGAAGTAAAAACTGTTGTACCTCACTAGTCTACAACTTGTCCCCTATCCTGTGAATACTGGATAAGTTGTATTTCCAACCCTTTTAATTTTGCACACAGTAAAATTCTATAGTCACTTAACAGTTCATCGGTGATATGTACTATATAAATGGCTAGTTTCTCTTACTCTGTCTTACCTAAGCAAATAAAGCTCAAATGTGGTATCTGGCACACATTTATAACATTTACATGCTTTAGGGACAGTACTGACATTCACACATGAACAATAAAGAGAAAAATGTGCAAAAATGGTCTTCTTATTTAAGTCTATGATATATGATATAGGTTCTATAAAGTACCAGCAATGGAGGTGGAGAGGTATGCTATGTCCTGAGCTGCAGCGCAACATCTGTAATGAGGCCCCTTCCTCATAGGGACCTTTGGCGGCCCCCCCTCACAGTCCAGGGCCTGCTAGCAACTGCTACTTGTGCACCCCCTATAGCTATGACCTTGTATGCCCAACCTAATCCATCTTCTATTATTCTTCAACATCACCCTACCAATTGCTTCAGTACTTTTCCCCACCCTGCAGCACCTACATGTATCTTCTTATCAAATCTATGCAGATTGTGCTGGTCATTGCCATTTGTAACCTTCTGTATCCTTGCCCATTTTGTTGTTAGAGTATTACGCCCCATCCTCTTCAGTTATTCTTCTTGCCACCCTAGTCACTCCCTTAGTGAGAATGGAACAAATTAACATTAACCCATATGTTCTCTGCAAGATTTCTACAAAATCGTATCAGAAACATGCAGAAAATCCAGACCTTCTTTTCTTGGTTTACTGTTCCTTAAATGAAAATGCTTGTCTACCTTAGATAATGTGACATAACTATAACTCAGTTTTATAACACCTTCACTTTCCTAGGAAATTTTGTATTTCGAAATTTTGTGTCCCAAACTTCAAAACTGTTCAAAAAACCTGGCAAGATTTCCTACATAGTGTATTATTTAGAGCAAATGTATATGCAAATATAGCAAAGATTCACTTCAGTAGGCAGCGTCAAATTGAAATGTTTTTTTTTTTCTGAAATGATTCTTCATGTGATAGTATCAGGGTCGGATTGGCTTTTTTTTAATAGGCAGTGGTGGTGCGGTAATAGCCCCTATTCACTATCTTCCCCGCTCCTGGCCAAGGGGCCCCTATGTACACCGTATATATTAAGTCATCGTGATGTGCGGTGCGCAGGGCCCAAGCTGAAGTGGGAAGAGGAGAGGCTGCGAGCAGGAGCTGGGTAGAAATAAGTGATGCAGCCAGATTCTCCCTGGTTTTGCGATCCGGTTCTGCTACTAGTAAAGCAGAAAGCCACTGGCTTCCTGCTCTACAACTCACAGGCTTGTAGGCCACGGGCCCCATTGAGCCTGTTGCCTACAAGCTAAGCACCAATACTTACCTATCTGCTCCTATCGCCTTCTGCTTCTTCCTGCTCCGGGCGCACATGACGTCACATCAGTGTGCCCGGAGCAAGATGGAGTGGGAGGCGACAGGGGTAGACAGGTAAGTAATGACCTAATGCTGCTATAGGGGGGACTTGTTAAGGGGCTACTGTATGGCTCATACAGTGTCCCTTTCACTATTCTCCCCCCCCATACATTAGCCACTTCAGTATTCCCCACCCATACATTAGCCACTTCACTATCCCCCCCCATACAGTGGCCCCCTTCACTGATCTCCTATACTGTATGGGGACCATTGATGGGGCTATTATATTGTGTGGGGGGGGTGGGCAGTGATGGAGGCTAATATCCTGGGGGACATTAAATGGGTTGTCCAGGATAACATTTTTTTTTTTTAATTAGGCCGGGGCAGGTGAACCCCCCTCTCCCCCCCCAAAAACTTACTCTCCTGTCCCCAGTGTCTCCCAGCGCAGTTCGGTCCTGCAGCTCTGTTGTTTTCTTCTGCACATGACCCCTGAAGTCAATCAGCGGCCTAAGGGAAGGGACCTGTGACGTCACAGCCAGTGAGGACTTCCTGCAAAAGAAGACAGCGGAGCTGCAGGACCGGACCGTGCTGGAAGGACACTGGAGCACCTGGGACAGATGAGTATGTTGTGTTTTTTTTTTTTCACCTCCCCCAGACTAATTAAAAAAAAAAAAAAAAAAAAAATATTCTGGACAACCTCTATAAAGTGTGGGGCATTAGGTGGTTATATTAAAGGGGTTGTCCAGGCATAATTTTTCTGGTTTATCCTAAGGATAGGCCATGAATACCTGATCTGTAGTGGGCTGACCGATCAGCTGTACAGAGCCACGTCCAGCGCCCGTCCTGTACACATTATGGGCCCGAAAGCAGAAAGCTCTGTCCACTGTATAGGGGCTGGGCACCTTCACTGCATCTCAGCACATATTGAACTCAGTAGGAGCTGAGCTGCAGTGAAGGCGCCGGGCTGCTATACAGCAGATGGAGCTTTCTGCTTCTGGCCCTGTGTTGTGTACAGAACGGGTTCCGGAAGTGGTTCTGTGCAGCTGATGGGCCCATGTGTCATACACCTAGCAATCAGGTATTTATGGCCTATCCTGAGGATAGGTCATAAAAAAAAAAAAAATAACCCTGGACAACCCCTTTAATATGCCCCACACAGTTTAATGCCCCCCCCCACAGGATGTCAGCCCCCATCACTGCCCCAAACAATATAATGGCCCCATCACTGTTCCCCTTAAAGTATGGGGAACGAGTGAAGAGAAAAATTTGGCCCAAACAACCCCTTTAAAGAGGCTGTCCATAAACTGGAGCAACCACTGTGGCGGCCAGGGAGGTGTAAAAATGAAAAAAAAAAGCATACTCACCTGTCCCCAACATCCCGTTGTCCCCTGCCTGTGTCTGTTCGGTCTCATGGCGGCACCTCATTTCTGGAAATCCTGTACCTAATTGGTCTTAACAGTCACATGAGGTGCAGGACTCCCAGCAAGAAGATGCCGGCATGAGACTGAATGGATACTGGCAGCGGACAAAGGAGCACCGAGGACAGATGAGTATGCGTTTTTTTTTAGTTTTTTTGATTTTTATTTATTTTACACCTCCTGTTCACCACATGGGTTGCTCCAATTCCTGGACAACCTTTTTAAATGATTTATCTATCTTTCTAATATTGATAGCCTGTCCTTGGGATAGGCCATCAATATTACATCTGCAGGGGTCCGACGGCCAGGACTTCTGCAGATCAGCTTTACCAGGACAGTGCAGCTACAGGTAATGCTAACAATTCTAGGAGCCACGCTGTTCACTTGCCATACAGGGTGTAGCAGTGGGTTTAGGTAGTGCAGTGGTGAACATTGTATGGCTGTGAGCATTATGACTCCTGACATGTTAATATTTTTAGCCGCCCTATCTCGGTACAGCTGATCTGCAAGGATCCTGGCGGTGTGCACCTAGAAACAATTCCACTGGTGGGCCCTAGACTTCCCAGTCCGACACTGGATGGTATATATGAATTTGTGTAATAACTCCCCCCCCCCCTCAAAACATGATACATTCTGTGTACATTAAGATTTCTGACCCTGGAGGATCCTCTGGTCCACTGGGGGGCTGGTCCAAAACCTTCTAGCAGCTACTAACCCCATGAAGACTCAACACTGTCACAACGATCAGGAAAGTTATTTAATTATTTCTTGTCTGCACACAATGTACAGATATACATGCCTGTGTGTGGTATTGTGTGCCTTACAGCAGTTATAGATCTGAAAGTACACAAGACCAGTGCTCTAACCTTATTATAATATATTACAAAAAGAGTAAGAGTAAATGTCACAAAAAACAGGTTTATGGAATCAAATAGATTTTATAGCTTGAAATATATAAACAATGATACTAAAGCATAAAAATGTGTGTGTTTTGGTGAATTCTATCTGTGTATTGTTTTCTGTATTGCCTCTTTATGTGTCTTATTCTAGTTCTGTTCTTCTCCCTTCCTTTCTATCTATCTAATGATCTCTTATCTTGGTGTGCCACACAGTATTTCTCTGCCCTCTTGCTCCCCATTTTCAGGAGACTATATCCCCCTTTCACAGACTTTCTTCACATCTTTTTTAATATGTATAACCTTTTTTTCAGTTCAGTGCAGCAGGAGTCTTAACCCATTCGATCAGGAAAATTGAATTGCTGACAAAATATAAAACAGTAGTCTAGTGCTAGAAATGACAAAAATGACCACAGAGGGACTGTAGGTGGCAACAGAATCTTGTCCAACTAGTGCTAAATAAATTCAGTTGTTCATCTGCAGTGTTCAAGCATGAACAATAATATAGTGTTTATACACTTGTGAACAGAAAAAACATTGTTTAATTGAGACTACCAAAATTGCTTGTAAACCACTTATATGCTGCTGTAGCGACACAGTGAACATACCTTTTTTGTGTCCTTTTTCTGATAAGAAAATCATCTTTTTATCTGTATGGAAATTGGCTGTTAGGTGCAACTGGGGTGGGGCTGCATCTGCTAGGACACCTGTTTTCGTCTGTGGTCACCACACAGCACCACCTCCTGACATCACGATTGGCAAGTGACATCACTCAATTCTTTTCCATTTTTTCCATTTTCATAATACCTGTAAGTGTAACTGAATTAGCTTCTAAACTGTAGTCAAATCCCCTAGCCCTTGAAAAAAATGACAGAATGGGAGTCATATGTGCTCCTAGCAGCACAAATATGTAGAGTATGTACTGTATAATTAAGAACCTTTACCTAATTAACAATGCCAAACATGACAAACTCGTTAGGATCTTTTATGCGCAATTTATGAGAATTAGATTTCTGGTAGAGTTGGGCATAGTATTGGTTCATAATAGCAGTGTTTGTTACAAATTCTCCAAAAATTTCACATGTACAATACCTGGTATCTTTAGTTTCCTGAGAATATAACCAGAGGCCAAGTAGGAAAAAATAATGATAAAAACCCTTACATTTTCTGCCCTCCATTGCTGCATCGTCCAGTGTTCCGATGTGCTCCCCAGGCTGTATGTCATCTTTTCCTGGCCCCTAGGTCACTGCTGAGGTCTGTTATTAGGCCTCAGTGATCAAGAAGAGGTGTCGCAGTGATCATGCTTTGATGCTTCAAAGCCATCACATACAATGTAGCATCAATGATGAAGTTGATGCCTCCACATGATTAGGCCTAAGATTGGGCTTCAGCAGTGGCCTGAGGGACAGCCTAGGAAAAGGATTGGAATATCAGAGGATGCCATAGTGAAGACTAGGAAAGGAGAGTAAATTTTTTATTTTTATACATGTTCCCTGGCTTCCTGATATTATACTCTAGGGTCTGAAAAGACTTCAGCATATAACAATCAATTTTTCCCTGCACTTCTGGTTAGAACCAAAATAGTTTCCAGGTAAAGTTTGGGAATATTCATGAAACAAGTTTTGTGAGGTTCACTTACCACAAATTTCTGAAGATGAAGAGTTCATCCAAGAATTTCTTCCATTTGCCAAATTTCAAGCATGGAAGGATTTTTTTTTTCTGATATATCATAATTGGTATCCACTTCATAGGGTTTTTTTTGCCGCCCTCGGCACTATATGATTATAGGTTGAACTTGATGGTTTAGTGTCTTTTTTCAAACTTATAAACTACTACTGTACAGGTAAGGTGTGTGAATTTACAATCAAATCCTAATTTACTATACTTTTTACATCTATAGATATAGACTAGACTTAGTGGGTGTCATGGACAGTGGGTGGTGCTGATCTGTTTCTATGGCAGCCCAGGGTCTAACCAGTGACGCCAAATCTTTCTTAAAAAAAAAAAAAAAAAAATCACACATATTTGGTAATACTACATCTACAACTCACATAATAAAACAAAAGCCTTATTTAACCTGCATGGTTATCACTGTAAACCAAAATGAAATTAGGTAATGATTTTTTGCCATCTCACCTCATAAAATATGGAATGAAAAATGATCAAAAAGGGATATGTATCCCAAAATGGTACCAATAAAAAGAACAGCTTGTCCTGTAAAAATAAGTCCTATCCAGCTCTGTTGACTGAAAGTTAAAAATGTTGTACCTTTAAGAAGGTGACACTGTAAATACAATTGACTTTTTTCCAATATGTTTTTTTTTCTGCAAAAGAAAAAATATAGAAATATAAAAAAAGATAAATTAGATATCACCAGAATCATACTGACCATAGTATAAACATAACATATTACTTATGTTATACAGTGGATTTATAACAGTGGATCTAAAATAGCACCGTGTTATTACGACGCTGAGCGTTAACTATACACTCAGCACAATGTAATAATACAGTGCAGAGTGGGAAGGGATTAAAAGTTAAACAATTTTGCAAAGATAAATAATTAAATAAACTGCAGAGTTTTAAAGATTTTCTATAACCTTCTTAGTAGTGACAGTCTTATGTCTTTATAGGTTGCTAATGTATGTGACCATGAATAAAAGAAAGTTCTATGGCCTGCCACTTGTTAAATATCCAGCCATTGGGGGTGTGTCCTGGCATGGGAGCTGAGTAGACATGCTACTCCAGAGCTCCAGTCCTAACCCAACTAATTCGGGGATTTTGCTGCACACTATGGGCAAAGTGTGTACCCGCAAGACACAGAGGGACCCCTGATGTTCCAGGCACCTGATGTGCCCATCTCAAACTTTTTCTCCCGCTGGGAGACTCATAGCCATCCTCAGATAGCGAAGGAGGTTTTGACAGCTCAGCCGCCTCGTTCTCCACAGTGGCTCCTTCACTGCCGCCTCCCGGTCCTCCAGTTCAACCTTCCAGGCAGCAGCAGGCTTCACAAAATCACTTTCCAGAGACTCCGGATCCTCGGAATGAGCCCAGATCGGGGGTGAGTATGAAACCAGCGGCCATCTTGGTACTCAGGCCTTCCTCCCAGTCATAAGCCTGCACAGTCGCTATCTTCCACAGGCACCTGCACCCCCACCACAGCCACAACACAGGCAGGGGATGCCCCATGACACCCACACATCCAGTCCAACCTGGACCTGTAAGTCAGAGGGTTACTGAGGCCTGGAATGGGGCATCAGCCCACCTACTTAAAAGTTGCATTATACACTTAAGGGCCGTGATGTCAGGCCCCATTCTCCCTCCCAAAACTCTGCTTCATCCTCTGAGGAAGATGCTGCTCTCCTTACAATTGTCTGTCATCCCCGCTTCTGCCACCTGCCAACCAGCCAGCTCTTCCCACTCACTGCCACCTGAGGAAGCTGTCCATGCGCTGCAAGGTCATCCTGAACTACAGGTGCTACTTGCCTTCAGCCCTACTAAACATGACATGGACGATCTAGCATCTGATCTGAAAAAGGCCTGGCGCCAAGATCTCAAGGTGGTGAAGACTAATTCTGCTAATCTTCAACAGCGGGTAGACGATTTAGAACTGTTTAAGGAATCAATATCAGCATTGGTATAATCCCTGCAGCAGGCAAGCTACTCTACCTCTACCCAGTATAGAAACTTGCGGACTCATGTGGATGTTATAGAGAACCGCAATTTCTGCAATAATATTCGTATCTGTGGCCTTCCTGAAGCTACCCCATCATTTGAACTTATGCCCACCCTGACTGATACCTTCAATAACCTCTTGGGCCGCCTGGTGGACACTCACATTGAAATTGACCAGGCCCATCGAGCTTTCAGACTGCGTCTCTCTCTGACACTACCAAAGCCTGAGGTGTGATATACAGAAGACATTATGTCCTTAAAGATCATGCTGAAGGCCAGAGGGCTAAAGACTATCGACTTTAATGGGGTTCAGCTGTCCCTCTTCCCGGATCTATCATGACATACACTGTAGCAAAAATCTGCTTTGAAGCCTCTTATATCCTTTCTACAGGAACGCGGTATCCTGTACCGAAGGGGCTTTCCTTTTGCCCTTCAAGTCCGGATGAGAGAGAGACTGTTGATCCTCTCAACCCCTGATGACCTGCCTCCGATGAAGCTCTCAGATTGGGAGCAACTATTGGATGATGCTGTTCCTCCTCAGGCGTACTAGGCTGTCGAGGTCCTCAATTCTGACTCTCGTCAACGCTCTCCCAGACCTCCGGGATCCCGCCGCAGGCACCACATGACCTCAGACCGAGACAAGCACACCTGATCTGGGTAGCTCAAGGTGATATCCACCCACTCAGGGCCGCCGGTGTTGGGGGGGGGGGAAACTGGCCAATTGCCCAGGGCCCCAACCCCAAAGGGGCCCCCGGGAGCCGGAGCCTGATGACTCTGGATCCTAGAGTCAGGACTGGACATATCAATAACAGAAAGGGACCCAGCGTCATGTGCCGCAGGGTCCCTTTCCGAGGTGAGTAAAAATAACAAACGTTTTTAGTCACCTGTCCTTGGAGTCCGACTTCATCTTCTTGCGTTCCAAACATCACCACTGAGGCCAGGCCTCAGCCTTACCGATCATGTGGGACGAGCTCACATTACTGCTGAGGCCCAATCACAGGCTTCAGCGGTGACTTCCACAATGCGTGACGTCAGCTGCAGAAAGAGGAGGCCGGCGCCGGCGGGGATAGCGGAGCAGCGCGAGGTGGCCCAGGAGAGGTAAGGCAAGGTAAGTATAACTGTTTGTTATTTTCCCTTACCTCCCCCAGGCCTTCGATAATTATACTCTGGGGTCTGAAGAAACCCCAGAGTATAATATAATACTAGCATTAAGGGAGTCTGTAGGGCCACTGTGGAGCATTATACTGGGAAGGGGGCCCTCTAGATAGCATCTTATACTGTGTGGGGCCCCTGTGGAGCATTATACTGGGGAGGGGGCCCTCTGGATAGCATATTATACTGTATGGGGCCTCTGTGGAGCATTATAATGTAGGGGGGCTCTGGAGAGCATGTTATATTCTCTGGGGCCACTTTGGAGCATTATACTGGGGGGCCCCTCTGGAGAGCATATTATACTGTTTTGGGCCACTGCGGAGCATTATACTGGGAGAACCTCTCTGGGCAGTTTATTATACTGTGTGGAGGCCATTCTGGAGCATGTTATACTTTGTGGGGTCACTGTGGTGCATTATTCTGGGGGGGGGCATCTGCAGAGCATATATTGCGTTGCGCCACTGTGGGGCATTATTCGGGGGGAACTAAGGAGCATTATACTAGGGGGCCCTCTGGGAAGTATATTATACTGAGTGGGGCCTACTGTGGCGCATTATACTGGGGCGACACTCTGGGGAACAAAATATATTGCGTGGGGCCACTGTGGAGCAAAATATTGGGGGGCATTGTGGAGCATTATACTAGCGGGGGCCCTCTGGGGAGCATATTATACTATGGGCCACTGTGGAGCTTTATACTAGGAGGAAGGGGAAGTGTGGGGGGTCTGTTATACTTTGTGGGGCCACTGTGGAGTTTATTATATTGTGTGGGGCTTCTCGGGAGCATATTATAATCTGTGGGGCCATTGTAGAGCATTATACTGGGGGGCACTGTGGGGTGCATATTATACTGTGGGGGACCACTGTGAAGCACTATACTGGGGGAACCCCTCTAGGTTATACTGTGTGGAGGCCATTGTGGAGCATGTTATACTGTTAGGCCACTGTGGAGGGGGCTCAAAATTCCTGCTGGCAGCCCTGTGTGCTATGTCTGCATCACAGCTCCCTCACTATAATCTTGCACATACGTGTTATTGGGGCCTGCACAGTACTATAGGGGCTGACTATACTGAGAACATACTCAGTAACGTCAGATAGTCAGCACATATGTAAGACTTCAGTGAAGGAGTCATGGTGTAGGCTATTAGCAGGAAGCTGTTGGGTGGGGCCCCAGAACAAGTTCTTCTGGTGGGCCTAAGACCCTTCAGTCCGACACTGTATAACGAAGAACTATTATATATAAGGGTGGGTTACTATATATAATTGGGAAACTTAAATATGACAGGCTATTATTTATAAGGGGGGAACTGTTATATATAAGGCATCCATTATAAGGGGGAGCTATTTATAAGAGGGGAACTATTTGAGGGGGGGGTATAATTGTTAAGTGGGCTTATTTATAAAGGGGGCTATTAGTGATAATGGGGACTATTATTTATGAGGGGCTATTTATAAGGGAGAAGTATTATTTTTACGGGGTGACTGTTACTGATAAGGGGGAATATTACTGATACAGGGCACTATTTATCATTTATAAGGGAGCTATTACTGATAAAGGTGTAATATTATTTATACAGTAAGCAGGGACTATTATTTATAAGGAGGCGCTATAATAACTGATGACTGGGTGCAAAAATCTTTTAGGTGATACAAAGGTGCTCATTTAAATTGTGTGTGGTAAAATGTGGCTTGTTATTACTTTTATGTTGGCAGAAAGGAGGCGTTATTATAGGGGTTGCCACTGCAAGACAATGGTGTTGTTTGCATATCAGCATTTGGGGCCCCGCTTTTAATTTTGCCCAGGGCCCCACTTTGTAAAAAAACGGCCCTGCACCCACTGGACTGTTATTGGTATTCACACTGTTTTACCTATGCACTTTTCTTTGCCCTGGTTTCTTTGAGTGTTTAACCATATGCATTCCCCCCCCCCTTTACAAATCAGAGGACACATGAACAGACAATATGAGACATTACAATGTGACAAAGAAATAAACATATCAAACAATAGGAGTGAGGGCCCTGCTTGCAAGAGCTTACATTCTATGAATCCTTTGCTAGATGTCATCTTATTTTTTGCAGTGATTTTAACCTGACACTTAATCCCCTCATAGACTCCTCCACGTGTAAATCCCAGGTCCTCCACAATGCCATCAACAAATTTCGCAAGCTGCTACACTCCTTGCTACTGTGTGATATATGGTGCATTCTGCACTCGGATAACAAGGATTTTTCCTCCTTCTCCCATGCACATAATTCTTACGGTAGATTGAACTATATTTTTCTACCCCACTCACTGCTACCCCAGGTAACTCCGGCCACTATTGCCAATTCCCTCTTGTCAGATCACTCCATGGTCACCTGCTCTCATAAACTTCTACCTTCCACTCTAACACTTGGCGGCTTAATGAGCTCCTGCTTCATGATGCTCAATGTTTGGCTGACCTCAATCAGACTATCACTGACTTTGGGCGGGACCACCTCTCGGATGATACCTCCCCCCAAACAGTGGGAAACTTTGACATGCATTCTGAGGGGGTCCTGATGCATCATGATGCTAGGATTAAGCGTGATGCCGAGGCGAAGCTTAAGTCTCTTTTGCAAACCCTGAGCTCACCGCTTGAAGCACAGCATAAGCAGACCCTCCAGCGCTCTACCCTCACTGCCTTGACGGCGACACGCCATGAAATCAGGACCCAACTTGAACACAAGCAGCAGCACCTCCTCGAGCTCGGTCAGAAATCCTTTTACAAGTGGGGCAACAAGGCCGGTTGCCTTCTTGCTCGGGCGGTCCGGGAATGACAAACAGCATCTCATATATCATGTCCATCAAAACTCCCTGCTGTGCTTTGATTTATTGTACATTGCCCTACTGCATCAGGAGCATTTCCCCTCCCTTGTTTTTTCCATTTGTCTTGTCTCCCCTCTCCGTTTCTCCTCTGTTTCCTCTCTCCCCCTAGGGTGTAACAGTAATTGTTTGCTCTATTTTCTTTTACGGTTTTTCGTACATACTGTAAATTTTTTTTTTTTTTTAAAGTTGATAAAACTTTTCGATGGAAAAAAAAATTCCATTATTTCCTTATTGTGGCTGGGCTATCTTCTCATGTTTGTACTCTCCCTACCTGTTCTGTGTTCCAAGTTAGGGAAAATCTTTAAAAATCTTCAAAAATTTTAATTTTTTCTATTTGCAAAATTATTTGTTTTAAATTGTCTACAAATTTAAATCTGGTTATGTTCATGGGGGAATCACTTTAATTACTTCAAAGCAAGAATCCAGATTAGAGTATAGAACAGTCTAGCTACTGTTTACTTGTATTTACTCATTGTATATTCGACATTTAGTTGCCAGAGCAATATTTCATAACTGCAAGGTTTGAGGTGTGGATCTTTTCAGTGTGTCCATAAGCGGGAAACATAGTTACTATATAAGGAAAAAATAATGCAATTTGCTCTTCTGTGAGCTTATAAAAACACACAAGTCACAAGTAAACAAAGCAATAAAATATTTACATATACAACATTGAAACAGGCAGTTAAGATGGTTAAAGTGCTTTTATTAATAATTTAAGATATACGGGTCTGTTGGTCTAGAAATATACATATAAATTCTACAACAGAATGCTGCCCAAAGTGGTGCCTCAGTTCAGGATTAGCAGCAAGATAGTCTGATGCTGCTGATGTACAGTAGTTTCACCTGGAAAAATTGTCCCAGAGTAGACACTTTATACTGGCCCAAAAAGAAATTGTAGGAGTTCATCCAGGAATGAAGCAAGATTCCAAGAGTCCTTGGCCCTGTAACAACACCATATATAGGTAATATATGACCAAGCCAAATTACCAACTCTTTAAACAGTATGTTCATAAAAAAAAATTCCACATTACTCCACATCACTCATTTGATTTGGAGGGGGTTTAAAATGTGGAAGAACATGCCATGAATGGTTAATGGAGTGTAATTCATAAACACTATGTTAATTAAATATACTGGACCTCTGAAAAGACCTCTGAAGTGATACAGATAATAGTAGCATGGTAGTCCTGTCATGCGCTATGTGTCCCTAGCATTCAAAAAACTTCTAAGGCTAGGTTCACACCTGCGCCTGGTCTCCACCTGGGGATTCTGTTTACCATTCTGCATTTTCTGCTTTTCGGGCGGAAACCCGGCGGACCCCATTATAGTCTATGGGGTCTGCGGGTTTCCGAAGGTAACCGCTTTTTTAAGTGATGAACGTAGGTGTTAACCTAGCGTAAGGCAGGGGAAATGTCACTTCCATTTTGTCATAGCTAGAACTGCTCTCTTGGTAATATATGAAAGCTGAGAATTTGCTTTTAAGTGACCAGAGAACTACTCTTTTGGGTGGTATAAAACTAAGGTAAAGCTATTTGAATTGACCTCCCCACCCTCAATTTCACCACCAGCATAAGTAATTTGTAAAACAAATGTTTTTAAAGCGACAAACGTTTCTTTTGGGACTGCTACATCTAACATCAAAATTCAAATTTTTACTTGGTGATCTTCATTGCACTCAGGATGTCAGAGGAAAAGATATTTGTGATTTAGATTTTCAGAAATGTATTTCAAAATTTGAAAGAGTGAAATGTTATCTTAAGGTTGTAACTAAGGTTCAAAAATGTAGGACAACTGCCAGAAAAAAAAAATCTACAACATGATGAACATGAGGAGGAAAACAGAGACCCTTGCTATGTGCCATTAAAAATGTTAAACGTGTAAAGTATATAGTTGATAATTTTTGATACAAAAATAAATAATCTATAGTGTCAGATACCTGTTTATAAACCATGGATGGTGTAACAAGAGGGTGGCTGGCCAAGTAAACAGTGGAATAGAGCCTAAGACTCCTAAGTTTCTTGGATAGTCAAAATCCCATACACAGAACACGTCAGAATTTTTTTTTTACTTCTTTGCTGTTGTTACTACTCATTTATGATAAAACTTTTTAATACAAAATAATAATTCTCACAACTGTATTTTGCTAAAGTTGGATCTAGCCTAGGCAATCTTCTGTAATACACATACATAAGTCACATATATCCTGTTTTTTACAATCTATCAGTATAAGGCTCGGTTCACATCTGCGCATGGGTTTCCGTTCGGGGAGTCCGCTTGGGGACCCACCAAATGGAAACCTAACCGCATAAAAAAGCGGTTACCGACGCATCGGCAAAGGTGCGGGTCAACGGGCTTCTCTCCAACTCTTTCCCGGTTCGGAATGGCACGCGGCAGGGTTGCCCCTTGTCCCCTCTTTTATACACACTAGTCATGGAACAACTAGCGACAGCCTTACGGAACTGTCCTAGTGTCCGTGGTTTGCAACTGGGCAACCGACAGGTCAAAACGGCTTTATACGCTGACGACCTCCTCTTGTACGTCTCTCAGCCGTGCGTTTCCTTTCCATCCATTCTGCGCGAGTTCCGTCGCTTTGGCCACCAGAGCAATTTCAAGGTTAACCTCTTCAAGAGTGAGGCCCTCAATATCACCTTGCCCCCAGCGGAAGCAGCCCTCTTAGCGAACGATTTCCCCTTCAAATGGCACCTTACCTCCATTAAATATCTCGGGATCCACGTCCCTTCAGACCTCACCCTTCTTTACTGCCTTAATTACTTACTGACCCTTGAATCCCTTTCGATGGACCTGCGGAAATATGGTTCCCTCTTGCTCTCCTGGTTTGGTCGCATCAACGTGCTGAAAATGGATGTCATGCTCCATTTATTATATGTGTGTTCCAAGCTGTGCCCATTCCAATACCACGCTCTTTTTTTGCTCGTGCTCAGACTCAGTTTGGGAGGTTTGTGTGGGGAGCAGCGCGAAGCAGGTTGCGCTTCCGGACGCTGACGCGCCGTAAACTCCATGGCGGTGCAGGCCTGCCTGATCCTCGATTATACTACCACGCTAGAGTACTGTTGCGCCTCTTTGACTGGCGTTATTGCGGGGCGGATAAGCAGTGGGTCTCTATAGAGGCCGACTCGCTTTCGGCCCACCTCCCCTCCCTACCTTGGGTTCCATCTCATTTTCATCCCAGTGCTATCAGACCCTCCATTCTATCCTCCCACTTCCTCAAGACTTGCGACTCCATAAGTGCGGGTGGCCGCATAGCCAGGTTCCCGGGCCCCCTCAGCCCTCTGTTCCGAAATGCAATGTTCCCCCCAGGTTGCTCCACCGACAAATTCCTTTGCTGGCTGGCCACGTCACAGACAGCGCTTCTCTTTCCTCTCTGGCACAGTTGCAAGCTTCCCATCCCAATCTCCATTCGTCTTGGTTAGAATATGGCCAGCTCAACGCCTTCATCCGTAAGTTCTCCCTGCTTCCCATGCTCTCATCTTCTCTAACCGACCTGGAGTTTGCCCTTTCCCGGACTGACACCACTCCGCGTGCCCTCTCTGTTGTTTATGGTATCCTCCTCCAGGACACTACACCTGGGCCCCCCTCTTACATTGGCCCCTGGGAATCTGACCTTGGTACCTGCCTCTCGACTGGGATAAGTCCTTCCTGTACACGCATAAACTCCCGTTGCCCTGCGGTGCGCAGGAAAAGAACTACAAAATACTGACCCAGTGGTACCGCTGTTGTGACCTCTTGCATAGGATCTACCCTAGTGTTTCTGACCGGTGTTGGCGCTGTGGTTCCGAAAGAGGCACCTTGTATCATATTTGGTGAGAATGCGCTGCAGATCTGTTACACCCTCGCCCCAGCTTGCACTTCTCTCCATCATACCAGGGAGGGTCTCGGCTGTTAAGAAGGACCTCTTGCGACATTTCCTCACCGCCGCCAGAACAGTCATTCCCAGGCATTGGCGCGGTACTGCCGCGCCTACCCTGGTGGAGTTTCTTCAGGAGCTTCTCCTTATCAGGAGAATGGAGGCTCTGGTGGCCGAGGACTCGCCCGACCCCTCTATATTTGAGTTCCTCTGGCGGCCGTGGGTGATGTTCCAGGAGTCCTCGGAGTTCTCCTCTTTCTTTTCTTGATGTGGGGTTGCTTTGCTCCTCTGTTGGTGCAGTGTCCGGCTGCTCTCCATAACCAAATTTTCCCTTCCATTCCTCCCCCCCTTGCCCCAGTGTGTCCCCTCTGTCCTAGTCGTGTCTGCGGTTTTGTGTGTCCCGTACACCGTGTACTCCCTATGACCCCCCTCCCTTTAAACGTTTGTCTTAATCTACTGTTAGGTGGGTGGTCCTGTGGTGGCTCTCTACAGTTGGATTTTTGTTCTCCCAGTCATCACCCACCTATTGTTACAGTTATATTAGTTGCCACTGTGTTATTCATTGTCGATTTCCTTATTGCGGGCCTCGCCAGCCCTTCACCTAATCCTTTACTACTGTGCCTTATCTATGAACAGGGTGGCTTGGGTGACCCCCCCTGTCTTAATTGATACTGATGCTATGGCATTGTACCCCCCTCCCCTTTTCTTCTTCTGTTGTTATTGCAAAACTTTAATTAATTTGATTAAACATAAAAAAGCGTTTACCTTAGGAAACCGGCAGACCCCATAGACTATAATGGGGTCCGTGTGGGGTCGGTTTCCGCACAAAATATGTGGAGAGAAAAGTGCTGCTTGCAGAACTTTTCTCTCCGCATATTTCTGCAGAAACCGAGCGGAAACCACACGGACCCCATTATAGTCTATGGGGTCCACTGGTTTCATATGGTAACCGCTTTTTTATGTGGTTAGGTTTCTATTTGGGGAGTCCCCGAACGGAAACCCATGCGCAGATGTGAACCGGGTCTAAGTAAAAATATCAAACTAGAGCAGGGGCAGCTAGCAGCAGTAAAAGGCGCCTATTCAAGAAGCGTGTCTGGGCTTATGTAACAAAAATATCTGCTATTTCATAAAAGAAGGTCAGAGACGTAAAGCCTGTCAAAGGTTTATAGATATTAAGCAGGGAATTCATAAGTTGCAGCCCTGGAGTAGTCTCTATTAACAACTGCTAACAGCCTACAGATAGTATTTCAGGGTATTGTGGCAAAACTGTGTGCATGACACTTTTGCTTTATCACTGTGACATCACTGTGTGAAATAATTGTGTGGACCATGTTCATATTATGAAGCTGTGTTCATTATGTCTGTGCTGTGGTTCTTAGCAATAATCAGTAGCATCATTATGTGTGTAGTATCCATGTGTGGTAACATCACTGTAGCGTTTAGCACGTGCTTAATGTCGGTTCCCTCTGTACTGTGACATTATTGTGTTTGCTATCCCTGTTTTTTTTTACATCAATTAGTAGTTTTACCCTGTGACCATGATCATTCTACACATTATCTCTGCACTATGATGTCATTGTGATTGTTATTCTTTCACTAAAGGTATTACATTCATCACTTTCATCAATACCTTCATGCTGTGACATCAGTATCATTACTATCCCCGTGCAGATATCTCTTTATTATGGCAATACTATGTTTATTATAGCTGCATTTTTGTGCCACTATATTCTAATTGCACTATAACTTGACTGTGTTTATTATACTGTATTATGTGATAGGATACCACTGTATATATTATCGAGTTTGTAACTGTAATTATTTTTGTAGTCAGCTTACTACAAGTTATGCTTTTGTAACTATATTATTTTACTTCTCAATTCTCTTCTTTGTTTTTTAACAGTATAGAGTATACTTTTTATTCTTATATAATAAACACAAATAGATATACTTTGTAATTAAAACCTTTCTAATTAAACAAAAACAATGGAAGTTGTATAAATAAAAACAAATAGTTTCAGAACTAGGGACATTTTAACACATTGGTGGGTCCAGTGTAAAGGATTCATAAGTGCCCCTCCCTATCTCCAACACTTAGATATACCTCACAATTTTTAGAAGACAAATGGATTACTGTGGAGGCACACATAACAGCAAATTATTTCATGTTAAGCCCCATCCATGTCCTCTTTAACTGACTCATTCTTATCATGCCCCTGTGTGCCTTAACACAGTACTAGTGCCCTTCAAGTTATTGCATACAGTGATGATTCCTGTGCCACACAGTATAATGTCCATGAGCAACCTGAACAAAGTATAATGCCACCTGAGTATAATACCCCTTAGTGACCCCTGCACAGTCTAATACCTCCTTAGTGGCCCCATGCAATATAATGTCCCCTCTTTATATTATAATGGTGGGGTGCCTAGGGGCCCCATATAATGGTACATGGAAATATTACCTGACATTCATTCACAAATTTTTAAAATGTCACTAACATAAATTTATGCTTGCTGCATAGACTGTTTCTGTCCTGTGGTCCTGCGAATACCCGGCTGCCTGGCTCATGCCTTAAACTGGGTTCCTCTTAGCTGTCTGAAGTGAGACAGATATGTGTTTTATACAATGACAAGCAGTGTCGGACTGAAGGGCCTAGGGCCTATTAGTGGAACTTATACTGGGGGGGGCCACCCAACAACTTCCAGCTAATAGCCTATACCACAGCTCATTTACTGACATTTTACAGTACATATGTGCTGACTATCTGGCGTTACTGAGTATGTTCCTAGCATCGTCATCCGCTATAATACTGAGCAGGCCCCATTAGCTCCTTGGCTGTTTCATGCACAGTACTGTATGGAGAATGACACAGCCATGGAGCACTACACATATGTGCAAGATTATAGTGAGGGAGCTGTGATGCAGACATAACACACAGGGCTGCCATCAGGTATTTTGAGCCCCCGCCCCCCACAGTGGCCCCACATGGTATTTCATGCTCCACAGTGCCCTCCACAGTATAAAATGTTCCCCTGAGCCCCCAATAGTGCTCCCCACATGCCTTTGGAGTCCGGGGGCACTTCTTAGGGCCTTTTTCAACTCTGTAATGGCATCGGCCATCTTCTTCGGAGTGGCCTGCTGAGGGAGTAGCATATCAAATAGGAATAGACTCAACAAACTGATTAGAATGGCCAGCTCTGTCCTGGGGAGCCCCCTGGACCCAGTGCAGGTGGTGGGTGACAGAAGGATGCTGTCTGTGGTGAGCTCCATGCGGAAGAATAACTCCCATCCAATGCATGAGACCGATAGCACTGGCCAGCACTGTCAGTGACCGACTGCTCCACCCTAAGTGTGAGAAGGAGTGCTATTGGAAGTCTTTCCTCCTCGCTGCGGTTAGGCTGTACAACCAACACCGACCTAAGCGGAGATCACTCCATACAGAGAACTGAAAGATCTTTAAGTTGTGGTATCCCTTCTACTACTTTTTTACCTGTACCTTTTTATCTGTACCTATTGTCACTGTAATGCCTTTACCTTGGAGCTTTTTGTATATATTGTATTTGTATTGTATTATCTATGCTGCTGTAACACACTGAATTTCCCCATGGTGGGACTATCTAAAGGAATATCTTATCTTATCTAACACTCCACACAGTATAATATGCTCCCTATAGCCCCAGCACAGGATAATATTCTCCTAGAACTTCCACACTGTATAATACACCTTACACGGTGTAATATGCTCCCCAGGGCCCCCCACACAGTATTATACCCCTTACTGGCCCCACACAGTATAATATGCACCCCAGTAGCCCCACACAATATAATATGCCCCTCACACAGTATAAAAGGCTCCCCACAGCCCCCCTCCCACCACAGTATAATGCTCCACAGTGGTCCCACACAGTATAATAGGTGCTTAGTGCATAAGAATAAATATCACATTATAATACGCTCCCCACACTGCCCCCCAGTATAAAGCTCCCCACACAATATATGCTACCCAGAGCCCCCCAGTATAAAATGATTCCCACAGTGGCCCCACACAGTATAATATGCTCCCAGAGGTCCCCCCCGGTATAATGCTCCACAGTGGCCCCACATGATATAATATGCTACCCAGAGCCCCCCCAATATAATATGCTCCCCAGAGGCCCCCCAGTATAATGTTCCACAGTGGCCCCACTCAGTATAATATGCTCCACAATGGCCCCACACAATATACTCCCAAGAGCCTCGAGTCGCTTCAAACTAACCCCTTGAAATTCATTTTGATGAATATTAGTGAGGTTTGCCCGTTAGTTTCAGTGCTATTATTATACTCTGTGGACTCTTCAGACCCCAAAGTATAATAATCGGAGGCCCATCACACATTTGTAATTGGGCCTCAGTGGTCACATAGGGGGTGCTGACCTTATGACATCACAGGCCTCAGTGGTGACGTCCAGAACTACAGGCCAGAAGATGACGATGGATCGCTGGATGCCCAAGAGAGGTGAGTAAAAATGGTTATTTTTACAGACCTCCTCTGAGCAGGTTTCTATAGGAAAGGGGCCCTGTGGTACATGATGCTGGGCCCCTTTCCATTATTGGTGTGGCCGGGCCTGACCACAGGGATCCCAGGCGGACCCTTTGGGGATGGGGGTCCAAGGCAAATGCCAAGTCTGCCCCCCCCCCAATGCCGGCCTGCCTAAAGGATGGGGGACTCACCGGTGGAAGAGATAGAAGACATGAGTGTTGGTGTAGGTATTAGTGGCAGGGGGTTTGCTTCTGGTAGTAGGGGCCCTAGAGGGAAATTTGTTAGAAATTGTGCAGGCATACAGGAATCCCATTACCATGATGAGTCACAAAAAAGTGAGAAAGGCGATACAAAATCCAATGATAATTCTATTACAGAACTGGCAACTGGGTCAGGGTGACATCACAGGAAGAAGGTGGTGGCAGCTGCAAAAGTTCCACCCAATGAGCAGCCCCAACTTCCAAAAGATCTGCCTGGGGAAGTTCCAAGGCAAGCTTGGGTGGTGGCAGCACTGGCAGATATGTTTCTAGTTTTGGTGACAGCAGCTACAGTGGGGAAAAAAGTATTTAGTCAGCCACCAATTGTGCAAGTTCTCCCACTTAAAAAGATGAGAGAGGCCTGTAATTGACATCATAGGTAGACCTCAACTATGAGAGGCAAAATGAGAAATCCAGAAAATCACATTGTCTGATTTTTAAAGAATTTATTTACAAATTATGGTGGAAAATAAGTATTTGGTCAATAACAAAAGTTCATCTCAATACTTTGTTATATATCCTTTGTTGGCAATGATAGATGTCAAACGTTTTCTGTACGTCTTCACAAGGTTGGCACACACTGTTGCTGGTATGTTGGCCCATTCCTCCATGCAGATCTCCTCTAGACCAGTGATGTTTTGGGGCTGTCGCTGGGCAACACAGACTTTCAACTCCCTCCAAAGGTTTTCTATGGGGTTGAGATCTGGAGACTGGCTAGGCCACTCCAGGACCTTGAAATGCTTCTTACGAAGCCACTCCTTCGTTGCCCTGACAGTGTGCTTGGGATCATTGTCATGCTGAAAGACCCAGCCATGTTTCATCTTCAATGCTCTTGCTGATGGAAGGAGGTTTGCACTCAAAATCTCACGATACATGGCCCCATTCATTTTTTCATGTACACAGATCAGTCATCCTGGTCCCTTTGCAGAGAAACAGCACCAAAGCATGATTTTGCCACCCCCATGCTTCACAGTAGGTAGGTATGGTGTTCTTTGGATGCAACTCAGCATTCACTCGTCATGTTTCTACCAAACAGTTCTACTTTGGTTTCATCTGACCATATGACATTCTCCCAATACTCTTCTGGAAAATCCAAATGCTCTCTAGCAAACTTCAGACGGGCCCAGATATGTACTAGCTTAAGCAGGGGGACACATCTGGCACTGCAGGATCTGAGTCCATGGAGGCGTAGTGTGTTACTGACGGTAGCATTTGTTACGTTAGTCCCAGCTTTCTGCAGTTCATTCACTAGGTCCCCCCATGTGGTTCTGGGATTTTTGCTCACCGTACTTGTGATCATTTTGACCCCACGGGGTGAGATCTTGCGTGGAGCCCCTGATCAAGGGAGATTATTCTAATTATTGCTCCCACAGTTGATTTCTTCACAACAAGCTGCTTACCTATTGCACATCCAGTCTTCCCAGCTTGGTGCAGGTCTACAATTTTGTTTCTGGTGTCCTTCCATAGCTCTTTGGTCTTCACCATAGTGGAGTTTGGAGTGTGACTGTTTGAGGTTGTGGACAGGTGTTTTTTATACTGATAACAATTTCAAACAGGTGCCATTACTACAGGTAATGAGTGGAGGACAGAGGAGCCTCTTAAAGAAGAAGTTACAGGTCTGTGAGAGCCAAAAATCTTGCTTTTTTGTAGGTGACCAAATATTTAATATATTTTACTATGATTTTCTGGATTTGTTTTCTCATTTTGTCACTCATAGTTGAGGTCTACCTATGACGTCAATTACAGGCCTCTCTCATCTTTTTAAGAGGGAGAACTTGCACAAATGGTGGCTGACTAAATACTTTTTTTTCCCCACTGTATGTGTAATGGGACTATTTTTGTACAATACCAAATGACAAATCGATAGCAAGATGCAGGATCTCTAAACAGAAAATTAGCTTTGGTCATGCAGGAACACATGTTGAAACCAGGTCTCTCTGTACTCACTTAATATGGCATCACCAGCATATTTGGCTAAATCATATTAGGAGTGGCACCAAGTAAGCAAGAGCGTTCAATTCTTTCTCCCCATTATCGTATTTCTAGGCAAGTCACATCTATTCCCTACCAAGCACATCGTGGTCATCGTCACATTACCATTCATCCTCTTCCTCCATCATCCAGCTGGTCGGCAAGTCTAACTCCCACCTGACTAAGTTACTGGAGATGCAGTCGCTGTCGTGTCACTTATTGTAATCCATTGCATTTCAACAACCGATGGCAGAGCACAGTATCCATTGAGAATACCTAGCCGCCATTATTTCCCAAAGAAAATTGTTCCTGCTTGATGGCCATGTAAATGTCCATGTGGGGAAAGGTGCATACCAACCAATATGTGGAGCATCAATTATGGGCACAGACAATACACAGCTGTCATGGATTACTGGGTCAATGTTTTGAGCATCAGAGGCCACAGTCTAGAAATGCAGCAAGGCCCGGTGCTTTCTAGTACTGACATCACCTCACGGGTAAAAGGCAGTCACAGTTTCAACACCAGGTGGGACCCATCCACCTCCTCCAGTTCCTACACACTGAACCATTTCCCACCCCCAACTTCACCAAGACAAGCCATTGGTTCCAATCCCCCTCCCTCTTTTCATGGTTGTAAAGTGAAGCACACATTAAATGGAGCATCAGTTTGAGCAGCAGTATATGATTACTGCATGCAGCAAACCACAGACACAAAGATCACTTTTGTAAGATTCAGTTTTTTCAGATGGCAAGCTAGGCAGTAGGTACACCAATAGTTTTCCCCAAATTTTTCTTGACATTGTCAATTGTCACTCACTACACTACTTGCCTGGAAGGTAAAGACCAAATTGAGTGGCACTGTTGCATATACTGGAGCATCAGTTTGAGCAGCAGTGTATGCTTACTGAATCTAGCAAACCACAGACAATGATCACTTTTGGAAGCAAGGCAGTAGGTACACTGATAGTGTGGCACAAATTTTTCTTGAAATTTTGTCAATTGTCACTCCGGCAGCACAATGTTGATGTGGCATTTGCTCCCATAAAGGGATAACCGGCAGGATCACCCAGGTTATTTTCTTCCTCCCAAGTGTTGTTCTCAGGGTCATAGAACACTTTCAATTTCAGGAGATATTCTAACTTTTTCAGCTGGCAGGTCAGGCACATCTCCTTTTATCATGCCTTTGTTTATCATCATTTTCCATTTACAGTACTGCTGCTGATGTTGGCTGCTACCCCTAAACATCTACCACCAATCAGGCAGACATGTCCTACGGCCTGGTCCGTCATACTATGCCCTGTTGCACATGTTGCAAGAGCTACCAACACTGCCACTGCTCAACCAGACATATCCTATGACTTGGTTCATCCATAATATCCCTGCCTTTCCTCCACACATGTTGCCACATCTACCACCATTGCCACCACTCAGCCAGATATGTCCTGCAGCCTGGTCCACCATCACATTCTACTATACTATACCACACTATTGATGCCACAGTATTGGTATTTAAAAAAAAAAAAAATGATTTCACATCTGCTCCTATCACTGGATAATTTTTGGTGACTTTTTTTTTTTTTGGAAATGACAATTCTTCATCACTTTTAAACTTGGATCACATCCACAAATGTGACTCTCAAATAACTATAAGCTTGTAGCAGTTAAAAGTCATCAAAACGGACTAGAAAACCATTGCTATTTGCAGTATAAATGCCACATGTGTCTAAAAATCCACTGGCAAGCATTATTTCCCTCAAAAAAACATTAATTTTTGGAGCATTTTAAATGTTAAAATGCATAAAAGCAGGTATCAGCGTAGTGTCGGAGTTTGTATCCACTGGTTACCATTTGTTTTTCCGTAGACATACATTTCACTTTACATAACTTTGACTTTGCTTGAGAGAGCTAGAAATTGGATAGATAGGTTCATAGGAGCCCTAAGACTGTTCTACACAACTTTTAAAGCCAATTTAAAGTGTGGTTCATACCAAACTTGTTTGACCTGAAACAAATCTTGGTCAAATGCCATATGAACCCAAAACAAATTTTGAGAGGTTCGCTCATCTCTATGGGTAACCAAAAAAGAAAAACTTAACAGAGATTTTTCAGATTAGCACAGGCGGAATCAGTATTTTGCCATTAGAACAGGAGTTTGTTTGTATTTAAAGAAAAAAAAATGTAACTCTTGCCTCCCAAAAAAAACAATGTAAGACTCTGTGGACAGTCACAGATCAAACAACTCTATTGCAAAACCGACTTATACAAAATTATATTATTGACAATGAAAGGGTTAACCATCTAGTGTCTGTATTACTGCAGCAGTCAGGCTCAGAGCACAGACAGATATTCTCCCTCATTCCTATGATTTCTATCACTGTCTGCCTGTAATTGATTAAATTTGACTAAACTTTGTTCTACTTCTCCTACTCATTTGATTCTCTAGTTATTTTGCAAGCTTTTCTGCTGTGTATTGCAGAAATTAGACTAATTGCTTTGGATCATGCACTAATGAATAACATGTCTATCCACACAAGTATATCTTCTGTATTTTCACTGCGCAATTCATGTTGGCCATTTTATTTTGTCTGAAACAAATTGCAAAGTATGCAATTTAGTTAAAACCCTAACAATTTGGAGTATTTGGGTCAAACCTGGCACAGAACCAATTGGTTTGCCCATCTCTATTCCTGCCCCAATTGGTCAGTTGCTACCAACTTCAGGACCACCTCATGAGCTAGCGATCTGGCATACTTCCTGCAGTGAATTCCAGATCCCTGTACACAGGTTTAAAGGTGAATACCAGGAAGTCTGCTTAGACAAGAATTAGCCCTAAGTCAAACTGGTTTTGTAGTACAGTGGGTCCACAATCCACTGTCTGCTAGTCAAACTGTATTGTAGGGAACAGCTCACACGGTGGGGGTGGGCAATGACAAAGTTCAATCAGTCAGCGGGTTTCAAACTCCAACAGTGCTTTTATTTAGAAGTTCCAGCACAAAAAAGAAAAAAAAAAAACACTGTGCAAACAAAACAAAACCTAAGCCTGTCCAGCTCTAGCTACACAGCAGCATGCCTCACTAAGCTAGTGCAGGCCCAAATACGTATAAGCAAGCAGACTGTGTATAACATCCACTTAGAGGTGCTCTCTCTCTCTCACAGCCTGCCACTTGTCAGACCTCCTTTTGCCAGGCTTCCTTCCTCAGTAATCATTGACAGGAAGCTTCAGCTGAGAGCACCAGGGAGTAGGGGAAAACCCAGTAGTGGACTAGGGGTGTGGACTGGAAGACTCCCAATACCAACCTGTCCTCTAGTCCAGGAAATACAGCCCATGTAACTTAAAGAAAATCCCTAGCAGACTACGTTCTGTTAAGGCAACATGTATCTTCCTGGATTTCCGCTATCTTGCCTGGCTGAGGAAACCAGGTGAGATATACACCCCGTCCAGCACTTTACCATACACTTTACCACATATCCCCCCCCCCTCTTCTCCAGACCAGAGGTCTGGGCACTTTTACTGAATATACAGTATACCCTGGACAAGTTATCCGCATTTCCCTGTAATTTCCCCAGTCTATGTTCCACCTTAAAACAGAAATTTTGTAAGGAGAGAAACCATCTGGTCACTCTTGCATTTCTCTCCTTATTTTGTTTCATCCTGGCCAGAGGAGCATGGTCTGTCACTAACACAAACTCTCTACCCAGCAGATAATATTTCAGGGATTCCATCGCCTACTTAATAGCCAGACACTCTCTTTCCACTATGGTATAATTTCTCTCTGCTGGGGTCAGTTTCCTACTCAGGTACATTATTGGGTGTTCTTCCTCATTTACCACCTGTGACACTGGACTGGCTGCTCCCAAACCTGTATCAGACGCATCCGTTTGGACCAAAAACTGCTTTCTCAAATCCTGGGAAACAAGCACTGGTTGTTCACACGGGGCAGATTTTAGGCTCTGAAAAGCCTTTTCTGCCTCTGGAGTCCATTTCACCATTACTGACTTACCGCCCTTTGTTAAGTCTCTCAACGGTGTTGCAATTGAGCCAAAATTGGGCACAAATCGGCGGTAGTATCCAGTTATTCCAAGGGAGGCATTTTTTGTTAATGGTATTTTGCTTCCTCTAGACCCACTGCACACTTCTCAGGATTTATGGTTAGGCCTGCATCACTGATAGAGTCTAATATGGCCTGTACCTTACAGAGGTGACTTCTCCAGTCAGATGAAAAAAATTACCACATCATCCAGGTAAGCAGCAGCATAATCATGATGTGGTCTCAAGATCAGATCCATCAGCCTCTGAAATGTAGCAGGGGCCCCATGTAACCCGAATGGCATCACTACATACTGGAACAGGCCTTCTGGAGTGCAGAATACAGTCTTCTCTTTTAGCCTCATCAGATAATGGTATCTGCCAATAACCCTTTGTAAGGTCAAGCCTCTCAATCAGTTCATCTACTCTTGGCATGGGGTATGCATCAAATTTTGACACCTCATTTAACTTCCTGAAGTCATTACAGAACCTCCATGTGCCATTGGGCTTTGGGATTAGTACAATGGGACTTGACCATTCACTGACAGACTCCTCAATGACACCTAATTCAAGCATGAACTTGACCTCAGAGGATATCGCCTCTCTGTGGGCTTCTGGTTCACTTTATTGTTAGCTTCAGTTTTAATTTGGTGTTTTATCAGGTGAGTATGGCCTGGTAGGTCAGAAAACTTGCGTCTGTTTTCCTGTAGGAACTCCCTTACCTCCTGCTTCTGGTGCACTGACTGTGCCTCACCTATCCCTACTGGGGGAATTGGTTGTATCACCTCCTTAACCACAGTCTGGGTGGCTACCAAAGGGTTTTCTCTTTTCTGGTCTATGCACCTTGTAGTTCACCTCAATCACCTTTTCTACAATCTCATAGGGACCCTACCCAGGATTAAAGGCCCTCACCCTGGCAGACCTGTTATAAATTCTGCTTTGGGCCTCCTGAGCTCTTTGCAGATGCTCTTTGACACTAGGCATCACCATTGCTATTCGGTCCTGCATCTGGGCCACGTGTTCAATAACACTTTTATATGGTGTGGCCTCAGTCTCCCAGGTTTCTTTGGCAATATCTAACAAACCCCTTGGATGCCGGCCATAGATTAACTCAAAGGGTGAAAACTCTGTAGACGCCTGGGGTACCTCTCTGATAGAGAACATGAGGTATGGTAACAGACAGTCCCAGTCCCGGCCACCCATTTCTACTACCTTTTTTAGCATATGCTTCAGGGTTTTGTTAAATATCTCTACTAATCTGTCTGTTTGAGGGTGGTACACTGATGTACGGAGGTGTGTGATTTTAAACAATTTGCATAGTTCTTTCATGACCTTCGACATAAAGGGCACACCCTGGTCAGTAAGGATTTCTTTGGGGATCCCTGTGCAAGAGAACATGTAAAACAACTATTGAGCAATATTCTTGGACACCATGTTTCTTAAGGGTACTGCCTCCAGGTACCGGGTGGCATAGTCCAATACAACCAAAATGTACTGATGTCCCCTAGCAGACTTGGCAATGGGCCCCACCAGATCCATTGCAATTCTCTCGAATGGCACTTCGATGATGGGAAGTGGCACCAAGGGGCTACGGAAGTGTGATGTTGGGGCACTTATCTGGCATGTGGGGCATGACTCACAGTACCTTCTCTCCTCTTCATATACCCAAGGCCAAAAAAACCTTTGGAAGGCCCTCTCTTGTGTTTTGCTAGTCCCCTAATGACCCCCAAACACATGGTGTGATGATTCCACTTAAATATGACTATAACTCAGAGATGTATTTTGATCTCTGGGTATCATATCTACCGCTTTCTTCCATTCATTCATAATGTGCACAGCCTACTCATAGGTATATTGCCAATAGTGGCCGGACTGGAACAATAGGGCTTTGTATCCATCCCAGCAGGGCTCCATTGAATTCCTACACTGCCCTGAGTGATCAAACAAACATGCATTGGTCAGCCTGAGCTGGTAGATCAGACATGGTTGATAACATTGTATCATTTCACTTGGTCTCATCTCCATACAAAGAATCGTGACTTGAGTGCGTTAATCAATCAGACTTGCTGTTGTTGACCTCATTCTGGATGGTGTCATCAAGGGTATAAAAGATGAGGAAAGAGGCCAGTGGGGGAGTTTTTTTACAGACTACAGGAGATTACAGACAGACTTCCACTGTGAGAGACTATTGGAATACTGTGAGGAGCATGCAGGCTGGATTGTTGTGTTGATGCCACATGCTAAGAGCCTCCAGTGGGTTATTCACACATGACAGAGCATGTATTAGTGTTGGACTATAGAACCACATCAAGGAGATGCGTGGTAAAGTAACTATTTCACTTTTATGCCCTTTTATTTCATTGCACTGTATCTTGTAACTAGTAACTGTTAATGCTAGTATACATCTGCATATCTGTTCTGAACTGCATGTGTTAGATGTTAATACCGACCCATTTAGGGGTTAATAAATATATAAAATTTAGAAAGCTTGTCTTGTATTTATCTTGTGGACCCAACACTCACTGGAGGTGAGTGAGGTTTTTTATGAAAGAAGACTCAGGTGTGGGCCAACGCTGTATTAGCGAACTGAGGATCTTTCACACATGGTTATGAGTGATGTCCAGCACCATGCATCGGTACAGTTTTGGCACCAGAAGCTGTTCCACAATTTCATTGTTAACTTTGGTGACCCGGTATACGAGATCCCCATTCATGACAAAATGTGGAAATTTCTGGTCAGCTTCTGGTTCCTGTGATACACCATTTATTATTGTAAGATTTGCTTGTGCAGTACCCAGAGTGAGGTCTCTCACTTGGTCGGTCTCAAAGTTACCCTGAGACATTTCTAGATCTAACACCTGTTGACCAGGTAGGGAAGTTTCTTCTTCTTTCCCAGCTAACACCTGCAAGAGGAAAAAGTCATTATCATGCATTTCAGGTAAATTCACTTTTCCAATATGCCCCTCATAGGTATCATTGTTTCCAATGGTCCTCTCACATGACCCATTATTTACAGGGGTAGATACAGATTCTGCCAGAGTTTCTTCACTGGCAGCAGAAGTGTTTCCCCTTTTACACAACTCCCTTAACAATGGGAAATCACGGCCTAATATCAGTTCATACATGAGTCTTTTTATGACCCCGACTTCATAGGTCACAGTTCCAGATGGAGTCACCAATTTAACAGGGGCCACTGGGTAAGCTACGATATACCCGTGGATGCATAGCACTCTTATGTGTTTGTTTGGGACATAGTCCCTAGCCACAAGAATGGCCCGAACCAAAGTCACCAGGCTACCAGCATCCAAAATGGCCTTCACAGAGCGGTCATTTACCTTCACCATGCAAATCTGTAGCTCAGTCCCTGGTCCTTGAATGGCTGCACAAACAGGTTCCACAAATAGGGACTGTCACCAACCAGCGTCACACACCATGTGCTCTGGGGTAAAAGGGCAATAGGCGGCCACGTGTCCCCATTTATGGCACCTCCAGCACTAGGGGGTCCCTGGTCTCCTTAGAAGAGAGTCCTTTCTAGGACCAGAGGATCCAGCACCACCTTTTCCACGATCCAGCCACTTTCGTACCAGGTGACTTAGATCATACATCTGGGATCGGGCAGGTTTATCCATGGTGTAGCTCCAACTGTGCACTCTCCTGGCATGAACAGCTGGTGTAACACCCAAGTGAGCAAGGAGAGACAGCTAGGGAGACAGGGAGGGCGTGTAAGGGAGTCAGAGAGGGAGGGGGAGGGAGCAAATGGTAGTTGTAGGATAGAAGCACAGGAAGCCACACCATGTAAACAAATGCAGAAGATGCCAGGAGCTTCCAGAGAAAGCCAGAAATCACTCAAAACACTGCTAAATGTATTTGGGTGCACTTATTAACTCATTAATAGCACTAACAGACCTTTTTTTTAAATAAAATAATTTTTGCCCATAAAACCCCTTTAAGTTAAGTCTACTGAAAATCAGTTCCAAAAGTAAAACTTGAAATCTGGAAATACATCTCTTACTATTTGACTCAAGCATCACAAGCATAAAAACTGTAATAATACTGCATTTTCTCTATGAAATGTGGAGTTATAGTATGTGATAAAAATATTTTTTCTTTGAGACCTCAGTGTTTTGGGGTAATATATTGTAATAATTGTAATTAAATAATATTACTCATACTTTTGTTCAATGCAGTTCATTGTGGGGAAAGAGGTTTGGTGCCTTAACCACTATCATTGAATTTATGGTTCAAACTCTTATTTTTTTCAATTATAGTGCACAATAGAATGAGTTGTATTAGTGCATGTTTAAAGCCAAGTTATAATTCTGATTCTGTATTACAATTATTAAATGACTATCATATTAAACATAGCCATACTATAGAATACGACTGTATTTCTACAACTTGATACATGCTTATAAATTGGAAACAGAATGGTTAAATAAGGCTCAGCCTTTTTCCGCTTTATCTTAATTCTGGATATTTTCCTCAATTATTTTTATTTTCTCTTTGGCAGTATTTCAGCACACCATGTGTTCTGAATAGGAAACAAATGGCAATGCACATTACAGCTGTCCTTTAATATTCACAGGCTATGTTGTATAATATTCTACAATTAAAATGAAAACTATCATTATATTGTTTATTAAAATGAAAATGACAAGCTGAAAATAATCTTGTCACTGCTGCCAGTATATAAAGGATGTGAATATTTTAAAGTGACAGGATTATGCCAGAGAGAAAAGAAAACAAGTTCACGCATGATAATTCCATATGTATATATAACTTGCATATATGTTTTTACTTATGAAAATGAAAGTTTACAGAATTAGAAAAGTTGGTTTTATGAATACTATCTACAGTTCCTAGAGTTCTTTCCAGTCCTTCTGGGCACTTTTTAAAAACTGTAGCAAATACTCACATATTGTAGTTATTACTTCTTCTTGGCTATTAACCAAACCGCAGCGCTTTTCAAAGAAAGTTCGTAAAGACCGCCGGCGTTTCCATAGGTATAATGA
Source organism: Leptodactylus fallax (assembly GCA_947044405.1). NCBI lineage: Eukaryota > Metazoa > Chordata > Amphibia > Anura > Leptodactylidae > Leptodactylus > Leptodactylus fallax. Next base: position 6,789,406 of record CAMRHE010000015.1, read on the forward strand.
TATGCTGCAACATAACCACAACAGTTTTGGAAATTGCAGTGTGTCCGTAGCGCATATTTTTTCACAAGGTGCGGATGGGATTTGCTAGAATCCCATCCACCTTGCAGTGACTGTAAAACGTAGCGACTTTTTTCCGTTTCTTTTTTCATTTATGCCATGTGGGGTCCCGGCCTAAGAAAGATTTCTTGATAATTAGGCTTTTTCTCTACTAGAAAAGTCTATGATAAAAAAAAATACAAGTATTCAGCCTATTAAAGTTTTTATTTGATATTAGTTCTTTACGTATGCTGTGTCTGATTACAATTTTAGGAAATGCTAAATTTGTCACCAGATGACATTTGTTCCAATATTAAGACATAACCTAGATGCTTAAAAGAATAAAAGCAAATTATTTCACTTGTGTAATATCAAAAGCTACAGATCTGAAAATGCCTATATTTTGAGTATAAGCTTTCAAAACTAAAATTTAGATTTGCAATAGGATCTACACATGATATACCATAAATGTCTGATAGATGGGGATCCCCAAACTTGAGTAGAGGGGTGCCCCAATCGCCATCTCATGACCACAGTTAATGAAGAGGTAGCTGAGCATATTAGGCCCACTCTATTCAGTTCTGTTGGAGTTTCTAAAATAGCTGAACAGGGAGGCTCAACTATTCTCTGAAATGTCATAGAAGTGAATGGAGAGAACTTCACAAGCATAGCCACCTCTAAGACAGGGGTCAGATGACCCTATTCTCAAGACGGGTATACCCCATAATAAACATTATATAAATGTCCAGGAATACCTATTGTATCCTTTTCACAAGAATTTCAAGATACTCCTGTTGATGGACTTGATAAGAGCAGGTAGACTATTATCAGAACAATGAGCTAATTCCAAATAAATGATAGCCTGATAGCAATTATCATTTGACCAATTTCCTGAGTGAAGAAACCTATGATGCAAGTTGTTAATTTTATTACATTTTCTAAAGAACCTATTTATATCATACAATAGCATTTTAGTCATATCATTCATCATTGAATGGATTGAATAACTGTACTTGGAAGTGGCTTAAAAGAAAGAGGTTAAGGGACAACTAGGGTAAACGCTCCTCTGTTGGACATAGTGAAGGAGATAATACCACTGATTGCACTGTTGTTAGATAATAACATTTTGAATCATTTTAGGAAAAAAAATGTCAATTTCTGATGTATATTACTTGATAGCCATTGCTCTTCTGACTAACAGATGCCATTGTTCGAAATCATTTCACACCATTTACTTATTTTAGAAACATTTAAATAAAATTGGAAAACATGCATGACTATGTTGATAGATTTCTATCTTCCTGGTTTTTTTTATATTATTTCATATTCCTAGGTATATTTATGTGTTAAAAATGCTACATGAAACACCTGAAAGAAATTTCTGAGCTTGGTAGAGTCACAGAATCTAAGGTTTAAGGTAGGTTCACATATGTCAGTTTGATAAGTATCAGTTTTTTTTTGTCCCTTAGTCATTACAACTGATGCCAAAACTGATGCAAAAATGCATCAGTTGTCATCAGTCCTTTTTATAAATTTCTACTCCAAAACCATGAGTTGTCATACGTTGTCATCAGTTTTTACTATGAGTTTTTACCAAGATGATCCACAAGGCATGATGGGCTGCCGAGGCCAATAGAGTAGGGGTACTCAACTACTTTTAGTAAATTTCCATTGACCAGGATCCGCCATCAAGTAAAGGTCCAAGCTGAACACATCCAATATTTACGGTATTTTTCGGACAAAAAGACACGTCTGACTATAAGACACACCCCAGGTTTAAACAAAAATAAGGATTAGATTGGGGGCGACTAACGTGGAATTCTACTGTGCGGATAGTGACTAACGTGGCATTATACTGTGCATGTAGTGACTAAGGTGGCATTACACTGTGTGGGGTGACTAACATAGCATTATACTGTGCAGGGGGCACTAACATGACATTACATGGTGTGGGGGGGCAACTAATGTGGCATTATACTGTAGGGGGCATTAAGGAACATATTGTGGGTACTGACATTAATGCTCCCACACAGTAAAATACCCCATTATTGTTCCTCCTCAGTATGCTTCTTAGCAGGGCTGTTTTAACACATTGGTGGGTTCAGTGCAATGGAATACCCGACTTGCACAAATTATAATGTCCCATTAGAGGCCCTAACACAGTATAATGCCTCCCTAGTGGTGCCTTAAACTATAATATCCCCCTCCAGCTATCCCCACAGTTAATGTCCCCATGCATCTGTCCAGTGGTGAACCTAGCCTCTTTGCTGCCTGAGGCGGACTATAGAAAGACGCCCCCCCCCCCCAAAAAAAAAAAAAAAAAAAAAAAAAAAATGAGTTTCAATGCTACTAGTTTAACACACTGTTATCGTCGCACAATATACACAATACACAAAGTTATAAAACAGTTTTTAAGAATTCTTCTTCCTGTATTACTTCAGTATCAGATCAACAACACGGCATTAACAATGAAAGTAACTTTACACATCTTCTGCTTGGTGGATGGACGAGCCCACGTGGCCCCCATTCTCTATAATAGGACCGCAGATAGCTGAGTACTGGACTTCGGCTATCTTTGGCACTCCCATTGAAGTGAATGAGAGCCACGCGGGTTCGTCCATCCACCAAGTGACACACCTATATATGGCTGCGGTCAGGCTGGATTCCCACCTAGTGGGGGAAAAAAAACAATTCTCAGGCTCAGTGGGGGTCTCAGCAGACAGACCCCCATCAATCAGGTATTTATCCTCTATCATTTAGGTGTATACAGTGCAGTAACATTCTGTGACTTACAGGTGACGTCTCTGACTAATCCTTCACTTTTCCCTTCTCTTCCCTCTGGACCGCCATGACCACTTCTTCCAGCTGTGACTTGTCTCTGTAAAGGTTGCAACACAGACATCTTTGGCTCCTCACTTTTCCAGGCATCCAACCCACATTGTCCTCACCTACACAAAGCCCCCATTCTGCTGCTACCTCCAATTATATAATATATGATATAACCCCCCATAATGAATAATACCCCCAAGTGCATCTTTATATTAATAATGTCCGTGTGTACCCTGTATAAATAGTGCCCCTTATTAATAATACCCCAGGTGTTAACTAATTAAAAGGTTTTCCAGGTCATTAATAAACTAATCAGTGGGGTTCAAAAACCCAGGACCCCCACTGACCAGCTGTTTGAATGGTACCTGTGTAAGCGCCATCGCCACTTCTCTGTTTACATAGTGTAATTCATCTCATAGCGGCCATGTAATGTAACTGCAGCCTCGTCCTGTACATGTCTACAGTATGTGACAAGGCTACAATTACATCACACGGTCACTATAAACAGACAGCGTATAATATAAACAGGTGCCATAGCCCCTGTTTATAGCGCCCCATTTACACACACTATAATGTTCCACAGCAGCCCCTGCACACAGTATTACACAGTGTTATGGCCCGCAGCGGCCCCTGCACACTGTATTATGCCTCTCAGCGGCCCCTGCACACGGTATTATGCTCCATAGTGGCCCCTGCTCACGGTATTATGCCCCGCATTGGTCACTGCACACGGTATTATGTTCCACAGCAACTCCTGCACACAGTTTTATGCCCCATATTGGCCCCTGCACACGGTATTATGCTCCATATTGGCCCCTGCACACGGTATTATGCTCCACAGTGGCCCCAGCACACGGTATTATGCTCCATAGTGGCCCCTGCACTGGTATTATGCTCTATAGTGGCCCTTGCACTGGTATTATGCTCCATAGTGGCCCTTGCACTGGTATTATGCTCCATAGTGGCCCCTGCACTTGTATTATGCTCCATAGTGACCCCTGCACCCGGTCCTATGCTCTATAGTGGCCCCTGCACTTGTATTATGCTCCAGAGTGGCCCCTGCACAGGGTATTACGCTCTACAGTGGTCCCTGCACAGGGTATTATGCCCCATAGTGGCCGACCCATGAACTATTATTATACTCTGGGGTCTTTTCAGACCCCAGAGTATAATGATTGGAGACCCAGGGGAGAATACAAACATAAAAACCAGAGTTACTTACCTATCCTGGACACCGGTGCACTCCTTGCAGCTTTCGGCCCTGTTTAATTGCGCACACACGTCACGTGATCAGGCCGGCGAAGCGACCAGATGACGTTACCAGAGGCCTCAAGCCTGCTCGGAGTTACATCGGATCGCAGGAGGTGAGTAACACTGGTTTTTATGTTCCCTCACCAACCCTAGGCCTCCGATTATTATACTCCGGGGTCTGAATAGACCCCGGAGTATAATAATAGTAGTATTTGCGGCCCGCGGCCTAACTTACCGATCCCCCGCGGCCGCTCACAGCGGCATCCACTTCCCTTTCTGTGGCCCATAGCAGAAGGGGAAGCGTGGGCGGCCACAAGCAGACGCGGGGTAGGTAAATAAATAGGCCCTGACCTGCCGGGGATACTCCAACAGGTTACGGCCTATTTATATATATATAAAAAAAAGCTATACTCACCTGCGATGCCTTGATGCAGCCGCCGCCTCCTCCTCTTCTTGTCCGCGACGTCTGTGTCTCAGCGTAGGCGGCGTGATGACGTCATTGTATCGCCACCTGCGCTGAGATGCGACGTCTTGTAAACCAGCCCAGGACAGGCCGCGCTCAGCTCTGGTTTTTTTTTTTTTTTTTAAAGCGGCCTGTCCTGGGCTGGTTTACATTAAATAGTAAAAATGCCGCCCCCCAGACAGTGCCGCCCGAGGCGGCCACCTCACTTCGCCTCATTAGCGGTGCGCCCCTGCATCTGTCCCCAGTTTAACCCTGTGCATGCAAATTAAATAGGAGCTTACATAAGAATATAAATTTCTATCCCCCTATAAAAATTGTAACTCTATTGAATAATTATAATCTCTATACCTAACTAATGTGATAACTAGGGCTATGTTCAGATTGGTGTAACTCGACCGCTTTGTTGCTCACATATTATGAATGCAACCTCTGAAGTTCCTGCAGTTCATCATTACTGGTGTTAGAGCGTCTGATGACCTACTGGAAGTGCAGTTGTTTCGTTTGTACTGTGGGTGGAAAAAAAAAAAAAAGCACCCATCTGAAAACTGCCAAAAACTGGGATTTTATATGGTGACATTCAATGGGTAAAATGTATTATCTGACCGATGGAACTGCCATTTGTCAGAAATGTTTTATACGTTCATCGCTAGTGATAATCGCTATTATTTTAGCGTGTAACAGATATCACTAGAGAGGCGGTTGGAGTATTTTACGCTATAAAGATCAGGTATGGACAGGACAGGGACAGTGAAAAAATGTAAACTTTATTGGTGACTTTGTGTATGTGTTGTGTAAGTGTTTGGTGCAACTCTTTTGGCACTGCGACCTGGACGATGGTAAATGTCTGGGTCACAGCGCCAAAAAACTTCCTGATCATGTTCAGAGGAATATTACAGAAGAATACCCCAGTGATTAGGCTCAGAGGGGTATTACATAAGAATACCCCTATGATTAGGCTCAGAGGGGTATTACATTATCCCTCTATGTGACAATCAGAGAGCAAAAGTAAAGTATGCTCTCTGATTGATAGGAGAGGGGATAACATGGACAGAAGTCCATGCTACCCAGTCATCTGCAGTTTATGCACAGACAATGATGAGTTATTGTCTCTGCAGTCTGCAGCTCCTCTCCTCCTCCCCCTCCTTCCTTAGCTCTAAGATGCTGCCTGAGGCAGGAGGGGGGGCAATTTTAGAGCGCCATATTTAAGGATCTGTTAGGGCCACGAAGATGCAATTGGATTCATTTTAAAGATGAGAATCTCATCTTTAAAAAGATACCAAGATCGCAATGATATACCTTACAGATTCAGAGCGATTCACTGTTAAAACAATGTCGGAATTGAGATCTGCATTGGGATTTCAATGCCGAACATCGTTTTCACCAGCAAATCGCTCAGGAAGTTTAAGGACAATCATGGTGATCTTGGTATCATTTTAAAGATGAGATTCTCATCTTTAAACAAGTGTTTCTTTATAGCTTTAACCAATCCTGAGAAATTCACTCAGGTACAGTAGTGAAGCCCGCAATTACCGGCTTCACTACTGTACATAGACTGTGCAGAAGCCGGGTGCTGCCGCATCCATCTTCAGGCAGCACCCGGTACGGTAAACTGCAGGTAACGTTTTTCCATCCAGCTGTGGCACAGATCCAGCGCCATAGGGCGCCACAACTGATGCCTCATGTGCCAGAACCGATCCCATAGAAAACTATGGGATCCGTCCTGGCATCAGTTTCCCTCCGACGGTAGTATGTGAATGCATCCTTAAAGAAACCCTCCAGACTCCTTCATACAAAGGCTTATGTGCCTCAGTATAAAGTATGTGCAGAAATTACCTGATCTTCTTGTTCTTCTTACTCCCTGGTGGTTTGATAATTTTTTTGTACTTGGCAGAAAGGCAAATCATATAAAAGAAATGCACTGGTAGGATACAGCATACATTATGAGTGTGAAAGCTCACCTTGTGTTGTGCATTGATTTGGCACAATTCTGCTTTAGGCTCAGTGGGAAATGCTGTCAGTGTCCTGATCTTTCTTTTAAGGGATTCTATCATTGGGGAAACATGTTTTTACCTGGAGCCACGTCCAGGGGCGCACCTCTAATGAGGCGAAGTGAGGCGGCCACCTCAGGCGGCACTATCCGCAACACCTAGGAGGGGCGGCATGGAGGAGCGCTGGTCTGTGTGCATCCTGTCAGGTCACATCACTCTGCAGGTAAATTTACCTGACGTGACGCACCCAGCCTAGGCTGCCCACCAAAGCAGTAATCAAAACAAAAGGTGGCTACTTTGAAGAACCTAGAATATAAGACATATTTTCAGCTGTTTCACACTTTTTTGTTAAGTATATAATTCCACATGTGTTAATTCATAGTTTTGATGCCTTCAGTGTGAATCTACAATTTTTATAGTCATGAAAATACAGAAAACTCTTGGAATGAGAAGGTGTGTCCAAACTTTTGGTCTGTACTGTATATACTGTATATATATGGGGGTGGTTATTTATATAAGGGGCACTAGGGGACATTATGAATAGAAGGGGGCATCATTTATAGATGGGTCATTACGGGAGCAGTATTTATGATGGGGGAAAGAGGGGCATAATATAAGGAGGCAATTAATTAAAGGGGTTGTCCAGGATAACCACTTTTTTTTTTTAATATGAGACCGGGAAAGGTGAAAGAAAAAAAAAAAAAAAAAAAAAACCTACTCACCTGGCCCTTGTGCTCCGATGTCTCACACTGGAGTCTGGTTCTGCTGCTCCGGTGTTTTCTTCTAACAGAAGTTTCCACCGCACATGACCGCTGAGATCACTGACACAGGATGTCACAGTGCTGTGGGAACTTCTGCTGGAAGAAAACACTGGAACAGCAGGACTGGAACGTGCTGGAAGACACCGGAGCACCTACGCTGGCCTCATATTAAAAAAGTGGTTATCCTGGACAACCCCTTTAAGGTGGCACTTGGGCTTTATTAAAAGGGCTTTCCAGCTCATTTTTATTGATGATCTATCCTTAGGACAGATTATCAATAAGAGATCAGTGGATTCCCCCCTTCCCGATCTAATGTATGAAGGGGCTATTGTACCTTTTTATATCATACGCTGTCTGTTTATAGTAACCATGTGATGTAATTACAGTATTGTCACATAGACATGTATAGGACGAGGCTGTAGTTACATTACATGGCCGCTATGAGATGAATGACACTATATAAACCGAGAAGTGGTCACGGCGATTACACAGGTACCACGGTTCATTCAAACAGCTGATGCTGGAGGTCCTGGGTTTTTGAGCCCCACTGATTTTTTTTTTATTTTTTTTTTATTAATAACCTGGAAAACCTTTTAATTAGGAAACACCTGGGGCATTATTAATAATGGGCACTATTTATACAGGGTACACACGGACATTATTAATATAAAGATGCACTTGGGAGTATTATTTATTATGGGGGTTATATCATATTTTATAATTGGGGTAGCAGAAGGATGGGAGTTTTGTGTAGGTGAGGACAATGTGGGTTGGATGCCTGGAAAATTGAGGAGCCAAAGATGTCTGTGTTGCAAAGTTTACAGAGACAAGTCACAGCTGGAAGAAGTGGTCATGGCGGTCCAGAGGGAAAAGAAGGAAAATGTAAAGGATTAGTCAGAGACGTCACCTGTAAGTCACAAAATGTTACTGCCTTGTATTCACCTAAATGATGGATAAATACCTGATTGATAGGGGTCTGTCTGCCGAGACCCCCATTGAGCCTGAAAATAGTTTTTTTCCCCCTCTGCCTGCAGCCAGGCTGAATATAGGCGTGTCTCTTGGTGGATGGACGAACCCACGTAGCTCCCATTCGCCTCGATGGGAGTGCCAAAGATAGCTGAAGTCCAGTACTCAGCTATCTGCGGCGCTCCTATTATAGAGAATGAGGGCCATGTGGGCTTGTCCAACCACCAAGCAGAAGATGCGTGAAGTTACTTTCATTAATGCCGTGTTGATGATCTCTGATGCTGAAGTAATACAGGAAGAAGAATTCTTAAAAACTGCCTTATAACTTTTGTGTGTTTATTGTGCGCCAATAGCAGCGTGTGAAGCTAGTAGCATGTAAGCTCCTCCAGTGATGAAACTGCACAGGGGTGTCCCCTGTGCTCTCCTCAGATGCATTTTTGAACTTACCGCGCCGCCTCTCTTCTTTTTTTAGCAGACTCCTCTTGACATCATACTTTGTACGGGAGACATGCGCCGACTGCGCATGTCCATTCGGCCATTTTCCTGTGGCCTATTACATGAGCGTACTACATGCGCTGTATGTAATAGGCCACAGGAAAATGGACGAACGAAGACTCGTACAAGGATGACGTCAAGAAGAGGCGTTTGCTAAAGAAGAAAAAGAGGCGGCGCGGTAAGTTCAAAAATTAGTCTGAGGAGAGCACAGGGGACGCCCCCTGTGCAGTTTCAGCACTGGGGGAACGGCCTCTGTGCATTCTGAAGATGCATTTGCATAAAGATAAAAATCAACATTTCTTCTAAACTGTGGCAAGGAGCGAAACAAGAAAGGTAGGAGAAGAATAGCCTTTATAAAGGCTATTACGACGTGACTTCAGTTAAAAAACATGTTTCCCCAATGATAGAATCCCTTTAACCTGAGTGATAATCCAATCAGAGAGAAGAGGCAATAACAAGATCTTTTACAGAAGATGTTTTAGGAATCTAGGGCCCCTTTTTTTCAAGCTACAAAGTCCAAAAGTAAACTGTACCAAGCATGTACTTGTGGCTGATGTCTATGAGTCCATAATAAACATCAAACTAACAGTGTAATAAATAAATGCAATATTTTGAATAAATAAAATATACATATGACTATAACAATGATACATAAAACTAAGGATCTGTAGAGAATCATTGAAAGTAGGAAAAAAGAACATTAAAAACTGCAAAGTGTATATGTATATCTTTAATAAGAGCTCAGATAAAGACTTCCAGTTTAATAAAGGACTGCTGGAAAGCATCTTTGTTTGCTATGGCATTTGACCAGAAAGATAAGCATTGGTTACCTGTACATATACAAAACTTCAGTACACTTTGCTTGTGCTCACTGCATGTGCCATTAGCACATTGGCTCATGCATGTCTCTCAAATGAGAAACCAGGCAGCATAAGCAGAGTGTACTGATGCAGCTCTGAAGTAATTTTGCATGTAGCTGGCTACATTTGACAAAATGTGAAAGAAAAATTTTTAGACAAAGCCCTCCTATACACAGATCATCTACACACACAGCTCTGCTGCACACTACATTTACACACATCCCATCTGCATGTTCTTGCATTTATTAGGAATCTCTCACATTCAGACTCTGGGAGAGAACCGACTAGTAATCACTTCTGGAGTTGCAGGCACGGAGCCCACGTTTTGTTAAAACTGAGGTGAGATCTGGTCTTCCAACTCGAGAGTTCTTCAAAGAGTGCTATCTGGTTAACTTTGTTACTCCATAGCGGTTTAAATGGAGTATCTCAGTGGAGCCAGAACTGGGATCTCAGGAATTTTGCAGCTGATAATAGTAAGGTGATAAGGTTATATTTTGATGATTTATAGGTGGCTGACGGTAGAGAAATGATGACCATTTCTGGGGTAATTTTGAAGTCAGTGTCAGATAGCTGTCTTATAGTTAGTAGCACCTCATTCCAAAATGGCTTAATTTCAGGACAATGCCACCAGATATGGGAAAGCAACCCTTCATGCTTCTGGTATCTCTAACATCTCAGCTTATTTTTCTGAAACATCCAGCTGGGTGATCTATACCATCTGACTAACAATTTATAGTGAGTCTCTTGTAAGCGAACACAAGTGGAGTGGCCATGAGCGGATCTATGTATGCTTTTTGTTTCATCTGTTAAAGCGATTCCAAGTTCATATTCCCATAAGGATATAAAGACTGGTTTGGAGTACATAAAGGAATCAATGAATATGTTGAGTACGTGAGAGGTTTTAGTTATCAAGGGGCTCAGCAAAGTTAGAGATAGCTCAAATGGCATTAATTGTGTCCTTAAATCTTTGGTCCGGACGATTTCGCTCATATAGCTTTTGAGTAACAAGAGATCGCTATCCCTTGGCGACACCCTGACAATATATCCATATGGGGCTCTGGATGTGAGTGCCAATCTTGGAGCTGATTCCTATACAAAGGTCCAGTATGTGTCGCATGGGCCCACACACAGGGTCAGTAAAGCATTCCACATCCATGCTAAAGCTGTACATAAGGAATTGTTAAATAAGGTGACAGCTATAATTCCTAAAAGGGGGGTGGGTTTTTCCTGTATACAGCGGTAAAGGTGATAAGCAAAGGTTGAGTTACCAACTCACTGCTTTGGGCACACAAGGGGTCTTATGTCCATGTGGTCTAAATACAGCGAGCATAGCAACCCCTATCTGCCAGGTATGAATGCCTTGGTGAGTGTAGATTTAACATGTAACTGTAGTCTAGCAATGGGTTTTGCATTATGCTGATGTAAGTCTCTTAACAAAGAGGCTAAATACAGGTAAATACAACTGTTGCAAAAACCAAACTCACATCATGTAGGTCTCTATTTACAGTCCTCAGGTGCTTAGCCATTATTTTGTAGCTGTGCTTTCATGATCAGCTTTTTGGTCATTGGAGATTTAAGCTTGTGAGGGAAGCTGTTCTTCTTCAGATTGGGTAATGGAGAAAGGGAACTATCTTCAATCAGGAGGAAACCAAGATGTAATGTTGATCGGGGGAATATCCAAGATCAACCAAGCTGATGATAAATCCTCAGGAGTATGTATATTGATGCAGTGTTTGTTCTTTTAGAGATCCCAAAGGAAAATAACAAGGCATAGGTGAGTCCGTGCTTGGGTAGTACCTCTAGTAACTGTCTAAGTGCCTGTGGATACTAGACTGCAAATGACATTGAGTTTTACCTCGGTTTTGGTTTTATTGCTCTGTGGACTCTCTCTATTTGCACCCTAGTGGTTCTCTCCTGCCCCAGTAGGTCTGAAAACAGATCTAAGGTGATACCCCTCAGGGCGTCCGGACCACAGGCCTCATGTACGCCTTTAATCCTAATGTTCCATCGGCGGTTTCGGTTCTCCAAATCCTCAGTAAGTGTATAGTCTCTATTTAGTTGTGATCTTTGGGCACAGAGATGTTGAGCTAATGCCGCTGAGTGAGAAGGAAGTTCCATGTAGGAGGTTTCTAGTGAATTGACTCGTTCTAAGGTCAGCAAGTTCTAAAAGAATCGGAGCTACTGCTTGTGCCAGTGATTTTTTTCTGTAAACACCGTGGCAAAAACTCTACGTTTTACTGTACCTGCAAAGTGCAGAAAAAATTCAGCAGAGGAAAAGCTGTGTTTACAAAAACAGTAGCGTTTTTGAAAATTGTAGAATATCAATTATACCTCCGGAAACGCTGTCGTTTTCAATATAGATATAATAGGGGCAGAAAACTCTGCAGACTTTCTGTGAAAAAAATGCAATGTTACTAGGTGACTCCCTTCTAGCTGATTGTAGCTATGGGACAAGCAATGAAAAGATTGCAGGTTCTAGCCCCCTAGTGGAGGCTAATAAAACATTTTAAAAAATAAAATAAAATGAAACAAACATTAAAAAAAAGCCTGAAAATTCAAATCAACCCCCTTTCCCTACAATATAGTATATAACAGAAGGGAAAGCCACACCATATGGCATAACAGTTTAATAAAATCCACTGTAATCATAGAATACAAAACCCAATAAGGGAGGAGACAAGGACAAACACAGGACAAGATGGCGGGAGGGGGGGGACAGTTTGGATAGAATCAAAAGCCATACAAGGTACAGTAGGACCAGATAGAATTAAAAGCTTCCACAGTGTGGTTCAGGGTAGCAGTCAAAAATTCAAGGCGGTGAATATCTTTCATGCGGGCAATCAGTTCAGACTCCGTGAGGGAAAGAGTCTCCCTTAAGTGACGGGTGTAAACGCGGGACCCTTCAATTGGCTTGCAGGCACTTGATTCAGGCACAGGGAGAGCTTGGTAGCAGTTCACACGTGCAGTTTATTTACTAACAGGTGTACAAACCAAACCAAAAGAACAGCTTTCTTCAGCAATAGGGTACAAAAGTCCATAAACAAAACAGTCCTTAATGCAGGGAATAAGGCCAACAGGTAGCCCAACAACGCTCACCAGATAGCAGTTTGTGTCCAGTTTCTGTTGTCCACACAGTGCAATGTGGCTTGCAGCTCACAGCTACTCGCAGAAGAACACCTCACCCTTATTTCTTGTTCAGCTTTAAGACTTCAAACTGACTTTTAGAACACTCGGACTGGAGTATAGACTTGGGTTGCAACTATCTCCCAAAACCCGAACCCAGACTCCAGTTAATCACATTGTGGATACCAGCCACCTTAGTGGAAGGTATCTACCATCCACTGTTTTACCTTCTGCCTCCCTACACAGGCAATAAGAGTCTTCTCTGCAGTACACAAGTAGAGAAACAGCCTGGACATCTTCTTGCTCATGTGTCTTGGAGGCAAGTTGAGCAGATACGTCATAGGGTCCAGCGGTACCCCCTGCACAAAGAGGGCTTCAGTAAGGAGTTGTACCTCCATCCAGAAAAAGAGGATGATAGGGTAATCCCAGAAGATATGACACAGCATACCCAGCGAGGTCTGACAGCGCCAACACAAAGAGGGAATAGTGGGGTTAAGAGTATGGAGCAAGGCTGGTGTGTGATACCAATGCATAAGGATTTTGTATTGGGTTTCATGAAACGTAATGCAGGATGAGGATTTGGCAGCTCGAGACCATATGATCTGCCATTGTCCGGGTGAGACCTGTCTACTTAAAGCTTCCGCCCACTTAGTCATGTACTTATGGACTGTAGGGGATTGTCCCTCAGGAGTGGACAAGAGCCTTTATTTACTGGATATAAGCCCCTTTGTAGAGGTGCCAGCTTGGCACAGTCTCAAAAGATGTGGGAAGTGAGACCCGCGTAGACCCAAGTTGAGCCTGAGCAAAGTGGGATATTTGTTGGTAATGTAAACACTCTGTGGCTGACAAGTGTAGGGCCGAGGTGAAGTAATCAAAGGACCTGAGCTCCAGGGTCAACCTCCAGGCCCCAGGAGGGGGATAGAAAGTGAAGGGGAGGAGCAAGACCACAAAAAAGCATTCAGATGTACAGGAGCCAACCAAAGCTTTTCTATTTCAACCCACTTGGTTTAAGCCTTGGAGGTTGCCCAAAATGGAATAACTTGGAGATGGGCTGCCCAGTAATAATGCAGAATGTGTGGGACCGCCAACCCCCCTTCAGCCTTGCCAGCCAGCATCACAGAACGGGGAATTCGATGGTGTGTAGCGTTCCATATAAACTGGAAAATTGCCTTTTGGAGGGAACGCAGTTCATGTCTCGGAACCGCTACTGGGAGTGTTTCAAAATAATAGAGGACCTTAGGCAGGATAGTCATCTTGACTGCTGTGATCCGCCCTAGCAGGGAAATGTGAAGGGGGTGCCATTTAACCAGGAGGGAGCATAGTTCGTTAAATAAGCGAGGATAGTTGGCCAAATATAGGGAAGAGTAGGTCGAAGAGAGCTGGATGCCTAAGTAGTGGAGTGAGCGGTCTCTCCATTGGAAGTTGTAGTTAGTTCTAAGTAACTGCAAAGTGGGGTCCGGAATGTTAAGGGGGAGGGCCTCAGTCTTTGTAGGATTAACCTTGTAGCCTGATAGGCTACCATAGTCCCTGAGAGTACTTAAGAGATTAGGAAGGGCGGTATGGGGGTTGGTAAGGGTTAAAAGGACGTTGTCGGGGGCCGTGGCTAGCCGGAGCAGAGGCCAGACGTGTAATTTACAGCTCCTACTGGCCCTTACCTTGATCCATCTAGCATCCGGAGAATCTTGATCTCACCGGACTCTCAGACACCCAGGGGCTCTCCCCCAAGCTCCAGTCACTTGTATTTGGGTGTCTGGGCCGGGTTTGCAGCCACCTAAACGACGCTTCGGTGTTGGGGCCTACCTCGGCCTTGCTGCACGACCGCCATCTTGGTCGCGCTCTGTCGGCTGGTCCGCGGACTGCATCGCTACGACCCTCCGCTGCTATACCTGTCTCCACTGCCCAGATCTGCGTTCCTGGTACAGGGGATCGGGCATTCGCTGCGACGGAGGATCCAGCTGGTGCCGGCTGCAGCGCAAAGCGGAGGTGCGGGGACCACCCGAAGTGGAGGAACGCCATCTTGGGGCCTTCGCCCGAGGAATCCGGGACGGAGGAACATCAGCGGCAAACAGAGGTGACTGGGTGGCTTTGTATATCCCGGGCCCTTGAAACTGCTCCTGGTTAGGGGATAAAGAGCCGAGGACGCGGGGAGGGGAGGTGCTGAAACCCTACACGGAGACCGGGAGGGCTCCTCACCCTTCCCTGCAGCTATCAACAAAGAGCCAGTACTGTGCACTGTCCGGTGGGCAGCCCGCATACCTTTACCTCTGCAGTGCAGAGGTCCGGCACATCCCGCTACTTCAGCTGCAGGTCAGCGGAGTTCGGGCCCTGGGCTGGCCTACACCCTCACTCCATCCCGAGATCATCTAGGCTGTGAGCGGGCCTTCACCCACACTCCATCCCTGCGGTATAAGCCTGGTGCGGGCCTCTGTACATATTTTAGCACAGCGACATATAGGCCTATATCGGCCTCCATCTCCATTCCGACTTAGAGGCATAGCCCACAACTGACGAACGAAAGATTCATCACTTGTACCCCTCCCCTCAGATAATGGCGACTTAAATTTGGGGGCCTAGTGCACCTTCTAGCTACTCTAAGCGACTAACAGCCTGTATTGGAATATCTCCCCTCCGCAACGATATCTTTTGGATATACATAATTGGCACTATGGTGAAGGGTAGGAAATCAGTTAAAAGACCGGATAACAACCTAACAAACTATTTTGAATGGGACCGTGGCGGAGAAGAGGAACCGGGTCTCACAAGTCCAGACCTTATAGAGCTCACAACTCCGTCGCCCACGGCTGTCGCTATAAATATGGCGACGCCTACACTTGAAGAGGCTCCTAACCACTCTACAATAACGGCGGTTTTGCACATGCCTCCAACTCCTGAAGATATACGCTTAGCGGCACCGCAAATCTATAGTGCCCCATCCCAGCACATCAGGGATCTGAACCCACTCCCACGATACCCACTGTCTCCAAGCACAAGTCCTATTAAACAAAAACCGCGTACAGAGTTATCAGGAGACGTAGACCACTCCAAGGATCAAACTCTCTCCAACGCTCCTTCACCAGCCTCCGTGTATGATCTTGACAACTTCCAAACCACTAATGGCCCAGCTTCTGAACACACACTGAGAGGAATGCTTCTGGCCCTCCGCAGCTCCCTTCAAGCGGATATATCGCAATTGCTTCAACCACTTCAGTCATCGGTTAATGCTTTGGATGGGCGAGTGACACATATTGAAAACAAAATGGGGGACTTTGCTACGTCTCATAACAAGGTCATCGACGCACAAAATGATATCGCGGAAGAGGTCGAAACCCTCAAGGCGAAAGTGGCTGATATGGAAGACCGTTCCCGCAGGAATAATATAAAATTCAGAGGCATCTCTGAACAAGTCCAATCAACCGATCTACATCCCTACGTACAGGAATATGTCAAATTCTTGCTACCTGAATCCCAAACAATTGATATTATAATCGACAGAGTACATAGGCTCCCCCGCCCCAGACACCTGGGAGAGGATGTCCCGAGGGATGTGTTGGCAAGATTTCACTTCTTCCATATAAAAGAAAAGTTACTAGACGCCGCTCGCAAACGGCAAACTTGGCCTCCCAAATTCCAAAATATACATCTCTTCACAGATCTCTCAGCAACGACTCTCCGTCTTCGCAGAGAATTACTCCCGATTACAATTGCGCTTCGTCAAAACAAAATCCAATACAGATGGGGGTTTCCTGTGAAACTGCTTATCATCAAGGATGGGACCACCTCTACCATACACAACTTAAATCAGGGCAAGGAATTGCTATCGACTTGGAGGATTCCAATATCTCTCCCTCAAGACGCGGACAACCCTACTCCTCGCCCAACTGTCAGACGTAAATCTCCCACAAACCGCAAATGATGTTCCAAGATGGCTACCACTCTTCTCATATGGTGCTTAACTCCCCTTACATCGGAAGTTTACCCGGCTAGTCTCTGACTATACCCCTCGAAACATACAGTGAACCTGTATTTGTCTTTGAACTGTTCGTTCCTATTTTTTATTTTTTATTTTTTTGGTTTATTACCTTTAATACTTGTGATACTACTTCCCCCTCCCCAGCCAACTCAATTAGATTATAGATATCCTTACTCTAAGGTAGCAGCATGGTGCTCAAGTTGGCATCTCTCAATGTTCGCGGCTTAAATAGCCCCCAGAAACGTTCCTACTTCTGGAAAGAGGCTCTCTCGCTATCCGTGGATGTATTATGTGCTCAAGAAACCCACCTTATACAAAAGGATGCCTTCAGGCTACAGCACCCCTCCTTCACTGCAATATATCACGCGCACCACAGATCAAAAAGCGCGGAGTTCTTATCGCCTTTAGGGAATCAGTGGCTTTCTCTTTACTGACGCAAAAGCAGATTCCCAAGGCAGATTCCTCATAGTCGCTGTCTTGTCAATAACGCCTTACACTATAGTTAACATATATGCCCCACATCATAGGACCCTGGCGTTCCTCCGTGGGATCCAAGGGCAACTGCGAGACATTCAGAAAGGCGCACTAATCATTTGTGGAGACTTCAACAATATAATGGACCCCTCTCTGGACTCGACCAACACTAACAGGGATAACACCCCCTGCTTACAACAATTCCCATTTAAAGAAAATCTTTATGATATATGGCGCGCACAACATGCGGGAGAGAGGGACTATACATATTTTTCAGCAGTACATGGCTCCTACCTCGCACGACATGTTTCTGGTAGACCCCATACGCTTATGCGGTCGAAACAACCACAATTGAATCAATCACCTGGTCTGACCACGCAGCCATCACCTCACCATAGAAGAGAGGATTTCATCCTCTGTCACTAGACTTTGGAGAAACAACACGTACCTTATGAGCCACCCTAAATATCGCCCAATAATAGAAAAAGATCTACAAGACTACTTCCAGACAACTCCACCTCCATAGACAACCCATACATTATCTGGAACGCCCATAAAGCATACATTCGTGGCACCTCATCAAAATTGCACATGGCAACAAAAAGAACGTCAGAAAACATTGAAGACGCGATGTCAAAACTTCGCACCTTGGAGGCCGCAAATAAAACCAACCCTAACCCAGTTACTTCTGAACAACTCTACCAAACTAGACACCAACTACGTCTCCTGCTTCTACAAGACTATGAAAAAGCTCTGAAAAGATCCAAAGCACGATTTTACTCTCAAAGTAACAAAGCTGGTAGAGTATTAGCTAGACAACTACGAACTAAAACAATTAAATCAAGGATTTCATACATTAAACACCCTTCCACCGGAGTGCATTTAACGGACCCTAGAGATATTGCCAATTCTTTCAAGGATTATCATGAGAAATTATACAATTTACAGGAACACACCCCTCTTCCGTCAGACCATTCTTCCTTGGTGTCCGGATTCTTAAATGACATCTCACTACCAGGCCTTACAGATGATCAGCTCTTGGCCCTTAAAGCTCCCATCACTCTCCCAGAGGTGTTTAAATTCATAAAATCCTTACCTAAGGGTAAATCCCCAGGACCGGACGGCTTCTCCAACGAGTACCTACTCCACTTCCAACAAATTCTTGCTCCGTTTCTCTTGGACTTCTTCAACCATGCCATGTCGGGTGTACCGCTCCCACATGAGTCTCTAGCTGCACTGATTGTCACTCTTCCTAAACCCGGCAAAACAGCTGATGTCCCACAAAATTTCAGACCAATTTCATTGTTGAACGCGGACCTTAAACTATACGCAAAAATTTTGGCATCTCGTTTGGCCCCTATTCTTCCGGAATTGGTTGGTGTAGATCAAGTGGGCTTCGTGAGGGGACGTCAGGCTCCAGACAACACTAGACGTGTTCTCCATTTAGTGGACCTACTGGAGCGCAAAAGGGTTCCATCCCTCATGGTTGCCCTGGACGCTGAGAAGGCGTTTGACCGGATCAATTGGGCATTCGCCTTCTCGGTACTGCAGAAATTAAGATTCTCTGGCCCCATTCTCAACGCTATATCAAATCTCTACTCTTCCCCATCGGCCAGGGTGTTTACCAATAGCACATTATCGGACAGCTTTAATATCAAGAATGGAACAAGACAGGGATGCCCTTTATCCCCATTGATATTCATCCTCACCATTGAACCGCTAGCACAGGCCCTGAGGCAAAACGGGAGAGTTCGGGGAGTTGAAGTGGCAGACACCTCTCATCTCATCTCCTTATACGCTGATGACATCATACTATCTTTAACTCACCCAGAAACATCCTTGCCAGCCGCTGTCGAAATTCTTAAACAATACGGAGCCCTCTCCTTCTATAAAATTAACGAATCCAAAACACAAATTCTCCCTCTGAACCTCCCCACACCACTTCTAGAACTTCTCAAGAAGAACTTTCCTTATGACTGGAGAGCAACAGAATTGGACTATCTAGGGATTAAGATTACTCCCTCAGTCTTACAAGTGTCCAAAACCAACTACCTACCTCGACTGAAAGACCTGGAAAAGGAGTTTCAGTCCTACGTGAAACACACCCTGTCATGGCTAGGGAGGATATCTGCCTTTCAAATGATGCTGCTTCCGAAACTACTATATCTATTCAGAACCATCCCTGTGGCACCTCCCTCCATATTCCTTCAGAAGATTAACACTATGCTAAACAAATTTATCTGGAACTCCAAAAAACCAAGACTTCCGTCCTCCATTATGTACAGGAGACGGGGTGTGGGGGGCTTAGGGGTGCCTAACATTTTCGACTATTACCTGGCCTCTCACCTCTCTACCTTAAAGGATTGGTGGCACAACAATGTATACAAATCCTGGATACCTATTGAGTCTCATATGACACCACATCGCAATCTCAAATCCTGGCTCCTCTATTCCCTCTGGACGGAGGTGGCACCTTCTCTCTCATCCCCAATTCTGCAACATCTCACGGATACATGGCGCCACGTCCACCGTGCTACAGGTAGGACACAGGTGTTACATATCAAACAGGCTCCGACTGAATTCTTGGAACAAGCAATCCTCGATCTTGACTTATCCATTTGGAGAACATGTGGAATTACTTCTAAATCACAGATATGGAGTGAAGACTCAATAATTTCATTCCAATCCCTTCAATCTACCTTCTCACTACCCTCTAAAAGCCTCTTCACATACCTAAGAATTAAACATTTTCTTTCTTCCAACCACAACAAACAAGTGACTTACAATAAATCTTTATTGGATCTCCTCAAAACACCCAATCCTTCCACTAAAATTCTCAGCTCAATCTACAACGTCATGGGCACCAAAGACCGTTTGATTAAATCTACCCCAATCCTTACTTGGAAAACTCATCTTCAACGCTCATACTCGGTCACACAATGGCAAATAGCTTTGACCTTCACCAAAAAGACCTTCAAGTGTGTGACCCATTATGAAACCACTACCAAAATCCTTCTTAGCTGGAACTATACCCCAGAGCGACTTCACCGAATGTACCCGGAGACCTCGAGTTCCTGTTGGAGGGGTTGCGGGGGGAAAGGATCTCCATTCCACATACTATGGTCATGTCCCCTAGTGGGGCCTTACTGGCAAGATGTCTTCAGATGGATTTCATCCTTAGTTGGATTCTCTGTACCTCCCTCGCCTGCCTTAGTACTGCTGTACCTACAGATCGATTCCTTCCCAACAGTATACAGAGTATTGATTGGCCACGCCTTACTATCAGCCTCACTGGCTCTTCTACGTAACTGGAAATCACCTACCATTCCGTCAAGAAGGGACTTGGTGAATATGATGGAGCAGACCTACCAGTACGAGAAAATCCTCTCGCATGGAGTCTTCGGAGACAACAAGTTTCAAAAGAACTGGTTTCCATGGACATTATATATTCAAAACCATCCATTGTAGAACTGACCCTCTCTTCTCCGCCCTTCCATATAACCCTGCAGTATAACCTTAATATTACTTTAATTACTTTGATTATTGTCAATGTCACCATACGTTGCTATACATTAGCGTTAACTCCTTTAATTGGTCAAGGACTCTTTACCTTTTAGGTAGTAGAGGAAAGTTCCTCTACATGTTAGTCCATTGATCATTCTGTGTTTATTGAAAGCCACACCCACTCTAATTGATTATAAGCAATTACCTTTCTATGTGTTGTTATATTGTCTATAAAATTCAATAAAATTGATTGATTGAAAAAGGACGTTGTCCCCCTTTCCTTAGATTTGAAATAAAAATAACAAAAACAAACATCAAAAAATTATACAACTCCATGTCTGAAAATGCCCAGTCTACAAACATATGAAAATATTTTCCCATACAGCCAATGTTGTAGCGCAAAAAAAAAAAAATCAAAAGAGCTAAACTGCGGTTTTTTTGCTATTTCGCTTCCTATAAAAATTTTAACCCCTTAACGACACAGCATTAACCGCTCACCGTGTAACATACATCTTATAATATCTGACAAAAAATTAAAGGGTGATTAAAGTTTGATGCCAACAAAAGGCAGAGATATGGTAAATAATATGCATGAAGGAATTTGGGTATTATGACTATCTATGTGGAAGGCATGTAATTTCAAAATTTGAAAACTGCATTTTTTATCTAAATTTTCACCAAATTTCCTATTTTTTCTCATAATCAAACACAAACATATCGACCAAAATTTACCACTCAGACAAAGTGCAATGTTTCACAAAAAAACATTCTCTGAATCACTTTGATAAGTTAAGCGTTCCAAAGTTATTAAAGTGACACATGTAAGACTTGAAAAATTAGGCTGTGTCCTTAAAGTAGTTTTAGGCTGAGTTAATAAAAAAACGTTCAAAATATCAGACATTCCCCAAAATGGTATAAATAAAAAGTACATCTGGCCCCACAAAAAAGACACCTTATGCAGCCCCATACACGGAAAAAAAGTTACGGGTGTCAGAATGTGGTGACTCCAAGAAAAAAATTTTTTGCAAAGTTTTGGATTTCTTTAAGTGGTTAAAATGTAAAAGCAAACTATATAAATTTGTTATCCCTAGAATCGTACTGACCCATACAATATAGATGACATGTCATTTTGGCTGCACAATGAATGCTGTAAATAAGGCATCCGTAATGTAATCATGACACTCGGCCTGCCCATGTCACCACTGAGGCCTGTAACCCCAGACGCATGACATCAAAGAAGAGCAGCGATGGATAAAGACAAAGATGACCGGATGCCGCAAGGAGGGGCAGAAAAGGTATAAATGTTTTTTTTTTTTTTATTATACTCTGAGGTCTAAAGAGACTTCAGAGTATAATAATTTCCCTTCCGTTTCTATGCAAACAAGTTCAGACCGAACTAGCAGTTTGTTTCGCCTGAACACAGAATGAAACAAATCTTCTGCACATCTTTAAACATATGGTATTTAGTATTTTGTACTTGGTGACAGATCCTCTTTAAATCCACCAACTTGTATATTTTTCATGGACGCTATGTTAGGGGAAAAACAGCATGGTCATGTCAATCCGACCTGATGGGATCACTAAAGGTACACTTCAATAAAAAAGATAGCCCTCCCCCACTTGCCTCAGCTATTGCACCTCATAACACCAGATATGCTTGCTGCCTTGGGATGTTACTTATCTGTAAGTACTTATCTTATATCTGTACTAATCAACAATTTGTATCCCATAAAGTTGTACAGGAAAGGCTCTCTATTTTTATTTCACTGTCTAGACCTGTAGTAACCTTTTCAAATGTCCAGAAGTTTAGCTTGTGATAGAGGGTACTGATATCTTATAAACATACAAGATATTAAAACTGTATCATATGATACAGTTAGATGCTGTATATTATATTCACTTGTTCACCAAAGGAAATCTTCTAAAATTTCAACAAGAAAAGCCTTGTGTAAGAATACACAGGGGCACGAGGAAGAGGCTTGTCTTTGATAACTGCAATTCTTCTGCACAGAGCTTTCAACATCTAACTACAAAGTCCCAGTTTGTAGAACTTCTAACTATGTTGCCGGCAGGCTCTTAATCAGAGTGTGAAGCTTTTAAGTAAGGAGCCACAAGAGAAGAATCTAGGAGTGCCCAAGTCACTGAATTTCACTACAGAAACAAGAGTCTGAAAGTAAGCCTGAAGCAAAGTACATTACATGGCAACATAGAGTTAAAGGGCAATAGTACGAACACAGAAAGGACATTGAAGCCAATACTTTTTAAAGCTGAAACTAAATATATATCTTACAAAGTACTGTAAAATGTAAAAGTTCTCCTTTCTAGTCAAATAACTATAGATCATACATATCAACTTTCTTTAATTAGTGTATCATATCCTTAAAGGGGAGAAACTATTGACTGACTATCATTAGGATAGACACATCACAGTACAGTGGTCAGGCTGCTGCCAACAGACCCAATTAGAGATGAGTGAACACCTCAAGATTTGTTTCGTTTCATGTTCAGCCGGTTCAGGTCGCTGATTGTTTCGGGTCGAACAAGTTTGTTACGAATCACACCTTAAATTGGCTTAAAACATATTGTAGAACACTCTCAGGAATACTAGAGAAACCTGGCACTCCTGTGGGCCATTGAATTCAATAGTGACAGTTGCTCTTCTGTGATAGCGGGACAAATGCTGTTAATAGTCATAGTAAAAAAATTGGTGGGTTGAAAAACAAAAAAATATTAGTGGAGCTGCGACCACTATTGCCGGCAGTGGCCCCATTATTTATAGACACTTTGACCATTTAAATTTAGCAGGTTCTTTGGCGCTAAATTCCAATGACCAATCACAGTAGAGTCGTTGCCGCTATTGAATCCAATAGCGGCAGTGACTCTTCTGTGACAGTGAGACCACTGCTGATAATAGTGGCAGTCTGTCCCTCTAAAACAGTGGTAGGCAACCTTCGGCACTCCAGCTGTTGTAAAACTACAACTCCCAGCATGCACACTTGTTCTGCTGTTCTTGGAACTCCCATCGAAGTGAGTGGTGCATGTTGAGAGTTGTAGTTTCACAGCATCTGGAGTGCCGACGGTTGCTGACCCCTGCTCTATAATCTTTCCCTGTGCTGTGACACTGTGATGTCACAGTACAAGGATAGAATAAAAAATTGGTGGCAGTGGGTGAAAAAGAGAAAATCCATAGCGGATCTGTTGCTGCTATTTGCGGGCGTTGGCCCCGCTATTTTTAGGCACTTTGGCCATTTGAATTTAGCACAAAATCACTTGCTCCAGGAATAAATTCAAATGGGCCAGTCACAGGAGAGCTGCTGCCACTATAGTCTCTGCATTAGAACCTCTACCATGGTTACTTCCATTAGTTAGGGACTTCGTAATATTGTATCTCAGCCTCTTGTTGCTATTAGCATCAGGTGGTAAAACAACTTCTGCCTCTTCTCCTCTTTTTGGGTTGACTATATTATTTCCTGACTCCCCCTTCACAGACAACATGGAGTC
The DNA here is from genome assembly GCA_947044405.1 of Leptodactylus fallax. NCBI lineage: Eukaryota > Metazoa > Chordata > Amphibia > Anura > Leptodactylidae > Leptodactylus > Leptodactylus fallax. The sequence continues at coordinate 6,813,627 of CAMRHE010000015.1, forward strand.
ATTATTCACCATTTGTCCACCAGACATTTGGCTAGAGACAGACACAGCAACACCTTTATCCACAATGGCTTCAGACACTTTAGCTGTTGGGACAACATATGCGTGGTCAGTCTTCTTACGGACTCTTGTTCCACACTTTTGATAACCCTTCACCTTATTTACCCTCTCAAAGCCCTCTAGGCTTTGGACCTCATTGGTTTGAAGCTGGACCCACTCTGTCACAGGCAGTGTGTGACCAATCACAGTTTTTTCTTCTGTTGGACCTTCTTTGGCCTCCTCACATTTTGCAGGAAGTCCACCTTTAGCAGCATCTTCCTGGGGAACTATACCCTCTACTTGATGTTTTACCGAATCACGTGGTTTCATCATAATCTGATCATTGGTATCAACATTAGTGGACAGGTCATTCATGTCTGTCTGACTTAATGATTCTCCTTTCTCTGCCTCTATGCTGGCAGCTTTCCCCAATTCTAACGCCTTCTGTAGCGCACAAACCTCTGATTCCAGTTCCAGAACTTTCTTCACTGCCACATCTTTCTGAGCAGCCTCCATCTCAGCCTTCACCATTGCAACTTGCAGATCTTCCTCAATCTTCCTGACATCCTCTATGGCAGCAGATGTAGATGCCATTTCTTTATCCACTATGTCTCCCAATTCTAGGATATTCTGCAGTGTTCTTCCAACATTTGTTAGGTCAGCATCCTGGATAATATTTTCTGCTTCCCTCACTGTTCCCTGAACTATATTGAACTGATCCTCCAACATCTTCTGATAAAGCTTCTGCTCATCTGCAGACTTTTTGTCAAGTCTTTCATTCAAGTCCCGTATCTCAGTGGCTCTCTTATCTTGCTCTTGGTTGAATAAAGACTCTATTTCTTGAATCACATTTTTCAGGGATAACAGCTCTGATTCTTTAGAGGTTAACAGGTTCTGCAGCGAGTCTCTCTCAGCTTCTAGTGCTGCCAGCTTTGCAGATAGGGCAGATGCCGACTGTTCAGTATTGGATAAAGACTGCTGCAATCGATCCAATTCTTCTCTTTTAGATTCCACTTCGGTTTTTAACTGTTCAATTTGAACAGTGCGCTCTTCCAATTTTATTTCTGACTCACGCTTCACTTGATCCATCTGAAACTCCAGCTGTTTCTTGATGCGTGCAATTTCCTCCTGCTTGTTCACTTGCACCTTTAGTTTAGCAACAAGCATTTTTAGATCTACAATCTCAGCAGATAATTTAGACAGTTTTCCCTCAAACTGAATCTTCATGTCTTCTATCTGGAGGTCCAATTCTCTCTTGGCCTTTTCCAGCTTGTCATAACCATTAGCTTTGTTCTCATACAATATCTGCACAGATTCCAGGTTTTTCTCAACTTCATCCTTGGAGCTAACCAAATCCTCCATTTCAGTGCGCCGTTGCTTGATGAGCCTCTCTAACTCGGCCTTCAATTCAAGGGCCTCTTCTAGGGAGCGAGCCAAGGCAAGAGCTTTGGTCTCTTTTCCACAAGCCTCTGCTTCAGCACGGTCACGTTCTTCTGCATATCTAGCAGAAAGAGTCTTCTCTTCACCAAGCAGCTGATCAAACTTTTTCTGCTTCCTTTCCAAATTTGACACAATCCGACGTTAATGATCACGATCTACACCTACATCTTCTAGTTCCTGCTGCAGTCTAATTTTCGTCTTCTCAAGTTTGTCTTAAGCAGCAACCTTCTCCTCCATTTTTTTCTTCATATCAGTCGCCTGAGCCTGTAATGTTGAAATCTGCTTTGTCAAATCTCTTTTTGCTATCTCCTATTCCTCTAGTTGCTCAAGGAAACCACTTTTCTCATCTTCCATTTGTTTTAGTTTTGTACCAAGGTCAAGCTTCTGACGGGTTTCTTCTTGAAAAAGTTCCTGAGTGTCCTGAAGCTGAGATTCTAGTGTAGAAAAATCTTTGGAAAGCTTGATAAACTTGCTGTCTGCTTGAGAAAGAAGCCCTGTGACATTATTCAATTCCACCTGTAGTCTGTTTGCCTTGTCTAGCAGCTCTGCTTGAAACTTGTCCCCTTCTGTGACTTTTAGTTGCAGCTCTTGAAGTTGAGTCTCTACTTTTTTGTGACTCTCCTGTAAGGCTTGCACTTTCTGAGCATGGACAGACGACATCTCCATCAATTCTTTGTCTTTATTTTGCACCAAAACAGACAACTTCTCATTATCTTCACAAGATCCTGACAGTGCCCTCTCCAGGCTACATATTCTAGCTTTGAGTTCCCTTTCTCTTTGTTCCAGAACTCCAGCTCTGCTTCACCATTCGTGGATTTCACTATTTAGGTGAACCTGATACAAGTTTTGCTCTGACTGCAATGTCTGCACTACAGATTCTAAATCACTCTCTCGGTCAGACACATACTTCCTCAGCTCGGCAATTTCATTTTCTTTGTCAGTTAATGCAGCCGAAAGTTTTTCACACATCCTGACTTGGTCATCCAGACATTCTGACTGACTCTGCAAAAATTCACTTCTCTCATGTTTAGCAGTTTCAAGGTCATCTCTTAATTTTTCAATGACACTCTCTTTGGCAATGGAGTCTTGAACATGCTGCTCCTTTAAATCCTGCAATTGCTTCTCAAGCACTTGCTTTTGCTCTACACTCTGTATAACTTCATTAGATAGAGCACATTTCATTTCAGCAAACTCCTTCTTAGTGACACAGTCCATTCCAGGCAAACCCAGTACCACATTTTCACAATGACTAGGATATAACCTTTTCATAGAGTCAAGCTCATTCTTTAACTTAAGGTTCTCTTTTTCTGATACCAAAAGCTTCCATTTCCAATCAGATATTTCATTCTCATACCTGAACCTGATGGTTTTAATCTCATCTTGAAGCTGCTGCACCATAATATTTTCATCTTTGGCGCTTTGATGCACTCCAGTATGATACATACAGTCAGCAGGGACATATTCAATCATAGAACAGAGGTGCTTTAGAAAAACTGAGTCACCATCAAGCAACCCATTATCTTTACTTGCACTCCACATGATCTGTTCCGGGTTTTGTGTCTCTCTGCATTCAGACTGCTGCACTAATAAACCTGTGCATAACTTCTTTGCTTTTTTACAAGCTGAAATTCTCTTTTTCTTGCCCATGGTTTACTAACAAAATTACACAATATTCCACAGCAACCTTGGGTTCAACCGGCAGCAACTTTTTTTTGCTATGTTCTGCAGTCACATGTATTCAAACAGTTAACTTATGTGGCACTACAACAACCAGCATTTTCTTCTGTCTTCCACAGAAAACACCAATATGGCACCATAGCCTTTCACATAGACTGTTTGCAATATCCAGCTTCTACACACATCGCTTACTTTCTTGCCAACAGCAAGCACTTTAAAGACTTCTGTACCACAGTATACACAAAGTCCATTCCCTGGATTCCTCTTCCAGAGTTTTACTTTCACCAGTTTTTGCTATGTTGCAATTCACTCACCCCTTCCTGGGTTTCTCAGTTGAAATCACCGATTTCTTCCAGCTGTAGGCCACAATGCACACTTAGCAGTACTGTAGTCACCAACCACTTGTCTTCCAGGACTTGCGTGGATCTCTTTATGCCCGAATCCGTAGCACCATATGTGACAACTTGGGGAATTAGACTCAAAATGGTGGCTTTTCCTGGTCCGGACAGCGGTGGTTCATGGTACTGGGTGCCAGAAAGCTAGCGTTCAGACGGTCCAAGTGTAAAATAAAACTGGCTTTATTCAGCTTAACTGCAACATAACAAAACAACAAAAAAACCTATGCCACAGTTAGTGCACTAACTGACTCCTCGAGCCCCTAACTAGTCTGACTCCTGCTCAACTCTAGCAAAAGTCCCCTGTGGACCCCAGCCCTCCTGGCACAGACCATCTATCTGTCCAGCTGGGTCTACCATCTCCTGCTCCCTGCAGGATACACCAGCCTTCTGGAGTTACGCGCCCCCCACCCAAAGGAGTGGCTGAGAGCCTTTTCTGGCCTGGGCCTGGGTCGCTCAACAGCGCCATCTGGTTCACATACTCACAGTATATAAAAGATCTGTGAATTTTCAGTTCTTGTATAACACCATGTCTGAAGAAGAGAGCTAGACTCTTGAAAGCTTACTTATCAAATATACTCAGTTAGCCTCTAAAAGGTATCGCCTGATTTCTTCACTCTTCCACTACTTTCAATGGCTAACACGGTACAACATTATACTACTATCAACTTGAAAGATACCACAATGTACCGCAAAAGAATGGAACTGAAAAACCGGCTTAAGAAACTTGCACAACTCAACAGCGACATCTTCTTCTTAACAAAATGCAAAAAGGAGAGACTCATCCCAAAAGGCTTCAATTTACGTAACCCAACCCAGCACACCTACAACAGCTGAGATGCAGAACAACTATGTATTTGGACATCTGAAAGGCTGCGGAACAATATGATAAAAATTTAAAACAACAAAAAAAGAACACAGGAGGAGATACAGGCCCTGAACTCATCATTGGATAATGACACAGAGGAAATGAAGGCAAAACTCCACATTATACAACTGGAAACTTCAGGACATGCTTATTAACAACAAAAAGAAAAAGCTCCACAGACTGAGACAAAAAGGCCTCATTACTACAACCGCAAATACCATCCCAGCTCAGCAAAGCTGTGTTGTGAATCTTTCCTCCTATGAGCCAAACAAACACGAAATGTCAGTTCTCTCCAAAGGTCTCTCATTCTGCCCCTCAGCACACACTGACCATATCAAACTCTGCAATGATATGGAGGAGTTTTTCAGAAAAATGAGACTGAGGGAATATTTTTATGAGAAAGACCTTCCATACAGCAGCGACTCAGAGATGGAACAGCCCATAAGGAATCCTACCAAAAAATCTACCTGGACCCCACACCCTGGAACTAACACAGCACTGGATAAATATATTGACTGTTTCAGAAGCAAAGTAAAATCAGAAATCCTGGAGAAACAAAAGAAACAGGTGCATAACCTAACCCTGCAGGAACAGAAGGCTATTACTTCACTGAAAGAAAATCAGGATATAATAATAAAACCAGCTGACAAAGGGGGTGCAATAGTCATAATGAACACCTCAGACTATATCCAGGAAGCAAACAGGCAACTGTCAAATCCCATCCATTACTCCAAACTTGGAAGTGATCCCACAAAAGCCTATATGAAAGAACTAAAGAGTATGATCAAGAAGTTTCCAATCCAGATCCAGAATCAGGTAAAAGGACTTATCCCACAAGATCCCAGGCTGGGCTGCTTCTATATGCTCCCAAAGATACACAAAGATGGCAACCCTGGGAGGCCTATCATTTCTGGCATTGGGACACTGACAGAAAACATCTCAGGTTGGGTGGAAAATCTCCTAAAACCCCTTGTCAGGGATACTCCAAGCTATATTCAGGACACCACTGACCTTCTTAACAAACTGAATGCCCTGGGCCCACTACCTGAGGGTACCATTTTGGCCACCATGGATGTGGAATCCCTGTATACCAACATTCCCCACAAGGATGGAGTTGCAGCATGTCGGGTACACCTGGCAAAACAAAACCTCCCAACAGAACCAGTAACGCAGCTCATACAATTCATCCTTAGCCACAACCATTTTACCTTTGGAGAGGATCTATATCTACAGCGAATGGGAACTTCAATGGGGACCAGATGTGCATCCCAGTATGCAAATCTCTTTATGGCAGAACTGGAAGGAACATATTTATCAACATGCGCCGCCAAACCTATGCTTTACCTTCGTTATATCGATGATATCCTTATCAACTGGACTGCAGGTGAGGAGGCCCTACTTCAATTCCATAATGACTTCAATGACTTTCACCTACCATCAACCTTAAACTTAGCTATTCAGAGAGTGAAATCCACTTTCTGGATACGACAATATACATCATAGACCACCGGCTACTCACATCAATATACCACAAACCCACAGACAGAACGGCCTACCTGAGAAATGACAGCTTCCACCCCAAGCACACAAGACAATCTATTATCTACAGCCATGCTATACGATACAATCGTATTTGCTCCGACAAAGCAGACCTGGACAAGCACCTTCTGGATCTGAGGATGAAATTTCTCCGATTGGCATACAAACCAAAAGTGACAGACAACCAATTAAACAAAGCAGCAGCCATTAACAGAGACAGTCTGCTCACATATAAAGAGACCCAGAAAGAAGCCCGAGTGCCCCTAGTTGTCACATACAACCCACAGCTGGAGATCCTATGAAGGATTGCCAAGGAACTCCAACCTGTACTACATAGGGACAACAGACTCAAGGACATATTTCCAGTCCCCCCTCTCCTTTCCTTCCGACAACCACCAAACTTAAGGCGTATTATTGTCCGGAGTGCCCAGAAGGCCTCAACTGAAAATGGCACCTCATCTTGCCTACAAAAAAGGTGCATGACCTACAAGCACATCCACACCGCTGACAGTGTACCTGTCCCACAGTCACAACAGGTGCACAGAATTAGGGGGACATTTTCCTGCAGGTCTTCCAATGTGATGTACCTTATAATGTGTGTGCAATGTCACACCACAGGCCTCTATATGGGGGAAACAGGACAGAGACTTAGTTAGCGAATGAACTCACATAGATCCAATATTAATAACAGCAGAACCGATCTCCCAGTGGCCGCACATTTCTCCGGAGAAAACCACTCTACTGAAGATTTGTGGGTTGTGGTTTTAATGGGACATTTTAAGACGCAGGAGGAAAGGAGAGAATGGGAGCACAAGTTTATGCAAAAAATTCAAACTCTGCAATTTGGACTTAATATTCATGCCAGTTTCATGTCACACTATGTATGAACTGTGAGGGTCACTAATCACCTCCTGATAGCAAACAGATAACAGATCCCTCTGTCACGCACCACAACTTTCCAGATTGTTTTTTGACCTGTTGTAAATAACTTCTCTACTTAGATTGCATTTTGGTTTGGTTTTCTTTAAGGACTCTAAAATCCTTTGAAGATCATGTGTATAGGGTATATAAAAAAATCTGTGAATTTTCAGTTCTTGTATAACACCATGTCTGAAGAAGAGAGCTAGACTCTTGAAAGCTTACTTATCAAATATACTCAGTTAGCCTCTAAAAGGTATCGCCTGATTTCTTCACTCTTCCACTACTTTCAATGGCTAACACGGTACAACATTATACTACTATCAACTTGAAAGATACCACAATGTACCGCAAAAGAATGGAACTGAAAAACCGGCTTAAGAAACTTGCACAACTCAACAGCGACATCTTCTTCTTAACAAAATGCAAAAAGGAGAGACTCATCCCAAAAGGCTTCAATTTACGTAACCCAACCCAGCACACCTACAACAGCTGAGATGCAGAACAACTATGTATTTGGACATCTGAAAGGCTGCGGAACAATATGATAAAAATTTCCTAAAACAACAAAAAAAGAACACAGGAGGAGATACAGGCCCTGAACTCATCATTGGATAATGACACAGAGGAAATGAAGGCAAAACTCCACATATACAACTGGAAACTTCAGGACATGCTTATTAACAACAAAAAGAAAAAGCTCCACAGACTGAGACAAAAAGGCCTCATTACTACAACCGCAAATACCATCCCAGCTCAGCAAAGCTGTGTTGTGAATCTTTCCTCCTATGAGCCAAACAAACACGAAATGTCAGTTCTCTCCAAAGGTCTCTCATTCTGCCCCTCAGCACACACTGACCATATCAAACTCTGCAATGATATGGAGGAGTTTTTCAGAAAAATGAGACTGAGGGAATATTTTTATGAGAAAGACCTTCCATACAGCAGTGACTCAGAGATGGAACAGCCCATAAGGAATCCTACCAAAAAATCTACCTGGACCCCACACCCTGGAACTAACACAGCACTGGATAAATATATTGACTGTTTCAGAAGCAAAGTAAAATCAGAAATCCTGGAGAAACAAAAGAAACAGGTGCATAACCTAACCCTGCAGGAACAGAAGGCTATTACTTCACTGAAAGAAAATCAGGATATAATAATAAAACCAGCTGACAAAGGGGGCGCAATAGTCATAATGAACACCTCAGACTATATCCAGGAAGCAAACAGGCAACTGTCAAATCCCATCCATTACTCCAAACTTGGAAGTGATCCCACAAAAGCCTATATGAAAGAACTAAAGAGTATGATCAAGAAGTTTCCAATCCAGATCCAGAATCAGGTAAAAGGACTTATCCCACAAGATCCCAGGCTGGGCTGCTTCTATATGCTCCCAAAGATACACAAAGATGGCAACCCTGGGAGGCCTATCATTTCTGGCATTGGGACACTGACAGAAAACATCTCAGGTTGGGTGGAAAATCTCCTAAAACCCCTTGTCAGGGATACTCCAAGCTATATTCAGGACACCACTGACCTTCTTAACAAACTGAATGCCCTGGGCCCACTACCTGAGGGTACCATTTTGGCCACCATGGATGTGGAATCCCTGTATACCAACATTCCCCACAAGGATGGAGTTGCAGCATGTTGGGTACACCTGGCAAAACAAAACCTCCCAACAGAACCAGTAACGCAGCTCATACAATTCATCCTTAGCCACAACCATTTTACCTTTGGAGAGGATCTATATCTACAGCGAATGGGAACTTCAATGGGGACCAGATATGCATCCCAGTATGCAAATCTCTTTATGGCAGAACTGGAAGGAACATATTTATCAACATGCGCCACCAAACTTATGCTTTACCTTCGTTATATCGATGATATCCTTATCATCTGGACTGCAGGTGAGGAGGCCCTACTTCAATTCTATAATGACTTCAATGACTTTCACCTACCATCAACCTTAAACTTAGCTATTCAGAGAGTGAAATCCACTTTCTGGATACGACAATATACATCATAGACCACCGGCTACTCACATCAATATACCACAAACCCACAGACAGAACGGCCTACCTGAGAAATGACAGCTTCCACCCCAAGCACACAAGACAATCTATTATCTACAGCCAGGCTATACGATACAATCGTATTTGCTCCGACAAAGCAGACCTGGACAAGCACCTCCTGGATCTGAGGATGAAATTTCTCCGATTGGCATACAAACCAAAAGTGACAGACAACCAATTAAACAAAGCAGCAGCCATTAACAGAGACAGTCTGCTCACATATAAAGAGACCCAGAAAGAAGCCCGAGTGCCCCTAGTTGTCACATACAACCCACAGCTTGAGATCCTATGAAGGATTGCCAAGGAACTCCAACCTGTACTACATAGGGACAACAGACTCAAGGACATATTTCCAGTCCCCCCTCTCCTTTCCTTCCGACAACCACCAAACTTAAGGCGTATTATTGTCCGGAGTGCCCTGAAGGCCTCAACTGAAAATGGCACCTCATCTTGCCTACAAAAAAGGTGCATGACCTGCAAGCACATCCACACCGCTGACAGTGTACCTGTCCCACAGTCACAACAGGTGCACAGAATTAGGGGGACATTTTCCTGCAGGTCTTCCAATGTGGTGTACCTTATAATGTGTGTGCAATGTCACACCACAGGCCTCTATATGGGGGAAACAGGACAGAGACTTAGTCAGCGAATGAACTCACATAGATCCAATATTAATAACAGCAGAACCGATCTCCCAGTGGCTGCACATTTCTCCGGAGAAAACCACTCTACTGAAGATTTGTGGGTTGTGGTTTTAATGGGACATTTTAAGACGCAGGAGGAAAGGAGAGAATGGGAGCACAAGTTTATGCAAAAAATTCAAACACTGCAATTTGGACTTAATATTCATGCCAGTTTCATGTCACACTATGTATGAACTGTGAGGGTCACTAATCACCTCCTGATAGCAAACAGATAACAGATCCCTCTGTCACGCACCACAACTTTCCAGATTGTTTTTTGACCTGTTGTAAATAACTTCTCTACTTAGATTGCATTTTGGTTTGGTTTTCTTTAAGGACTCTAAAATCCTTTGAAGATCATGTGTATAGGGTATATAAAAAAATCTGTGAATTTTCAGTTCTTGTATAACACCATGTCTGAAGAAGAGAGCTAGACTCTTGAAAACTTACTTATCAAATATACTCAGTTAGCCTCTAAAAGGTATCGCCTGATTTCTTCACTCTTCCACTACTTTCAATGGCTAACACGGTACAACATTATACTACAAAGTACATCAGTGTCAGATAGCACCATGCATTGCTGTCTTTGCTAAAGTGGACTTATGAAAGATGACTGAGGAGGAAACTACTGTTGAAAGCAAGTCATAAAAAAGCGAGACTGGAATGTGCCAAAATGCATATTCCACAAAGCTTCTGGGAGAATGTCATTTGTACAGATGAGACAAAAATGGAGCTTTTTGGAATGTCACATCAGCTCTATGTTCACATACGCAAAAATGAAGCATACAGAGAAAAGAACACTGTACCTACTATGAAACATGGAGGAGGCTCTTATGTTTTGGGGCTGCTTTGCTGCATCTGTCACAGACTGTCTTGAATCTGTGCAGGGTACAATGAAATCTCAAGACTATCTATGCATTATCGAGCGAAATGTGCTTCCCAGTGTCAGAAAGCTTGGTTTGAGTCACAGGTAGAGATGGACAAAACTCTCAATATTTGTTTTGTGTTGGTTAGAAGCAAGGGTCCCATAAAGAGATCTAGTTCTCTAAGGCAAACACAGCCAAAGTTATGTCAAAGTGAATGTGACATACATATGAAAAAATGAATGGTAAGTAATGGATACTAATTCTTAGTTTAACCATACACTGTACTGTCACCCAATTTTACGCATTTTAAAAATTAATTTGTTCCAAAAATTACCTTTTTGGGGGGGAAAAGGTGCTTGCCTGTGATTTATTAGACACACAGACAGTTAGACAGTTTTACTGCAGAAAGCAATGGTTTTGTATAAAAAAATAAGCCCATTTTTGATGACATGTAAGTGCTACAGGCCTTTTGTTATTTGAGAGATTAATTTGTGCCTATAAGCCTAGTTGAAAAGTGAAGAATTGGCTTTAAAAAAATCCCTTTATGGGAGCAAATGTGAAATCAAAATGAGTTTTTTTTTTGTTTTTGTTTTTTTTTATGCCAACACTGTGGAACCAAAGGAGTGATATAGTGAAATGTGATAGCCACCAGGCTGCAGGATATGTCTGGCTGAATGGTGACAGTGGTGGTAGCAGTTTAGGAGTAACAGGCAGCATCAGCAGTACTGTAAATGGAACACGATGATAAAGGGAGACAATGGCACCACTATTCATTGGCATCAGCTGGAAGACTGTGAAAATCCTCCATATCTGATTCATTTGAATAAAAGTAATTTTCTTCATGCTTGTGGTGGACAATTTTATCCTTTTAGGTGTCACACTGAACACCCTCTCAGCCACTATGCTTGAGGTTGGACAAGATTAAATTCCCATGGCAAACTGGGCCTGCTCCATCCATTGCTCTAACCTATTGGCCCGGAATTCCACGGGGTCACAGTTATTTGATGGATTATAGGTGCACTTCAAGTATGATTGTACCTGCTGGTGCAGCTGGTGGTTTTCAGTTGCCTGTTGTTGCTCCAGTGGGCGCTGTGAGCTGAAAAATTTCTGGTTCATCATGTTCCAGATATTGTATTGGGCCTGGCTGATGATGCTGCTGCTTTTACTCCTGACACTTGGAGCTGTGGCACTGACAGAGAAGGTAGAACACTGGCTGAGTGAGGTGGACTGGAAGTGGGCAGAGCCCACCTGGGTACGCATGTGACTGGCAGTTTCAGTGGTCTCCCTAAATGCTGCAGTAAGCCTATCCTAATTATATTCTGATCTTTGTAATCTTTCTTCCCTTTGGGAAGCAGTAAAGAATTTCCCCATTTTGGCTTTATAGCAAGGGACTAAGAGCACTGCTATCCAGTACTCATCCCTCTGCTTGATGAGTACTACTTGTTGCTGTTTAAACTGGGGAGCACACAGCCTGCCATGCTTGCTAGTGTGTGCACAGACCCAGGAGCCTGCCGTGGTTGGTGTTCTTGGCCAGTGTGGTTGTCGTATTCATCATCTTGGAAAAAACAGGGTATAGCCTCCTACCCTGGCTGTATGTGTGACATATCAAGGGCCCCCTCTGCATCCAACGAAGAGCCTTCCTCCTCATTCTCCTCTTCCAGTCCAGGAGTTTCAGTTCCTCTACCACAATTACCCTAACCCAGATCATCATCATTCACCTTCAACCCAGGCCAATGATGTTAACTAAGAGGTGGAAACTGTTCCCCCTCTTCCGTTCCTTGCTGCATAAGTGTAAGTGTTTTCTGTAAAAGTAGAAGGATCATATCACTGATGCTACAGTTGTTCCTGCTAACAAATTTGGTGGCTTCTTCAAAGGGCTTGAGAAGCCAACACACTTCTCTCAAGAGTCTCCAATGATGTATCTCGAAGTAACACATTGCCCCTGTGGTCTGCTGCATGCAGTATTCATTTACCATCCTCTGCTACTCTGATAGACACTCCACCATGCTTAAGATGGAGTTCCACCAAGTTGGAACGTCTCAGATAAGGTTTTGCAAATGACACTGTTTTGTCACTTCAAATCAAGCTCAGTGTTTTTTATGACATAAGAATGGCTGAAATGCGCAAAGATTTTTCTGGCCATGAGGATCACCTCTTTAAAGTATCTATACATGTTAAAAAAGCGTCGATTCACCAGATTATGGGCATACACCATACAGAGACAATGTGTTACTTGTCCTAACGTAAGTACAGCAACAATATACATGCTGCCCAGTTAGAGTTGGCGAGGAGCCATCCAGTGGGATACTTGCTGCAGGTAAAGATGGTGGAGATAAACAGTCCAAAGAGGAGGATCTAGAGGAGGTAGATGGATCTTGCATGGTGTTGGAACCAAGCATGCAGAAACAAGACCTAGCACCTGGCCTTGCTGCATTTCTTGATTGTGGCCGCATCCGCTCAAAACATTGACTCAGCGGGACATGAATTGTCCTTCTCCATAATTGCTGATCCACATGTTGACAATGCCTTGCACCTTTGGCAATGTAGGAAAAAAAATTTCTACACAGGAGATGACTGCCAACACCAGTAGCAGCAGAAACGTGTCTGACACTACCACCACCAGTGTCACTACTCCCACTCTGCATGTTTCCCCTAGGTCTGTCCCCGGCAGACTTTTTGGATGTTGGGCCTGCACAATGGCTGGAATTGTTACTATCATCATTACCACTACGCTCTTCATCTGATGTCACCTTGTCACCCTGGCCAGGTTGCCAGGTCCTATCCACAAAAGAATTATCATCATTGGCAATGCCATTGCCTTCCATGCTTTTTTCTGGCATATCATTTTTCCTGCCCACTTTCTTAATTTCCACCTCCAGATTTTCCCCTAGCTCCCCTACCAAAATGACTATCAGTAGTAATATACACCCCCTGCCACTGAAATGTCATGTCTACCTCCTCTACTTGTACACAATGATGATTATTCTCATCCAGCTCATCAAAAAGAAGAGGATGACTGCTTTGACTAGGAGAAATATATTTCTCAGCAGGTGCCACATCACTACCAGGGATCTGTGTCAGTGAAGAAGAAGATGAAAGATACATGTTTGACAATCCCGAAAGGCCCTGCGGTAAATTGCATGTTATGTAGGAGGAAATTGAAAATGACACAGAAGCCTGACTTAAGATCCAATCACTCTCAGATGCAATATCTTCCTGTGGCTGAGATGAGCGAGTTAAGTAATCAAAAAAACTTCATCTTTATTCTCTGGAAGTAAAACAATGCTGTGACTAGTGGCAGTGCCATCAAAAAACTGCCTGTTTCCTCACATATTCTTATTGTTACTACTTGCAAGAGTGTTTCCTTGTTCCCCTCCAAAAAATTAAATAACAGTTTTTTATTTAGATTTGAACAGAATCAGAGATTTGGTGTTAGATGGTGGCGTATGTATTTAATGAAAATAATGTAAACTGTTGCCCAAACAACCCTTGACAAAAGATGTTTCACTTGAAGGATTGACTGTCAGTAAAAAGTATGTTTAAACACTCTGTATGCAGCAGCACAGACATGCTCTCTTACACCTATCTGCCCATAATTGCTTAAATAGGTCTAAATTCCTAATTCCTATTGCAATTGTAAGCTTTTCAGAATTGAGTTCTCTGTATGATACAGTGAGAAGAAACACAAACCTTCCTTATCTCCGCCATTACTGTAATGCCTTGTTTTCTAGCTTACATCACCTTATATAGTGTATATGACATCAGCACTGTAAGGTGCCTATTGGCGGAGAGGTTGTCAGCTGATGTCAGGTGGTGCTGAGACGCCTGTCTCTTCTGTATTTCCTGCTGAATACATGTGGAAGCAGCCATTTTTGCTTGTCTAGTAGCAGGTTATGGGTCCTCCAACAGAATACTGACCCAAAATGCACAGTTAAAAACATAAAAGAATGGCTAAAAGCAAAACATTGGACTAGTCTGAAGTGGCCTTCTATGAACCCTAATTTAAATCCTATTGAACATCTGTGGAAGGAGCTGAAACATGCAGTCTGTACAACGCACCCTTCAAACCTGAGAGAGTTGGACTGCATCAATGCGGCATGGCATGGAGGCGATCAGCCTGTGGCACTGCAGAGGTGTTATGGAAGCCCAGGTTGCTTTGATAGCAGCCTTCAGCTCACCTGCATTGTTGGGTCTGGTGTCTCTCATCTTCCTCTTGACAATACCCCATAGATTCTCTATGGGGTTAAGGTCAGGCGAGTTTGCTGGCCAATCAAGCACAGTGATACTGTGGTTATTAAACCAGGTATTGGTACTTTTGGCAGTGTGGACAGGTGCCAAGTCCTGTTGGAAAATGAAAATTCCATCTCCAAAAAGCTTGTCGGCAGAGGGAAACATGAAGTGCTCTAGAATTTCCTGGTAGACAGCTGCGTTTACTTTGGTCTTGATAAAACACAGTGGACCTACACAAGCAGACGACATGGATCCCCAAACCATCGCTGATTGTGTAAACTTCACACTAGACCTCAAGCAGCTTGGATTGTGTGCCTCACCACTCTTCCTCCAGACTCTGGGACCTTGATTTCCAAATGAAATCTCCCCCAAATTTTTGAATGATCTTTTCTTAACAGTCCTATCAAGGCTGCGGTTATCCAGTTGCTTGTGCACCTTTTTCTACCACACTTTTTCCTTCCACTCAACTTTCCATTAATATGCTTTGATACAGCACTCTGTGAACAGCCAGCTTCTTTAGCAATGACCTTTTGTGTCTTACACTCCTTGTGGAGTGTGTCAATGACTGCCTTCTGGACATCTGTCAAGTCAGCAGTCTTTCCCATGATTGTGTCGCCTACTGAACTAAGGGACCATTTTAAACGCTTAGGAAGCCTTTGCAGCTGTTTTGGGTTAATTATTCTAATTTTCTGAGATAATGACTTTTGGGTTTTCCTTGGCTGTAAGCAATAATCATCAACATTAACATAAATAAACACTTGAAAAAGTTAACTCTGTAATGACTCAATATAATATATATGTTTCACTTTTTCAATTGAAATACTAAAAAAAAAATAACTTTTTGATGATATTCTAATTTATTGAGATGCACTTGTATGTGATCCTTCTGATTCTTCTGAGTGAGACTTGCTGTGTTTGAGCAGATTCCCCTCTGCTTTCTTTGTTCAGTGTATGGGAGATATCATAGCAACTAGTCTCCACCAACCAGGTCAGGTTAAACAGAGAGTTAGGTAACACTAGGTATGCTAATGTAATCCTGTGGTTCACAGTTCAGTCAAAATGGGAGCACCCAATTTATATGTTAGGTGGGCTCTGAAAATAAAATTTTACAGAAGTAAAAAAAAAAAATAACATTAAGATGCTGTAAATTTTTAGAAGTGTTTTGTACTAATTATTATAAATAAACTCACAAGCAGTTGCAAGGACATACCAGAATCTTTAGAAATCAATATAGGCAGATTTATATAGTGTGATATACTTTAAGTACTAGCATTTCATGTCAAAATCCCATTTAAGATTAAAAGGAAAAATCTCTGTTTTCAGTGGAACCAAATCTAGACATACTTTTACTTAGACAAATGATATAGGTAATAATAATAATAATAATAATAATAATAATAATAATAACAATAATAATAATAATAATAATAATAATACATTTTAGTTATATAGCGCCAACATATTCTGCAGCACTTTACAAATTGTAGGGTTCAAGTACAGACAAAAAGATACATTACAGAGTGAAATTCAATTCACACAATGGGACTGAGGGCCCTGCTTGCAAAAGTTTACTATCTATGAGGTAGAGGGGGTGACACAAGAGGTAGCAGGGACAGCATAGGAGGTAGCATTGTTTGTACTAGCTGTTTTTGTGATAAAGGCTATTTTCATCATGCATATAAATGATGTTGTATGAGCTGTCACCTGTCAGTGTCCTTTAATGTACAGATAGTGCCTAGATATATAAAGTTACAGTCCGATACAGCATCATATCCTGTGGGAGGATAAGGAGGGAGTGTGAACAGTGGAGGGTTAGTTTTAGGAACTCTAAATGTGGAAGGGTTTAGATTAGTAATTGTTATGTCTAGCCTGTCTGAAAAGATGTGTCTTCAGGATTTATTTGAAGCTGTAGAAATTGTTAATCTGTCCAGGGTAGAGCATTCCAGAGAAATGGTGCAACTTGTGAAAAGTTCTGACAATAGAGGATGCTAGTCTTAGGTCATTGACTGGAAGGTGAGCACGGGTTGGGTGATAGACAGAGATGAGGGAGGAGATGTATAGAGGTGCAGCATTATGGAAAGCCTTGTGGATGAGGGTGATAAGTTTATATTGTATTCTCTATTGAAAAGGCAGCCAATTTAGTGACTGGCATCGTTGTAGCGTTTAGACTGATAGATGAGCCTGGCTGCTGCATTCAGAATAGATTGTAGAGGGAAGAGTTTAGTAAGGGGAAGACCGATTAGTAGGGAGTTAAAGTAGTCAAGTCGAGAGTGAATTAGGGTGACAATAAGGGTCTTTAATGTTTCCGTGGTAAGGAAAGGACGGATTCTGGAGACTTTTTAAGGTGGAGATGACATGAGTGTGTGAGTGATTGGTTATGGGGGGGGGGGTGAAGGAAAGGTCTGAGTCAAACATAATCCAGAGGCAGTGGGCATACTGCCTAGGAGTTATGGTAAGGATGGAGACTGAAATGGAGATATCAGGGTTAGATCTGTTAGATGGTGGAAACAGCAGTAGCTCAGTATTTGAGAGTTTCAGTTTCAGATAAAGCAAAGACATGATATTTGAGACAGCAGAGAAACAGTCACTGGTGTTCTGTATTAGTGCAGGGGTGATGTCACTGGATGATGTATATAGTTGTTTGTCATCAGCATAAAGATGGTACCGGAAGCCAAATCTGCTGATGGTTTGTCCAATAGGGACTGTGTAGAGAGAAGAGCAGGGGGCCTAGGACCAAGCTCTGAAGAACCCCAACAGTAAGGGGAAGAGGGGAAGAAACATAACCCGCAAATGATACTTTGAAAGTGTGGTCTGAAAGATATGAGGAGAACCAAGAGAGAGCAGTGTCCGTGAGGCCAACAGAACGGAGCACAGTGAGGAGGAGTTGGTGGTCATCAGTGTCAAATTCTACTGAGAGATCCAGAAGAAGAGAATAGTCACCATTAGATTTAGCTGTCAGGAGATCATTGGAGACTTTTGTAAGGGCTGTTTCAGTAGAGTGCAGAGTACGAAAGCCAGATTGTAAGGGGTCAAGAAGAGAGCGGAAAGATAGCAGATTAAACGAGAATAGACCAAGCGTTCCAAGATTTTGGAAATGAAGTGGAGGATCGAGACAGGTCGATAGTTAGCAGCAGAGGACAGGTTAAGGGAGGTTTTTTTCAGTAGTGTGGTTATGAAATCATGTTTGAAAGAGGATGGAAAGATTCCAGAAGAGAGAGAGGTTAAATATTTTAGTAAGGTAAGTCGTAAATATTTGCACTAGAGGATTGAGTTGGGCAAGAAACAGGCATTATTTATCTTTAATATACATACTCTTTAAATACATTATGAAAGACCAGTCAAAAAGAGCTTCATTACAAGTTTGGTGAGATTCTAGATCTGTGACAAATGGTATATACACTGTGGTAGAAGTTAATAATGCTGAGTTTATGTATGAATTAGTTTTCCAGCGTCGCTTACAGATTTTTAATTGTTATCTCAAGGAAGTATTACTCCTACCATAATGTTATTGTATCATACATCCTAGAAGAATTTTGAGTATTGTGCTGGAGATTATACAGCCAGTACAGCTAGGATTATTTCGCACTTTTGTGATATGACAGCCAAGCAGGCAGGTGCACAGAACAAAAGTTGTAAATATGGAATTACGGTCCTATTATATCCCAGGGGCTTGCTGTGTGCCACAGAAAAACCGCATCAAAGCTCTAATTTATTTCCCAATCCTCCTTTATCCCGAGTTTATAACTGAGCTGCTCAGCCTCGACTACAAAAGAGAAAAAATAAACCACTGTAATACATTGTAGACAATATCTAACTTGAGTCATGTATAGTATAACCCCTTTGTTGCCAGATATTCAGTGCATTATGGAAATCAAGCCACATTTTTGTCACCTCTAAAATAATATTTGAGTCAAAGGATGAAAAATACAGAATCCAGATTTCTTTTTAAAATACGTTATGCACATCATAGTGTACACTGATCCAGTGATCCAACGCTTGATTTCAAATTGGCTACAATAATCACCAATGGCAACCTTTACAGTACTTATAGATTCTCATGTCCACATTAGCTGTCCACATGGTGCACTTTGGTACCTACACCCTTAAAAAAAGCACCTGCACCTGATACACTAAGATAAGTCAATTATACTAGTTGATGTATCATAAAAATGTTTTAGAAAATATCAACAGTGACGGCAGGGTACTGTAGTTCAGATTCCCACCTAAGATGAGAAGAATCAGAGTACTTTTTAAGTGACCATACCTCTTAGATGGTGAGAAATTCCTGATATTCCTACACCTTTGATTTTAATGAATAATGCGATCATGATCCTAAAGAGGAATTCATATAGTACATTTTTGAAGAAAAGTTAATTTCAGGCCTAATAAATTGTTTCTAGTTATTCTAGTCCCAATCTAGTTAGTGACATTATCAGCTGTACCAGCCAACTCTATTTTATCAGGCTTGGTCTGCACAACAACTTTGGCTGCTACTCACATGACCAGTCACATGACCATAAATTGCTGCGTCACCCTGTGACTCCTTCACTAATGCAAGTGATCTGAGTCGTATTGAGTTATAGAGGTTGTTGCAATGCAACTTCTTTCATTCACATTAGTGAAGCAGTCACTGGGTAATACAGAAATATTTAGTCACAAGACAGGAGTCACAGCTAATCCTCATTATGCCTTTATCTGCACAAGCCCATCTCTGGTCTTAATCAGCGACAAATCTTTTCACAGTACAATGATCACGCTTATGTTTTTGTGAAATAGCAATTTTTTTCATACCTTGTCGAAGGGATTGCACTATTTAACACTTTTTGGCAGCAGAGAGAGAATCTTTTTCCGTCCCATATTGCTTGAAACCTGTTACCTTCTTAATAATGTGGAATGTCCTTCTTAAAGGGAATCTGTCAGGGCAATTTGGGACACTAAACCACCCACACGTCCATATGGACCTGGGTTTTACTGTCCCAAATCACCCTGTTATAATGCAAACCATGGCCGCATTAAAAATGAAAAAGCTTTATACTCACCCTGCCGCTGTACTCCCCCGCGCCTGTGCTGTTCTTCAATGAAGCCAGAGGAGTACACCTCGGCTTCAGTGCGCATTCACCATACCTCCGGCAATTGCGCAGTGAAGTTGGGGTGTCCATCTTCGGCTTCACTGAAGAACAGCGCAGGCGCCGGGAGGTGTGCCAACAAAGAAGCTCATGAATAAGCCGGACTGTTCTCGGCCGAGCAGCGTTCATCGGACCCTTCTCTAGGTAAGTATAAAGGTTTTTTATTTTTAATGTGCCTGCGGATTGCATTACAACAGGGCGATTTGAGACACTAAACCCCAGGTCTATAAAGGCCTGTGGGTGGTTTAGTATCCCTGATTGACCTCACAGATTCCCTTTAAGTAAGTTTCCTTTAATTGGGCTCACTTGGCAAACTAATTATCACAGGTGTTTGAGATTGATTTCAGTGATCCAAAGACCCCTGAGACACTATGCCATCTGTGAGTGTAATTGAAAAAACAAAAAATTAAATCTTTATATCACTTAAATCCGATTTGCATAATAATTTGGAATGCAATCTATGTATGGGCATCCAATATGTTTGTATGTAAGTTAGTGTACATGCATATAACATGTGTTGTTGCATATATTATTATCATTTTTATAACCAGAGCTGTCGGCTGATTTTTTTTTCCCTCTGGGGTCTACCCTTTTGGCTAAGGGTTGAAATATTTAATTTGTGTCTTACACAACCTGTTTGCACAGTTGCATGTATATTGTGTAATCTTTGCCATTAATAGACTAAACCACTGTGGGATGGGAGCTGACAGATCCACACTGAAAGTGTTCTGGAAGGAAGAGATAACCAGAAGTCTTCTCCTGTTCTCTGAAGTAAAGAGAGTGTGAGGAAAGACAGTGACAGTGTGTCACGAAAGAATCTGAGGATAAGTGTTATATGGGCCACAGAGATATCACTCTACCTGTACCTCAGTAGGGGTGTCCTGTCTGTCCTGATCTAAACCCCTGTGAACCTTGTAAGAGAGTATTGTACACTGTGTAAAGTGAAGACTGGCTTAGCAAGGGAAATATGGACTGTAAAAGTATGTACCATTAACCAGGTCAGCCCCAGGCTCCAGAGGTAAACTCATAAGTATTGTACCTCTAGAAATTGAATGCTGTCTAATCTAATCTACCTCAAATAAAGACTGGGAGTTACCCTGTTCTGCAAACCTCTTGTCTTCTGAGTCTTATTTCTGCATGACCATCATGGGCACTCTAACCTTTATCAGGCTCAGGAAGGCTGACAGCAATTAGGATGTGCCCCATGGGAACCATTACCATCTTCATGAAGTACCCTGAAGACCCCCTCAGCGTTGCACCAGCCCAGGAGGAGAGTTAGAGAAGTTGGTCAAGTTTCTATTCAATGTGATTGTTACTACTACTACTACTACTACTAGTAGTACTACTATTCCCAGCCTCCTGGCCTCCCTCAATGAGTTTACTGACATTGATATGTGTAACAAACTGTAAACTGTTATAGATAGCTTCAAGTATACAGAGGCAGAAAACTGTGTCCTTTTTAGTGGTACACTTGAATTCACCATAGATTCATACAATAAAGCTGTCAGAATCCTTGTATATTTTTCTATTTTACCACCAGTGGGTGCTGTTTCTCTCACTCTGAACTATTGTGTTGCACTTCCACTCCTCACCATTGGAGGCTGCTGTGTTATCCTAAGATTTGCCTTTAACCAAGATGACCGGTGTGCCAACTTGAAGCCATCTTGTTTCCTGTTTGGGCCTATTTATACCCATGAGGCAATTCAACCATTGATCAAGTATTGTGACTTGTTTCCAATCTCCAGCTCCTCTGAACTGTCTTACCCAGACTGTTCCTACTCCTCGCTGTAATACCCTTGCGATCTACACCTCAAGCCACACCCCGGACTACTACTCTACGACATCTAACTGTGCCTGGCTGGCTTTCTTCCATCTGGCCACTGGATTCCAGCCGTGAATACCAGTATCATAACAGGATACTCTAGCCAAAACTATGGAATCCTCCAGGGAAGTGAGCTTGGAGGTTCGTGTAAATAATATGAACTGTTTACTTACATCTTCGCTGAAATGCAAAGTTTGAAAACAAAGTATTTGGAATTTGAAAACCAGACATTTCATAATGTGCAAATATTCGGACAAACAACTCAGGATTTATAAAATATGGTGGCTCAACATGCGGAGCAAATACAGGAACTTCAAAACCGGGCTGTGGTTCCAGCTTCTGCATCCACTTTGCTTCTTCCACCTTTCAGGTTTGGTGGGGACCGTGAAAAATACAGTGGATTTATTAATTAATGCAAGTTATATTTTGGGGCACATCCTTCTCATTTCCTCACTGAGAGATCTAAGGTGCTGTGTATTATTATGCTTCTGACATATAAGGCCGTAGCCTGGGTTAATCCCCTAATTGAGACCAATGATGCACATCTTGATGATTTAGAAGCCTTTCTTGCAGCTATGAGCCAGGTATTTCATGATCCTAACCAATGTGCAATAGCTAAAGCAACATTATTGGCTCTACATCAGGGCAGACACTCGGTTGCTGAATATGCCACAGAATTCAGAAGGTGGGTCATTGACACTGAATGGAATAATGCTGCAAAATTAACATTTTTCAAAAATGGGCTTAAAGTTGAATTAGCACGTTCTGATGCTTCCACAAATTTTGATGATTTTGTACATCATTGTATTTGTATTGATACTCGACTGTCTGAGCGGAGGCAAGAAAAGTGGAGTTCTACCTGGCTTCATAATAATCGGTACTTATCTGTTCCACCTTCCACCTCCAAAACTAAGAAACTAAGAAGTACTCTGAAGCTGATGCTGAACCTATGCAGATTGACAGTATACAAAAATGTGAAAGTGCTGATAGAAGGGAACGCAGACTGCGGGAAAATCAGTGCTTCTATTGTGGTAAACCTGATCACTTTCTCAGTAATTGTCCAAGTCGTCGACAGAAGTCAGTGGCGGTTATAGCGGATCCTGACCTATCCGAGGATGAATCTGTTTTTTCTGAACCAGTGCCACCAGTGAATGCAGTCATCCGCTCAATCTCTTCGATACCACCTAAAATTAAGAAGGAAAGAAAGGACTCTCGGCTTCATTTCCATCAAGTTTCGTACCGGCTCACAGTGGATATCTACCTCTGCCATGGTGGACTCTGGAGCATATGTAAAATTTATGGATATTGCTTTTGCTAATAAGCATGAAGTGAAGATCCAGGGGAGATTTTCACCAATTCTGATGGAAACGGTTGATGGGTCCCCACTGGACTCAATTAATCAAGAGACTGAACCCTTGGAGATAATTATGGAACCTAATCACCAAGAGGTTTTATCATTCTTATTATTTTCATCTCCACATTTTCCAATCATCTTGGGACTTCCATGGCTGCAAACTCAGAACCCTCAGATCAACTGGGAAACCAAAGCAGTGTCCTTCCTACCAGAGGTTCACTCAGAACAGACTTCATCTAATCAACCTCATGCATACGGTACCGAGGACTTTGAAACATCCCCTAAACTGCCGTCTATGTATAAAGAATTTGCTGATGTTTGTGATAAAAAGAATGATGACAAGTTGCCCCCACACCGACTTTATGACTGTCCCGTTGAACTGTTCCCAGGGGCAGCTATACCTTTTGGAAGCATATATCCATTGTCAAAGCCTGAACTGAAAGCACTTAAAGAATACATAGATGAAAATTCAGATAAAGGATTTATTCGCCATTCTACTTAACCAGCAAGTGCACCAATATTTTTGGTTAAAAAGAATGATGGTACCTTAAGGCCTTGTGTTGATTATAGAAAACTAAATGAAATAACAATTAAGAACCGTTACTCTCTGCCTCTTATACCTGAGTTGCTGGATAGAGTCCGTTATGCAAAAATATTTACCAAACTAGACCTACGTGGTGCCTATAACCTGGTGCATGTAAGACCTGGTGATGAATGGAAAACAGCATTCAGATCACGTTATGGACATTTTGAGCACTTAGTCATGTCTTTTGGACTGTGTAATGCACCCACAACCTTCCAGCATTTCATTAACGACATTTTCAAAGATCTGCTAGATCAGTTTGTAGTCATTTATCTGGATGATATACTTATCTTCTCTAATTCTGAGGAAGAACACCAAAACCATGTCAGAGTTGTGCTACAGCGTTTACGAACTCATCAACTCTATATTAAGTTGGAGAAATGTGAATTTCATCAAAGAGTAATTCAGTTCTTGGGTTATGTTATTTCTACTGAAGGACTGCATATGGACTCCAGCAAGATTCAAGCAATAATGGACTGGCCAACCCCAAGGAATGTGAAAGAGGTTCAGCATTTTGTAGGATTTGCTAATTTCTATAGACGGTTCATCAAAAAATTTTCAGCTATAATTGCACCAATTAACAATGAAGGGAATACCATTTATTTGGTCTTCTCAAGCACAGGATGCCATCTTTTATCTAAAGACAAAAATTACCTCAGCTCCTATACTGATTCATCCTGACCCTGAACATGCCTTTATCATTGAAGTTGATGCTTCTGACTGTGCAATAGGGGCTATTCTATTAAAAAGAACTGGAGAAAAAGACTTGCTTCATCCTTGTGCTTATTTATCTCGAAGAGTAACCTCAGAAAAGAATTATGATGTAGGAAACAAGGAGCTTTTGGCCATCGTTCCTGCTTTTCAAGAGTGGCGACATCATTTGGAAGGAGCAGCACAGCAGATAGTGGTGCTAACTGACCATCATAATTTAGAGTTCATCAGATCTGCTAAATGTTTGTTCCCCCATCAAGTTCGGTAGAGTCTGTGTCTTAATCGATTTAATTTTGTGATCTCTTATAGACCTGGCTCCCGAAATGGAAAAGCTGATGCCTTATCCAGACTGTTCTCAAATGACTCCTCTCCACCAGAACCACCAACTACCATTCTGTCGGAATCCAATTTTGTGGTGGTCATTACCAACAAGGATCTGCTGGAAGAGATAAGGGCAGCATATGAGACTGATCCAGTTCTTCTGAATCCACCAGATGATATATCTCTTATGTTTCAAAATAGAGTATGGACTCTTAAACACTAGATTTATGTGCCAGAGTGTACAACTAAGAGTATTAAAGTTTATTCATGACTCCAAGCTAGCAGGGAACAAGGGCATTCAGAAGACAAAAGAACTTCTGTCACACTTCTTTTGGTGGCCTAATATTATCAAGAGGACGTGAAGAAATATGTTTTTTTTGTAATACCTGTTCCATGAATAAAACTCCTTGTACTTCACCAGTGGGACTTTTGTAGCCTCTTTCAAACCCATCCCGTCCTTGGGGGTCTATATCTATGGACTTTATTGTCGGATTGCCTGCCTCTAAAGGAAAAAATGCCATCTTAGTTGTGGTTGATCGACTGACAAAAGCAGGTCACTTTATTCCATGTTCTGGTCTCCCTTCTGCCAAAGAGACTGCTGACCTTGTCATCCAAGAGGTCTTTCGTCTCTATGGAGTACCAGATGAAGTTGTCTCAGATCACGGAGTACAGTTTAGGTCCAGATTTTGGAAGAATTTTTGCAAAACACTTGACATTGATGTTAATTTGTCATCTGCTTTTCAACCCCAATCAAATGGTCAAACTGAACGCACAAATCAAACTTTGGAGCAGTATCTCCGATGTTACATTTGCCACTTGCAAGATGACTGGGTCGATTTGCTTCCAATGGCAGAATTTTCATACAATAATACTCAGAATGCTTCCACCAAACAAACACCATTTTTTGATAATTTGTGTTACCATTCAAGTATCCTTCCTAATTTTCCCAGAGACACTCCCATTGCTGCAGTCAATGACAGAATTCAATCTCTTCAACAGAATCTGGAGATGTTAAGGGACACAGTGAAGATTGCCCAGGAGAGATATAAGGAAACAGCAAATAAATCCCACAGACCTTCTCCAACTTTGGTATGGCTTTCTATGAAGAATTTGAAACTTCATGTACCTTCAGCAAAACTAGGTCAAAAATTCATTGGGCCTTTCAAGTAAATGCAGTAGCCTTTTGTCTAAAAATCCCCAAGACAATGAGGGTACATCCTGTCTTTCATGTATCACTTCTGAAACCTGTTATTCCAAATCCATTGCCTACCCCCGGGCCAGTTGAAGTGGATGGACAAGAGCATTACACTGTCGAAAAGATACTGGACTCTAGGATTTTCAGGAGGAGTCTACAATACCTAATAAAATGGCAGGGGTATGGCCCTGAGGACAATTCATGGAAACCTGTAACCAACATCAATGCTCCCCGACTGTTTAAGGAATTTCACCAAAGATATCCAAAAAAAATGAACCAAGCATCATCCGGAGGTCGATGCTGAAGGAGGGAATAATGTAAGAATCCTGGTGTATTTTTCTAATTTACCACCAGTGTCCGCTTTTTCTCTCACTCTGAACTATCGTGTTGCACTTCCACTCCACACCACTGGAGGCTGCTGTGTTATCCTAGGATTTGCCTTTAACCAAAATGACCGATGTGTGCCAACTTGAAGCCATCTTGTTTCCTGTTTGGGCCTATTTATACCCATGAGGCAATTCAACCATTACTCGAGTGTTGTTACTTGTTTCCAGTCTCCAGCATCTCTGAACTGTCTTTCCCAGACTGTTCCTACTCCTCGCTGTATTACCCTTGTGATCTACACCTCAAGCCACACCCCGGACTACTACTCTACAACATCTAACTGCGCTTGGCTTTCTTCCATCTGGCCACTGGATTCCAGCCGTGAGTACCAGTATCGTAACAGAAGCATTGTTTAGGGGAGATTCAAAATACCATTATTAATGTCCATTCTCCATCATTGGATAAGAGTAATAGACATTTAGTGACTGATGCAAATGAAGTATCCTTCATCTGTTATCCATCTACATTCACCCTCATGTAAAAAAAAAACATGACGGGAACCTTGTTTTGTGATGTTTTTTTTTACTTTTATGACTGAAGAAAAAGTTGTGGACTTTTTTTTTTCTATTACAAAAGTAAACAAAATGATAGAAGAAAACTGCTCTCATGTTTTTTACATTAGTGTCAATTGAAATGGACGCAGACAGATGGAGCTCTGTCTGCATCTGTTACTCTACTGCCATTAATGTCCATTGCCAGCACTATTTCCAGACAAAGTGTGGCCTGGGAAAAAATAAAAGTGGGCATTCAAATGCTAAAGATAGTCGGGGTAGTTTATTAACACATCTATGCCAGTTTTCTGGTGTAGATGTGTGAAAATGTGATGTATCTTTGGCGCAAGGCCCTCCTTTGAGCCAAACATGTAACATATCCCCATTTTACATCTCACTTGCTCCTTTCCGGAAAGTGGACAGAGGGGGGAGGAGAGCAGGGTGAGCCAGGGATGCCTTGGACTGACATATTTATTATAACTCACACCAGTTTTCTGGAGTGAGTTATCCTGGAAATGTGCACCAGTTCCTGACTGGCATAGATGCCCATTTTGGCACAAAAGCTGGAGCCTCCTCATAAATCAAACTTGCCTTGATCTTCTTGATGCCTTTATTAGGACTGATGTATAAAATGACAGTTTTAATAAAACAATATTACCAATAATACCACTATACAAACCCCCAAAAAAATCACCACACCAAGACCTTAACTACATAATGACTCAATAATATTAATTTCATACTGCTACTGATGACAATGCCTTTCTTTTACTTGCAAAATCATGAGGGTGGTGTTTTGTTAGTATGAGACTGCTATAAATTTAGAACACAGTTAGATGCCAGCCAGGAAAAAGTCAGCATTCCCACCAGCTTTCTGGTATAGAAACAACACCATGTTTTGCCACACATTATTTGCCTCATCACACCAAACAAATTGTACCACTTTAAGATTCCATACTTTTACTAAAATTGGGCTGAGCAGGGCAGGAAGTGGGTATGGGGGCAGGTCCTTGACAGCCTGACAGAGAAACCAACTCAAATTATATACTGAAAGCAACACCAGCCGCTAGCTGGCATAAAATTCTGCTTCTGGAGCATAGACCACCACAAGATGTGGTAAAAGTATTAAGAATTGTTTTGCATCTCTTTGATTTAAGTTGGTGATTGTGGAGGCAATGTCATCTGAGAAAGTGCTTCAACACTTTACTTTTTGGTCAAATAGCCAGTACACAACCTGGAGGTGTGTTTGGGCTCATTTACTTGTTGAAAAACAAATGATGCAAGCCAAGCACAAACTAGATGTGATGGCACGTACCTTGAGAGTGCTGTTGTAGTTATATACAGTACAGACCAAAAGTTTGGACACACCTTCTCATTCCAAGAGTTTTCTGTATTTTCGTGACTATAAAAATTGTAGATTCACACTGAAGGCATCAAAACTATGAATTAATACATGTGGAATTATATACTTAACAAAAAAGTGTGAAACAACTGAAAATATGTCTTATATTCTAGGTTCTTCAAAGTAGCCACCTTTTGCTTTGATTACTGTTTTGCACACTCTTGGCATTCTCTTGATGAGCTTCAAGAGGTAGTCACCTGAAATGGTTTTCACTTCACAGGTGTGCCCTGTCAGGTTTAATAAGTGGGATTTCTTGCCTTATAAATGGGGTTGGGACCATCAGTTGTGTTGTTCAGAAGTCAGGTGGATACACAGCTGATAGTCCTACTGAATGGAGTGTTAGAATTTGTATTATGGCAAGAACAAAGCAGCTAAGTAAAGAAAAACGAGTGGCCATCATTACTTTAAGAAATGAAGGTCAGTCAGTCCGAAAAATTGGGAAAACTTTGAAAGTGTCCCCAAGTGCAGTGGCCAAAACCATCAAGCGCTACAAAGAAACTGGCTCACATGAGGACCGCCCCATGAAAGGAAGACCAAGAGTCACCTCTGCTGCGGAGGATAAGTTCATCCGAGTCACCAGCCTCAGAAATCGCAGGTTAACAGCAGCTCAGATTAGAGACCAGGTCAATGTCACACAGAGTTCTAGCAGCAGACACATCTCTACAACAACTGTTAAGAGGAGACTGTGTGCAGCAGGCCTTCATGGTAAAATAGCTGCTAGGAAACCACTGCTAAGGACAGGCAACAAGCAGAAGAGACTTGTTTGGGCTAAAGAACACAAGGAATGGACATTAGACCTGTGGAAATCTGTGCTTAGGTCTGATGAGTCCAAATTTGAGATCTTTGGTTCCAACCACTGTGTCTTTGTGCGACGCAGAAAAGGTGAACGAATGGACTCTACATGCCTGGTTCGCACCGTGAAGCATGGAGGAGGAGGTGTGATGGTGTGGGGGTGCTTTGCTGGTGACACTGTTGGGGATTTATTCAAAATTGAAGGAATACTAAACCAGCATGGTTACCACAGTATCTTGCAGCGGCATGCTATTCCATCCAGTTTGCGTTTAGTTTGACTATCATTTATTTTTCAACAGGACAATGACCCCAAACACACCTCCAGACTGTGTAAGGGCTATTTGACCAAGAAGGAGAGTGATGGGGTGCTACGCCAGATGACCTGGCCTCCACAGTCACCAGACCTGAACCCAATCGAGATGGTTTGGGTTGAGCTGGACCGCAGAGTGAAGGCAAAAGGGCCAACAAGTGCTAAGCATCTCTGGGAACTCCTTCAAGACTGTTGGAAGACCATTTCAGGTGACTACCTCTTGAAGCTCATCAAGAGAATGCCAAGAGTGTGCAAAGCAGTAATCAAATCAAAAGGTGGCTACTTTGAAGAACCTAGAATATAAGACATATTTTCAGTTGTTTCACACTTTTTTGTTAAGTATATAATTCCACATGTGTTAATTCATAGTTTTGATGCCTTCAGTGTGAATCTACAATTTTTATAGTCATGAAAATACAGAAAACTCTTGGAATGAGAAGGTGTGTCCAAACTTTTGGATTGTACTGTATGTGTCTAAAATTTTGAATAAATCACCAACAGTGTCACCCGCAAAACATTCCCACACCATCACAAATCCTTTTCCATGATTTAGAACAGGAACCACACATGTGGTTGAAACCGTCTGCTTACCATTCCAGCATTTCACAAAGACATGGTGGTTGAAAACAAGAATCTCCAATTTGTGGGAAGTAAGAAGAGCCATTTCGTGGCAGACAAGCCGGGGGAGAGACGTGTTACCAGTCATTGCATGATACAAAGCATATGCTTCTAAATTGCTAGTGGAAAAACACCACCACACCAACAATGCAATAGTACTACAGAATTATAGGAAAGGAGGAATAATCTGGAGCATAGTTTAGTTAAATTTTAGACAGATAAACAGAAAAATCATAGGAGTGGGGGGGGGGGGAAGCATTGCACTATGCTGTGACTGCAGTGTTCATTTTATTACACTGGTCAGGTCACCCTATAATGGTCAATAATGTCATTTAAGTCTTTTTTGCAATACAGCTATTTTTTAAATAAACTGTCAGATTTGCAATTATTAGTGTATGTTGCTGCACTATGATCTGACTGTACACAGAGTGTGACCACAAAAAAATTATAATAAAATATCATTTTATTAACATAAATAATGAAACAAACATATATGGGGAGATAAATAATGAAGGTACACCATAATAACGATAGGGAGGGAAATGGGGGCCACAATAATAAGTTAAAATTAGTAATGAACCTTACCTGTTGTTTTGACTGTATCGATCTACTTCGGGTATATGATGGCTGTAAAAGTTCATTTCGTCGTGAAGTTGTAGCCCGAAAACAAGCATCACGAATCCACCGCTCTTGATAGCCACTTTGTCTAAACCTTGAACTTAATTCATGGGCAGACTTTGTGAACGACGTTTCAGTAGAGCAAATACGGCGGGCCCTCAAAAATTGGCCTACAGGAATATTACGAATTAATGACCTAGGATGTGCAGAATTTGAGTGTAATAATGAATTAGTAGCAGTATTCTTACGAAATAATTCAGTCTGTATGTTGCCTTGTGAATCCACACACAATTTTACATCCAGGAAATCGATCTCTGTTGTGCTCCATTTATAAGTCAATTTGATGTTCTTGTTATTATGGTTCAACGATGTCAAGAAAATTTCAAGACTTTCCAAAGAACCCTGCCAGATAAAGAGCACATCGTCGATATACCTTCCCCAGAAATGTACATTTTCAATAAATTCAACTGGTTCCGTAAGAAATATTGTTCTTTCCCACAGCCCCAGGAACAAATTAGCATAGGCGGGCGCACATGCTGCCCCCATAGCTGTTCCCTGGAGCTGTAGGAAGAACGCCTCACCAAACATAAAAAAATTATGAGTGAGAATAAACTCCAATAACGTAATTAAAAACTCACCCAAATTGCTATCCATATCGGACATCAAAATAAATGCTCTGACAGCTTCAATCCCATCCATGTGTCTGATGGAAGTGTAAAGAGATTCTATATCGCATGTAACGAGGAACATATCATGATCCAAATGAAGGTCATCCAATTTTCTGAGAATATCAGTTGTATCTTTTATAAATGAGGGAAGTGTTTCCACTAAAGGCCGAAGATGGAAGTCAACAAATTTGACTCGCGATGATATGCGCTAACCTCCGCATATGCGCTGCTTTACCGCTATTTACTTTCATTTATTTTTGATAGAATGTACTCCCGCGATTAACGGGGGTTATATTGTATCAATGCCTTTCAGTTCAGCATTACTATGCACTGTTATCATGGAACTTTAGTTTCTTAGTGATTTGCCATGTTGTTTCATATCATTATTTAGTATTCAGGTGTGTTTTTACATGTGAGCTGTGTGCTTTAGTGGATTGGACATTGCTGTATATTTAAACTAAGCTGTTTGACCATGCCACACGCCCCCTTGATGAAGCCGTCTGGCAAAATGTTCGTTGGGGTGGAGTGTGACTAGGTGAGGTTACAATGGTGGCTTATTATGTTTATATTTATTTCCATTTTTCTAGTATTCACTAGATTTCTTTGGCCTATTATACTGTTTGTGGTATGTTTATGCATATATAGTGCTATATAGGTTGTTTTCAACCATTCTTACACATATTTATTTGTACCAGCGGTGTATGTCCCCCTATTTATTATTATTCTGGCCCCCATTTGCCTCCCTATTGTTATTATGGTGTACCTTCATTATTTATCTCCCCATATATGTTTGTTTCATTATTTATTTTAATAAAATGATATTTTATTATAATTTTTTTGTGGTCATGCTATTATGGTGTTCTATGGTTTTACATGATCTACAGAGTTTTTCATGCTTAGCTATTAGCCCTTTTTTGTGTTTGTACACAGAGTGTATTACATTATTTTTACAAAGTGATTTTGTTAACGTTTATTTTTATAATAGTGTTTTGTGTTAGCAAATACAGAAAATTGCCATTATTTATCACTGCAAAAATCCAAGCTGTCTAGTTTATTACTCACTGACCAGGTCACCTTTTCAATGCTAAATCTGATTTCTTCTTAATTTTCTTGAAATAGAAAAATAAATACACATAGTATCAGAATTGTTTACAATCACTATTATATAAGCAGTGCACTAAAATTACTGGAAAAAACAAGCTAGGAGATACGCCAAAGGAGGGGTAGGTGGAAACACTTGTGCTACCGTCACGCCATCCATGACTGCACATACTAACAATAAGAATGTGGGTGGCAACAGGAATGCAACTTCTGGTCTTGGTGGTTCTACCAGTAGCAGCGAGACTGTTGTAATGTCTGAGAGTGAACATGAAGTTTTTGATTACATGCTCATCTTCGTCACAGGAGGATGTTATATCTGAGAGTGATGCTGTGAGTGCAATCTTGAGTTAGGCTTCTATGTGTTCCCCCTCCTACATGCTGGGAAAGATAATTATCCTCGTCCTCCTCTATTTCATGAGTTGGATGAAACAGTCAGCATTTTTTGGAAGTAGAGGAAGTAGAGTTGGAAGACAAAGACATAACAATTGATGGCGGAGGTAATAATGGCAGGAGGTGTGGTACTGGTAGTCATATTGGTAGGGGCACTAGGGGGAAAAAGGTGGTAGAAATTATGAGGGTGTGTCCAGGGCCATGATGAGACAGAAAAATGAGGGGAAGATAATGACATTGCCAATGATAATTCTTTTGTAGATAGGATTTGGCAACTGGGTCAGGGTAACAATGTGACATCAGAGGAAGAGGGTGGTGGTAGTGATGATTGTAATGAATCCAGCCAATGCAAAGCCCCACCATCCAAAAAGCCTGGATGAGTAAGACCTAGGGGAAGCTCACAGGGTTGGGATAGTAGCATTGGTAGAGGCAGTAGAAGACATGTTTCCAGTGCCGCTGGTGTTGGCAGTGGCAACTACATGCGGTTATCTTCCATGTGTGAATTTTTTTTCTACATTGGCAAAAGACAAACCAATGGCAATGTGCAAGATCTGCAAGTAGAAAATTAGTCATGGCTGTCCACTGGCAGGGATAGTGAGCATCCTAGCAGACAGGCCACATTCACAGCTAGCATATGGTCATCATTATCATAATCATCACCATCTTCTTTTCCTACTCTTCCTCGCCAAAATCAGTCATCTATAAGCGAATGTGTGTACATGAAACAACAATATGTGTCCAGTCATCCAGCGGTTCTGCAACTTACACCTGACCAAGTTGCTGATGGTACAGTTAGTGCCACACCACTTAGTGGATAACACTGCATTTCAGCAACTAATGGCATGCTCTCAACCACCAATAGAGGATACCTAGCGGCCATTATTTCTCTAGAAAATTTGTTCCAGTTTTATATCATCATTTGTTGAAGAATGAGGTCCTTTCCTTGATATGTCAGTTTGGGGAAATGTGCATGCCACTATTGACATGGGGAGCAGCAATTATGGACAATACCTGGCTTTCACTGCCCATTGGGTCAATATTTTGAGTGGCATCTCCACAATCCAGGAACACAACAAGGTCAAGGTGTTAGTACCATTCAGTTTGTGCAAACCCAGTTCCAACACCAGGCGGAACTATCTGGATGATCCTTTCTGGACCATTTTCCACCTCCATATTCACAAGGGCAAGTTTCTGCTTCCACTCCCCCGCTTCCTCATTTTATAGGTGTAAGGTGAAGTGCTACCATTGGTTTTACAGCTAATGAGCCTGGATCAGAAGAGCCACACAGCAAAGGAGAGGCTTTACTGTAACCTGCAGCAAGTAACCTAAATAGGCATTGGTGCCAGCAACAATACCTTTGATATTATGGCTGTACTGTAATGTGGAATAACACATTGTCCTTGCATGGCACATGTGATAAAATTGATGGTGTGCCTCTTTATTATCATATATAGTGGCTTAAAGGAGGTGCTGCTCATTGCCAGAAAAATGTCTGTGCATTTCAGCTGTTCTTATGTGGCTGAAAACAACTTGCTGGACTTTCAGCGACAAAACGATCTGCCCTTGCACTACCTCATCTGGAATTTCACATGCTGGAGCAAATGTCTGAAGATGAAGAACTGGATCAGGTTTATCATGGTAGGACTCCTAGTCTGGAAGAGAAGGAGGAATACTCTCCTTTGAATGCAGAGGTGGGCCTTGATATGTCACAGCCAAGGGAGATGGCTGATCTTTATTTGTTTCAAGATGATGATGACGACCATACTGGCAAAGAAGATCAACCATGGCACGCCTCTGGGTCCGTGTACACACTTGCAAGCATGGCAGGATGTATGTTTTGCTGCTTTCATAGTTACAGGCAGATTATTATTAGGAAGCAGAAGGATGAATACTGGATTGCCATGCTTTTAGACCCTTGCTATAAAGTCAAAATGGGGAATTCTTAACTGCTTCCCGTATACCCAGCTTGCTGTATTTTTTGGGGGGAGACCACTGCAAGTTCCAGTCACATGTCTGCTCAGGAGGTTTCTGCTGGCTCCCAGTCCACGTCATTCAGTCAGTGCTTTACTACCTCTGCCAGTGCTACAGCTTCAAGTAGCAGGACGAAAATCAGCAGAATCAGTAGCCAAAACATTATTTAGAACATGATGAACCAGAAAATTCTTCACCTTGCAGCACCAACCAGACACACAGACCCACAGAACTGACTACCACTGACTACATAAGCAGGTACAGTCGTACCTATAGTCCAGAAGATACCTTTGACCCCATTGAATTCTGGCCAGTAGATAAAAGCAGTGGAAGGAGCTATCCCAATTTGCCATGGGAGTTTTATTCTGTCCAGCGTCAAGCTTAATAGCTGACAGGGTGTTCAGTGCAATTGTAACACTTAAATGGACCAAATTGTCCACCAAAAGTGTGGAAAAATTACTTTAATCAAAATGAATCAGGCATGGATCCATGAGGATTTTCACACACTTCTGGCTGATGCCACGAAATAGAATTGCCATTGTCTCCCTGTAGTAGTATAATGTTGTACTGTGTTAGCCACTGAAAGTAGTGGAAGAGTGAAGAAATCAGGCGATACCTTTTAGAGGCTAACTGAGTATATTAGATGGTAAGCTTTCGGAAGTCTAGCTTCCTTCATCAGACATGGTGTTATACAAGAACTGAAAATTACAGATTTTTGGTCACAAATCACCTCTTGATAGCAAGATAACAGATCCCTCTGTCACGCACCACAACTTTCCAGATTGTTTATTTTTTGACCGGTTGTAAATAACTTCTCTACTTAGATTGCATTTTGTTTTGTTTTTTAAGGACTCTAAAATCCTTTGAAGACCATGTGTATAGGGTATAAAAAATCTGTAATTTTCAGTTCTTGTATAACACCATATCTGATGAAGGAAGCTAGGACTTCCAAAAGCTTACCATCTAATATACTCAGTTAGCCTCTAAAAGGTATCGCCTGATTTCTTCACTCTTCCACTACTTTCAATGGCTAACACGGTACAAAATTATACTACTACTATCAACTTGAAAGATACCTCAATGTACCGCAAAAGAATGGAACTGAAAAACTGGCTTAAGAAACTTGCACAACTCAACAGCGACATCTTCTTAACAAAATGCAAAAAGGAGAGACTCATCCCAAAAGGCTTCAATTTATGTAACCCAACTCGGAACACCTACAACAGCCGATATGCAGAACAACTATGTATTCGGACATCTGAAAGGCTGCGGAACAATATGATAAAAATTTCCTAAAACAACAAAAAAAGAACACAGGAGGAGATACAGGCCCTGAAATCATCATTGGATAATGACACAGAGGAAATGAAGGCAAAACTCCTCATATACTACTGGAAACTTCAGGACATGCTTATTAACAACAAAAAGAAAAAGCTCCACAGACTGAGACAAAAAGGCCTCATTACTACAACCGCAAATACCATCCCAGCTCAGCAAAGCTGTGTTGTGAATCGTTCCTCCTATGAGCCAAACAAACATGAAATGTCAGTTCTCTCCAAAGGTCTCTCATTCTGCCCCTCAGCACACACTGACCATATCAAACTCTGCAATGATATGGAGGAGTTTTTCAGAAAAATGAGATTGAGGGAATATTTTTATGACAAAGACCTTCCATACAGCAGCGACTCTGAGATGGAACAGCCCATAAGGAATCCTACCAAAAAATCTACCTGGACCCCACACCCTGGAACTAACACAGCACTGGATAAATATATTGACTGTTTCAGAAGCAAAGTAAAATCAGAAATCCTGGAGAAACAAAAGAAACAGGTGCATAACCTAACCCTGCAGGAACAGAAGGCTATTACTTCACTGAAAGAAAATCAGGATATAATAATAAAACCAGCTGACAAAGGGGGTGCAATAGTCATAATGAACACCTCAGACTATATCTAGGAAGCAAACAGGCAATTGTCAAATCCCATCCATTACTCCAAACTTGGAAGTGATCCCACATAGTCCTATATGAAAGAACTAAAAAGTATGATCAAGAAGTTTCCAATCCAGATCCAGAATCAGGTAAAAGGGCTTATCCCACAGGATCCCAGGCCGGGCTGCTTCTATATGCTCCCATTGGGACACTGACAGAAAACATCTCAGGTTGGGTGGAAAATCTCCTAAAACCCCTTGTCAGGGATACTCGAAGCAATATCCAGGACACCATTGACCTTCTTAACAAACTGAATGCCCTGGGCCCACTACCTGAGGGTACCATTTTGGCCACCATGGATGTGGAATCCCTGTATACCAACATTCCCCACAAGGATGGAGTTGCAGCATGTCTGGTACACCTGGAAAAACAAAACCTCCCAACAGAACCAGTAACGCAGCTCATACAATTCATCCTTAGCCACAACCATTTTACCTTTGGAGAGGATCTATATCTACAGCGAATAGGAACTTCAATGGGGACCAGATGTGCACCCCAGTATGCAAATTTCTTTATGGCAGAACTGGAAGGAGCATATTTATCAACATACGCCACCAAACCTATGATTTACCTTTGTTATATCGATGATATCCTTGTCATCTGGACTGCAGGTGAGAAGTCCCTACTTCAATTCCATAATGACTTCAATGACTTTCACCCTACCATCAACCTTAAACTTAGCTATTCAGGGAGTGAAATTCACTTTCTGGATACCACAATATACATCAAAGATCACCGGCTACTCACATCGATATACCACAAACCCACAGACAGAACGGCCTACCTGAGAAACGACAGCTTCCACCCCAAGCACACAAAACGATCTATTATTTACAGCCAGGCTATACGATACATTCGTATTTGCTCTGACAAAGCAGACCTGGACAAGCAACTCCTGGATCTGAGGATGAAATTTCTCCGATTGGTATACAAACCAAAAGTGACGGACAACCAATTAAACAAAGCAGCAGCCATTAACAGAGACAGTCTGCTCACATATAAAGAGACCCAGAAAGAAGCCCGAGTGCCCCTAGTTGTCACCTACAACCCACAGCTGGAGAGCCTATGAAGGATTGCCAAGGAGCTCCAACCTGTGGTACATAGGGACAACAGACTCAAGGACATATTTCCAGTCCCCCCTCTCCTTGTCCCCCTCACACAGATTCAACATTAATAACAGCAGAACCGATCTCCCAGTGGCCGCACATTCTCCGGAGAAAACCACTCTATTGAAGATTTGCGGGTTGTGGTTTTAATGGGACATTTTAAGACGCAGGAGGAGAGGAAAGAATGGGAGTGCAAGTTTATGCAAAAATTTCAAACTCTGCAATTGGGACTTAATATTCATGCTAGCTTCATGTCACACTATGGATGAACCGTGATTTGGACTTAGTATTCATGCCAGCTTCATGTCACACTATGTATGAACTGTGAGGGTCACAAATCACCTCCTGATAAAAAACGGATAACAGATCCCTCTGTCACACACCACAACTTTCCAGATTGTTTATTTTTTGACCGCTTGTAAATAACTTCTCTACTTAGATTGCATTTTGTTTTGTTTTTTAAGGACTCTAAAATCCTTTGAAGACCATGTGTATAGGGTATAAAAAATCTGTAATTTTCAGTTCTTGTATAACACCATGTCTGATGAAGGAAGCTAGACTTCCGAAAGCTTACCATCTAATATACTCAGTTAGCCTCTAAAAGGTATCGCCTGATTTCTTCACTCTTCCATTTTCTCCCTGTATCATGATCGATTTACTGTACTGCTGATGCTGCTTTCTACTCCTAATGGACATCATCTCTTGTGGCCGGGTCCATCACAATATTCCAAACTGTACTGCCACTCATGATGCCACAGCTACCACCACTGCCTCTACTCAACACCACCATGGGAGTCCCCAAACCGGAAAGGTTCTGTGTACTAACCCTGTTAGACCCTAAATTCCTCACCCTCAGTCTCAATTATACCTCCTACCCTGACAAGGACAGTACCAAAGCTCTAAGGTGTAGCTCCTGAGTACTGCCTTTGTTAGGGCAAGAGCTATACTTGATTTTGGCTTACAACTCATAGCGTAGGTCACTTTGTGCTACTGGTTTTACTCACAGTTGCTGATGAGTTCTAATTCTCATCAACGCTGCGATTACTATAAATTAAAGCAAATTTAGCTGGGATTACTATCCTGAAGCTGAAGCCAAACATTGTGGAAAAGCTTTTTTTTTTTGTTGCAGATCTTGCTGAGGTTTTTTGAGACAAAGCCAGGAGCTGTTTCAAAAGAAATGGCAAAATGTGCTAAATCTACTCCTTGCTTTAGCGGAAAAAAAAAAGCGCCAAAATCTGCAACCAAAAAACACAGCTTTTCCACAATGTGTGGCTTCAGCTTTAGATGACCATTGATGATGGCTGATGCCTGCCACTAACCTCATTGTCAACTAAAGCAGTTGCATCAGTATGTTGCCTATGTTTGGTCTTCCTAGTATACTACAAATACATGGTTAGTTTTGGGATCAGCTTTGCATTTGTAAATTGGAAAATGCATGCATTAGATCAATTACATTATAAATTTATGTGGCTGTTTTTCATGTATTTTTTTCCCAATTTTTTTTTTTAATTGTGTAATAATTTAAAATGTTTTTACAAAATGTAATTAAAAGATGGAATATTGTTGAAGTATAGGCCTATATATCTGTTTCTCTTTTGTCCCTAAGTACCTGGAGATAAACTATACCCCTACCCTATTTCCTATAAATTGTCTGCTTTATTCAAGGAATAACATGGAAAGTATCTGTCAATGAAACAAATCACTCCAAACAAGTAGCAATCACATCACTTACTCTAGTTACAAAACATGTCAGATAGTATCTAGATAGTATATTAAATGTCAAGTAAGCATAATTGTAACAGCCTCTATTGTAACCACACCTGTTAATACTTATTCAGCAAATTGCAACTATTTCCATCTCTTCCTCTTAAAATTGACTCATCTAAGCCTTAAAATTAAAATTCCAGTTTAATGTTCTGTTGGTTTCATAACCTTTGCTAGACAGATCGATGTTCTGCATTTTGCCAACATAACCATCTGGTCATATTTTTGAATGCCAACAACCACAGAATAAAACAGTGGGCAACAGCAAAGAAATGATACCTGCAAGTTCCAGATGATCTGTGTGAAATCATCAGAAATGCTTCTCACTTCTCTACAAACAGTGTCACCAGCATTTAATTAGTTTGATGAAGTAAAATGTCAGGGAGGATTGGAAGCCTGGGTGTGTTAATAAATCATTCAGCGTTTCCTGCTTTGCCTTTATCTCTGCCTTTCCGGTTGATGATCACTATTAGATTAGATTAAATTTACATTGGTCATGTCAGAGACAGGAGTGCTCCCTATTCATTCCACAATGCCTCTGGTTGTAATTAATTCTAGTAGGTGTGATTTTTACAAAATAGGCTTGCCACTTGGTGGATTATTTACACTGCAAGTGATAATAATGAAATGGATTATGTTTAAACTATTTTTCTAGTTATTTGTACAAATAGAGAGACAAATTCAACCCTTTTTATATTTTTTTCACACCACACATAAAGAGATATAAAATATATAAACTATATAGGTGGAAAATTTGCCAAGCAAATCTGTCACACTGGCCCACATTCCCTATTACTAGTTTTCTGGTGTACAAAAGAATAAAAAGATTTTTTTTGTTGTTTTTTTTTGCATATGGCATGTTTGAGACAAAAATTGCACCTCCTCCCACAAGTACTAAACTTTCAAGTGTTCTTTGTCATATTGCATGGTAAACTAGAGTAAACGTTGTGTAATATCTACACCCCTAACGCTTCCCAACCTGATTTCCTCACTCGTGTCCTTAACAGGGTGTCCAAACTCCCATCTGCATCTATAATAATAGGCGGTGATTTTAAGATGTCTTTTTTGGATAGGATGGATCACCAGACACTCTCGAGAACCCCAACAAACCCTGTGCAAAGACGCGTATCAGCTCATTTTTTATGCCTAATTAAATGGTATTCAATGTACAATTTATGGCGGATTAACTACTACTCAGATAGATCTTACACTTAATACTGGCTGCTTGCATTGCATCCACCAGAATCTGTTACTGGCAGCTCAATGAGGGCCTCCTCCGGAGGGTGCAGATGTGTCAACAGCTCCAGTCCCATCTTAAATCTTTTTTTAAGTCAACGAGTATTTGGTTTCTTCTGAAGGGATACCTTAGGAGGCCCATAAGGGGTCAATGCATAGCATCAGAAGCCAAATTTAAACGCAATGTTAATACCCGCTTAACAGACCTTTGCTCCCAATTGCGACACTGAACAACGCGTGTCTGTTCAATCGACAAGATTTCTCCTAAAATCATTAATTGACCTCAGAGCTCAAATTAGAGACATTCTACTCCCAAAAGAAGATAAGCTACTCTTGTATACAAAACAACAATGTTCTGAACGGCCTAACAAACTACACACACTCTTGGTGAAAAAGGGTACAGTGCACACCATCCGGTGCTCTGATGGTTCAGTAACTTATGATCTTAATGAGGTCACCCACATGTTTCATGAGTACCATGCAAAGCTGTATTCCTTGCCGACTGCCCTCTCCTCCGACCCAGTAAATTTGCTTATCTGAGATCTTATCACTTGCCCTCCCTCACACCTGATGCTCTTGTGTTCCTCAATAAACCCATTTCCATGCACGAGATAGAACAATTACTTAAAGGGGTTGTCCGGGATAACTGGAAATCCCTACACTAATCTAAACACCCTCCTACTTTCTAAATAACATAATTAATCAAAAATGTATATTTACCCATATCCCTGGGCAGTCATGTGACCACCCCAGGGACATTTTCTGCTTATCCGGTGATGATCCGTTTCCCCATTTCCGGAAACGGATCGTCACTACTACTACTCCCCATCCACCCCATTATACTTACCTCTCTTCCTTCTTCCTGCGAGACGGCTCCTCCTTCTTTACTGATTCTGTAGGCACACCCTCTTCTCCAAGCACTGCTCTGTGCACTGCTGCTGATAATCCACTTCTACTGCACAGCTGCCACGTATGCACAGTAGAGGTGAATCATCGCTGCAGAGAACTGAGCAGCGTTGGAGAAGAGTGTGTGCCTGCAGAATCAAGATGGAGGGGTCATCCCCAGGAAGAAGCCATGGAAGGAAGAGAGGTAAGTATATAATGGGGTTGGGCTGAGTAGGTAGGGAAGGGCAGGATAGCTAGAGAGACAGGAAGGGGGTGTATGGGAGGGAGTGAGAGAGAAGAGGGAGGGAGAGAGGAAGGAGTGGGGAGTGAGGTGAGAGGGATTAGTGTGGAAGTTACATAGCAGGAAGCTGAACCATATAAACAAATACAGGAGATACCAGGAGCTCCCAGAGACACCCAGAAATCACTCAAAACATGGCTAAAGATATATGGGTGCATTTATTAACCCATTAATAGCACTAACAGACATTTTTTAAAAAAACATTTGTTGCCCGGAAAACCCCTTTAAGGACCTCCCAAATTGGAAATCAGCTGGCCCCAACGACTTTACATACTACAAAGTATTTGGAGCAAAGCTTTTTCCTGCCCTACGTCTCTATTTGCAACGGTGATGCCTCCCCCTAGGGCCTTCTATGATGCTCGTCCCAGGTGTAGTAATGCCGAGTGGTATGTTACGGCCTATATGAGTCTTATTGTGTGTCACGGTGCTCCTACCTGGATACGGCTAGACCCCAGGCTTTGGCTCCGATGCAATAAATAGTAGGAGTAATTGTGGGATCGAGGAATAACTTGAGTCCAGACCTTGAGATGGAGTTGAACAGCAGCTTTACTTGAATAAACAGTTTTCCAAACAGATTCAGGCTCTGTCTTGGCTCCAGCAGGTTTTAGCATATAACTGGTGAGCTGCACTTCTGTCTGTAGTCCTCTCGGTTGTACCAGGGAACTTGACTCCTGGCAGCTCCAAGATGGAGTCCCAATCAGTACTCCACTAGCTCTTGACTTAGACTAACTGGTTCTAATTGGTCCCCACCCTGGTTGCAGAGGAAAGGAATCCTCTATTTCACTCTGGAGGGGGAATGGAAGGTTCCATTCTAAGATAACTCTACTAGTTTGCTGCCACCTGCTGGTGAACCAGGCACACTACATGCAATACAGTTACATAACATAGTGAATGCACATTGGTGGAGGACTTGGAAAAAATGCATAAGATGGCATTTGGTTAGCAGATAAAGATACCAGCTGGGCGTAGGAGTGGTAACACCACTCTGGGGTGTTACATATGCAATACCTTCAGTTCTGGGGGTCCGATCCCTGACTCTCTTTTTCACTCCTTCCTCACCCTCATCCCGAAACCTATGAGGGACCCCCTGGACTGCAAATATTTTTGACCCATAGCACTTTTAAATACTGATCTCAAACTGTTCACCAAGATTTTGGCCTCACAACTTAACCTTTGCCTCCCCTCTATGATACATAAAGAAGAGGTTGGTTTTGTCCCCTGCTGACAAGGTGGGGATAATACTAAGAGGATGATTGATCTGATAGATATCGCCTCCAGGTGTGACTCTGAACTATTGGTGCTCAGTTTAGAAGCCCAAAAGGCCTTTGATCACCTGGGCTGGCCCTTCTGGGTTGCTACTTTGTAAACCTTTGGCCTTAGAGTCCCATTCTTGATAATGATCAGGGTCCTTTATGCTGCTGCATCCACCACAATAAAACTCCCTCACGCTTCCTCCCCACAGTCTACCCTCCATAACGATACTTGACAGGTATGCTCACTATCCCCCCTTCTCTTTGTACTTTGCATTAAGCCCTTGGTAGCTGCTATCCATTTACACCCAAATATTAGCAGGGTTAAGGTTTGGGACAAGGAGTTTAAAATTTCGTTATTCGCTGGCAATGTACTACTGACCCTGACCAACCCGCATATCACCCTCCCTAATCTTCATGCCCTTTTAGATATAGTTGGTTGCCTCTCTGGTTACAAAATGAATATGTCAAAACAGAAGCCCTACCTATCTGAATCCCCCCCTCACTCCTAACCAGACTCCAGGCCTCCTTCCCTTATAAATGGCAGGACTACTCTTCAAAATCATTCACTATTCACCTCACTAAATCCTTTTCTCTGTTATATCAAACAAACTTCCCTCCACTTTTTTGACAGATACGTGCACTCCTCTCTAAACGGCAAACCCTTCCCCTGTTTCTCTTCGGCCGGATATCTGCAATAAAGATGACCATATTACCTAAATTACTTTATCTGTTTGAGACCCTCCCAGTCCCAGTCCCTCTAAAGGATTTTCATTCTTTGCAAGACTTTATTTTGTATTTTGTCTGGGCCAGAGGGAGACATAAGATTTCCAGATTGATTATGATGACCCCAAAAAGTAAGGGTGGTCTGTCCTTTCTCAACCTGATCCTCTATTAATGAGCTACCCAACTCCGGATGGTCCCAGCATGGTCAACCCTGTTAGCATACTATAAGTGGATGTAAATAGAGAAATTGTGGCTGGCCCCAAATCACCCTAACTTCATTTTGTAGTTGAACTCCTATAGCTCACCTTCTGGTGTTCTTTTGGGCCCAATGGCATTAATGCAAGATGACCGATTTTCTTTTTCCACCCCTAGCATGTGCCTAGACTTACTTTTGCGGTGTTGGGTCCTTGGTTTAGAGCGGGCCTCTTCCGTTTTGCAGACATAATAGACTACTGCCTCCTCCCCTTTTCTGACCTACAGTCTAAATTTAATCTCCCCCTTAGAAGCGTATTTTCATATATTTAGATTAGCCACCTGGCCTCCATGGCTCCATTTTCCGGGGTCCTCGCACCCCTATGCCCACGGATTTTGAGAAAATGTGTAAATCTGAGTCTTCTACAACTGGCCTCATCTCAGACATATACTGAATCTTTTTACACCTAGTTCTGGACAGGATTCCTAGACACCCCTATATGCGGAAATGGGAAAGCTATTTGGGATAGACTCTGTCAGATCTGTCCTGGGTCATGAAATGGAGACGGGTGGTGAAGACCACTCATTGTGTTACCTACAAGGAAAACTTTTATAACATGTTACTTCACTGGTATCACAGTCCAGTTTTACTCTGTTTCTTCAATGCTACTATACCGGATATTTGCTAGTGGAGTGGTGTCCCTCAGGTCAACATATTTCAGCTTTTCTGGTCATGCTCCCTACTCCAGCCTTATTGGTGACAAGTCCAGGCCCTGCTAGAACAAGTGCTGAGCCTCTGTCTCCATCTCTTTCCTTGAACATATCTTGTTCTTGTAGTTTTCACTTCTTCTACCACACTATTGACAAAGTAGAAACAAAATAAAACCCACTGCTTTTTCCATGTTGGTGCATCAA
Source organism: Leptodactylus fallax (assembly GCA_947044405.1). Classification (NCBI taxonomy): domain Eukaryota; kingdom Metazoa; phylum Chordata; class Amphibia; order Anura; family Leptodactylidae; genus Leptodactylus; species Leptodactylus fallax. Next base: position 6,858,579 of record CAMRHE010000015.1, read on the forward strand.
CTGCTTCAAAATAGGGATGGTTTGGGGTGTTTCTTTCTTTTCAAAAAGCCATTTATCACCTTTTCAACCAGGCACACTGACAGTCTATCACAAATTTATTTTCCAATTTGGAATGTGAAATGAGAGCAAGGTGGACCTGACTGTTCTTATCTCCTTGTGAAGTGGAACACTCTCAGAAATGGTATAAATAAACAGTTCAGGGCACAGGGTAGCAGGTTAGCTGTTATTTACTTAAGTAATTCAGTTCAGTTACAGTATACAGACTTGTGTGAGCTACAGGGGATGGGATACTCCCCAACAATTCTATCCTGACCAAATAACCTGTCCTTGACTATCCTGATGTGAGGATAGAGGGAGTAGTTTGTGGGGATAGTAGCATACTACAATTCCACTTCTAATTTTGATATCAAAAACTCCATCTGAAACCCTGAATTCATAAACATAACCTCGTCAAACAGGATACAGTCAGGTCCATAAATATTTGGACAGAGACAACTTTTTTCTAATTTTAGTTCTGTACACTACCACAATGAATTTTGAAAAAAACAAATCAGATGCAGATGAAGTTCAGACTTTCAGCTTTAATTCAGTGGGTTGAACAAAATAATTGCATAAAAATGTGAGGAACTAAAGCATTTACACAATCCCTTCATTTCAGGGGCTCAAAAGTTATTGGACAAATACGTAAATAATTGTAAATGAAATGTTAATTTCTAATACTTGGTTGAAAACCCTTTGTTGGCAATGACTGCCTGAAGTCTTGAACTCATGGACATCATCAGACACCACTGTGTTTCCTCCTTTTTAATGCTCTGCCAGGCCTTTACTGCAGCGGTTTTCAGTTGCTGTTTGTTGGTGGGCCTTTCTGTCTGAAGTTTAGTCTTTAATAAGTGAAATGCATGCTCAATTAGGTTGCTTTTTGGCCATTCAAGAATATTCCACTTCTTTGCTTTAATAAACTCCTGGGTTGCTTTGGCTTTATGTTTTGGGTCATTGTCCATCTGTATTATGAAACGCCGACCAATCAGTTTGGCTGCATTTGGCCGGATTTGAGCACACAGTATGTCTCTGAATACCTCAGTGACCCACTGCCACTGGCAGCCATGCATGCCCAAGCCATCACACTGCCTCCGCCATGTTTTACAGATGGTGGTATGTTTTGGATCATGAGCTGTACCACGCCTTTGCCATACTTTTTTCTTTCCATCATTCTGGTAGAGGTTGATCTTGGTTTCATCTGTCCAAAGAATGTTCTTCCAGAGCTGTGCTGGCTTTTTTAGATGTTTTTTAGCAAAGTTCAATCTAGCCTTTTTATTCTTGAGGCTTATGACTGGCTTACACCGTGCAGCGAACCCTCAGTATTTACTTTCATGCAGTCTTTTCTTTATGGTAGATTTGGATATTGATATGCCTATATCCTGGAGTGTGTTGTTCACTTGGTTGGCTGTTGTGAAGGGGTTTCTCTTCACCATGGAAAATATTCTGCGATCATCCACCACTCTTGTCTTCCATGGGCGTTCAGGTCTTTTTGCATTGATGAGTTCACCAGTGATTTCTTTCTTTCTCAGGATGTACCAAACTGTAGATTTTGCCACTCCTAATATTGTAGCAATTTCTCAGATGGGTAATTTCTGTTTTCACAGCTTAAGGATGGCTTGTTTCACATGCATGGAGAGCTCCTTGACCACATGTTTTCTTCACAGTAAAATCTTCCAAATGCAAGCGCCACACCTCAAATCAACTCCAAGCCTTTTATCTGCTTAATTGAGAATGACATAATGAAGGAATTGCCCACACCTGCCCATGAAACAACATTTGAGTCAATTGTCCAATTACTTTTGGTCCTTTTAAAAACAGGGTGGCACATGTTATGGGGCTGAAACTCCTAAACCCTTCATCCAATTTTAATGTGGATGCCCTCAAATGAAAGCTGAAAGTCTGGATTTTATGTCCATGTCCATTATATAACTATAACTTGAATATGTTTTAGTAAACAGGTAAAAGAAAACAAAATTTCTGTCAGTGTCCAAATATATATGGACCTAACTGTATTTTTTGTTCAATTACCATCCACTTACATTATTCAAATTTAAAAGGCAACTAAACTTCCAAAAAACTTTTGATTTTCTGGAAGTATTTGTATCATTAACTCATTTTTTTAAATATACTTTATTAACAGCTCTATTGAGAGCTGTACCCTGATTCTTGCTGTGTATGGTGTACAGGCTTGTGTGTGTGTATAGCAAGGAAATAAGGGTAGGGGCAGTCAATTCAAACAGTTGTTTCTTGGGTAATATAAAGTGTAGAAACTTGCTTCTGGTTTTTGAAAGAGGAGATTCTCATCTTTCATGACACTAAGGTTACAATTTTACCTGCATAAATTCCAGAGATATCACTGGTTGAACACACAATCAGGATTGTGATTTTATAAATATCCCAATCCCTAATGTATTTCCAACCAGTGATAACTCCGGAAATAGTACAGATAGAACTTTTCCCTCCTCTTTCATACAACACTAGAAGCATGTTTCTACATCTTATAATGCCTGTTTGAAGTAAATTGGAAGATCAGGCAGCACTCCCTTCAATGATGGATGGATGCACAATTCCAGGGGTCTCTGGCTGAACTCCCGACATAGTAATTACAGTATGTAGAAGAAGGGTTAGACAGCAATCCAAATGATTTTAAGAGCTTACTTTTTATTAGATCTAAAACCAGAATATATATGTTCTGTATGTTACATATAGTTCACAACAGCTGCTTTTAGGAACACATGATTCTTTGGATCACAAAGAAACTTTTCCGGCTTAGATGTCCTTCATCAGACATACGAGAGAACTATGCTAAGGTTTCAGAATGACAGCTGATCCTAATAATGGCCAAGCATGGCATGTGGGAGAAGTAGGCTGCCTACTTCTGCCACATGCCATGCTTGACAGTTATGCCTGTTTATGGTAGCACATGGGAACTGCGTAGTTCCCGCAATGTTTGGAGGGGACTGGGTTAAGTCACTTGCCAATATAGTGTTGTTTGCACATCAGTGCTGATGTCCACTTCTGATAAGCATCGTCTCCTTGTTTAATATAATCTCTCTTAGTCTACATCTAAGTTTGTAGAGTGTGGGTTCTTGATTTGACAGACCAACACAAAAAAATGTGTCCACTTTATCGTTAATTTCACAGATTGGAAATAGCACTAGGTAATTTCCTAATATTTTATAATTTATACATTAGTCCCTCTGATAAGCATTACCCTTCTATTAAATATAGTCTGTTATACAACAGCACATCATTCAGGTCCTCAACATGGCCACTATTTGAGGGGCATGTGCTCAGACTCATCCATCTATTGTTTCCACTCAGGCATAACATGGAACTACAGGGCCCCACAACAAAATCTGTACCAGTTTCCACAACTATAATTCATTATTTATAATATTTGTACCCCCATATTGGGGAGAGACAGGTTATGGTCCCCCTAAGGCCTGGGCCTAAGTGTGACTGCAAGGCCCTCTCAAGTTATGCCCCTAACCTCACTGAATAATATTGCACATGGCACTGTACATAAACTAGTTTCCTGTGCCATGTTTCCTTATTCAATGGAGGCCACTAATGGATGCTTAGTGCTGTTTCCAGTCTGGCAAAGTATTTTAAAAAGTGTACAAACTTTTTGAGTTGGTCTGCCTACTCAAGAACCTGCACTCTACAAACTGACATGTAGAATAGAAGGGTGTTGCCTACAATAGTGGTTCTCATCCTGTTCAAGCAAAGTACCCCCTACTGAGAAAATTTCCCAACGGAGTACCCCCAAAGCAGTGATCACTTATAAATGTTAATAAAATAAGGATTTGTTTGGATCCTTCATTAACTACTGTAATGGCCCCCTCAGTGCCCCCACATGTAGTATAATGTCCTCTTCAGTACCCCCACATGTAGTTTAATGGCCCCTTTAGTACCCCACATGTATTATAATGGCCCTCAAACTTCAGTGCCCCACCTGTAGTAATTACTCCACCTAATAAAATTGACCTCACACATAATTGCTCTCACGGTTAGTTATATTCAAGGAGCAAGTGTAAAGCTGCATTCATTACTTAGAATCCATGTGGCCCCTCCAAACAATATAATATTCCATAGTGGACCCCATACAGTATAATTTTCCATAGTTGACCTCCACACAGTATAATATTCCATAGTGGCTCCCATACAGTATAATGTCCCATAGCGGCCCCTCCATACAGTATAATGTCCCATACTAGCTCCTCCATACAATGTAATGTCCCATATTGGCGCATCCATACAGTATAATGTCTCATAGTAACCCGCCACACAGTATAGTGGCTCCTTCATTAATAAAATTAAAAAATCACACATACATAGTGATTTTCTAACAATGTTCTGGGTTTTTTCACCCACAAACTGCTATTATACTCTGGGATCCCTTAAAACCCTCACCACGTATGCATCTTTACGCCACACAGGTCCAATCATAGACCTCAGCCTAGGATTTTATCTACAATAGTCTCAAATAGCTGATCCCTCACAAAAGGAATAGCACACAATTTTGACTTAGATGTGTTACAGAATTAAAGTGCAACCCCTCTAGTGGCAATATATACATATTCTGCTGAAGCATCTACATGAAAACCTGTCACTACCAGGCACCCTCAGCAATTGCCCAAGCTTCAGGATTTTGAATTGGACACCAATATCATATTTTTCCAGTGTATTCAGCGCTCACTCCATTGGAAGTAAAGCCACCTTGGAGCGCAGCAGCAGCCAGACACCAGAGAAACAGACGGCTGGCGTCACAAAGCATGCAGCTCACCTCAGAAAACACATCCAGCATTGCCAAAGTGCCAGAGGATGCGAGTATCTGCTAAGCAGATACAGCTAAGGAGGAGGAAGGCCACTGAAATAGACCCTTGCTGTCCGGTAAGTAATTAAAATAACAAAGACTCACAGGATCTGGATGTCAACTGTCCCACCTCAACAGACTGTTGGTGGTGTGTGTTTTGTATGAATTCTGATACTCAACCATTCTGATTCAGACTTACTAATTGTCAGATCTTAAAAAAGAATAGAATAGTCATGAATCTCATACATCAAAAATATCCCAACACTATTTGTATTAACCCCTTAACGCAAAATGACGTACTGGTACGCCATTGGAAGGAGTACCTAAGCGCAAAAGGACATGCCAGTATGTCATTTTAATGTCACCTGCTCAGAAGCTGAGCAGGTGACATCGAGAGCGGGTGTCAGCTGTAAGCAACACCTACAGCCGGAGCTGGGCTCCGATCGCTGGTGTTAACCCTTAGATGCAGCGGTCAAACATGACCGCAGCATCCAAGGTGTTGCGCGATACTAAGAAACCCCTCGGCACCCCCTGCGGCGAGAACAGGGGGTGCCATTATGCATTTTCAGCAGCCAGGGGTCTGGCTATTGACCCCAGGCTGCTAGGAGCCCCCAGTACCTGGTTGATCCTGCCGGGACCTCTGGAAGTCAGTCTATGCATCTGCATAGCCTAACTTCCTCTATAGACTGCAATACACGTGTATGCTGTGTATTGCAGTCTATAGTACTGAACCAGCAATCAGAACATCGATGGTTCAGGGGTCCTAATGGGACATATAAAAAAAAAGTTAAAAAAAGTGTAAAAAAAAAAAAAAAATTAAAGTGTGTGAAAAATATTAATAAATGAATAAAGCCCCCAAAATTTCCTTTTCCTATGTAAAATGAATTATATAAAAAAAAAAAAAAAAAACTAAAAATGAATTAAAACTATACTTATTTGGTATTGCCGCGTACAATAAAACTGAAACAATATTAAGCCTACATGGTGAATGTCAGGAAAAAAAAAATGGAAAAAAAACGCCGGAAGTAATGATTTTTCGCCATCTCACCTTACAAAATATGCAATAAAAAGTGATCAAAAAGTCACATGTCATTTTTCTGTAATCTGAAAAATTAAAATGTTACGCCTATCAGAAGGTGGCGACGCAAAAATAATTGATTTCTTTCCCTAAATGGGTTTTTGTTCTGCAAAAAAAAAAAAAAAAAATTAGGTATCACCGCAATCGTACCGACCCGCAGAATAAAGTAAACATGTAACTGCATGTAAGGTAAAATGCAATGCCAGAATTGATGTGTTTTTTTTTTTTTTTATCCACCAAATGAAGAGTTAATAAAATATATTCAATAAGTTATAGGTGTCCAAAACTGGTGTCATTACAAAATGCATCTCATCCCGCAAAAAAAAAAGCCCTCATATGGCTACATCACCAAAAAAAAATAAAGAAAATACAGCTTGTACAATGTGAAGACAAAAACCCCCAAAATCACCAAATCATTAGAAGAAAACTGGCTGCGCCAGGAAGGGAATGTATAAGCTGTGCAAGCTTATATCAGGGTGCAAACCAGATTTAGCGATTACAAGGAAAAAAAACACCAGAAGTGACCCCCCCCCAATCATAGGAACTACTGGGGAAATAGTAGGGAATTTGGTGTTCCCAATGTACTCCGCACAACTTACATATTCACTTTTCCCCATCCACTGTGCATTCCTGCCTGGGATACTAAAGTTCACTACACCCCTTGATAAATTCTTTGAGGGGTGCAGTTTTCACAATGGAGGTCACTCCTTTAGGGGATTCCACTTTTCTGGCACCTTAGAGGCTCTGTAAACATGACATGGTGTCCAGATACCAAACATCTAAATCTGCACTGCAAAAGCCGCACAGCGCCCCTTCCCTTCTGCCCCCTGCTGTGTGCCCAAACTGCAGTTTATGCCCACATGTATGACACTGGTGTACCCAGGATAACGTACTTAATGTCATATCTGGATATAAACTGATATTTGGGCACATAACCAGGCACAGAAGGGAGTGAGCGTTATTTAGTTTTGGGCACACAGATTTATAGATGGTTTGGTTTTTGAACGCCATGACACTTTTGTAGAACTCTTGAAATGCCAGTAAACTACACCCCTGAAGGGATTTATCCCGGGGTACAATGAGCATTTTTAACACCAAAGTTTTTCTATAATTTAATTTACAGAAATGAATACGCAGCTGATGGTGAAAGGTGAAAATGACAATTTTTCCAGGAATACTGTACTGTAGTGTAATTTCAGTGCTTAATATGTTGTACCCAGATTTTATCAGAGACAAATGCTCCAAAAGCTGTTGTGCCTGGGATACCCACTTAACCGTTTTTGGAGTGTGTGTCTCTGCTGACACAAGCTGGGTACAACATATTGGGCACTGAAATGGCGTATCTCTGAAAAAATTGCAATTGCTGCGCATTCATTTCTGGAAATTAAATTAATGCAACACTCAAGGGTTAAAAATGCTCACTACCCCACTTGATAAATCCCTTGAGGCAATTCAAGGGATCTGCAAAAGTGGCATGACATCCAAAAACCAAAATAGCGCTCCTTCCCGGCTGTGCCCAAATTGTTAAGTATGTTATCCTGGGTCCAATAGGGTCATACATGTGGGCATAAACTGCTGCTTAGGCACACAACAGGGCACACATGTGAATGAGTCCTATGTGCTTTTAGACCACTAATTTAGATTGTTGGATTTTGGACGCCATGTAACGTTTGTAGATACCCTAAAATTTCACTACAAAATGGGGTCACATCTTGGGGAATTCCAGTTTATTGGCACTTCTGGGGCTCTGCAAAAATAACACAGTGTCCAGAAAATCCCTCTAAATCTATACTCCAAAAGCTAAAAAGCGCAGTGCTCATTCCCTTCTGAGTCCTGCTGTGTGCCCAAGCAGCAGTTTATGCCCATATATACTTTTTTGTCCCTGGGATAGCCCACTTAACAGTTTTATGAGTACATGCCTCTGATGACACAAAGTGGGTGCAACATATTGGGCACTAAAATGGCATATTTCTATAAAAATTTCAAATTTCACTTTGTACATTCATTTTTGGGAAGAAGTCTTGGGCTCAAAATAATAATACCCCTTGAGAAATTCCTTGAGGGGTGTAGTTTCTAAAATGGGGTCACTTTTTGGGAGTTTCCATTGTATTGGTACTTTAGGGGCTCTGCAAATGCGACATGGCACCTGAAAACTAATCCAGCAAAATCTGCCCTCCAAAAGCCAAATAGTGCTCTGTCCATTTTGAGTCCCGCCATGTACCCATACAGCAGTTTGTAAACACATATGGGGTATTCCTGTGTTCAAGAGAAATTGTGTAACAAACTGTGGGGGGCTTTTTCTTCTTTAACCCCTTGTGAAAACGAAAACTTTGGGGATAAAGTAACGTTTTAGTAATTTTTCATTTACACATTCCAATGTTAATAAAATCTGTGAAACGGCTGTGGGATTAAAATGCTCACTATAACCCTTGATAAATTCTGTCAGGGGTGTAATTTCCAAAATGGGGTCACTTTTGGAGCGCTTCCATCGTTTTGGTACTCTAGGGGCTCTGCAAATGAGACATGGCACCCAAAAACTATTCCAGCAAAATCTTCTTTTTAAATGCCAAGTGTCGCTCCTTCCCTTCCATGCGCTGCCGTGTGCCCACACATCAGTTTACTCCCACATGTTGGGTATTTCTGTGCTTGGGAGAAATTGCATGACAAACTGTGAGATGCATTTTCTCATTTAACCCTTTGTGAATGTGTTAATTTTAGGGCTAAATAAATGTATTATTTTAAAAAATCGAACTGTCTAAATTTCACCTCTATATTGTTTTAATTCCCGTGAAATGCTTAAAGGGTTAACAAACTTCCCAAATGCTGTTGTGAATTATTTGAGGGGTGCAGTTTTGAAAATGGGGTAATTTATTGGGGTTTCTAATATATAGGCCTTTATAAGCCTCTTCAGAACTGAAGTGGTCCCTAAGAAATTAGTTTGAGAAATTTTCTTGTAAATCTGGAAAATTGCTGTTACATTTGTAAGCCTTCTAATGTCCAAAATAAATTAAAGGACGAGTAACACATGATGCCAATATAAAGCAGAGATATGGTAGATAACATTTATTAATGTATTTAGGTGGTATGACTGTCTGATAAGCAGAGCATTTCACATTTCAAAAATTGTGATTTTTTTTTTTTTTCAAATTGCCATCAAATTCTCTATTTTATTTTATAAATAAATACAAAAATATTAATCAATGTTTACCACTAACATGAAGTACACGTGTCATGAAAAAACATTCTCAAAATCACTTGTTTAAGTTAAAGCATCTCAAAGTTATTGCCATATAAAGTGACACATGTCAGTTTTGAAAAATGAGGCCTGGTTATTAACGCACTTTTAGGCCTGGTCCTTAAGGGGTTAAGGGCCTAGACAAAATCAGGGATAGGGATGTACCTTTCTGACATCACTTTGGGGACATGTATAGTGGTGGACAATAAGTACAGTGGTTGCACTGTACTCATTGCTGGCTATAAGATAGTTTTCGATTAGTCTTACCTGGGTAACTTCAGTCTATAGGCAAGACAATATGATATGGACCACCTCTGGTTCCCATAGCTACCATAACGGTGTATTGTATCTTTTCCTGTGGCGAGATCAATAGGCAGAGCCTCCATGGCAGCTGATATGTCACCATAACATGTAAGGCAGTGATTGGTCGGATTGGACGCTGGTTTTGGCATAGGGGTGAAGCAGAGTCTTTAAATAGCCAAAGCTCTTCATTCATGGATGAGCATCAGTGCTGACAATACCTGTGTGTGAGTGGTTGGGGAGAAGGGGGGGACACAGGATTGAATATTTAAAATTGCGGGGCCATATTGTTCACAACCCTCTGCCTCCACTAAATATAACTCTGATGAACCCCTTACAGCAAACATCCACTGGAGTAATGTGTCAGATAGTGTGATGTGTCAGATATTTGCCCAGATAGGGTTATCCATTGATTTTAGGTATCCATTGATTTTACGCATTTAGTCAAACCATTCGTTACCCATTACATGTTGCTTTGAATGCCTGTTGTGTGACCATAAACCATATTAGAATGCAGTATGTGAAAGTATACCGTTACTTAAGCTCATACAGATGTGTCTGGCAGAAAAAAAGAGGATATTTTTGCACCTTGTCCTTGCCTTATATGCCTACTCATACTCCATCCTACCCCAACAATCTAGAACCAAGATAAAGGAAACTGTGGTTTCCTGTTGTTTGCTAATATTTATTCTAATGGTACAAGAGGTGAAGTATTAATTAATATTAAACTAAAGCAACTAAACTGACTATACAGAAATATTATGAAGTTTTAATTCTCGAATCTTTCTCATTGACATTCACTCAAATATTAGTCAGCCCCGTTCAGGATTCATTCCCACTTGTGTGTTAAAAATGTCTATCAGCAAGACATGTTGTAAAGCACATTAGTTTGGCATATTGCAGCATCCTAAGCAGCAATGGGTATGAATAAATAATATGCAGAAGAAGGACTTGGCAACCAGTTACAAAATAGAAAAAAAAATGAAAATAAGAGTGCAGTACATATCAATGGTTCTTTTGTTTCCTGCCTTCGCTCGATAAAAGAAAAATCTATTCCAATCCTGTTGAAGGGGTTACACTGTTACAAACCAGCTTTCTAAGTGATTACAGTAACCCTCACCTTTCAGATCAGAGGTCAGAGCCTTATTGTGTAAAAACATTTCTCATTTCCTTATGAATGGATTGCCTTTCTACTATTAAAGAGTCATAAGGGATCTGTCACAATTCACTAAGACAGAGATATATTGTTCAGGGAATCAATAGCCATTTAGTTAAATTAAGGCATGGCTAATATCTTTTTTCTAAAGTGATTGTATGAAATGGGCCAGAATTATTGTTTAGAGAAAGTACATGCTGTGACTGCTTATATTTCAGCTTTACTGGGTATAGGTGGGTTCTAGTATTCTTACACCTGTGTATAGCAATCTAAATCACACAATAATTATGCTATAGTAAAACACATTAGAAGACCTAGGAGTAAAAACTGCAATATAAATAATATACCTTAAAGGGGTTGTCCAAGCAAAAATGGACAACCCTTTTAAAGTTTAAATAAGCTAGTTGCAGTGAAAAAAAAATTAAAAAAAATGCATACTCACCCGGCCCCGTTGCTCAAGTGTCCTCTTGTGCCTCCCAATTCTGCTTCGACGGGTCTCTTCTGGCGTTGTGCTGAAGCCGCTGATTGGCCTCAGCGATCACGTGACCGCTGAGGCCAATCAGCGGCCTCAACATGCCTCAGGAAGAGGACCCGTGATGTCACAGGTAGTGACATTCAGGCCCTTCGCTGATTGGCCTCAACGGTCATGCCACAATGCCAGAAGAGACCCGCAGAAGCAGATAAACCGGGACTTGCGGGAGGACACCAGAGCAACGGGAACAGGTGAGTATACAGTTTTTAAAAAAAAATTTTCACTGCCCCCAGCTTATTTAAACTTTAAAAGGGTTGTCCGTTTTTACCTGGACAATTCCTTCAAATGATCACCAACTTCTCAACAAATGTTGTATTTGTTAATAATACAAGTGAATATTTTTTGTAATACTGTTTCTGTTAGAGAAAAAATGTCTCTTCCCCCAAACTTTCATTCTAAAAGAGCAGAAGCCAAACAAGAGAGGAGTGAGTTAGATACAGACAGAGATTGCTGCAGTCTAACAGTAAACTTGATAGCAGCTAGTATCCACCTACCAGCTCTGAGACAACTGGAAAGTAAAGAGCATACGGAGAAGAAAACTGCTAAAATGCAGAATAGTCATATAATGAGCAGAAATAGTCTTACTCCTTATATACCCACACTATTGTATAATATTTATTTATGTAAAGTTTACTGAAAGGTTAAGTGACACATATTATTGTCACCTATTGAAAGTGATTAGCCAAATTGTATATGTCACTAGAAAAAGCCAAATGAAAGTATCCTTTCCTTACCATTGTTTGAGCACTGTTTCATCAGATACTTCCTGTAGTCCATCTTTCTTCAGGACGAGCATGATCAGTTTCTCTTTTTCTTCCCATAGGTTTATTAGATCAGTACGGTCAGTACTACAAAACCATGCCTGTGCCATCCTAACAGAGCAAGCATGTTCAGTTGATGAATAATTCCTATTAGGAAGAAATTGAAAGTGCACAGAGTAAGGTGCACTTGGAAAATGTAGTTTTATTTGGTGAGCAGACAATCACATGCTCCATAATAAAGCTAAAAAGGTAATGCAGCTATTGGAGCATACAGATATTGGAAAAGAGGGGACATAGGAGGTGGGTGAAGACACAGTTACTGTACATATAGTTTATCAGCATAGTTGGTCAAGTTTAACCCCTTCCTGCTTGTGGCATTTTTTGATTTTCAATTTTCTTTTTTGACTCCCTGCTTTCCAACGCCATATTTTTTTTATTTTTCCATTCACAGAGCCGTATGAGGTCTTAATGTTTGTGGGACAAATAGTTATTCAAAGTGGTACCATTTATTATACTGTAAAAATGTACTGGGAACCTGGAAAAAAATTCAGAATGGAGTGGAATTGGAGAAAAAGTGCATTTGTGAGACTTTCTTACGGGCTTCGTGTTCACTTAGTCATTTCACAACGTAGTGAGCCACAGCCAAAAGTTCCAGCAGAAAAGACGGCAGCGGAAACATATCACGTTTTTTCACAGAAAGTCTGCAGAGTTTTTGAAATTGCAGCATTTTCGCTGCGGATATTTTTCTGAAATGTGTGGATGGCATTAGCCCGATTGGAGGGCCAGCCAAATCGTAGCATTTACGCTACCCCAGCTTTAAGGGGTTATTTGGTGAGATTAAAAACATTTTATAGTGCATTTACTGCCCTGGATAAACATTCTTACTCAATAGGAGAGTACACCAACTTCATAGAATGGGGGGCTGGAAGCCTCTTTCCTCTACCTCCCTCACTGACTCTCTGCCTGTCGGTCACATGACTAACTCTACTATTTTCTATGTAAAAGCAACATGAGTAGAGCAGAGTGGGTGACATCACAGAGAGGAGGAATAGCAGCAGGGAAGGCAGAACACAGAGACATCTAGTGCTCCACTGCACTCTCCTGATGTAATATTTGGGATTCAGAGTGATCCTCATCTGTATCAGTAAGAATGTTTATCCAGTGAAGTAAATGCACTGTGAACATTTAATTCTACCACATAACCCCTTTAACATTGCAAGTAGTAATTTATACCTTAAAATTAAGTTCAGTCAAGGGCTATGGCTACATGTTTTCATGTGTCACACAACATAAGGATCACCGTTAAAATCTGAAAAATGTATTTATTTATAGTAAATGGTTAAATGAATTGGTTCAATAGAAGGGAGTAACAAACTGAAAATGTTATTCCAGGGTTTTACAATAATGATTAATGTATGTTTGTAAGTTCCTGACATATGCATGTACAATATATTGCATTCCTTATTATGGCTATCATTATCCATATTACTGTATATTATATTGAATACATCCAGAATATTGTATAAGCTGATAATAAGAAATTGCTAAGAATAACTTGATATTGAAGATGTGGAATTAAAGTAGCATAAGATAATTTTTGAACCTAAAATGCATTAGTATTACCATTATTACAGAAACAATATAAGTTGCACTTTATTGGCAAGCATTTGACAGTAGATGGTAATAAGTGTTTTCCCAACTGGCACAGTTTCTCCGGCCACATACTTACCAATGCCCGTAGTATATAGCATAAAAGCAGTACGTGATTCCATGTCAGTATGCTATGCACGAAATATACACATTTTGCGTTAAGGGATTTCTAGAAATTTACATTAATGACTTAGACAACCTCACTGGATCTTCACTGATCAGCGCTTCATTATAGTACCTAACACAATAAACACCATACATGAATGATCCATTTACTTAAAAGAGCTGATCTGTGGTGCCAGACAGCCACACACATACAAAATTCTCATCAACAGGTTCTGCAATGAAGGGGTGCTTACCATTGCTGCTTCACTGAAAGCTATAAAGCTAAGCTGATAGATCATATGGGATTTTTTTTATTTCACATGACATCACAGTGCTAAGTGCTATGATGTAACTTATTCCAGCCTAAGGCATTCTGAGATTACCCCTGCTTGTTAGAACAGGATAGGTTTTCTTTCAATTATTGGGGAGCCTGTTCTCACTATTTCGAAGCAGTTTGTGCCTTGTTCAGCTCTGCTTCAGTTTGAATAGCAAATAAAAAGGATTCTAGAGTCTTTGAAAAGTTGTCTTTTTCAGATGGATCCAGATTTAAGCTATAAATGCATTGTAAGAATTCGCAAGTGTACCAATTATTTTTAGTCCCTTAAGATTACTTCCCGCTAATGTGTCTCTCAAACAGCTAGAATATTGTGGCTGTAGATAGAAAAAACGAAAGTCATTTGTAAAAGCAGGAAACACATTTCTCTGCTGCTGTCCTGCAAAATCTGCTTTGCTAGGAAAAACTGCAAATGAGGATTTTAGGCTCCAGCAAGTGTATATTTTATGTCTGCATGCTGTTTATTTTTTGTGCATCTTCTCTCAATTCCACTGATCCTCTCCCTGGGAGAAAGGATGAACAGGGAAAGGATTATGTCTTATTTGAGCCTGCTATTTGTGGTCTCCTACAGGGGTGACCTTAACTAATCCAGTAAAGTTCTGAATTGCTCCCAACTCATGAACAGTCGGTGGGCTATGCAGAAACCCTCCACCCCCATCTGTTTACTTTTAGCCCATCTGGATATTATAATTATGGAGGGGAATGTTATCAGCTAAATGATACCTGAAAAGAAAAAAAAATGTAATCCATATTATCTTTTTATACAAATTGAAAAAAATTGAAATTGGATGCATTTAAACTTAGCTATATATTTACAGAAATACATTTTCAAGTAACAGATGTGTTATGAAATCTCAAATATGGCTATATATAGATAGATATCTATACCAGTCACCCACAACATTAAAATCTGAAGTGACAGGTGAACACCATTTGTTATCTTTTTACAATATCACCTAGGGTAGGATAGTCAAGGGGTAGGATTTATTAGTCAGCAAGCGAGTAGTAGATTTTTGGAATTGATGTGTTGCAAGCAAGGGAAATGAAACATATTGTGCTGGCTAGTAGACTGGATCAGCACATCTCCAAATGGCTGATCTCAATGGGTGACTAAGGCTCATTGATGTACATGGGGAAGGAAGTCTACCCTATCTTGTCTGAACCCTCAATAGAGTTATTGAGGGATCAAATCAATTAGGACAAATAGCTGAAAAGGACAAATTGCCTAAAAAGGTAATGTTGGTTATGATATAAAGTTGCCAGAACACACAGTGCATCACAGATTATTGAGTATGGAACTGTATAGCTGGAGACTGGTCATAGTACCCATGCTGACCTGTGTCCACAGTGAAAAGCTGCTACAATAGGCACATTAGCATCCAACTTGGACAATGGAGCAATGGAAGAAAGGGGCCTAATCTGAAGAATTACATTTTAAATCATGTCTATGGCCTGGGAAAGAGATGGCACCAGCATGTACTATGGGAGATAAGTAATCCAGGAAAGACAGTGTGTGATGGGAAATTACTTTATAAGTACCAACTACCTAAGCACTGTTCCACAACAAGCACATCCCTTCATGCCAACAGTATTCCCTAATGGCAGTGTTTTTTAAGCAGGATAATGTACCCTCTCATAGTGCAAAAATGCTCAGGAATCTTTTGAGGATCAAGATGAGTTCAAGATATTAACATCCAAATTCCCCAGTTCTTTATCTGATCAGGTATTTTTGGAAAGTATTGGTAAAACAAGTCTGATGCATGGGGGCCCCACTTTCAATTGTATAAGGCTTAAAAGATCTGATGTCAATTGTCATATTGCCAAAGAAAGAACAACAATAATGCAAGATTTACACATAAATTTGTAGAACAGATGCAGTGTTGTCATAAAAAACTGGTAATGGATTTCCAATCCATCAATCAATCAATAAATAAATAAATATAAATCCAATAAAAACTATAAGAAATGGGAGAAAAGTGGAAAGGGTAGGGGGCTATGTTATTTGGGCTGACAATGGTAAATTTAAATTTTCCAATTCTGACGATTCTCTAAATTGATTTAACAGCGTCATTGAGATAAACAGGTGAAAAATTATATATGTTCCATGCACAATATTAGACAGGTAGATTTAACTCTGTGGCAACATCTGTTGTATATACAGTGGGGAAAAAAAGGATTTAGTCAGTCACCAATTGTGCAAGTTCTCCCACATAAAAAGATGAGAGAGGCCTGTAATTGACATCATAGGTAGACCTCAACTATGAGAGACAAAATGAGAAAACAAATCCAGAAAATCACATTGTCTGATTTTTTAAGAATTTATTTGCAAATTATGGTGGAAAATAAGTATTTGGTCAATAACAAAAGTTCATCTCAATACTTAGTTATATATCCTTTGTTGGCAATGACAGAGGTCAAACGTTTTCTGTAAGTCTTCACAAGGTTGGCACACACTGTTGCTGGTATGTTGGCCCATTCATCCATGCAGATCTTCTCTAGAGCAGTGATGTTTTGGGGCTGTCGCTTGGCAACACGGATTTTCAACTCCCTCCAAATGTTTTCTATGGGGTTGAGATCTGGAGACTGGCTAGGCCACTCCAGGACCTTGAAATGCTTCCTACGAAGCCACTCCTTTGTTGCCCTGGCGGTGTGCTTGGGATCATTGTCATGCTGAAAGACCCAGCTACTTTTCATCTTCAATGCCCTTGCTGATGGAAGAAGGTTTGCACTCAAAATCTCACAATACATGGCCCCATTCATTCTTTCATGTACATGGATCAGTTGCCCTGGCCCCTTTGCAGAGAAACAGCCCCAAAGCATGATGTTGCCACCCCCATGCTTCACAGTAGTTACGGTGTTCTTTGGATGCAACTCAGCATTCACTCTCCTCCAAACATGATGAGTTGTTTTTCTACCAAACAGTTCTACTTTGGTTTCAACTGACCATATGCTTTCTAGCAAACTTCAGACGGGCCCGGATATGTACTGGCTTAAGCAGGGGGACACGTCTGGCACGGCAGGATCTGAGTCCCTGGCGGCGTAGTGCGTTACTGACGGTAGCCTTTGTTATGTTAGTCCCAGCTTTCTGCAGGTCATTCACTAGGTCCCCCCGTGTGGTTCTGGGATTTTTGCTCACCGTTCTTGTGATCATTTTGACCCCACGGGGTGAAATCTTGCCTGGAGCCCCTGATCGAGGGAGATTATCAGTGGTCTTGTATGTCTTCCATTTTCTAATTATTGCTCCCACAGTTGATTTCTTCACACCAAGCTGCTTGCCTATTGCAGATTCAGTCTTCCCAGCCTGGTGCAGGTCTACAATTTTGTTTCGGGTGTCCTTCCACAGCTCTTTGCTCTTCACCATAGTGGAGTTTGGAGTGTGACTGTTTGAGGTTGTGGACAGGTGTCTTTTATACTGATAACAATTTCAAACAGGTGCCATTACTACAGGTAATGAGTGGAGGACAGAGGAGCCACTTAAAGATGAAGTTACAGGTCTGTGAGAGCTAGAAATCTTGTTAGTTTGTAGATGACCACATACTTATTTTCCACCATAATTTGCAAATAAATTCTTAAAAAAGTCAATGTGATTTTCTAGATATGTTTTCTCATTTTGTCTCTCATAGTTGAGGTCTACCTATGATGTCAATTACAGGCTTCTCTCATCTTTATAAGTGGGAGAACTTGCACAATTGGTGGCTGACTAAATACTTTTTTTTCCCCACTGTACTGTATAAAGCACTACCGCCAAAACACCATACATGTACAATGCTGTGAATGCACTGGCTCAGTTTCTGAGCATACTTCTTCAGCGGTATGTATGGTGGATTGCAGGAACCCTCGCTGCAGTGCCATATAAGAGGAGGAGGCCCATTCTAGGGGGAAATGGCATACATGAACACCTAAACATTGCTGCACAACAAGCATATTCCTTCATGCCTACTGTATTCTCTAACATTAGTGACCTCTTTCAGCAGGATAATGTACCCGGTCACAGTGTTCAAGAATTATTTGAGAAACATGGCAAAAAATGTAAGGTGTTGATTCCCTAAATGTTAATCTGATCAAGCCTTCTGTTAGATATGCAGGAAGAACATTTCCAAATCCATGGAAACCCTATCTTGCAACTTACAAGCTTTATGATTTCTGCAGCTAACATCTTGATTGCATGTAGGTAAACCCTCTAGTTGTCCACACACTATCCTCCTGGTGAAAGGGCAGTTGAGCTCTGGTGGTTAGTAGCATACAGGAATACTACTCCATCTATCTGGACCATCAGGGTTGAACAGCACTAATCAGTAAACAAGACTGTTTCAAATGTAGCCCTTATGTACAGGTGCATCTCAATAAATTAGAATATCTTTAAAACGTTCATTCATTTCAGTAATTCAGTAATACAATTCATAATAAGCGTCTTCCATGATTGTGTGTCCTACTGAACCAGACTGAGGGACCATTTAAAGGCTTAGGAAACCGTGACACACTGAATTTACAATACTGAACTTTTTCACAATATTCTAATTTTCTTAGATTTGTGTTTTCATTAGCTGTAATCCATAATCAACATTTACAGAAACAAAACACTTGAAATAGAACACTCTGTGTGTAAAGAATCTAGAAAATATAGGTCACTTTTTTAATGTAATTACTTAAATAAATAAATGTTTCAAAGATATTCTAATTTATTGAGATGCACCTGTATGCCTGGACCCACTGCAACTATTTCTGTTTGTGAGCACTGATTAGGGGTGGCTGATTAGCAGGTTTATTCACAACTGCAAGCCTTTGGAGGATCCTATACCTTGAGGTATGTGAGACTCCAGAGGCACAAGCAGCTTCAAATACCTGTTTGATGCTTTGCAATGGTATTTTACCAGCTGCTCTCTTAATCAGATGAATTTGTCTGTCAGAAACCTTCCTCATTATGTCTTTATCTGCACAAACCCATCTGTGCTCTGAATCAGCCACAAGTATCTGCACAGTACAATGATAACACTTGAGCTTTCTTGAAATATCTAATGTTTTCATACCTTTTCCAAGGCATTGCACTATTTGACGCTTTTTGGAAGCAGAGAGATCCTTTTTTCGCCATATTGCTTGAAACCTGTGGCCTGCTTAATAATGTGGCAAGTCCTTATTAGTAGTAAATTTCCTTTAATTGGGCTCACCTGGTAAACTAATTATCACAGGTGTTTGAGATTAATTTCAGTGATCTAAAAAGCCCCAAGACACAATACCATTCATGAGTTTAATTGAAAAACAAATAATTAAATCTCTATGACACTTAAATCCTATTTGCAAAATAATTTGGAACACGGTGTAAGGAATAGGCTACTGAAAAAGTATTGTTGTCTAGTGCCGTGGTTCTCAACCTGTGGTAGCCATGTAATCTCAGGGGGTATATGTCCTGGCTCAGAACCAGTTATCTTGAAAAGACAGGTTTAGCAAGTGCTCAGGTTCTGTAGCTCCTGAGGGACTAATGCCTCCCAAACCACCCACCAACCATTTTCAAATACTGAGGCACAGTAGCTGAAGACATCAGGGTGCTTGTCCTCTACAGCAGTGGGTAGTCTATGCTGAATAGAGGAATATTTTCTGATCTGTGAAAAACTGGTCGAAAACTAAAAGACCCTCAAAACTTTTAGTGTGTGCCTTACATTGGTCCACCCATAAGCAAAAGAATTTGCTGGGCACACTATGTGCGCCAGTTTTTTGTCTCCATTTGAGATCGGGAGCAGGATCTTTCACAAGACAGACACCATGGTGTCCATGGCGTAAAATAACAATATGTAAGAGCTGATGTTAAGAGCCATTGTGTTTAAAAAAACTACTTTTGAGCATTGGAAATATTTTTTTGTCATTTGTATTCAAAATAGATCTCAAATGCTCAAGGAATCTTGTTTTGAGTCTGTGAGAACACCAAACATAAGTTCTGAGAAACGCTACATGGCATCATATAAATATGTTTTGAACCTGGAATAAGTTTTTGTTGGGAATGCAAACCATGACAGACACCATGGTGTCCATTAGGGGTATTTGGTTGGACCTTTTTTCACGAGTGGGTACTTAGCTTTAAGAGGTTGAGAAACACTGGTCTATGGCCCTAATCTCCCCTATATGCTCGATTCAGATATTAAACTGTACAGTCTCTGGATTCATTTCTCTCTCCTAAAATCCCAGTTTCTTTGGCTCCCTACTCTCAAAGGAATCCCTTTGAGGACTACATGACTCCAGACACCATTTGTGTTGGGATCCTTTTTATAACTTTTTATAGTAGCTACTTTGATGTCCTTCTTTTCACGGGCTTGATCACTTTTAGTCTTCAGCACAGTCTTCTCACTCTCTCCCTCACTGGCTGCTTAGCCTCAATATGTTTTCTGGTGGGTCCTTGACTCACATGCACCATGTTGCGCACACTTCCCATTGCACCTCACTATTACTTCCCAACCTAGATATTTCATAGATGCAGTTTTGTCAGCAACTACAACTAGTAATGGCCATGCTCTAATTTTTCATCATCATGGTGCTATCTCGAATTCAGGTATCCCCGGCCGAGGTTTATTTGCAGCACATTTTCCGCAGCCTTTTTTGGCTGCAGCTCACTTTGTGGGCCTTAGCCTAACTGAAATATCTTTCTCTCCCTTTCATATCAATGATCATATAGAATAGGCCTACATTTGTGCAATATACATGTTGTGCATACAGTACATGTGGGCAAACACGAACTATGCGCCCTGTCAGCACATGTTGGATATACAGAAGTGTATGTTATCTTAGTTCCACTGGTAGTCAACGTCGTAGCTCTTCCTGCTGTCCCACGGATAGAATTGTATTCATTCATAAACTGTATAGTACAAAGACGTGACTTCTTTTCATGCCTACTTTATCACATCAGAGACTTTATTACAATGGGACATTGATATAGACTGAAGGCCACTCTATTTGAGACCTCTCTCTCCCTTACACACTTTGATAGCTGAGATAGTCCTACATATGTACTCTGCATAAATTATATGTGGACAAATATTAAAAATATACCCAGTCATCACATGATGTAAATAGGTAAGTATTTATAATAATTTTAGCTTCACTATTATTTAACTGTACAGCTCTCCCTACTGTTCCGCAGATAGAATTATACATATATATAACTTATACAGGTGGAATCTTTTCATGCCTGCTTTAGTACAACAGCGGTGTTATTACAATGGAATGCTGTTATAGATTGCAGTAGTTTACCTGCACACCAACCTTTCGGGTTACCTCTGGTCAAATTACCTTATGGATTGTCCACCTGTCTGTCTTTAGGGTGGTAGATAGTTCCAAATACGCATACAGCTTTCTCTGCCTGATGTTTTAATTGTTTTTGCTTGGGATTACATATTTATATAATAGTCAAATAAAAGTAGTTTTACAACACATCTTTTCCTTCCATAACTATGTTTCATCTCTTTATCCTTTTCCCCTGCCATTTTTCCTTTTGTGTTTTATTAGTGTGTGTACACCTTGGCAATTACTTTGACAGTTGTACTGTGCCCCTATTTGTAGTACTATTTATAGAGAGACTGAGGTACAGTAGTATCAGACACATCTCCTGTTGCATTACTGATTTTCTTCTAAAAGCAATGCTTCTAGGGGAGAATACCTTTGTAATATAACATGGAGCAGAGCATGACACTATTTTTTCTCATGAATTCTTTATTTAAAAAAAAATGTCTAAGGGCCTGTAACAAATGCCCCTCATAAATGCCTACCATAGATAAGCATTTCCTTAAACTGAATCACACCTAATGTAATTCAGTATAAAGGGGGGGGGGTAGTCCAGTAAGGATATCTGACATGGTTGTGTTATACCAACAATAGCATTTTTAAAATGAAGAAATAAATTGCTTTCTTAATACACAATTTCCAAATGCATATAAAAGCGATGTAATAGAAAGTTAATGCAAACAAGCATATAGAGTAATGTAATTGTATAGTAAATAAAATTATCATGTTTCCTTTGCATACAGTACCTAAAGCTATATCTGCCTGAAAAGCTATTAATCATATCTTAAACTACAAAACAAGCATTAAAAGTATTAGCCCCATGTTGCATGCGTGACTGCTTTCAATTTATTGCAAATTCAATATACATTAGTAAGTGGGACTGGGGGCTTTAGAAAGCCAGATACTTTTATTGCCTCCCTGCCCAGTGAACCAGGAGATGCGATTGCAGCTAATGGTAATTTGAACACATTTGCTCATAACCGAATTGAAATATGAAAACGGCTGACAAACACACACAGCTGATGTATTCGCAATCATTCGGCTGTAAACCTCCAAGATAGGGAAAAGAAAGGATTTTGCCACAGCATGATTGCATCTTCAGATATGACTTTGAGACAGTCATCTCCAGTCTGCACTGAGTTATATTCCATATAGATTTTGTATAGTTATCTAAGATTAAGCTATATTGTATAGTATTCTATGCTGCTGTGTACACTATGGTGTCAGTTATACTCTTACATTCTTCCTTATCTACAGTATTAGTGTAATGGATATATCATAAGATCTGCAAGGTCATTGTCTGTTCATCTGATATTTAGTATACTTGTGATCAACACACTCTGTAGAATCAAAACTAGAATGACTGCAAATTAGTGTAGAACCATAGGCAGTATACAAATAACCATACCATTCTGTGTTCTGGTAGTAAAGAAAAGAGCCTAACATTCAGTTCTATACAATGCCACTACCACCACCATAGTGTATGTAAAACAATAGTATACTGTTCACTGTGTCTTAGTAGCAGTGCCTTAGTAGTAGTTATATAATACCTAAGTAAATACTGCCATACAGTAGTAAACCAACATTCAATGACTACTAATTACAATGACTAATAACTAACAACAAACTACTCTATACCTTGTCTAATAACAGTGTTTACACTATTTTATATAAGAATTTGTGGTGGCTGCAACCTTTGGGTGCCAAGTAAGTATTGCTCTATTTAGCATAGACAGGTGATGTGCAGGATGTGACCACACATATCCCTAAGGCCAGCTCTGCCTTTGTAGATGTGCATGCATCCTTAAATTATGTATTAATTTACATTTTAATTAGGGAAACAAATGAGAATCACTTCAGAGGGTGATAGATAATGTTTCTGTAACAAACCCCAGCATATCGCCACAAAGACAAGACCACATGTGTCTATTCTATGCATCAAAATTGAATGCCAATACAATATGCTTAAAATATTAATTCACGCTGCCTGGAAATTAATTGGAATTGTTAGGTGACTCCTGCATTTATTAGAATTGCAGGATCCTTTCAGCAATTCATATGAATAGCTGGGCAGCTCCTGCCTCTTCCTGTTCTCCATTGCCATGTATTCAGTGTGATCAAGTTACTTCCAATCACATTAAAAGTAGATCACTGACCTACTTTCAACGTGAGTACTAGCAATGCTGATCAAATAGCTACTTCAGGGATTCATATGTAAATGTTGTAGGCCCCTGTTAGCCTTATTTTCGGATGCATTGGGATCTCCCAAATGAGTCAGAATTATTAATATCTATTAATTATATTGGCATGCTTATAGCTCACCTGTGACGCAATAAAAATTAAAGGTCAGTGAAAATACAGAAGACTGTGGCAGGTGAGTACATATAATATATTAGGGGTCAGTAGGGGTACTATGTCTCATTAAATAAACACCACTGTGAGGTGTACAAGGACTTATAAGACAAAATAAGTATGCAAATAGACCTAATTTGGGGAAAATAAGGTCTATTTGCCTATTCCTTACCCATATCATATAATATGATAAAATGATTTCCAATGAAACTTTATATGGGTGAGTGTTATGAAGATATATGTAAGAAGTTACAGTATTACAGTAAAAGGATAAGTATATTGGGGGAAACTATACAATTGAAATGAAGCTCTAGTATCCTGCTGGGCCCTTTCTAGCCTGGATGCAAGATGAGATATGGTTAGGCATGTAGGTATGAGGGTTCAATTTGGTATCCAGCAACACATTTGCCCTCAAATGTTGCAGCTGGGCCTGTAGATCTTGCACACTCATAGATTGTCCCACCTGGTCCCATTAATGCTTGATTATTTATAAATCTGGTGACCAGGCAGACTAAGGAAGTTTTACAATCTGGTGGGGACCTCCTTCTTGAGAAACCCTTTTTGTATGCAGGCAAGCATTATCCTTCTGAAAAAATCTTTTTGAAAGCTCTGCCATGAGAGACAATACATTTGGCAGCAGCATCTCCAGCACATATTGCTGAACTGTTAATGTCTCTCATATCACTACTAAGGGTAATCGACTGTCGTGTGTTGGCTTCCCTGGTTCATCACACCAGCAGTTGGGGCAATGTGTCGCTCCACAGCAAAGGCAGGACTGAAACAACCACCACAAGACCTCCATTCTTGAACAAACCACCATCAGATCCCTAACAGAACCTGGATCTGTCGGAAAAAAAAAAACAAAAAAAAATTTCAGTCCCCAGAACTCCAGGTTTCTCATTCATGACACCACTTAATCAAAGGAAACAGTAGCTGGCTGTCAATGGTAGACAACATAAAATTTCCTTCTGCTAAGAACCTGAAAATGTTCCAGGGAGAGACCGGACTGTATATGAAGTAGCCTCCTATGTCTGAATGGTGAACAAAGAAACTGTGGGAGCTGCTCATGCTTGTCAGCAGATCAAAGAATCCTCTCTTCTGGTCAGGGCCAGCGTTAGGGGGGGGGGGGCAAACTGGGCAATTGCCCAGGGCCCCAACACACACAGGGGCCCCCTGCCGGTGACATACTTTCCCTATTATAGGGAATAAATATCGGGAGGACACCATTGGCAGCTGCAGCTGCCTGGGACTTAGCAGAAGCAGCTACCGCTGCCATCTTATGAGGACCTGTCTGTGCTGCCCTAACTTTCCCCCTCACCCTCCTCCTCACAAACAGTGACTCATCCATCAGATCGTAGTGTGTGGGGACAGGGAGAAGTCTGCTGCGATGTAACAGCTTCACTTCTGACAAATGTGAGTGTATTTTTTAGTAAAATATGTATATTTAATGTATTTATGTGTACATTTGTTTACAGTATGTGTCTTGTATACTATGTGAGTACTGTATGTTTGTATACAGGTATGTGTGAGTATATACAGTGGGTACAGAAAGTATTCAGACCCCTTTAAATTTTTCACTCTTTGTTTCATTGCAGCCATTTGCTAAAAGCAAAAAGGTTCATTTTATTTCTCATTAATGTACACTCAGCACCCCATCTTGACAGATAAAAAAGAGAAATGTAGATATTTTTTCAAATTTATTAAAAAAGAAAAACTGAAATATCACATGGTCATAAGTATTCAGACCCTTTGCTGTGACACTCATATTTAACTCACATGCTGTCCATTTCCTTCTGAGCCTCCTTGAGATGGTTCTACTCCTTCATTGGAGTCCAGTTGTGTTTAATTAAACTGATTGGACTTGATTAGGAAAGGCACACACCTGTCTATATAAGACCTCACAGCTCACAGTACATGTCAGAGCAAATGAGAATCATGAGGTCAAAGGAACTGCTCAAGGAGTTCAGAGACAGAATTGTGGCAAGGCACAGATCTGGCCAAGGTTACAAAAGAAAGACCTGGCCGTCCAGCCAAACTAAGCAATCGTGGAAGAAGAGCCTAGGTGAGAGAGGTAAAGAAGAACCCAAAGATCACTGTGGCTGAGCTCCAGAGATGCAGTAGGGAGATGGGAGAAAGTTCCACAAAGTCAACTATCACTGCAGCCCTCCACTAGTCGGGGCTTTATGGCAGAGTGGCCCGAAGGAAGACTCTCCTCAGTGCAATACATATGAAATCCCACATAGAGTTTGCCAAAAAACACACGAAGGACTCCCAGACTATGAGAAATAAGATTCTCTGGTCTAATGAGACAAAGATTGAACTTTTGTGCATTAATTCTAAGAGGTATGTGGAGAGAAAACCAGGCACTGCGCATCAACTGCCCAATACAATCCCAACAGTGAAATATGGTGGTGGCAGCAGCATCATGCTATAGGGGTGTTTTTCAGCTGCAGGGACAGGACAACTGGTTGCAGTTGAAGGAAAGATGAATGCAACCAAGTACAGAGATATCCTGGAAGAAAACCTCTTCCAGAGGGCTCTGGACCTCAGACTGGGTCGAAGGTTCACCTTCCAACAAGACAATGACCCTAAGCACACAGATAAAAATACAAAGGAGTGGCTTCGGAACAACTCTGTGACCATTCTTGACTGGCCCAGCCAGAGCCTTGCGCATCTGTGGAGAGACCTGAAAATGGCTGTCCACCAACGTTCACCATCCAACCTGACGGAACTGGAGAGGATCTGCAAGGAAGAATGGCAGAGGATCCCCAAATCAAGATGTGAAAACCTTGCATCATTCCCAAGAAGACTCATGGCTGTACTAGCTCAAAAGGGTGCTTCTACTCAATACTGAGCAAAGGGTCTGAATACTTATGACCATGTGATATTTCAGTTTTTATTTTTTAATAAATTTGCAAAAATATCTACATTTCTGATTTTTTTTTCTGTCAAGATGGGGTGCTGAGTGTACATTAATGAGAAATAAAATGAACTTTTCTTGCTTTTAGCAAATGGCTGCAATGAAAGAAAGAGTGAAAAATTTAAAGGGGTCTGAATACTTTCCGTACCCACTGTATGCTATAAGAATGCATATACAGTATGTGAGTATATGTATATATAGTATTCATATAAGTATATAAATGTATATATGTGACATATATGGTATATAAATGTATATATGGTATACCCATGTATAAGTGTGACTATATACATTATATAAATGTGTCTCTGAGTATATATGATATATGAATGTATATGTGTGAGTATATATGGTATATGGATGAGTGGGTAGGTATATTTAGTATATAGTGTGTGGTATATGTGTGAGTATATACCATATACTAGAATTCCATCCACACATTGCAGAAAAATACACACATCGGACACACAGCGATTTCCAAAACCGTTGTGGTTTTGGAAATTACAGCATGTCAATTATACCTATGGAAATGCTGGCGGTTTCCCTATAGGTATAATGGAAGCAGAGAGTCCACAGAGGAAACCTCTGTGGACTTTCTGTGAAAAGTGCTGCGGGAAAAACTGCGTTTCGTTGCTGCTGCAGTTTTTCCCGCAGCGGTTTTTTGCTGCAGCCCACTACATGGGGTCTTAGTCTTATAGTGTGATGCACAGTATATTGAGATGATAAGGATTAGACCCAACAGCGAGACGCAGCTAAAAAACACTGTGAAAAAAAAGCAGTGAATTACCTTTTTTTTTTTTCCACAGTGTTTTTCATTGAGCTTTTGATGTTTTTTGCCCTGCACTTCCTCCCCCTATTAAATATATGTGGTAATGCTTACGATTGCGCAGCTAGAATTAATCTGCCATGTTTTTGAAGCGCATTTCTGAATTTGCAGCATCTTCCACATCTTTTTTTTTGTGCAATGTGTAAATGAGGTACATTGATTAAATTCCATTCACTTTGCTGGTAATGTAAAACACATCATTTTTTTTTTTCTGCAGTAGCCAAAAACGCTGTGTTACTGCAATGTGGGGCTCAGCCTGAGGTCCCACGTTGCTGAAAAGCATCTTTTTTTTTTGTTGCAGATTTTGCCGTGGTTTTGTGAGTCAAAGCCAGGAGGGGATTGGGAGAAGGTAGAAATATAAGGGCATCAATGTGCAATGTGGGGCCTCAGCCTAAAGTTTTTTTTTGTTTTTTTAAAAAAATCAAAATTTATAACCTAAAATAAGTGCCCAACTCTTGTGTCATGAGAACAGGTGTCCTGTGATCTCCCATTTGAATAGTTTGGTGGTTGAGTGAGTGCACTGCTGCTCTGTATAACGTGTATGGAACTGACGAAGGTAGTGGAGGTCAGCGTTCAGCTGATGTCATCTGTCCCATAAACTTTTAATGTAATGGCAATGCACATGAACACCAATCCATTCAGACAGGAGAACAGGGGAACCTGTGTGTGTCATTGATGGCAGTCATAGAACCCCACTGATCAGACACATATCACCAGTTCTGTGGACAGATAGATATGGTTATAGGAAAGCCCCTTTTAGAGTAAGGCTGAGTTCACAAGAAAGAGGTGTAAGATGGCCATGAAAAAAGTCAATTGTTCACAGCCGTCTTGTTCCCAAGGGGCAACAGTTTTCTCAGATCCCCCATACATTTCAGTGTATGGAGGGATCAGTGAAAACGGGCAAAAATAGGACATGACTTATATTTTAATGGTTTGTGTCAAGATAACGGTCATGTGACTAGCCCCCATTCACTGACTTAATGCCACCACGTGACTTCCTTTAAAAAAAACGGACGTCACACGGCCATTATTCGTGTGAATGTAGCTTAAGTCTGCATGGGATGTATATGCCATGAGCTTCCCAGCTGCTTTTCCCATAATGCCTTGTGATATGGGATGTATATGCAGCAGATTAGTCACTGCAGACTTGTCAGTGGCTTATTTGCTGCATTGTACAGTAGCAGCAAAGTGGATGAGATTTAAACAAATCCCATCCAGGCTCTACTTAAAAATCTGGCAGCATAATCGGAATTGAGATGCAGAATGTCTCGCAGCAGCCTCATGTCCGCTTATGCTGCAGGTCATTCTGAATAGTTTTTGTTGTGGAGTAGTTCAGGAAAATCCTCTGCTGGTTTCCTGCAATGGGATATCAGCATCGGACATTTATCTGCAATCTGTACCGAAGACTAGGTACGGACATGTTGGCAGTTTACTAATATATTCTCTCTACAAGTTGTCTTGTTGAATCTCATTGTGAAGTGTCACCCTTGGTAGCCTGAAAAAGGGTGATTTGATGCTGCAGTGCCCACCACCTCAACCTATTTAACCACTTCAGTACCACCCATAGACTATATACGTCCAGAAGGTGGTTGTCTATTTCTGCAAGGACGAACTGGTACGTCCAAGCATAATTCAGCAGCTGCACAGAATCGTGAAAAGAAAAGTAAAAAAAAAAAAAAAAAAAAAAAGTAAGTAAAATAATTAAAAAAATAAATTAAATAATACGCCAATAATACGCCCTTATAAAAGGTTATAGCCCCACCCCCGACGACACCATACAAAATAAAAATTACTATAATGGAGAGTAAAAACTATTTTAAAAAGTTTTTTAGTAGCACTTTGTGTTATTAAATAAAAAAAAAAAATGAAAAGTGAAAAACAGACATGTTTTTCCTCCTCTTTTGTTTAGATTTTCCCGGATATAAAAAAATTTAAACACATGTAAAAATAAAAACAACATAAAATTAAAGCCCTATGTGTCACTGAAAAAAGACACAGAAATTAGTTGAATAACAAATATGATAAAGATGTTACAGCCCTCAAAACCGCACATACAAAAAACCTGAAAATGTGCCTGGTCTGGAAGGGGGTAAAGCATCTGGTATGGAAGTGGTTAAAGAGGACCTTTCATGTCCTCAGAGATGAATGGTATTACATACCATTAGAAAGTTGACTGAATGCAGTGCACTGCCAGCTTTCCTGATATGTGCCCTGGTGCTAGAGATATTGGTGCCATTAATTTCGGCACCAATATCTCTCCACTGTCAGAAAGGTGGGTCTTACAGCTCAGCGTCATCCCTGGGCTTTGAGGAACACCCCCCTGACTGTATTCTTCCATAGCCTTTTACTGTCAAAGGGGCGTTTTTTACCATCCAGCGATGACACTAGGCTGTAAGGCCCGCCTTTCCAACAGTGGAAAGATATTGATGCCAAAGCTAATGGCACCGATATTTACAGCATCATGGCAAATACCGGCAAAGCTGACAGTGCACTGAATTCAGTCAGCTTTCTAGCAGTATATAATAATGTACATCTCTGAGAACATGAAAGGTTTTCTTTAAATGCACTTCACACCTGCCTCCGTTTTCTGGTTGTCCAGGACCATTGTCCAGCCAGGAACCTGCGGAGGTGCCGTGTTTGTCTTTGTAAGGCGCCAGCACTCACAAGTGAGGAGTATATGGCTCCTAGGAACAACTCACTTACTGCAGTATCCTATTACAGTGCAGGGCAGGAAGAGGTTAATTGCTGGCTGTCATTATGAGTAGAGTAACTGCAATTAAAAGGGGGCTAGTTGTGTTCTCAATATGGGGAATGGAGAAAACTCTGATAGTAGTGAAGTGTTGAAGAGAACATTATACAGTAAAAGCAGCTATTTGTGGATTATGGATTATACTATGAGGTCAGAGGG
This sequence comes from Leptodactylus fallax, assembly GCA_947044405.1. Taxonomy (NCBI): domain Eukaryota; kingdom Metazoa; phylum Chordata; class Amphibia; order Anura; family Leptodactylidae; genus Leptodactylus; species Leptodactylus fallax. The sequence goes on from CAMRHE010000015.1 coordinate 6,888,860, forward strand.
GAATCTGTCAGTAAGTGGCTAATGTGACAGTATTTAGTCCTGGTATAGAAGTCAGCGGGTGACATGACAGTATTTTGTTCTGGTATAGCGGTCAGCGAGTGACGTGACAGTATTTAGTCCTGGTATAGCAGTCAGCGGGTGACGTGACAGTATTTAGTCCTGGTATAGCGGTCAGCGGGTGACGTCACAGTATTTAGTCCTGGTATAGCGGTCAGCGAGTGACGTGACAGTATTTAGTCCTGGTATAGCAGTCCTATTTGATAACTCTGTATGTATATAAATATTTTAGTGTGTAGGGAACGGCATATGCCTTGTTGCTTGTCCACCTGATCTTTAAAGATAAGGCTCACAAGCAACTAGTTTGACTAGACAAAAATTTTTTTACAAATTTACCATCAACCCCTTAAAAGACATTAGGAACACCCCTATAAGTACCAGGGATAGGCACTGCAGCACATCGAATTAACAGAATGTGACTATGTTGTAGGTTCAATATTTCAGCATTTGGGGCCCCACTTTTAATTTTGCCCAGGGTCCCATTTTGTGTTAAACCGGCCCTGCTTCTGGTGGTCTATCTTGCCTGTTTGCTATGTGTACATGCCTTCATGTAAACTCTATTTCCAAAACCTCCTAACAATAAGGTCAGAACTCTCAAGTTGGTGAGCAATTCATTGAAATAACCATCCTGCTAAAAAATAAATATGTAATGTGCTTTTTTCTAAATAAAAATTTTATTGGTTTTGCAATAAAGAAAATTACATACATAGTCATGAACTGAGTGAAACATTGTTGAAGGGAGGGATGTATGGGGTGAGGGCTGGAGGGGAGAAAACATCTCGTTGGTAGAGGAAAAGATAAAGTGGAGGGTAGGTAACATACGACTCTGTTGTAGTAGAGTGTCAAGAAAAAAAAAAAAAAGAACAATAAAACAAACAACTAAAATCATGTCGGTTTCCAAAAGACAAGTGCTTTTGGTAGTGAACTAGAGTAGATAACAATGGGAGGGGTAAGGATGTGTATTAAGTAGTGAGGTAGAGGGTTGAATAGCAGTGGTGGGAAGAAAGAGAGTTAGGGGGAGGAAGCAGAGAAGGACTGAAAGTCAGCGGAGTAGTAAAAAGTATTCCATAGGAGCCACACTTTTTGATGTGAAATGTCATCATGTTTGAGTTTAGCTAAGAGATCCTCCATGCGACGGATGTGCAAAACCTCCTGCAGCCAGGATGTCCATCTCCAGCAGTGGTCTGAGGATACTGGGTAAATCTCATGTAGTACGGAGAGGATTTTGTAATTGGTTTATTGAGCTTTGCATGAAATGGAAAATTTGTGTCCGGATTTGAAGGCAGAGTGCCACACATCAGGAGGAAAGGAGACCCCAAGTTCCCTCTCCCAACCAGCTGTATATGCCAGTAATTGATCTCCTAAGGCATCTAGAAACAAATTGTAAATGAGGGATATAGGGGGTGGTGACATTGAAACAGATGTACAGAGGTGTTCGAATGGCAGGAGAGATCTGTGGAGGTTGCGGGTTGACCACAAAGATTTGCATAGGTAATGCAGTTGTACATATTGCCAATGAGAGTCAGGGTTTCTGACCTCAGGAGGTGTCAGTGCAGAATATGGATGGAGGGAGGACGGGAATAGGACCTGAAGGAAACGGAGTGGTGTGTGGATAGAGGAGTGAGAGAAAAAGGGAGTATGAGGAGCGGCTGGGAAGTCTGGGTTGCCCGAGATAGATGTCAGCGGGCCATCGTTCGTGAACAGGCGAGTGATAACACAGCATATTCTGCAGGTACCGAGAATGTGTTGAGCCACGTATGGAAGATCTATGGTGGCCCTTTCTGACCATGGGTGTTTATGTAGCCATGGGAGAGCCATGAGAGGGTGAGGGCTCAAAGTCCCTTCTAGGGCAACCCAGATATTTGAGTGAGTGGAATGGTGCCAATCCAGTATACGTGCAGTGACTGCAGACAGGTATTGGTGCAAGCAGTCCAGGACGGTTAAGCCACCCCTCTGTTTTGATCTTAGCATATTGCACTTAGTGGTCCTATGAGGTTTAGTGGTCCATATGAATCTGGAAAACGTTTTTTGGTCTGTGGTGAAAAAGTCTTTTGGAAGGGTAATCAGGATTGTTTGGAAAAGGTAAAAGCAGCCTAGTAAAGACGTTCATCTTGAGCAAGTTTATATACCTGAGCCACACAAAGCCTTTTGTGTCCCAGCGGGTGAGATCAGTTGTAAGAATGTGAAGGATGGAAAGGAACATTAGGGAGTAAGTGTTTAGTAGTGAGCTAGAGAGGTGTACACCCAGATATTTGATGGCTTTAGACGACCAAGTTAATGGAAAGACAGAGCGGAGTGAATGGATCAAGGTAAATGGCAAGGAGATGTTGAGAGCAGTAGTTTTGGAGAGATTAATCTTGTAATTACTGAAGAAACTATAGGTGGCGATTTCGCATAGGATTTAGGGGAGTGAGGTCAGTGGTTGAGTGACAAAGAGCAGGACATCGTCTGCAAATGCCAAGATTTTAAGATGCATAAGCCTCGGATGTCAAGATTGCGTCTAATGGCCTCTAGCAAATGCTCCATAACAAGGGCATAAAGGAGCAGAGAGAAAGGGCAGCCTTGGCGGGTGCCATTGTGAATGTTGAGGGGTGGAGAAAGAGTCCCATTGACTTGGATTTGGGCCTGAGGAGAGGATTATAGGGCATGGATACAAGAAAGCATTGCGGGTCCCAGGCCCAGTTGGGTCAGAGTAGCCTCAAGGAACCTCCAATCAACTCTGTCGAAGGCCTTCTTTGCTTCTAGTGAGAGTAGCATGATAGGCATTTGTGTGCACTGAGCCTGGTAGATAGTGGAGAAGGCCTTCAATGTTGTCTCAGGCCTCTCTCAGTGATATAAAGCCCACCTGGTCAAAGTGAATCCAATCCCCCATGTGATGACTGAGTCTGTTGGCTATCAGTTTAGAGTAAATTTTTGCATCCATGTTGATGAGGGAAATGGCCTGATAATTGGAGCATAATAAGGTGTCTTTTCTCTCTTTTGGAAGAACAGTGATGTGAGCGTGGAGGAAACAGAGCGGGAAAGGTGTGTTGGGTGACTGTGTTAAAGACCTTCAAGAGGTGGGGGGAAAAGTCAGCTTAAAGGATTTGAAGAAACGAGCTGTGTGGATTTCTGGGCCAGGTGGCTGCCACAGGGCCTGTGACCTTAGGGGGCCCAGTGGGTCCCTGCTTTTTTTTTTTTTTTTTTAAATAGGCTGTTACCTGCTGCAGTAACCCCAGCAGGTAATGGGCCCTATTACTTACCGATTCCCGTTCCTGCTCACTGCCGCCTCCCCTTCTGCCTTCCAGGGGGCCCCGAGCATCCCATATCACTTTGTTGGGGCCTCCAGGAGGGAAGAAGGGGAAGTAGAGGAAGCAGTGAGTTGGAGTGGGGATTGCTAAATAATGCCGAGGGCCCGCAGCAAGAATATTTGTTGGGCAAACCCCAACAAATACTGCTATTATTATATTCGTGAGTCTCTTCAGACCTCCGAGTATAATGATCAGAGGCCCAGGGGAGGTGAGCGAACATAAAAACCTGTGTTACTCAACTCTACTGGTATCTTGTCAGACTCTCCCCGTCTTCGGTCCTCTGTAGTGGCGTCAAAGACCGATAAGGGCTGGACTGTCTGTGATGTCATTGAAGAGGGTCGAAAACAGCACCACTGTTTTTTGTTTGTCACCTCCCCTGGGCCTCTGATCATTGCACTCTGGGGTCTGAAAAGATCCCAGAGTATAATCATATTTGCACCCCAATTTTTGAATGAACCCTGTTGGAGCCACGATGGGACATAATACTGTGTGGAGGGGCTACTATGGGACATAATACTGTGTGGAGGGGCCACTGTGGGACATAATACTGTATGGAGACTGCTATGGAACATTATACTGCGTGCAGGAGCCACTATGGGACATAATACTGTGTGGAGGGGCCACTGTGGGACATTATACTATATGGAGTCTGCTATGGAACAATATACTGTGTGGAGGGGCCACTGTGACAATATACTGTGTGCAGTGGCCTCTATGGGACAATATACTGATTTGTTTTGCTTCAAGTTCGGGTAGTTCGCTCCAAAGATTTGTTCAAGTCTATTAAGTTTGGTAAGAACCAGAGCTTAAATTGACTTAAAACATAATGTGTGACAGTATCAGGGCTCCTAGGACCCTATCTATCCAATTTCTAACTCTCTAAGGCAAACAAAGCTGAAGTTGTGGAAAAACAGATGGTAGACAGTGGATACAAACTCCTAGTTTAACCATATACTGCGCTGCCACTTTAAAAATGCTTATAATTAAAAATGCTACACAATTTACTCTTCTTTGGGAATAAATTGCTTACCCATGGTTTTTAAACATGCATGGTGGTTATATTGCAAAAGCAATGGGTTTATATGAAATCAACCCATTTTGCTGACTTGTAAGTGCTAGAAGCTTGTTATTTTGGAGAAAAACCTGTGGCTGTGTGCCTGGATGAAAAACGATGAAGAAGTGTTTTTTTTAAAAAAAAAAGGCAACAAAAGGTATCCCATTATGGGAGCAGAATGTTGCACCAACATTGTGTTGGTATTGGAAGAAGCAATGGTGTGGCTGTGTGTTTTATTTTGTTTATATTATGCCAATAGTGTGACAGTGGCAAGTGGCACTGTTAACTTCCGAATTTGAAGACAAATTTTGGGCACATTGTCAGCGTGCTTGCCACATGAAAAGTGAAGAGATAAAGAATTGACTTTATAAAAAATGCCAACAAAAATTATCCCTTTATGGGAACAGATACAGCACCAAGGAGAGACTATTACAGAATTGTAAGAAAAATATGTGGCAGTCTATCACACGACTGGCCTACTAGTTGAAAAAGCTATAATATTTTCTGAAATGGAAAGGATTCTTTAACCATGAGAACAGTACTTAGGAGCAAGTAAAGAAACTGAAATATCCTGTCAGTTATCCCAGTATAGGAGAACATGCGGCTCCATGGCATGACAATTTACATAATTTCAATAAAAAATCATGGCAAACTATCAGCGTTCCTAGTCTGTCAGCTGAAAAGCAGGACTATCTTCCAAAAGTGATCATGATGTGGTAGAAGTTGTTGTTCTTCCTCTCATAGTTATCAACTCAATTTTTCTTGTGGTTTGTTGCCTAAAGTAATTATTCATATACTGCTTCTCAAACTGATGCTCCAGCATGTGCCATAGTGCAACTCAATGTGTGCTTCACCTTACAGCAATGAAATGAGGAAGGGGGAGCATAAGCAATGGCTTGCCCTGGTGAAGATTCGGGCAGAAAATGGTCCAGTGTGGGGGAACTTGAGGGAGTGAATGGGTCCCACCTGATATTGAAACTTGGCCTCCACCCACAAGGTGATGTCTTTACTAGAAAGCACCTGACCTTGCTGCATTTATAGACTGTGTCCACTAACGCTCAAAACATTGACCCAGTGGGCCATGAAAGCTATGTATTGTCCCTACCTATAATTGCTGCTCCATGTGAGGAAGGTGCTGTGCACCATTCCCCACACAGTCATTTACAAGGAGAAACCCACATGGCAATATCAAGCAGCAACAACTTTCCTAGAGAAATAATGGTGGCTAGGTAATCTTCATCCAAACTTTGTGTATTCCATCAGTTGGTAAAACTCAGTGGAATCCTCTAAGTAGCAGGGCAGATACTGTACCATCAGTAACTTGGCCAGGTGCCAGTTAAAGTTGCAGACTAGACGGATGAGTAGGCGTAGATTGCTGTTTTCTGGACACAAATTCCTTTATGGATGATAACTAGAGATAGGTGAACCGATTAGTTCCAAGCCGGGTTCAACCTGAATATTCCATAATTGTTTTTTTGTTTATTTAACAAAACCGAATAAATGGCAATTTGTCCTGGACAAATTAAAATGGCCACCGTGACATGCATTGCACAATGAAAATACAGAAGACACATGTCTGTGAGTAACTGTGACGTTCTAACGTCAGCTGACAACCTCTCAGCCAATAATAGTCTATGATAGGTGGACACCTTAGAGTGCTGATATCACATACAGTATACAAGATGCCGTGGGCAGGAATGCTGTGGTAAAAATTATACATAGGAGTGAGGGAGAATATTTGTACTGTGTGAGCCAGACTGCTGCAGTAATACAGTGGCTTGCAAAAGTATTCATATCCCTTGAACTTTTTCACATTTTGTCACCTTACCACCACAAACTTAAATGTATTTTATTTAGATTTTAAGAGATAAGACCTTTCTAGAGAAAAAGGACAGATATTCCCACACTTAATAGGTGGGTCTAAGCCAGGTGTCCACCACTGTAAGCCGTTGTATGCAGGTTGAGCTGGAGAGACAGGATCTAAGCAGCCATCTTCGAGCACAGCCAGGCACCGCCCCCTGGCCTGCCTATTTATATAATGCATCCATACAAGATAAATTCAAAAACTTCATCAATGATTGAAGGTTAACAGACCTAGGCAGCTGAATTTCCTAGACAAGCCAAATCCATACTCAGAGATGCCTCTGATCAAGTGTTTTGTCTCATCAGTTACCATGCTGATGTCAATACCCATTTGCTATGTTTGGAACAACACATTCATGGTATAATGACTTGAGTATTTTACATATTTTACTCATTTAGATTGAATTGAAAGGTTAATCTAATCAAAACTTCATTCTGAAGTGTTGCCTTGAGAATCTGGTGTTAAATACAAACTACACAATTGATTTTTCTCAGCAATTTCAACATGAACTGTAATATTTCAACTTAAAGGGAACAAGAGGTGCTACCTTTTCACACAATAGGGCAAATTTACTTAGATAAATGTGACAGAATTTGTCTGAATGGGCCTAAATGTTATGCACCTTATTTATTTTTTTTGTTTTATTTTTTAATAACTTGTATTTTATTGAGTTTTCCAATGTAAATACAGTAAAACATATTGCAAATGCAGAAAGTAAAAGAAATAATAACAGTAAAAATAGTGTGCCTACACATAGATATACAAATAGTGGGATATACATTAGCAAATACAACATAAAGAGCACAACACATAACAAAGCGTCTCAATCAGACTCTCTTACCAAGTAACAACAAATATATAAATCTTTACAATAAGAAAAGGCCATCTACTTAGTTATAAAGTCAATCCAATTATCCCATCTCAAGGCCAAGCTAGAATAGTTAGCCAGTATTCTGGCATGCTCCATATGGAAGTTAAACTCAACCTTAGTAATTATGTCCTTACAGAAAGTAATAGTTTTAGTTTTTCAAAGACTTGCTATAGCCAACCTAGTAACTTTTAGGAGATGGGACACTATTGTAACATGTGAAGGACTGAAATTATCCAATGTTAGTGAGAGTCAGTATTTTTGAAAGAAGGGTATATAAGGGGTATTAAATAAATTTCAATATATCTACCTGAATATGAAAACAACATTTTGTGAGAAAATTGAATTTTCTACTTTTCAGTGTAATCCCTATTGACTTCAATACACTTACTCCTATTCGCCTCCAGTGATTGCATGTCCTCAGAATAGAAAGAGACGTCTTGCTGCTGCAGGAATCCTGTTACCACCTCTTTGACTGCATTATCATCAGAAAATCGTTGTCCATACAGAAAATTCTTCAGGTTACGAAAGAGAAAGTAATCACTGGGAACCAGGTCTGGTCTGTAGGGTACATTAAGCTCCATGAAGCCACATTTTCAGATAGCAGCTTGTGATTTGGGAGACTTGTGAGCTGGCGCATTGTTGTGAAGATGTAACACACCTGCTAACAACATCCCACGGCCTTTCTCTTTAATTACCTCACTTAATGACTTCATTGTTGAAGTATAGCTGTCTCCAGTAATTGTTGTCTTGTGTAGGATGACTTCTAATAATAAAGCACTTTCTGTAACTCATAAAACTGTTGCTATGACCTTTCCAGCTGACTGCTGCGCACAAAATTTCTTTGACGTTGGTGACCCCTTGTTCTTCCATTGCATGGCTTCTTGTTTGGTTCCAGGATCATGATAGTGGACCCAGGTTTCAAAATTTTTCTCTAACTCCCTCTTTGTCATGCTCACATAGTTTAATGGGTAACTACATGTAGCCAAGTACAAAAACCCTTGGGTCCTAAGAGTGCGGTCTTTATAAAATCACAAATAGTGTACTCCTCGCTAGTCTGTACATTACAGAATTTTTTGGTCTGCTGGACATCTGCATATTACAAATTTTTTATACTCTGGCAGTTTTCTGAATGATCGCAGTATATGTTGATTCCCCATTACATATTATCTTATTTGGAGATAGCCCGCTGATTTTTTATTTTTTTATTTTTTATGTTTCTGAACCAACAAATCTTATGCTGTTCGGCATTATGTTTTTCCTGTGTTATTTGGTAATACTGTATGTGGTCGAATCATAATTATTTTAAAAAGAGCTCAGGTGCCAGAGATATTGGTACAATGTTAGACTGTAAGGCCCACCCTACTGATAGTGGAGGGATATCTATGCCAAAACTAACAGCACCAATATCTCTGGCACCATGTTCGTATACCAAAAAAGCTGATCCTCTTTAAATAGTGATCGATGAATTATATACCATCATTGGTGCTCTCATTCATCAGCACCGCTGATTTATTTTCTTATCAGGAATCCAGGCGTCTCCATGGTGCTGAACAGTTACCTGCCATGTGACCAATTGCCCTCCTCTGGGATGATATTGGGCATGTCTGGGCAAGGTTTGTGACTCGGATGACGTCTGGTGTTCTGATTGGTCCGGTGATATAGAGACACCTCCATGTACGAGGGATTGCTCCTATTTAGCAGCGTGTCTCAGGCCCTGGCGAGTTATAGCACACAGCTATGATACTGGCACATATGACAATGAACCACATAATATAACAGTTAGAATATAGCAATTGTTCCTACAATAATTACATAGCCTTTGAATAATCCCCTGTTGAGCAGAAACACGTAGGGACAGAATTGTTAGGCAGGGAGAGTTTGTAGGTTCCCTTAGCCAGCCTTGCTAGTTCGGCTGACTATTGTACTCATGTTAATTTAACACATGTCTCGGCATCTTCCTTAGGGAGTAAAAGTACCTTGCTGACTTTTTTGATAGTGGTCTCCTAAACTGGCGACTTTGTATTTTTCTCAATGTGTATGATTCATTGATAAAGCCTGGTATAAAATTGATCATATTTTTTATTGAAATTAGTAAATGTTAAGTTCCTATTTTTCAGTGATATTCTTTGTTTTTTTTCAGATGCTAGCCAGCCACTGGGGGGGCCTAACTTAAATAGATTGTCCAGGATAAAATGTTATTTTTTAATTAGGCTGGGGGAGGTGAAAAATGTAAAAAAAAAAAAAAAAAAAACATACTTGCCTGTGCTCCAATGCCTCCCAGTGCAGTCCGGTCCGGCAGCTCCGTTGTTATCTTCCGACAGAAGTCCCCCCAACACGTGACCACTGAGGCCAATCAGCGGCATCAGCGAAGGACACGGGAAGTCACTATCTGTGACGTTCCTGAGTGACTCCAAGGGATTTCGCTAAAGAAGACAGCCAAGCAACAGGACCGGACTGTGCTAGGAGAACACCAGAGCAACAGGGACAGGTATGTTCCTTTTATTTATTTATTTATTTATTTATTTTCACCTCCCCCGGTGTGAAAGATCCTCAGTGCGCCAACACCGCGTTGGCCCACACCTGAGTCTTCTTCTTTCATAAAAAACCACACTCACCGCCAGTGAGTGTTGGGTTCACAAGATAAATACAAGACAAGCTTTCTAAATTTTATATATTTATTAACCCCTAAATGGGTCGGTATTAACATCTAACACATATTATCTTATTTGGAGATAGCCCGCTGATTTTTTATTTTTTTATTTTTTATGTTTCTGAACCAGCAAATCTTATGCTGTTCGGCATTATGTTTTTCCTGTGTTATTTGGTAATAGTGTATGTGGTCGAATCATAATTATTTTAAAAAGAGCTCAGGTGCCAGAGATATTGGTACAATGTTAGACTGTAAGGCCCACCCTACTGATAGTGGAGGGATATCTATGCCAAAACTAACAGCACCAATATCTCTGGCACCATGTTCGTATACCAAAAAAGCTGATCCTCTTTAAATAGTGATCGATGAATTATATACCATCATTGGTGCTCTCATTCATCAGCACCGCTGATTTATTTTCTTATCAGGAATCCAGGCGTCTCCATGGTGCTGAACAGTTACCTGTCATGTGACCAATTGCCCTCCTCTGGGATGATATTGGGCATGTCTGGGCAAGGTTTGTGACTCGGATGACGTCTGGTGTTCTGATTGGTCCGGTGATATAGAGACACCTCCATGTACGAGGGATTGCTCCTATTTAGCAGCGTGTCTCAGGCCCTGGCGAGTTATAGCACACAGCTATGATACTGGCACATATGACAATGAACCACATAATATAACAGTTAGAATATAGCAATTGTTCCTACAATAATTACATAGCCTTTGAATAATCCCCTGTTGAGCAGAAACACGTAGGGACAGAATTGTTAGGCAGGGAGAGTTTGTAGGTTCCCTTAGCCAGCCTTGCTAGTTCGGCTGACTATTGTACTCATGTTAATTTAACACATGTCTCGGCATCTTCCTTAGGGAGTAAAAGTACCTTGCTGACTTTTTTGATAGTGGTCTCCTAAACTGGCGACTTTGTATTTTTCTCAATGTGTATGATTCATTGATAAAGCCTGGTATAAAATTGATCATATTTTTTATTGAAATTAGTAAATGTTAAGTTCCTATTTTTCAGTGATATTCTTTGTTTTTTTTCAGATGCTAGCCAGCCACTGGGGGGGCCTAACTTAAATAGATTGTCCAGGATAAAATGTTATTTTTTAATTAGGCTGGGGGAGGTGAAAAATGTAAAAAAAAAAAAAAAAAAAACATACTTGCCTGTGCTCCAATGCCTCCCAGTGCAGTCCGGTCCGGCAGCTCCGTTGTTATCTTCCGACAGAAGTCCCCCCAACACGTGACCACTGAGGCCAATCAGCGGCCTCAGCGAAGGACACGGGAAGTCACTATCTGTGACGTTCCTGAGTGACTCCAAGGGATTTCGCTAAAGAAGACAGCCAAGCAACAGGACCGGACTGTGCTAGGAGAACACCAGAGCAACAGGGACAGGTATGTTCCTTTTATTTATTTATTTATTTTCACCTCCCCCGGTGTGAAAGATCCTCAGTGCGCCAACACCGCGTTGGCCCACACCTGAGTCTTCTTCTTTCATAAAAAACCACACTCACCGCCAGTGAGTGTTGGGTTCACAAGATAAATACAAGACAAGCTTTCTAAATTTTATATATTTATTAACCCCTAAATGGGTCGGTATTAACATCTAACACATATTATCTTATTTGGAGATAGCCCGCTGATTTTTTATTTTTTTATTTTTTATGTTTCTGAACCAACAAATCTTATGCTGTTCGGCATTATGTTTTTCCTGTGTTATTTGGTAATACTGTATGTGGTCGAATCATAATTATTTTAAAAAGAGCTCAGGTGCCAGAGATATTGGTACAATGTTAGACTGTAAGGCCCACCCTACTGATAGTGGAGGGATATCTATGCCAAAACTAACAGCACCAATATCTCTGGCACCATGTTCGTATACCAAAAAAGCTGATCCTCTTTAAATAGTGATCGATGAATTATATACCATCATTGGTGCTCTCATTCATCAGCACCGCTGATTTATTTTCTTATCAGGAATCCAGGCGTCTCCATGGTGCTGAACAGTTACCTGTCATGTGACCAATTGCCCTCCTCTGGGATGATATTGGGCATGTCTGGGCAAGGTTTGTGACTCGGATGACGTCTGGTGTTCTGATTGGTCCGGTGATATAGAGACACCTCCATGTACGAGGGATTGCTCCTATTTAGCAGCGTGTCTCAGGCCCTGGCGAGTTATAGCACACAGCTATGATACTGGCACATATGACAATGAACCACATAATATAACAGTTAGAATATAGCAATTGTTCCTACAATAATTACATAGCCTTTGAATAATCCCCTGTTGAGCAGAAACACGTAGGGACAGAATTGTTAGGCAGGGAGAGTTTGTAGGTTCCCTTAGCCAGCCTTGCTAGTTCGGCTGACTATTGTACTCATGTTAATTTAACACATGTCTCGGCATCTTCCTTAGGGAGTAAAAGTACCTTGCTGACTTTTTTGATAGTGGTCTCCTAAACTGGCGACTTTGTATTTTTCTCAATGTGTATGATTCATTGATAAAGCCTGGTATAAAATTGATCATATTTTTTATTGAAATTAGTAAATGTTAAGTTCCTATTTTTCAGTGATATTCTTTGTTTTTTTTCAGATGCTAGCCAGCCACTGGGGGGGCCTAACTTAAATAGATTGTCCAGGATAAAATGTTATTTTTTAATTAGGCTGGGGGAGGTGAAAAATGTAAAAAAAAACAACAAAAAACATACTTGCCTGTGCTCCAATGCCTCCCAGTGCAGTCCGGTCCGGCAGCTCCGTTGTTATCTTCCGACAGAAGTCCCCCCAACACGTGACCACTGAGGCCAATCAGCGGCCTCAGCGAAGGACACGGGAAGTCACTATCTGTGACGTTCCTGAGTGACTCCAAGGGATTTCGCTAAAGAAGACAGCCAAGCAACAGGACCGGACTGTGCTAGGAGAACACCAGAGCAACAGGGACAGGTATGTTCCTTTTATTTATTTATTTATTTATTTATTTTCACCTCCCCCCGGTGTGAAAGATCCTCAGTGCGCCAACACCGCGTTGGCCCACACCTGAGTCTTCTTCTTTCATAAAAAACCACACTCACCGCCAGTGAGTGTTGGGTTCACAAGATAAATACAAGACAAGCTTTCTAAATTTTATATATTTATTAACCCCTAAATGGGTCGGTATTAACATCTAACACATGCAGTTCAGAACAGATATGTAGATATATACAAGCATTAACAGTTACAGTTACAAGATACAGTGCAAATAAAATAAAAGGGAATAAAAGTGAAATTATTACTTTACCACACATCTCCTTGATGTGGTTCTGTAGTCCAACACTCACACATGCTCTGATATGTGTGAATAACCAGTGGAGGCTTCTAGCATGTGGCATCAACACAGTATTCCAGCCTGCATGCTCCTCACAGTATGTCCCAATAGTCTCTCAGTCTCTTGTAGTCTCATCATAGTCAGCAGCAGCATTCCAGCCTGCATGCTCATCACAGCAGCCTCTCCTCATAGTAGCATCTCAGTGATAGTCTCTGCATAGCATTCTCCTCTCAGGCGTAGTCTGTCTGTAATCTCCCTCACTGACCTCTTACCTCATCTTTTATACCCTTGATGACACCACCCAAAATGAGGTCACCGGCGACGGCAAGTCTGATTGATTAATGCACTCAAGTCCAGATCCTTTGTATTGAGCTGAGACCAAGTGAAATGATACAATGTTATCAAACATGTCTGATCTAACAGCCCAGGCTGAACCATGCATGTTTATTTGATCACCCAGGTCTAGGTAGGAATTCAATAGAGCCCATTGTTACAATGTTGCCCTACTGATAGCATACATCTAAGATTAGAGCTGCGCACATTATGAATAAATGGAACTAAGAGAGAAATACGCTACCCAGAGATCAAAATACAGCTTTGAGTTATAGCCATATTTAAGTGGAATCATCACACCCGGCCTAATTAAAAAATAAAATTTTAGCCTGGACAACCTCTTTATATATAGACTAAGTTCAGTGATAGTACATAAAAATAAAACCCTATTTATCAGCGAAAAAAGGCGCAAAAAATTATTTGAATAACCCAAAGAAAAAATGTTATAGTACTCAAAACCGCATGTATGAAAAAATCCGAAAATGTGTCTGATCCTGACCCAGGGAAAATGGCCCGGGCTAGAAGTGGTTAAGAACTTGTTTTTTAGACACGAGACAGGCTCCTCTACCTTCTTCAGAATGCCTCAGTGGCCATTTTTTTTTTCATTTCTTTTATTATTGTTCTTAAATTACTAATCTCTAAATTTCTTTTTGTTGTAACCTCACTTCTAAACAAACTTTCAGCAGCTTTTATCCACCTGACAGACAGGTTTTTTGGATAGCTTCCATCCATTAGCAAAATGTGTTTATTTCTCTTTAACCAGTACTGTAGAAACCCATCCTAGAATGTTGAAGCATGCAGGTGCAGGAAACAGGGGGAGTGATATAACTATTACTTACTGTCCAGGCTATTAGCAGCAATGGGAACACAGCATGACAGAGAATAATTACATGAACAGTCAATATACCATCTCCGACTGTGGGACAGCTGAAGTCACACAGCCCCCAACTCCAATCACTTCTTCAGCTGTGTTTATTTGCAACTCTCACAAACAGAGACGGCATATCGGCCTCATTGTTCCTGTAATTGACCTCTATCAGACTGTGTTCCCATTCTTGCTAGCAGTCAACCTAGACAGAAAGTAACAGTTGCATCATTCCTCCTGTTTCCTCATGCAGTCAGTGTTCCTGCATACTCCAATAATCTACAGTATAATAGGTTTCTTTAGTATAAAAAGGATGGTGCCATTTTAATGTATCTATAGTGATTAACCCCTAGAGAAAATGAGCATCTTTTGCTAATTAAATTAATTTAGGATTCTTTTTTTATAATGATATTTTATTTCTTTAATTTTGTTATTCTTACTCTCGAAGAACCCGCTTTACAGTTCTGAACGAACCCTGCTCAGATTTGAGCAAAGTTCATTATAGTCTACCCTGAACTGGATACGTTCAGGGAGACTGCAGAGGCAGCACTCACTTTAAATGGCTCTAACTCCAGAGCCAGGGGTGCAAGAGCCACAATCATGATCTTGTATTAAAGCTTTAAAATAAGACCAATATCATGTGGGTAACCCACCTGTATGTTGATATATCACTGGTTAAAGCAGCTTCAATTTAATCAGTATTGCAGGAGAATACATGCAGCTGACAGTGTGCAGGGAGGGGAGGATTTTATTCTTCTTCTATCCCTGTCACTTCAGATGACCCCAGGGGAGGGGGTACCATGGGCTCTTGTTCATGATATCACCCCCATTATAAATCAGAAAACATTCTTGCCATTGAACACCGTTGTTTTTCATTTGTTAAAGAAAAAAAAAACATACAATTGATATCACCATATTCCCTTATGTTCAACAGCAGCACAATATGGGGTATTTAGGTGGTTTGTTTTGTCTTGCATTCTTTTTCTATGGCGTCTCGCTTCTTTTCTGTCTCAGAAAGGAATGAGAGAAAAGGTCATTAGAGCTTGTGCTGTTCCTCAGCACAGTTCTCTTCTTTCTATTTCTGCTATTGCAGGTTACCTGTGCAGGGTCTCCATTGTGATCCATCTTTTGATGAGTCTGTAGCTTGGGCGGTTTTTTTTGCCACTTCCGGTCTGGAACCTTCAGCATTATGCTGCGTTTCCAGCCGATGGCTATTCTCTGGCGCACTCTACGTCACTTCCGGTCTGCGAATCGCAGGGGAGCAGAGTTTTTTTTGTTTGATTCCCTCCTTAAATTTTCTCTCTCTTTATCTTATCCCTTTAGGGGTTTGTGAAACCCTTTGGAGGCTTTGTTTTAAACCCTTTTGAGGTGCAGCAGTGTTGGGGGAGTGGTTTCCCATTCCTTTTTTGTTGTCCCTCTCATTTTTCCTATTTATTTCCGGGGGGGAGGGGGGAGACATCTGGTGGCTTGTCTCTTTATGGGGAGGCTCCACAGTCTGTTGATACCTTGTATCCTAGCGCTGCGTGTTGCTACCTTTGTTTCTGTTTACTATAATTGTTGTTATCATTTTAGCAGGGTATATACCTCTGGTCTTTGTTTTCTACCCACTTTTAAACATGTCATTTTTGCACATCTGACTGTTATTTTTTTAGATGTTTTCATCTTCATCTGACAGTGGAAAAGTACCCAGAAGGAAGAGTACCTCCAAGCAAAGACATCTCGCTTGTAGAGATTGTGATACACCCCTTCCAGACGGATATGAGTACATCCGTTGCTGTCAATGTTGTGGCCCTCCTCCCGAGGAACTGTCCATACGGGATGTCATTACATGGGTCAAAGAGTATGTGGAAGACTCTGTAAAGGAGATTAAGGTTTCTATTTCCCAGATTTCCAAGAAGCCTTGCTCAGAGAGGCAGTCTCACTCCATGGGACCCTCTGATGAAGAATATCATGTGCTTGATGAGACGGACTCTTAGGATGAAGATGTGGAGGGCTTTGGCAGGGCTCTTTTTCTTTGGAAAAAATACAAAAGCTGCTTAAGTCCATCCGGTCAGGCGATTGTGATGTTGACCTAGGGGAAGCCTCAAGTTTCACCAATAGGGGGCCAAGGGCCTTCCAAGTGGTCGATACTCTTGACAGAGCCATGACGTCAGAATGGAAATGTGTTAAAAAGGCCTTCTTTCTATCCAGAAGGTTTAGGACCCTTTTCCCTATTGCAGAAGTTCAGAAAGACCTCTGGGGTCCGCCGCCCAAGGTGGATATGGCGGTTGCAAAATTATCTCGCTGTACTGTGGTACCAGCGGAGGATGGTTCTAATCTGCAAGATCCCATGAATAGGCGCACGGAGTGCACACTTAGGAGGGCTTACACTACTGCCTCGGCCCAGGCCTCCGTGGGGATTGCTACTAGTAAGCTAGCAAGCAAGCTTCATTTGGACCTCACTCAGATGGAAAGAGACATTGACTCTGGTGTCTCTAGGGATAGCCTCCTATCCTTTATGGGGTCTGTATCTCAGGCGACAGATTATCTGGCTGAAGCTTCCCTCCACCAGGTTAAGCTTTCTGCTAAATCTATGGCTCTTTCCACCCCCGCCAGGAGGCCATTATGGTTGAAACCTTGGAGGGCTGACAACGCCTCCAAATATAACATCTGCTCCCTTCCCTTTGAGCCTGGCAAACTTTTTGGTAAAGGATGACAGGCCTGGATGACATTATGGAGGGTCTGACCGATAAGAAGGGAAAGTGCCTTCCGTAGTCCTTCAGGGGTAGATCCAGACCACCAGGTTGTGGCAGAGGTATCCAGCGACAGCCGCAATCCAAGTCTCA
Source organism: Leptodactylus fallax (assembly GCA_947044405.1). Taxonomy (NCBI): domain Eukaryota; kingdom Metazoa; phylum Chordata; class Amphibia; order Anura; family Leptodactylidae; genus Leptodactylus; species Leptodactylus fallax. Next base: position 6,905,967 of record CAMRHE010000015.1, read on the forward strand.
GTATCAGAGGCATTCCGGATATCAGGCTAGAGGTTCTGGACGAAAATTCTCCAAGGATGGGTAGAAGAAATAGCCTGATTTTTGACATAACCAGTATTCCTCCCACGGTGACCTTATTATTGGTCAGAGTACGCCTCTTTCATTTCCTCCCCGCCTGGCAAGAATACATTCAAGACCCCTGTGTCTTACAGATGATACAGCAGGGTTACACTATCGATTTCTATTGTCCTCCTCAGGACAAATTTGTAAAGACCCGTCTACTACCTGCATAAAAAACAGTCGGTGCTAGAAAAATCCATTCAGGAGTATCTAGTCAAGGGTGCATTAGAGTTGGTTCCCCCAGTCAGAAAAAGGTTTGGGAGTTTACTCTCCAGTTTTCCTGGTGCCCAAACCATCAGGAGACTGGAGAATGATCATAGACTTAAGATTCCGAAACCATTTCATTCGGAAGAGACGATTTTGGATGGAAACCATAAGATCGGTAATTGCCTTTCTACAACCCGGCAATGTCCTCATTACTCTGGACTTGAAAGACGCATACTTACACATCCCTGTGTATCCTCCTCACAGAAGATACCTGAGGATTGCGGTAGTGGTTGCTGGCCTGGCTCGGCATTTTCAGTTCACGGTGCTGCCCTTCGGCTCTTCTCAGCTCCCCACACCTTCACCAAGGTGGCGGCTCCTGTAGCCGCGGCTCTCAGACTCCAGGATCTGTTTATCGTACCATACCTGGACGACTTGCTGATAAAGGCTCAGTCAGAGGAGATCCTGCTTCATCATCTGCAGCTGGCCGTGTTGTTTCTCCAGCGTCTAGGCTGGATTATAAATTGGGAAAAGTCGGATATCAGACCTTCCACTCGGAAGAAGTTCCTGGGATTTTTCCTAGATTCCAATCAGAAGAACATTTCCTTACCACTCCTGAGGAAGGAGATGATTGTCAAGGCAACCCGTTATCATCTTCAGGCCCAGCAGGTTTCCATCAGAACGGCTATGAATGTTCTGGGTCTCATGTCAGCGGCTGCTGATGCAGTTCCTTGGCCACTATGGCACATGCACCATCTCCAGAAGGAGACTCTGGAAGTATGGAACTGCAGTCCTTTGGGTCTATACAGAACTTTTCAACTCTCCCGCAAGACCCATCTTTCCCTCAGATGTTGGATCCATCTCAAGGACGGGATGTCCATGGTCCAGCCTTACTGGACCCTGCTGACTACCAATGCGTCCCTCTCCAGTTGGGGAGCTCATCTCATCTCATCCAATTAGCGAGAACTCAGAGCAGTTCACCTGGCACTCCTCCAGCTTTTCCCCTCCTCAGAGGGAAGGCTGTAAAAGTCCGGTCAGAAAATATGACGACTGTCCTTTAGCTAAACAGAGAGGCACCAGATCCCTATCTCTACAGTCATGGCCAAAAGTTTTGAGAATGATACAAATATTAATTTTTACAAAGTCTACTGCTTCAGTTTTTCTAATGGCAATTTGCATATACTCCAGAATGTTATAAAGAGTGATCAGCTTAACAGCAATTACTTGCAAAATCAATATTTGCCTAGAAAATGAACTTTATCCCCCAAAACACATTTCAACATCATTGCAGCCCTGCCTTAAAAGGACCACCTAACATCGTTTCAGTGATTGCTCCATTAACACAGGTGTGGGTGTTGATGAAGACAGGGCTGGAGATCAATCTGTCATGATTAAGTAAGAATGACACCACTGGACACTTTAAAAGGAGGCTGGTGCTTGCCATCATTGTTTCTCTTCTGTTAACCATGGTTATCTCTAAAGAAACACGTGCAGTCATCATTGTACTGCACAAAAATGGCCTAACTGGGAAGAGTATTGCAGCTAGAAAGATTGCACCTCAGTCAACAATCTATCGCATCATCAAGAACTTCAAGGAGAGAGGTTCCATTGGTGCCAAAAAGGCTCCAGGGCGCCCAAGAAAGACCAGCAAGCGGCAGGACCGACTCTTAAAAGTGTTTCAGCTGCGGGATCGGGCTACCAGCAGTGCAGAGCTTGCTGAGGAATGGCAGCAGGCAGGTGTGAGTGCATCTGCACGCACTGTGAGGCGGAGACTCTTGGAGCAAGGCCTGGTCTCAAGGAGGGCAGCAAAGAAGCCACTTCTCTCCAGAAAAAACATCAGGGACAGACTGATATTCTGCAAAAGGTACAGGGAGTGGACTGCTGAGGACTGGGGTAAAGTCATTTTCTCTGATGAATCCCCTTTTCGATTGTTTGGAACATCTGGAAAACAGCTTATTCGGAGAAGAAGAGGTGAGCGCTACCACCAGTCTTGTCTCATGCCAACTGTAAAGCATCCTGAAACCATTCATGTGTGGGGTTGCTTCTCAGCCAAGGGAATCGGCTCTCTCATAGTCTTGCCTAAAAACACAGCCATGAATAAAGAATGGTACCAGAATGTCCTCCAAGAGCAACTTCTCCCAACCGTCCAAGAGCAGTTTGGCGCTCAACAATGCCTTTTCCAGCATGATGGAGCACCTTGCCATAAAGCAAAGGTGATAACTAAATGGCTCAGGGAACAAAACATAGAGATTTTGACAGACAAAATTAAAGCATTGATTCTGCAAGAATGGACTGCTATCAGTCAGGATTTGGTCCAGAAGTTGATTGAGAGCATGCCAGGGAGAATTGCAGAGGTCCTGAAGAAGAAGGGTCAACACTGCAAATATTGACTTGCTGCATTAAGTCATTCTAACTGTCAATATAAGCTTCTGTTACTCATAATATGAATGCAATTATATTTCTGTATGTGATAAAAACATCTGACAAACACACATAAAAACCAGAGGGCAGCAGATCATGTGAAAATATAATATTTGTGTCATTCTCAAAACTTTTGGCCATGACTGTACTCAAGACCTCATCTTTTCCTGGGCAAAAAAGAATCTGACCCATCTGTCCGCTGTCCATATCAAAGGATCTCTGAACATACTAGTGGACCAGTTGAGTCGGGTGCCTCATGGTGTCAGGAGAATGGTCCCTCAATCAGGAGATCTTCCATCAAATTACCCTGAAATGGGGTCTCTCGGAAGTAGACCTCATGGCAACCAGACTCAACACCAAGGTGGAGACGTTCTGTTCCCTAAATCAGGAGGAAAACCCCTTTGCAGTGGATGCCCTGTCCACCCCTTGGAGGTTCAGGCTGGCATACATCTTCCCTCCATGATACCAACTGTATTGATGAAAGTCAGACAAGACCAAGCTACGGTAATTGCCATCATACCGTTTTAGCAGAAAAGAGCTTGGTTTTCCCAACTCATTCAGATGAGTCGAGGAATTTATTGGAGGTTTCCCCTAATCCAGAACCTGGTTTCTCAAGGAACTCTGTATTGCCAGGATCTGAGAAGATTCAACTTGACAGCCTGGAAGTTGACCAGTCCCTATGTGGATCTAGATGACTTGTCTGAGGCCATCCTGAAGACTTTATCCTGCTCCAGAGCCACTTCTACTACTAAGAATTACCTGAGGTTTTGGTAACATCTTCAAAAGTTGGTGCTCCAGTAAAGGAGCAGATAGTTCTGATCCTTCTACGGAAGTTCTACTAAATTTTCTTCAGGATGGTCTGGATAAAGGTCTTAGCCCTGCGACACTAAAAGTGCAAGTGACAGCCCTTTCTGCCTGTTTAGGCAGACATTTGTCTCAAGATGCCTTGATCTCTGGATACCGGAGAGGCGCTATAAGGTTAAGACCTACTGTTTATGCTCCCATTCCTCAATGGGACCACTCTACAGTTCTCTCTGGCCGATGTGGGCCTCCTTTTGAACCACTAGAGAATGCAGAGTTCATATTTTTGGCTTATAAGACTACTTTTTTGCTAGTCATTACCTCTGCCAAGAGAGTGAGAGAGTTACAGGCTCTATCAGCCGTAGAGCCATACATTTCTTTTTTCTGGACAGAGTCCTGTTGAGATTCCTCCCTGGGTTTTACTCCCAGGGTGCCTTCTCGGGCCAATATAAATCAGGTAATCTCCTTACCAGCCTTTTTTCCTTCTCCCTTCTCTGAGAAAGAAAATAAACTCCACTCTTTCGACCTGGTGAGATGCCTTCAGGTCCATCTCCAACATACAAAACCCTTCAGAAGATCAGAGAATCTTCTAATCCACGTCTTTGGAAGAAACAGGGGGTTGAAGGCATCAAAACCATCCTTATCTAGATGGATAAAGGAAACTATAAAGGTGACTTTTTCTTTCCAGGGGTTAACTCATCCTGGTTTCATGAGAGCCCACTCGACTATAGCTGTCTCTACTTCTTGGACAGAAAATCGCTCCGTTCCTCTGGATCAGATTTGTGCTGCCACGTCATGGGGCTCTCAGCTAACCTTTGTGAGACATTTTGGATATGCGTAGCTCAGAGGCCACTGCCTTTGGGCGTTCTGTGTTGAGTGCAGTATGTCGAGAGGGCCCTCCCTAGGGGTCTGCTTGCTACATCCCCATATTGTGCTGCTGTTGGACATAAGGGAATCGTTGATTATATAGTTAATCTGTTTTCCCTTAGTCCGAACAGCAGCACAACCTTTCCCCCCCTTAAGAAGGATTGTTGTTTTTTTCTTGTTTCTTTATAACTAACACAGTGGGGGAGGTCTCTTTTGCCTCTTATAGGGGAGTATCGCTTAATTAATTACCATATTTTTTGGACTGTAAGACGCACTTTTTTCCCCCAATTTGGGAGGAAAATGGGGGGCGCATCTTATGGTCCGAAAGTGGGTTGGGGAAGGGGGGGTTGGAGGAGCGGGGTCGCAGCATCGCCCCACTCCTGCCGCCGCAGCGGGGCTTCCTCCAGCGGCAGGAGTGGGGCGATGTGCGGGCCCTGGGATCGGAGGAGCAGGTGTCAGTGAACCCATCCCGGCATCTGCCGTGCTATTACGGAGGATGCCGGGGCTGTAAACATACACATTAGGTATCCCTGTGTCCAAAATTGCCTGGTCTACAAACTGATAAAAATATTTTTCCTGTACGGTGAACGTCATAGTGAGAAAAAAAAATCAAAAGTGCCGAACTGTTGTTTTTTTCACTGTTTCACCTTTGATTTGAATAAAAAGTGATCTAAGCAATAGACATTCCCCAAAAGGTATAACTAAAAAGAACATCTGGCTCCGCAAAAAAAGACGCCCTATGCATCCCCGTACAGCTGCAGGGCCACCTGTCAATGTGACCTTGCAGCTGTTGCAAAACTACAACTCCCATATATTAAATATTTTACCATTTTTTGCTTCCAAATTTTTTTTCCCTATTTTCCTCCTCTAAAACCTAAGTGCGAGAAGGGGATAACCTATGTAAGCAGGGCCGTTTTAACACATTGGTGGGCCCAGTGCAAAGGTTTCATAAGTTGGCCCACCCATCACCACCACTTAAACATACGTGAGCCACCCAAATTAAAATGGCCCCCACATAGTATAATTTCTTCTTACTGGGCTCATCCAATATAAGTGGCCACTTATAAATAGTAGTCCCCCCTTATAAATATGTCCTGTTCACAGCTAACTGCACCTTTATCAATAATAATTATAAGGCGGTCATTATTTATATGCAGGGACAATTATTTAAAAGGGGGGGGCTAAGATTCCTTGAATGAAGAAGTATGAAGAAACTTGACCGCTCTGTGCAGTCTCTTGTCCCGGACTGTTCAGGGAGCTGCAGGCGCTATGTGAGTGACGTTACACAGGAATGTGCTCCACACAAAGCGGTGAAGCAGGAGCTGTCTGAGGATAGCTCCTGCTTTACCATTGTGACGTCATCAGCTGTGCCAAAACATTCTGCACACAGACAGTGATGTATGTAAGTATTCTATGGCAGAGCATGCACTTTACAGTTCCCTGCCCCGCAGAGGCGTAGCTAGTGATTTGGCACGGGGGGGGGGGGGGGCAAACATATCCAAGTGGTCCCTTACATGGATATACTGATATTATCACTATATGGTGACCGTATAGTGATATACTGGCTGTATACAAGGCTCTGCATACAGTTTAAGTAAATACAGTACAGGAAAATGCTGTGACTTACACGTAATGTCTCTGACTGTAATCGTTCACATTTCTCATCTCCTCCATCTGGACCGCCATGACCACTTCTTCCAGCTGCAGCTTGTCTCTGTAAAGTTTGTAGCACAGACATCTTTGGCTTCTCACTTTCCAGACACCTGACACACATTTTCCTTGCTTATACAAAGTCCTCATCCTGCTGCTACCCCCAATTATAAAATACATTATATCAAAATCCCCTGTAAACGAATGATACCCCCATATGTATCTTAAATTAACAATGCCCTTTTGTGCCCCTTAATTAATTCCTCCTGTTTGCCCCCTTAAAGGGATTGTTCGGGATCAGAAATATTAATGCAGGCAGCAATGCACTGACACTTACCTGCATTTCCCCCTCTGTCACTGCCCTGGGCCAGCCATCACCTTCACTGCACTATCTGTATTCGGAGCAGCTGCAGCACTGATGTCAAGTTGACGAGACCGCTGCAGCCAATCACTGCTCTCTACAGTACAGAAGTATATATTGTTGGGCTGCTGCGGTTCTACTGTTGTGACATCTCGCTGTAGCCGTTCTGTATACAAGCAAAGGTGACAGACAGCTCAGTGCAGGCATAGGGGGGAAATGTACATTATAATGCTCGCCTGCTGCCTGCTTTAAATGTATGATAGCGCAACCCTTTAAATTAATAGTGCCCCTCAATAATGCCCCCTGTGTCCCCCCTAATAATACTCCTGTATGCCCCCTTAAATCAATAATGCCTCAGCTAATAATTCCCCATAATTAAAAATTCTGTATACTCCCTTAAAGGGGTTGTCCAGGAAATACAGAACCGGAGCGAGAGGCCGGGGAGGGTGACACACACACACACACACACACACACAAAAAAAAAAAACACAATCACCTGCGTCCGGAGTCACCCGGGGGCTAGTTCTGCCGGAAGTCAATGCTGCTCGTGGCCTCAGTGGTCACAGAAAAGGACCCAGGACATCACTCTCATATGTCACTGGTGACGTCCCGGGTCCTTCTCCGTGACCGCTTGGCCTCAGCAGTCACGTGTGGCAAGGACTTCCGCCAGAACAAGCCCCTGGGCGCGCTCGGCAGTGTTGGGGGATATTGGAGCGCTGGAAACAGGTGAATATGTTTTTTTTTTGTTTTTTTTTTATGTTTCACCTTCCCCGGCCTACCTGCCCAAATACTGTAATTCCTGGACAACCCCTTTAAATAAATAATGCCCACCATAAATTAGTATAGCCCAATACCCTCTTACACCCTTATATAAGGAGGCTATTGAGATAATATAATTAATATAAGGGGGATATTAATATAAGGGGGCTATTAATATAAGGGGGGCTATTGAGAGGCATAAATACTGCCTCTCAATAGCCCCCTTATATTAATAATGCCCCTTATAGTAATACCACCTTTGCTTGCCCTAATGATCCCTTATGGTTATTGGCCCTTAATATTATTAAGCCCTCCCCCCCCCCCCCAAAAAAAACAAAAAACGAAACTAAAATAATACTCACTTGCCTCCCATCCCCTTGCTCGGACTTGCCACTGCCGACTCTCCTTGCTGTATCCTGCAGCCTATAAGATGCCATCACCACAGGACGTCTATGTCCTGGCTCAGGCAGGGCTGGGGGGGGGGTCCCTGGGGGCGGGCGGGCGGGGGGGCGGGGGTGTCTGGGTTGGGGGGGGGGGGGGGGGTCCCCTGTGTGGGGGGGGGGGGGGGGGGGGGGGGTTTTTGTGTTGGGGGGGGGGGGGGGGGGGGCAGGTGGTTTGGCTCCGCAACCAGAAAGAACGCACACGCGGTAGTTCAAGAAAAAAATATATATTTACTATAAGTTGATAAAGGCTAGTTAAAGGTAAAATGACAGGGCTAAAGACAAGCAAAATATACAAATAGCATGAACAATTTCAAGGCAAATTCTGCAATGGTTTCTACTTTACTCTGTCCACTTCTGCAGTATGGACACTGAAGTGAACAAAACTCAATTGTGCCTGTCTGGCCCCCCCCGCGCTTCAGTCCGTAGAAGCGCGCGGTGGGGCCCAAAGTCGGTCCTTTCTTTTTAGTGAAGCGTCCTCTCCTCACGGTTATCAGGATCGTGGGAGAAATGAAGTCCTCTTTAACAGCAGGGAAACCAACTGAATGCAATGTAATCCAACAGCAGATTCCACTCAGCACACTGACAGTCCTGCCGAATCCATACACTGAGCTGGGATGTAAAGCGGATTTAACAGGGGGGTCCAGTACATCAACAGCACTGCGAGCTCTATCTGTGGATCCATATACACAGTCACAATGCAGCTCACGACAGCCACGAGCACAGTTCCTTTCACGTGGACCCACTAGTCCTGTTGTCTCTTTACACTCTGTTTGTCTCTGGACCAAGATACAGCTTAGCTGTACAGAAAAATCTCCACACCAGTTCAATACAACACTTGCCAAGAGGCGCGCTCCTGCTCGTCACTCCGCCTCTGCTCACACCGCTGCAGAACAGGCAGGCTGACAAAAAGGGGGGGGGCACTCCAGCATCATGTCACAATTACAATGGCTGCTGTCTTAAAGGAACAGAATCACAGAAATACATTCAACATTAACAGTTTATACAGACAAATGAAGCTTAAGACAACATTGGCTGTCTCTTACATTAGTGCTCTAATAGAACCCCCCTTCTCCACATAAGTAATGCTATTACTTATAGGGGGGCACAATTACTGTAATAGTGAGCTAAGAGCAACCCCCCCTCCCCCCACACACACAGATTATAGTCCCCCTCCCCCACATACCATTCCATATACTGTTGCTCTATATATACCTATATTGTACTTACAGAGCGGTGATGGGGTGGGCGGGGCCTCCTCTTGCACACAGCCTGTGCCCATTTACTATTTTCTTCCCACTGGAAACATAGAATAACGGTCAAGGTTCCAGACGGGATCTCTTCTTGCACACAGCCTGTGTGCATCTTCTACTTTCCTCCTGGAACCTTGACCTCCTATTCTATGGTACCACTGGGAAGAAAATAGTAGTTGCGCACAGGCTATGTGCAGGAGGAGATCCGACGAACCCGGCAAACATTGCTGTTATTTTTGGTGCCTCATATGTACTCATATTCAGGTGGGTAGTGTCAGGCAGAAGCAGGCAAGGAGGCATGACTCAGAGCTCTGACATTGTCCTGCCTGACACTGCCCCCTGAGTGTAGAGAGCCTAAGTAGCATATTAGACACCAACACTCAGAGCAATTATTGCTCAGGAATAGTGAGGGCTAAGGAAAAATTCCAGCTGTGCTGGAATCAGTGAAGCAGCACCTATTAAAAGATGCAAAACGTTGGAGTTTGTAGAGGTGGTTAAAGATCTTCTTTTAGAATTAATTAGTAAATTATATGACCAGTGTATTGCCAAGTCGCACATTCTTCTCCTTTCTCACTTGAACCTGAAATAAATACTCCAGACCAATGTTGGATTATATTGGCCACAGCAGCCATTTTATTAAATAAAATAAAATAAGTTAACCATTTAAAGTACAACAAACAACATTCCCGCCAAAACACTGTAAATAACCCGACCCGACGACGGAGGTCCTTAAGGCCCAAAAACCCATGCTTTTTAACCCCATATTCCCTGAGCACCAGCTGTTACCCCTAGCCGCTCCACACCACCTCAGGGGCACTTATTTAATTAATTTCCTCGGTGCTCACTTTCACCTAAGGCCATAAAGCCCTTAATACCATTTAACCCTAACGAACCCATCCAGCCACAGTCTAAATGGTCTGGGGAGTCCAGCCCCTACCCCAGGGCCCTCCCCACCACAACCATTTCCGATATCCCAGCCTCGAGGACCCCCACCGCCAAGGCCACTGTGACACGGTATCCCTACCAGAACCAACCCCCCAACTGGACATAAAACAGGGTGGGTGGGCGGGGGCTTCTCTCACTCTCTGATTTCTAAAAAGTGGGGGGAATCTTACTGCCCTTACCTTAAATACTCCCCTTACTTCCCCCCCCCCTTTCCACCTGCCCTCCCCTACGCTTCCTAGTAACTGTCAACTTAACCCCTTTTTGTGTCCCCTGCTTGTACTCCTGGCTAAACTCCTGTCATGTAGGCCTCCCCTTCCAGCCTTCATCTTCGGTCCGGCCTCATTTATAGTTATGCTTATGGTATATTGGTTACGATAGTTACAGTAGATTTACAGGTTGTGATGCTCTGTGTTTTGTACCTGTCTGTCTGAGCAGCTACCATACTGAGGGAGTAGTAGGAATGACATGGTACCTAATTGTGTAGCCATTTTTTGTCTATTGAAGGAAGTGCCAAACTGCAGCTTTGTTAGTTTAGCAGAAATCTTGCAGACACTCAGTTCAGTATAAGCACTGCTTCCTGCCTCTGTGAAATGCTATTACCAAATACAGGCACTAGCAAGGATGGGGCTTATCACAGAGCAGTTGAGGTTTAGCTCTCATTCACTATACTATACTTCAAGCCCAGACTGTCGGCCTGCACACTGATTCATGTAATACACGGTCATGTGCGTGGGTCGGTAGAAATGAATGGGTCAGTGTGCTACCCGGGAAAACCCCGCATAGCACATTGACCTAGCCCACGGTTGTCTGCTAGTGGCCTTACAAATAAGTTTATATAGGTAGATTTTGCTTCAGCAGCAATTTGCATTACAGCACTGACTAATATGTTTCCTAGCTTTCTTGTTGCTCTGAAAGATATATCTGTCAAGTTAAGGAACAGTTACGGAGCATCGAGGAAAGTTTACTTAGGTTTGTTTAGTACGCAGTGATCGCTATTACTATATTACCTGGTATGTTAGCCAGCTTTCTCAGAACTGTAAAAGGGAAATCCTGGCAACTAAGGTATGATTATAGTGCAGGGAGGTACTCTTATGTAGGTAAATATAGCATTCCGTATTCTTTATTACAGCTTGACATGCTAAGCTAGACCCATCAAATCATAGGCAAGCACATTAAATGTATAGGTGCAAAGTCAAATAGTCAATCCAGCAAGAAAATCTATCTAAAACATAACTTTTACTAATATTAATATAAAAAGCCACCAGGCCCTAAGAAAAATATCCATAAATAAATATTTTAGAAACCCATGCTCATGCAAGGTGCAGCATAATTTTACATCTGTGGGACCTTTAGCATATGTAAGACATTTTACATCACACCGTCACATACCTTTTTTGCAGATGGATTATAGTAAAAGGACCGTCTTACCAGTCCCAGTTAGGTGAACCATCATGCAGGAAACATATCAGAGTTCCATGTCCACAATGCATAGGTGCCAGGCAAGCTACTGTAGGTGATGGGTAAGGTTCTGGAAGGTCGCTATGTCTCCCCCAGGTATCTGACTTATGTATGGTAAGTGGGGTTACAATACATGTAAACTGTAACAAAACCTCAACTGTGAGAAGTGTTTTATTTTTTTTTCTGTTGGTATGTAACAAGTTTTTGTTGTACTAGGGAGGGGCCCTCAAGCACAGGTGGGAGCTTGGCCTTGTTAAAGGCCTATAAAAGGTTGCAAAGTCCACCAGGAGTAACACAGTTTATGCTGGCTGGGCTTTGTAGGGTCACGTGGCAGAGTATATGCAGCCCTAGTTTTTCTGGTGTCCCACAAAACTAATTCCTCTGGAATACCTGTGTGTGATATGCAGGCAAATAACTTCTTAACACAAGGTTACAGTAAACCAGGTAACAGTTCTTTACTGAAGGATTGTACATAAAACAACCTCTCCTATGTTAACTTCTGCTTGGAGCAATATACTCGGGGTATAGGGGTGATGACCATTATGAAATACACAGTTCAAGTAACAATGCTTCTGCCTAGAAAGAGCCTTCACGCCTTGGCTCAGCGTGGAAATGTGGCTACTCACGTGGATGTAGACCGTATAGTGCCCAGGGTGGGGGAACCATTAAACGCCTGGAGCATGCAGAGGGGCCCTAGCATGCAGAGGGGCGTAGCTAGCTGGGAGGCAGAGGTGGCGCCTGCCTCCTATATTCTTTTTTGGAAATGACAGAGATCAAACGTTTTCTGTAAGTCTTCACAAGGTTGGCACACACTGTTGCTGGTATGTTGGCCCATTCCTCCACGCAGATCTCCTCTAGAGCAGTGATGTTTTGGGGCTGTTGCTGGGCAACATGGACTTTCAACTCCCTCCAAAGGTTTTCTATGGGGTTGAGATCTGGAGACTGGCTAGGCCACTCCAGGACCTTGAAATGCTTCTTACGAAGCCACTCCTTCGTTGCCCTGGCGGTGTGCTTGGGATCATTGTCATGCTGAAAGACCCAGCCACGTTTCATCTTCAATACCCTTGCTGATGGAAGGAGGTTTGCACTCAAAATCTCACGCTATATGGTCCCATTCATTCTTTCATGTACACAGATCAGCCATCCTGGTCCCTTTGCAGAGAAACAGCCCCAAAGCATGATGTTGCCACCCCCATGCTTCACAGTAGGTATGGTGTTCTTTGGATGCAACTCAGCATTCACTCTCCTCCAAACACGACGAGTTGTGTTTCTACCAAACAGTTCTACTTTGGTTTCATCTGACCATATGACATTCTCCCAATACTCTTCTGGAACATCCAAATGCTCCCTAGCAAACTTCAGATGGGCCCAGATATGTACTGGCTTAAGCAGGGGGACACATTTCGCACTGCAAGATCTGAGTCCCTGGCGGCATAGTGTGTTACTGACGGTAGCCTTTGTTAAGTTAGTCCCAGCTTTCTGCAGGTCATTCACTAGGACCCCCGCGTGGTTCTGGGATTTTTGCTCACCGTTCTTGTGATCATTTTGACCCCACGGGGTGAGCTCTTGCGTGGAGCCCCTGATCGAGGGAGATTATCAGTGGTCTTGTATGTCTTCCATTTTCTAATTATTGCTCCTACAGTTGATTTCTTCACACCAAGCTGCTTGCCTATTGCAGATTCAGTCTTCTCAGCCTGGTGCAGGTCTACAATTTTGTTTCTGGTGTCCTTCCACAGCTCTTTAGTCTTCACCATAGTGGAGTTTGGATTGTGACTGTTTGAGGTTGTGGACAGGTGACTTTTATACTGATAACAATTTCAAACAGGTGCCATTAGTACAGGTAATGAGTGGAGGACAGAGGAGCCTCTTAAAGAAGAAGTTACAGGTCTGTGAGAGCCAGAAATCTTGCTTGTTTGTAGGTGACCAAATACTTATTTTCCACCATAATTTGCAAATAAATTCTTAAAAAAATCAGACAATGTGATTTTCTAGATATGTTTTCTCATTTTGTCTCTCATAGTTGAGGTCTACCTATGATGTCAATTACAGGCCTCTCTCATCTTTTTAAGTGGGAGAACTTGCACAATTGGTGGCTGACTAAATACTTTTTTTCCCCACTGTATGCAAGAGAGTTCCAGGTTGTCCACTACCCCTCCAGCAAAGGGTCGAGTATGCAGGATCCATATGTGCTATTTGTGTAGGGGTGCAATACCAACATAAGGAGATCTTACAAGCTGTCTCCCAGTGGGCAGCCCCTCTGGAAACAAATTTAACATATCTTGTATCAGTCTCCCAATGGGTGAGGCAAAGGGGTTTCACTTGGTTGGAAGGTTGAACCCGAATGTTGTAAAAGACTGAAGAGCCCCCCTAGAGGCAGTTGACCATTGTGAAAATCTAGAGGCAACCCTAGGAAAGACAGGAGCTATGACATCATAGGACTGGAAAAAATGTCTAATTTGCAAGTATTTATAAAATTTTGGAATTCTTCAGAAAGTAATGCAAATGTCTAGGAACAAATGTGTTATACGAGTCAGTCTGGCCTCAATCCATGGTTTCAAATTTATATGCGGCAAAAATGTAGATATATAGCTGCTAGGCATGTCCATCATTGGGACCAGGTCATCCCTAGAGAGGCGCAGGGAAAGATATTTCCACACCCAAATGGAAGCTCACAATATGCTCCCAGTCATCTGGCAGTTTTACAACTTCACTCGCACCTGGTCAAGCTGCTGACAGTGCAGTCACTTCCGTACCGCTTAGTAGATTCCACTACATTTCACCAAATGATGGAGGACACCAAGCTGCCATTATTTCTCTAGGAAAGCTGTCTCTTCTTTATATCACCATGTGTTGGAGCAGCAGCGGCCACAATTCAGAAATGCAAGACCAGGTGCTAGTTCCACCCTAATTGTGGAGTCCCAGCTCCAACACCATGCATGGACCATCCACCTCCTCTGGATCATCCTCTCTGGATCATTTCCAGCCATCTTCACCAGTTCTAGCCATTGCTTCCACTCATCTTCCTCCTCTTCCACACTTATTTCATGAGTGTAAGGCAAAGTGCTGCCATGCGGTTTTGCAATCAGTAAGCCTGGATCAGAGGAGCCACACAGTAGAGGAGCTGCTTCCCTGTATTTTGCAAGAAGTATCCCACTGGATGGCTCCTCGCCAGCTCCAACTGTATAGTGTTGTCAATGACAATGGTACCAATGCACCAATATTGTTGCTTCTCTGCAGTTAACCCCTTCCCGCTGGAGGAATTTTTCGTTTTTCACTCCCCCCCCCCCCCCCCCAAACCCCATAACATTTAATTTTACACTCTCAGAGCCATATGAAGTCTTAATGTTTGCGGGACAATTTTTTTTTCATGATACTACCATTTATTATTCTGTACAATGTACTGGGAAGCTGGAAAAAAATTCAGAATGGGGTGGATTTGAAGAAAAAGTGCCTTTGTGCAACTTTCTTACGGGCTTCTGCAGCCAAAATGACATGTCATCTGTATTCTATATTTCAGTACGATTTCGGGGATACCAAATTTATATGGTTTTATTTACATTTTAACCCCTTAACAAAAATCCAAAACTGTACAAAATTTTTTTTATATTTCTGTGTATGGGGATGCATAGAGTGTCTTTTTTTTTGTGGGGCCAGATGTACTTTTAAGTTATACCATTTTGGGGACTTGCTATTGCTTTGATCACTTTTTATTTAAATTTTTATCAGAGGCCAAACAGTGAAAAAATGGCGGTTTGGCACTTTTGATTTTTTTCCCTGCTACGGCGTTCAAAAATATATTTATAGATTTGTAGACCGGGCATTTTCGGACACAGGGATACCTAATGTGTATGTGTTTCACAGTATTTAAGTACTTTTATATGTGTTCTAGGGAAAGGGGGGTGATTTGAACTTTTAATATTTTTTCTTGCATTTATTAGAACCCCTAGGGGTCTTGAACCCCAGGAGGTTTGATCACTAATGCAGTTCATTACAATGCTAATGCATTTAAAAAAAAACAGCTCTTCTATTGCAGGTTGCATAGAGCGGCCTGCATTAGAAACTAATGAAAGACAGGCCTGGGAGCCTTCACAAGGCTCCTGGCTGTCATAGTAATGGGACACCGGCTCCGGAGCTTCCGAGCGGCCGCAATATTTACTATTACGACGGATGTTGGGAAGGGGTAAATAATAACACATTGTCTCTATATGGAGCATGTCCTTAATCTGGTGGTTCGCTGCTTTCCTGTAAAGTGGCTTAAAAGAGGTGCTCCTCATAGCCAAAAATCTCTGTGCATTTCATATGTTGTTATGTCACAAAAAACACCTTGCTCGATTTGTAGTGAAAAAATGGTCTGCCTTTGCAAAGCCTTATCTGCAATGTTTCAACTCAGTGGAACTCCACCTTAAACATGCTGGAGCGTCTGTTTGAGCAGCAGAAGGTAGTGAGCGATTATTGCATGCAGCAAACCACAGGGATAATATGCTACTCCAAGATGTGTCATTCGAGGCTCATGTGGGAAGTGTGCTAGCTTCTCAAGCCCTTTGAAGATGCCACCATATTTAGGGACTTTGCAAATTCGTCATGGCACCTGTAATGTCTCTGCCTGTTCAGGTCTCTGCACCACCCTCCGCACGCGGCAGCGCAGGAGGCGTGCTCAGTTTGATTCCTTGTGTAAGATTCTTGTATTGTCTGAACACTGTCCTATTCCCTCACCTCCTTAATTGATTTTCCACCACACCCATCTCCTTCACCTTGGTTTTCTTCTGCTCCACTAATAGTTAATTTTAGCCTTGCCTGTCTGATTGACAGCCTATCCTCCTATCAAGTCTGGGGCGAGTTCTTTCTTCCTATTTATTCTTTGCTCACATTCACAGTAGCGCTGGTTATTGCTTCTGCGTACCTGCCTTTACTCCGTGCTGTTTTGTTACCTGTATTCCTATTTCTGATCTCTGTCTTTGTCTGTGGCTATTCTTTTGGATTGTGATTTTGTACTGTATTGCTTGACTGTTACCGAACACTTGACTAGCCAACCTCCCTTTGTCCGTTGTTTGTCCTGTCTGCATTCTGTGTTGTCACCTATATTAGATAGGGCCTGTCGAACAGTTGCTGCTGTCACCTAGGACAGATAGGCACGTTAGCCAGGGACAGTGGGGGGTTCAGCTTTAGGGCTCACTGTCTTGTTGTGCCCCTCCCCCCAGGGTTCTGCAGCAGCACTGGGGAATCGCTCCTTTAGCGATTCCCTTACAGCACCAGAAAACTATTCTAGAAATATCTGCCCTCCAAAATCACAATAGGGCTCTATCCATTCTGAGCCCTGCCATGTACCCATACAGAAATTTATGGCCACATATGGGGTATTTCCATAACAAAAAAAAATTGTTTAACCACTTCTGTACCAGGCCAATTTCTGATCCAGAACCAGACACATTTTCAGGTTTTTTTGTATGTGCAGTTTTGAGGGCTGTAACATTTTTATCATATGTGTTATTCAACTAATTTCTATATCTTTTTTCGGTGACGCATAGGGCTTTATGTTTATGTTTTTATTTTTGCATGTTCTCATTTTTTTTTTTAATATGTGGAAAAATATAAACAAAAGAGGGAAAATGTGTCTGTTTTTCACTTTTCATTTTTTATTTATTTAATAACACAAAGTGCTACTAAAAAACTTTATAAAATAGTTTTTCCTTTCCGTTACCGTAATTTTTTTTTTTTATGGTGTCGTTGGGGGTGGGGCTATAACCTGTAATAATGATGTGTTTTTTACATATTATTTTATTTATTTTTTTAATTATTTTATTTACATTTTTTAACTTTTCTATTCATTTTTTTAATTTTTTTTTTTTTACACTGCGTCCCCATAAGGTCATAATAGACCTTTGGGGACATCTGATTACTTTTTTTTTTTTTTTGTGGGGGAGGCTGATTTCCCCTGTAACTGGGCCTGATACATTTAGCCCCAGTTGCAGGAAGGATACAGCCTCCTGCACGTTACTACAGAGCTGATCTGGGTCCTGTAGGACCCAGCAGCTCTTACAGATGCTGATCCTGGCGGATCATGTGACTGCCAGGTCAGAGGTGAGCCGCAAGATGGCAGCGCCCATAGCGGCGTATACGGTGCTCATTGAGCGCCGTATACACAGCGATCGGGAAGGCAGGGAAGGTAATAAACCTTCCCTGTCTTCTCTCTGGGAGCTCCGGCTGAAGTTACAGCCGGCTCCCAGTTTCAGCAACTGCACGACTTCTTGCAGCTGCTGAGTTTTGCTTGGACGTACTGGTACGTCCTTGCAGAACAAGGCAACCACCTTCTGGACGTATATAGTCTATGGGCGGTACGGAAGTGGAAAAAGAAAAAAAATTGAGGCTAAATTGACAGTTTATTGGAAAAAAAAATTATTTTCACATCCCAATGTTAATAAAGTATGTGAAACAGCTGTGCGTTCAAAATGCTCACTATACCCCTTGATAAATTCTGTGAGGGGTATACTTTCCAAAATGGGGTCACTTTTTGGGGGGGTTTCCATTGTATTGGTACTCTAGGAGCTCTGGAAATGTGACATGGCACTGGATAACTATTGCAATAAAATCTGCCCTTCAAAAGTCAAACAGTGCTCTTTCCGTTCTGAGCCCTGCAATGCACCCATACAGCAGTTTCTGACCACATATTGGGTATTCAGGAGAAATGGCATAAAAAATGTGCCTATCATTATGCATTTTAGCTCATTTTATTTCCCTTTATTTACAGATTTTATTAAGCACTTTGTAATTTTCAAAGGCTGCAGATGAGTCTTTGGATTTATATTTTTTAAATCCCTGTTTTTTATTTTTTATTGCTTTTTAAACATAGATGTAAGCCATGGGGGGTTTAATTTAAGAGGTTTATACCTGTTCCCTAGGGTTATACACTTTGCTATACACTTTTTCAACGTAGATTTAAATGTCTCCCACCTAATTTCTATATCACCATTTCACAATAGCTGCTCCCAGTGTATGTTCGGAAGTACAGCCCTTAACCTGGGAAAATTAGCCTTTTTTAGTTTGAGGGATTTTGCCCTCATAACCTTTGTTTGTTTTTTACAACTGAGGTGGAATCTGGTCACTATTACCAAGGTTTTCACTAACTGATATTTCTAACAAGTTCTGCATTATTAGATCTAGCAGAGCATCCCCTCTAGTTGGATTTTATACAAGTTGGTCCATAAAAATGTCACTCTATACACTGTCCACCTCCCTTCCATTTAGCCCTGCTTTTTGCAAAAGAGTATATAATCCTGAATGTTAACAGCCCAGTCATGTGAGGAATCTAGACAAGTCTCAGCCACATCAACTACATCAATGTATTCCTCCCGAGCCAGGGCATCAAACTTCCCCAGTTTGCCTGCTAGGCTTCTGTCATTTATGAAAATACACTTTAACTTGCTATTCAAGTTCACACATTTATTTCCAGAAATGTGCGTTCTTGAAATTTTAAGGCCAAATTCGTCTATATTGTTTAGTTGTATCAAATGGATCTCTATCAAGTGTTGTAATCCACCCACCACTACAGCCTGTCCACTCTCTGACCTATCTATCCCTAGATCTACCTGTCCCTTCCCTCTCGTTCATAGTTTAAATGCTCCGCCACCCTTGGTAGAATTTCTCTTCCCCAGAACAGAAGACCCCCTTCCATTCAGGTGAAGGTTATCCATGGAAAACAACTTGTACCCCATTGAAGAGTCAGTAACCCAAACCATTGGGGGTGGGAAATGGTCCAGTATGTAGGAACTAGAGGAGACGCATGGGTCTTGGCTGGTGTTGAAACTGTGCCTGCCCTAAACCTTGACCTTAAAGAGGACCTTTCATGTCCTCATGCACATGCGGTTTTATATACTGCTAGAGAGCCGACAGTGCGCTGAATTCAGCGCACTGACGGATTTCCCTTTATGTGACCCAGGTCATTAAACTATTGGTGCCATTAGTTTAGGCATGATCTTTTCCCACTGTCAGAAGGGCGTTTCTGACAGTCTAGCTGGGCTGTAAGGAATGCCCCCCTGACAGTACTCGTCTAAAGACTTGTACTGGGGGGGTGCTGCTTATAGCTCAACGTCATTGCTAGGCGGTAAGGAACCCCTCTTCTGACACTACAGGGCTATGGACAAGTATTGTCAGGGGGGGTGTCACTCACAACCCAGCTAGACTGTCAGGAATGCTTTTCTGACAGTGGGCAGAGATTGGTGCCGAAACTAACGGCACTGATATCTCCAGCCCTGGGGCACATAACAGGAAAGCGGACAGTATGCTGAATTCAGCGCACTCTCGACTTTCTAGCGGTATATAAAACTGCATGCGCATGAGGACCTGAAAGGTCCTCTTTAAAACTTGAGTCATGCATTCAACTATGTTCCGACTCTCCTTCCTGTGTAGCGTATGGCACAGGCAATATTCTAGAGAATACAACTTTGGAGGTCCTTCCTTTCAGCTAGGAGGCTAATTCTCTAAAATTATTCTTAAGGAGCATCCACCTACCATTTATTCTGTCATTGGTACTAGAGATGAGTGAACCTCTGAAGATTTTTGTTTTGGGTTTGGGTGGTTTGGGACCAAGAATTGGTTTAGGTCGAACAAGTTCGGTAGAACCACAACTTAAATTGGCTTAAAACATAGTGTAGACCACTCTTAAGACTCCTAGGAACCGATCTATCCAATTTCTAACTGTCTGAGGCAAACACAGCTGAAGTAAAGTAAAAGTGACACTTCGTCGACGAAGCCATTTTGGTGATACGCGGGTTGGGGTGCTTTTTTCCTCGTGGTATGCAGTGAGGTCCTTTCCTTACTGTTTATATTATAGGATGTCACTTTGGTCTGTTGGTTATTTATTATTGTGGTGACTGCTCGCCTTTTCCCTGCTTTCTCATAGTATTATTGAGCAATTTGTGTCTTATAATTGGGGAATTTTCTTCTCCTTTTTTTTGGTACTAAGATATATTTGGTTATGTCATGTACTACAGCAGTGTCTGGGCTTTCTAGTTCCCACCTTGTAGATATATATGATTTGACTGAAATTGATTATTCTTTGATGTATTTTCTATGTTATTATATTGTACCTCATTTACCACGTGTATAACAACTTAGTGGATATATTGTCTTTTTACCCTTATTATTTAATTGTTTGTATTATTTGTATTCAATAAATTGCATATTTTTTATATAATTTAGTTGTGTAGAATTTATTACTAAAAATTAATTTTAACATTAAATTGCTCCAAAAATTACTCTATTTTTTGGTGAAAAGGGTGTTTGCCCGTGTTTTTTTTTTTTTTTTAAACAGACGTGGCGGTTATATTGCAAAAAGCAATGGTTTTGTAGAAAAATTAGCCTGTTGTAAAGCCTTGTAAGTGCTACAGGCTTATTGTTATTTGAAAGTGGTGACAGTGGTGGTATGCAGTAGGCAGTTGTGGCAACGTGTGGCAGCTCAGCAGTTCATTATATGATCGACCAGGCCACTGGACATGTCTGTCTGAGTGGTGGCAGTGATGGTGGGCACTAGTCAGCTGTGTTAACATGTGTGGCAGTGCAGCAGGGCAAAATATGATGGACCAGGCCGCAGGACATGGCTGCCTAAGTGGTGGCAGTGATGGGCATTAGGCAGCTGTGTTAACATGTGTGGCAGTGCATCAGGGCAAAATATGATGGACCAAGCTGCAGGACATGTTTGCCTAAGTGGTGGCAGTGGTGGTAGCTGTTTAGGAGTAGCAGCCAGCATCAGCAGCTGTACAGTAAATGGAAGATGATGATAAAGAGAGATGTGCCTGGGCTAGCAGCTAAAAAAGCTGATATCTTCTGAAATGGAAAGGATTGTATGACCCTTAGAATGACATGGATGATTCTGTTGGTGGAGTAAAAATTGACAACATTTCCAGAAAAATTTGCGGTGCGCTATTAGCAAGCCTGGCCTGGCTGCCAACTGAAAAAGCTGGACTATCTTCCAAAAGTGATCATTGTGTTGGTGGTTTGCTGCATGCATTAATCAAATACTGCTTCTTAAAGTGTAACCAATGCTTTGCCCTAGTGTAGTTGGGGGTGGGAAATGGTCCAGTGTGTAGGAACTAGAGGAGGCACATGGGTCCTGCCTGGTGTTGAAACTGTGCTTGTGTAACAATGCTAGTTATCTGATCTGGAGTTCAATTGGTGAGGCAATGGCACAGTACTTAAACAGTAGTAGATGAGGAGTTAAATAGCAGGAATGGTACCTCAGGAGTAAATAGCAACCGTGGTCAGAAGTATGCAGGAGTCGGTACACAGGAGCAGTGGATCAATTGTAGTCAGACGTATGCAGGAATTGGTACACAGGAGCAGAGGAGTAATGGTGAGGATCAGGGCAAACAGGAAGCAAACAATCAGAATAATCAGGCACCAACTGGAGTGAGCTGTGGGTTTATATAGTGATAGCTATACTGTGATTGGCCACAGAGTAGGTGAGATCCATAAGCTAATCACTCCAATAGAAAGGACCAGGTTCAGCAAAGCAAAGAACAAATAGGCTTCTACAATGGCATAATGGTCAAGGCTTCAGAACATGGTTGGTAAGTCAAGGGTTTAACCATGTTCAACTAGGTTTAGGACAGGCTGTCCTAAACTTGTGAGGTTATATCAGTACTAGAAAACAACAGGCCTTACTTTATTTTGAGACCGCATCCTCTGGTGCTCAAAACATTGACCAAGTGGGCCATGTATTGTCCCCTGCCCATAATTGATGCTCTGCTTATTGAGGGTGGTGTGTCATTTCCCCACATGGACATTTTCAAGGAGAGACCCACATGGCCATGAAGCAGGGATAACTTTCCTCAATAAATATTTGCGGCTAGGTATTCTCCATGGAGTCTGTGTGCTGCCATCAGTTGCAGTTAGAAAAACGGAATGGTTTCCACTAAGTGGCACGGCAGAGACTGCACTGCCAGTAGCTTGGCTGGGAAGGAGTTAAACTTGCATACCATCTAGGTGACTGTGTTCAGATTCCATGGAGGGTGAGAAGCAGAGGGAGATAATAATGAATGATAATTTGACATTACCCACCATGTGCAAGGTATGGAATGGATGTGGCCTGCCTACAAAGATGATCATGGGGAGAAGGAATGGAATGGTCCTACTCTCTTGGTGCCACTGCTAATTCCATTATACCAAATATACTGATGATGCCATTTTATGTGAGTACGGAGACACCTTGTTCCTAAAAGTGTGGTATCACGTCCATGGCTAATTATTGGTTTACAGATCATGTACCTTGCCATCAACTTGGCATTTGGTAATATAAAAAAAAAATTCTCATACAGGAGATAAAGGCACGTAACTGCTGCTGCCAAAACCAGAAACGTGTCTGCCACATGGCATGTTTTTTGGATGTTGGGGCTGCACATTGGGTGAAACTATTTCAGGTGCCACTATCCTCATAATGTGTCACCCTGAACCAGTTGCCAGGTATTATCTGTATTCATGAATCTGATTCATGATTGGATTCCATATAACCTTTCTCAATTTTTTGTAATTCTATGCCCTCACGTTTCCTAACAGATTCTCCCCAGTACCCCTACCAGCACTACCACCACTAGCATACCCCTTGCGACTATTATCTTTACCAACACTCATGTCTTCCACCTCTAGCTCCCCTACAAAAAAAACAAAAAAACAAAAAAAAAAAACACTGGCAGTTCTCATCCAACAAATCAAAAAGAGGAGTAAGAAGCGGAAGTCTTGGACTATGAGGAATATTTCTCAGCAGATGCCACATCACTATTAGAGAATGCGATCTGTGTCTGTCGAGATAAAGGAAAAGACAGTACAGAAAGACAGCATGGTAAATTACATGTTGAGGAGAAACACACAGAGCCCATTCAATACTTGTGGTTCACTGCTTTCAAAAAAAGTCTTTATTCTCAGGAAGTAGTGCAGGATTTTTTGTCAGATTAGCGCAATCTAGATTTTATATTGGGTGAACACACCACAAAAAGCTAAAATAATGGAGATTCTTTTTTTAGATTGCTGGAAACTACACTACTGTGTGTATGTATACTGTATATGCGCACTTGCACATACAGAGAAAAGCTTGAGCAAAGCATATTTTGTTCAGATTAACACCAGCACTCAGTCACACTGTGTATGGTCAGTCACCAGAGTGGAAAAAAAAAGCATGAAATTACAAATTTTTTTTTTAAGATGAGTGCAGGCTTTTTTAACAGCAGTATGTATTTAATGAAGATACTGTAATGTTAACTCTTGCTTGTTTTGTCAGTAAACAGTATGTTTAACCCCTTACCGACATCCGCTTTAATAGTATGGCGGATGCTGGGTCTTTCAAGATGGCGGCAGTGCGGCCGCCATAGCTACCATGTCTCCACTGTAATGTACAGCGGAGACCCAGAGCTAATGCCCGCAATCAGGGTTGATTTATTTACTTTGGGGGGGGGAGCCTTTCCCGTTACAGACTGGCTTCCACATGGTGAGATGGCGGGAGCCGACCTGTTCCCATGGCAGTCTGGAGCCTTCTTCCAGGCCTGCAATAGGGATATTACTATTGCGGCTGGTCTATGACCAGCCTCAATAATAACATAGCGAAACTCCCATAGACTGCAATACAGTTGTATTGCAGTCTATAGAACTTGCAGTCAAATAATTGCAGGTTCAAGCTCCCTAGGGAAGATAATAAAATAATATATATATATATATATATATATATATATATATATATATATATATATATATATATATATATATATATTGTAAGTATATGAACCAGAGGGCGCTGTTGAGCGACCCAGGCCAGGCCAGAAAAGGCTCTCAGCCACGCCTTTGGGTGGTGGCACGTAACTCCAGAAGGGCTGGAGTATCCTGCAGGAAGCAGGAAATGGTGGACCAGCTAGGACAGAGAGAGAGGCTCTGTCCCAGAAGGGCTGGGGTCCACAGGGGACTGTTGCTGGAGCTGAGCAACAGTCAGGACAGTTAGGGGCTCAAGGAGTGAATTAGGACCCTAACTGTGGTCTAGTTTTTTGTTGTTTTGCTATGTTGCAGTTAAGCTGAATAAAGCCACTTTTATTTTACACTTGGACCGTCTGAAAGCTATCTTTCTGGCGCCCAGTACCATGAACCACCGCTGTCCGGACCAGGAAAAGCCACCATTTTGAGTTTAATTCCCCAAATTGTCACATATGGTGGAGAACGCGCGCATAAAGAGATCCACGCAAGTCCTGGAAGACAAGTGGTTGGTGACTGCAGTACTGCTAAGTGTGCATTGTGGCCTACAGCTGGAAGAAATCGGTGATTTCAAATGAGAAACCCAGGAAGGGGTGAGTGAATTGCAACATAGTAAAGTGTGTGCAAAAACTGGTGAAAGTAAAACTCTGGAAGAGGAATCCAGGGAATGGACTTTGTGTATACTGTGGCACAGAAGTCTGTGAAGGTTGCTGCTTATGACAAACTTCAGAAGACGAAAATTAGACTGCAGCAGGAACTAGAAGATGTAGGTGTAGATCTTGATCATCAATGTCGGATGGTGACAAATTTAGAAAGGAAGCAGAAAAAGTTTGATCAGCTGCTTGGTGAAGAGAAGGCTCTTTCTGCTAGATATGCAGAAGAACGTTACCGTGCTGAAGCAGAGGCCCTTGAATTGAAGGCTGAGTTAGAGAGGTTCAACAAGTAACTGCGCACTGAAATGGAGGATCTGGTTAGCTCTAAGGATGAAGTTGAGAAAAACCTGGAATCTGTGCAGATATTGTATGAGAACAAAGCTAATGCTTATGACAAGCTGGAAAAGGCCAAGAAAGAATTGGACCTCCAGATAGAAGACATGAAGATTCAGTTTGAGGGAAACCTGTCTAATTTATCTGCTGAGATTATAGATCTAAAAATGCTTGTTGCTAAACTAAAGGTGCAAGTGAACAAGCAGGAGGAAATTGCACGCATCAAGAAACAGCTGGGGTTTCAGATGGATCAAGTGAAGCGCGAGTCAGCAATAAAGTTGGAAGAGCACACTGTTCAGATAGCACAGTTAAAAACCGAAGTGGAATCTAAAAGAGAAGAATTGGATCGATTGCAGCAGTCTTTATCCAATACTGAACAGTCGGCATCTGCCCTATCTTCAAAGCTGGCAGCACTAGAAGCTGAGAGAGACTCGCTGCAGAGCCTGTTCACCTCTAAAGAATCAGAGCTGCAAGGTGCACTAGTAAAAACTGAGATGGAAGCTGCACAGAAAAATGTGGCAGTGAAGAAAGTTCTGGAGCTGGAATCAGAGATTTGTGCTCTACAGAAGGCGTTAGAATTGGAAAAAGCTGCCAGCATAGAGGCAGAGAAAGGAGAATCATTGAGTCAGACAGACATGAGTGACCTGTCCACTGATGTTGACACCAATGATCAGATTATGATGAAACCACGTGACTCAGTAAAACGTCAAGTAGAGCGTATAGTTCCCCAGGAAGATGCTGCTAAAGGTGGACTTTCTACAAAATGTGAGGAGGCCAAAGAAGGTCCAACAGAAGAAGAAACTGTGATTGGTCACACTTTGCCTGTGACAGAGTGGGTCCAGCCTCAAACCAATGAGGTCCAAAGCCTAGAGGGCTGTGAGATAGTAAATGAGGTGAAGGGTCATCAAAAGTGTGGAACAAGAGTCCGTAAGAAGACTGACCACGCATATGTTGTCCCAACAGCTAAAGTGTCTGAAGCCATTGTGGATAAAGGTGTTGCTGTGCCTATCTCTAGCCAAATGTTTGGTGGACAAATGGTGAATAATGACTCCATGTTGTCTGTGAAGGGGGAGTCAGGAAGTAATACAGTCAACCCAAAAAGAAGAGAAGAGGCAGAGGTTGTTTTACTGCCTGATGCTAATAGCAACAAGAAGAGGCTGAGATACAATGTTGCTATGTCCCTAACTAATGGAAGTAACCGTGGTAGAGGTTCTAATGCAGAGACTGAGCAGCCGTCATTTGCATGCAGAAGTAAGAGATGGTTACATGTCACCAATGAGTTGTTAAAGACATGCCAGAAAATGTAGTTCAGCGTGATCTATTATGTGAGGGTGTACGGTATGGCCCTTGTGCAGAAGGAGAAGATATTGCGGTACAGAGCTTGTGTATCTCAAACAAAGAGGAGAGCAAGAAGCCTATGTCTCCTAAACTTCTAAGCCTTGATGGTGATGGCAAAGTTTGCTTTGAGATGAAGGTTACGGAAAAAGTTCCCGTGATACAGTTATACTCTAAAGACATTGATGTGCATGAAGTACGTGTTAGTTGGTCTCTGAGCTCCTGTGAATTCATGATAGGTGAAGATGAAGATTTTTACGGCTATTCACTAAAGGGATCAAAGTCATGCAATGGGATGGCTGAAGACTATGGCGAGAAATGTGATGAAAATGATGTGATCCCCTGTATGGCGAATTGTGAAGATGATGAAGTAAAACTTGCCTTCGCACAGAAGGGCCAGGATTTAGGCATAGCATCGAAAGTGATGAGAAGATGGAAAACTCGACGGAGCGGAATTTGGAAGAGAAGACCGCCAGATCGGGACTTCTGGAGAGACACTGGACAGGCATACTTGGTTAAAGAGGGACTTCGTCATAGGATGTCTCGTCCCATTGTAGCTCACTCCAATGGTAGTGAGCTGAGGGGGAGGGTATGTAAGTATATGAACCAGAGGGTGCTGTTGAGCGACCCAGGCCAGGCCAGAAAAGGCTCTCAGCCACGCCTTTGGGTGGTGGCACGTAACTCCAGAAGGGCTGGAGTATCCTGCAGGAAGCAGGAAATGGTGGACCAGCTAGGACAGAGAGAGAGGCTCTGTCCCAGAAGGGCTGGGGTCCACAGGGGACTGTTGCTGGAGCTGAGCAAAAGTCAGGACAGTTAGGGGCTCAAGGAGTGAGTTAGAACCCTAACTGTGGTCTAGGTTTTTTGTTGTTTTGCTATGTTGCAGTTAAGCTGAATAAAGCCACTTTTATTTTACACTTGGACCGTCTGAAAGCTATCTTTCCGGTGCCCAGTACCATGAACCACCGCTGTCTGGACCAGGAAAAGCCGCCATTTTGAGTTTAATTCCCCAAATTGTCACATATATATATATATATATATATATATATATATATATACAGTATATATACAGTATATATACAGTATCCTAAAAGTTCAAATCATCCCCCTTTCCCTAGAATACATATAAAACTAAAAAATTACTGTGGAACACATATACATTAGGTACTCCTGTGTCTGAAATCGCCAGCTCTACAAACTTATAAAAATATTTTTTCCATATGGTGAACTCTGTAGCAAGGAAAAAAATTTAAAAGTGCCGAACTACCATTTTTTCGCAGTTTCGCCTCTGGTAAAAAATTGAATAAAAAGTGATCAAAGCAATAGACATTCCCCAAAATAGTTTAACTAAAAAGTACACCTGGTCCCTCAAAAAAGACTCCTTATGCATCTCCATACACAGAAATATAAAAAAAAAGTGCCGGGTGTCAGAATATGGCGACTTTAAGAATTTGCATTCTTTCTGAATATTTTTCCAGCTTCCCAATACATTGTACAGAATAATAAATTGTATCATTATGAAGAACGATTTGTCCCTCAAACATTAAGCTCTCGTATGGCTCTGCGAATGGAAAAATAAAAAAGTTATGGGGTTTGGAAAGCAGGGAGTCAAAAACAAAAATTGAAAATCAAAAAATGTCTCCAGCGAGAAGGGGTTAAAGAATGTGTATAAAGATGATATTGCTTAGTTGCACAAGTGTAAAGAAAAATTAGATCACTGCTGATTAAAGGGTTAACTCTGTGTCAGCAGCAGAAGCAGCATAGATTCACTTGGTCACTTTATCTATGAACCTATCCTATATCTATTGAATTCTAGCACTAATCTGTCGTGTGTAATTGCACTAATTTTTGCTGGAATTCCTATTGCTTTTTCTGGACTTTGTTAACTAAGCCTATAGCCTATGACAGGGGTCGGCAACCTATGGTACGCGTGCCACTCTTGGCACGCGAGGCTTATTTCCCTGGCACGGCAGCGGACTCCTCACCCAGCAGTTTCGATCGGACCAAACACGGCCGAAACGAAACTGCTATTATTATACTGTGGGGTCTCTTCAGACTCCTGAGTATAATAAGTGGAGCCCCCGGGGAGATGATGAAACATAAAAAATAATGTTACTCACTATTCCACGCTCCGCAGCCGCTGTGTACTCTTCAGGCGCTTCTGCCTGAAGTCAGCTGACAGGGCCTCAGGGGTCGCGTCTGCGTCTGACGTCATTACGCATAATGACGCGACGTGACCCCTGAGACTCAATGAGCGGTTGCTGACTACAGGCAGAAGCGCCCGAAGATACAGAGCGGCTGCGGAGCGTGGAATGGTGAGTTAACATTGTTTTTTATGTTTCATCACCTCTCTTTGCCCTCCACTTATTATACTCTGTGGTCTGAAGAGACCCCACAGTATAATAATAGCTAGTGAATGTGCAGGGGCCACTCTAGAGCATAATACCGTGTGCAGGGGCCACTATAGAGCATAATACCGTGTACAGGGACCACTATGGGACATAATACCGTGTGCAGGGATCACTATGGGATATAATACCGTGTGCAGGGGCCACTATAGAGCATAATACCGTGTGCAGGGACCACTATGGGACATAATACCGTGTGCAGGGGCCGCTATGGGACATATACCGTGTGTAGGGGCCGCTATGGGACATATTGCTGTGTGCAGGGGCTGCTATGGGACATATTGCTGTGTGCAGGGGCCGCTATGGGACAAATACTGTGTGCAGGGGCCGCTATGGGACAAATACTGTGTGCAGGGGCCGCTATGGGACAAATACTGTGTGCAGGGGCAGCTATGGGACAAATACCGTGTGCAGAGGCCGCTATGAGACAAATACCGTGTGCAGAGGCCGCTATGGGACAAATACTGTGTGCAGAGGCAGCTATGGGACAAATACCATGTGCAGAGGCCGCTATGGGACATAATACCGTGTGCAGGGACTGCTATGGGACATAATACCGTGTGCAGGGACCGCTATGGGACATAATACCATGTGCAGGGACCGCTATGGGACATATACCATGTGTAGGTGCCGCTATGGGACATATTGCTGTGTGCAGGGGCCGCTATGGGACATAATACCGTGTGCAGGGGCCACTATGGGACAAATACCATGTGCAGAGGCCGCTATGGGACATAATACCGTGTGCAGGGACCGCTATGGGACATAATACCGTGTGCAGGGACCGCTATGGGACAAATACTGTGTGCAGGGGCTGCTATGGGACATAATACCGTGTGCAGGCGCCGCTATGGGACATAATACCGTGTGCAGAGGCCGCTATGGGACAAATGCCGTGTGCAGAGGCCGCTATGGGACATAATACCGTGTGCAGGGACCGCTATGGAACATATACCGTGTGCAGAGGCCGCTATGGGACATATACCATGTTGCAGGGGCCGCTATGGGACATATACCGTTTGCAGGGACCACTATGGGACATTATTCTGAATAACGGTGTGTTTTCTATATTAAGGATGTGTTTTTGCACAGAAAACTCAGGCTTTGTTTTTTTTTGTGGAAAAATGCACCAGTTTTACATCGAATGAAAAAGTTCCAAATATATCTGCATCCAGATACATAGTGTGTATTCACCATAAGGATGCTGCCATACGGTGCTCCTGGACACATTTACCACTAATTGGGGGCTGCACATGGACTTTCATTGCTTCTAATCAGAAAGTACAGGCGCGTCCCAGGAAATAGCAGTAAACGCATGTGTCCTAAAGCATCTGGTGGCAGCACTTCTGTGTTATGGTTTGTGGTATATGACTTTAGTTTAGGGGTCGTCAGACTTACAATTATTGACCGGCACTCCGAGTACCTCATCTTTGATTTTTTTATTAAAATCGGCACGCCGAACAAAAAAGGTTGCCTACCCCTGGCCTATGATGTAGTGAAATGGATCACATATCTATTTGCATGTTCACCATTTACAGCAACTAAAGGCTGAGAATTAAGGCACAAGCTTTGTATACTATATATGACATCAGCACTGTAAGGTCCACCTACCATTGTCTATTGGCTGAGAGGCTGTCAAATGTTAACACAACATCACAGACAGTGTCTGAGTCATATACATCTGTATTTCCTGGTCAAACATGTGGTGGCAGCCATTTTCTTGTAATTCAGCCTTTTTTGTTAGTCCAAAGCAAATTGCCATTTGTTTGGTTTCATTAAAACCAAACAATTTGAAATATTTGAGTCAAATATGGTTTGTTATGAAACGACTCGCTCATCTCTAATCGGTACCCAAATGGGCCATGACAGCTGGATCTTCCCCACTCCTTCCCAGCAATTTGTCTACCCATTCAACCACATGCTGATCCGTGGCACCAGGGAGACAGCAAACCATTTGGTTGAGGCGGTCCTGGTGGCAAATTATTCTACCTGTCTTTCTGATTATAGAATCCCCTATAACCACTAACTGCCTTGGCCTACTTGCACTACTGCCCCCCCCACTCCTCAACTACTACCTGGACCGTCCTCCCAGCTGTTAGGGAGAGCAATATCCACTAAGGCTGCCATTTCTGACACTGATATCTTCACATCATCACCCAGCTTGACAATTTTGTTTGGATGAATGGAAACAGGAGTGACCTTCCTTTTCCTGGAACCCTTTTCACCCCTTCTCTCTCTATTCACTCAGCTCCTTACATGGTCTTCCTGATCTCCCTCCAGCTCTCCAATCTCAATATCTTACCAACTTACTGCTTGCTCAGAGAGCAGCATGCCCCTCTCTCAAGATTGCCAAACGTCCCCAGGGTTGCATTCTTTTCTTCCAGATCTATAATTCAAGCTTCTAGTTGGGCAACTACTTGAACTCAACACAACCAACTCCACTTTTTAACTCCACTTAGTCAGTAGCCACTTATTGAACTAAGCCCAGCAGAGAGCAGTGATTCCAGATTTTACACATTCATAAAAAAGGGCTGGATGGAAGTGAAATGAAGTGTGTGTTTGTATGTATGTCAGAAGTGGCATGAAAGTCAGTGTAAAAGAGGCAAATGTGGGAGAGGATTTTGAGGATGTGGAATCCTAGTGGAAGGAATTGCATAACAATGTGACCCCTTATAAAATACCTTTTGTAAATATAATGTTAAAGACCAGTTAGTCTGAATACAGGAGGTCCAGCCCTGCCTATAGCTCTATCAGGATTTATATATCTAAATTTCAGGACGGATTTGATAGAGTAGAAAATAATAAAACTTCACTTTTATTTCTTATATAAATAAAAATAATAAATATAAAATTGTATTAGAAAGACGAGACTCACTAGTGCCCCCAAGTGCTACCATGTGATTAGTGAAAGAGAAGGGATGAGATCACATAAATTGCAAATATAGTGTGCACTAATATTTATAGATGCCCAAAGCAGATATTAGCCCTGCTATTTAATTTTCTAATGACCATAATAATGATAGCAACATGAGTCATATAGTTAATAGCATTAGTGTCCTTTAAAGAGATTGTATGATGGGTAGCTAAAACAAACAAACAGGGAGGGGTTAAACAAACAAACAGGCAGCTAAGACAAACAGACAGGGAGGGGTTCGTTTAGTATTCAGCAAAAGTCCGCATATTGCTTCTCATAACAGCTGAGACAGCGTCTACTCTACCTGAGGCATAAGTATAGTCTGGTGCCTCAAATAAAGCCTCAAATGTATATGGACACACAGTCAGTTAGAACTGTGTGTCACCTGGCACTAAGGATTCACCAGATACACTCCACTGGCAGGTTATAGCGGAATACACCCTCAATAGGGTAATTTTGTCAGCACCCCACAGCCTCCCAGCACCCTTTCCACATACACCTCTATATGACACCTATCGCACACATTTAAAAGTCTCTCCCTAAGTGCTAAAGAGTTAAAATAAAAAAAAGCCCTACGCATTTCACCAGCCATTGCTGGATCATCAGGGGACTAAATCAGTATAACCTCTCAGTCTGAGAGTGAAATAGCAATGGCGCCGGAGTCTCAAGAAAGCCTTCCTTAAAACGGGACTAAGCCCCGCCCATAGGGCGTGTCAAATGATGTCACGTCCAATCATAATGCTGGGGAGGCGGAACCATTGCAGATGCTCCTCCCCCTCACACTATTCGTCATCCGAGGCGCTCCTCCCAGGGGCAGGGAAGCTGTCAGTGTCGTTATGGAGACATAGAAGCGTGTCTCCTATGTTTACATCGTGCTGTCATCTCTCTGATCCTAATTGTAGGCAGTTGGAGCAGGAAACATAGAAGTCATGTTATCAAGAGATTCATGTGCATTGTCTAATATTATGCTTAAACACATAAGATGCTTGATCTATAACGCACCGGCACTTCTCAATTCCGCAATACATATAAATGTTGAAGCCCAACAGATATCAAATCCGGATGGTACATTGCATCAATAGAGGTATACAGGGTCCTTATTCACCACTACAGTGAACAATAATTTCCCAACTGAGCTTACACTTATCAAGGTGCCATCTATATTACAAATCCTCATTAAACTCCATAAAAGCCATGAATCATAGATCACCGTAGTAATGCTAGAGTGAAAGTCACTCTGTATAGATCTAAATATTATGTTCACTATATAGTGAATTGCCTATATATGAGATACAATATTTTCCCATTTCCCAAAGGAAATATATATCACACAAATATACCAGAAAAATGGATAAGAGGATTCCTAATAATATCATCAGATTTAGGGTATGTGCCATAGTAGATATAATAAATATACCCAAAGAGATATGTCGGGGGGGGGGGGGGTACACTTTTGTTCCCTCACC
The DNA here is from genome assembly GCA_947044405.1 of Leptodactylus fallax. Taxonomy (NCBI): domain Eukaryota; kingdom Metazoa; phylum Chordata; class Amphibia; order Anura; family Leptodactylidae; genus Leptodactylus; species Leptodactylus fallax. The sequence goes on from CAMRHE010000015.1 coordinate 6,939,054, forward strand.
CCTAAAGACATGTTTCATGTGGACAGCATCATAATGCATCCGAGTATATATACTGTATATTCCCTAACTCCAAAATATTACAGGGAATTATAAAAATGGAGCGAAGGACAAGCATTCGTTAATCCCTCCCGGGGATGTCGATTTAAAACGGTGAATCCATCTGCATTCATGTTGCAACAGAAGTCTATCCCAATTGCCACCCCTTCCTGGTGGTCGGATCAGTTGCAATCCTATGAATTTGAAGGATTCAGGTTGTCCGTCATGGTGGCTATGCGCATGTTTAGCTATTGGTTTGTCCCGATTGTTGAGAATATCATTAAAGTGCTCCCTTATCCTTACCCTAAATTCACGTTTAGTCTTACCTATCTAATCTTTCAGACAGGGGCACTGTGCTAGATAGATCACTCCTTTACTACGACAGTTGATAAAGTCGTTAATTTGGCAGACCTCACTGGTAATTGCACATGTTGCTATTTTAGTTTTTTGCACCTGTCCACATGCGATACAGTTGTATGTACAGTTGATATGTAGAAGCATTATACACGTCCATCCATCATGCACAGGGGATCAGAGCTGTGGAATATTATCTTCAGATGAGGGACATTAGATTGAGACCACATAATCGGTTTGTCATTGAACTATTGAGTTTCTGCCTGAACAATAACTTTTTCACCTTTGATGGCCACATTTACCACCAGCTCCGTGCACTGCTATGGGTAGTCCCTGTGCGCTAAGTTATGCAAACTTGCTCCTGGGCTGGTGGGAAGTGGCCATCGTGGGTGCCGATGACCTCAGCCGGTGGCAGGACCATATCTGCCTCTGGCTGAGGTACATCGATATCTTTATCCTGTGGCGTGGGGATCACACGTCATTCGAGGAGTTTGTGGAGTGTCTGAACTCTAACCCTCTGGACCTAAGGTTTACATCTACCTGGAGTATGAGTGATCTACCATTTCTGGATGTTCTTATTACTAGAGATCATTCAGGAGCAATTCAAACTAAGGTCTACAGGAAAGAGACTGTGACAAACAGTCTCCTTAGGTGGGAGAGTGCCCATCCTGTGGCCCTCAAAAGGGGTATTCCCAAGGGCCAATATCTCCGCCTAAGGAGAAACTGTTCAAAATTGTCAACTTTTAAACAGCATGCAGATGACTTGAGGCTCAGATTTAGGGACCGCGAATACCCGGATAACACACTAAAGGGAGCTTTCCAACACGCTATAACATGTGATCGAAGAGAGCTTTTGATCACAAAGAGACATAGTCAGAACATAAAATCTGATAGTGTAACTAGAATTGTTGGAACTTTTGATAATATGTATCAAGAGACTAGGGAAATACTTGGTAAATATTGGGGGATATTACTCCAGGACGATGATCTGAAAGAGATTTTAGGATCCACCCCCCAGATCACTTATAGACGTGGGAAGAGTTTAAAGGACAGGATGGTTAGGAGTCATTACGTTGCCCCTAAATCACCGGTGAATTGGCTTAGCCAGAAACCTAATGGCACCTTCAGATGTGGCAACTGTTTCGCATGTGGACAGGTGCAAAAAACTACAACAGCAACATGTGCAATTACTGGTGAGGTCTGCCAAATTAACGACTTTATCAACTGTCGTAGTAAAGGAGTGATCGATCTAGCACAGTGCCCCTGTCCGAAAGATTACATAGGTAAGACTAAACGTGAATTTAGGGTAAGGATAAGGGAGCACTTTAATGATATTCTCAACAATCGGGACAAACCAATAGCTAAACATGCGCATAGCCACCATGACGGACAACCTGAATCCTTCAGATTCATAGGATTGCAACTGATCCGACCACCAGGAAGGGGTGGCAATTGGGATAGACTTCTGTTGCAACATGAATGCAGATGGAGTCACCGTTTTAAATCGACATCCCCGGGAGGGATTAACGAATGCTTGTCCTTCGCTCCATTTTTATAATTTCCTGTAATATTTTGGAGTTAGGGAATATATATACTCGGATGCATTATGATGCTGTCCACATGAAACACGTCTTTAGGGGTGAGGGAATAAAAGTGTACCCCCCCCGACATATCTCTTTGGGTATATTTATTATATCTACTATGGCACATACTCTAAATCTGATGATATTATTAGGAATCCTTTTATCCATTTTTCTGGTATATTTGTGTGATATATATTTCCTTTGGGAAATGGGAAAATATTGTATCTCATATATAGGCAATTCACTATATAGTGAACATAATATTTAGATCTATGCAGAGTGACTTTCACTCTAGCATTACTACGGTGATCTATGATTCATGGCTTTTATGGAGTTTAATGAGGATATGTAATATAGATGGCACCTTAATAAGTGTAAGCTCAGTTGGGAAACTGTATACCTCTATTGATGCAATGTACCATCCGGATGTGATATCTGTTGTGCTTCAACATTTATATGTATTGTGGAATTGAGAAGTGCTGGTGCGGTATAGATCAAGCATCTTATGTGTTGAAGCATAATATTAGACAATGCACATGAATCTCTTGATAACATGACTTCTGTGTTTCCTGCTCCAACTGCCTACAATTAGAATCAGAGAGATGACAGCACGATGTAAACATAGGAGACAGCTTCTATGTCTCCATAACGACACTGACAGCTTCCCTGCCCCTGGGAGGAGTGCCTCGGATGACGGATAGTGTGAGGGGAGGAGCATCTGCAATGGTTCCGCCTCCCCAGCATTATGATTGGCCGTGATGTCATGTGACACGCCCTGTGGGCGGGGCTTAGTCCCGTTTTAAGGAAGGCTTTCTTGAGACTCCGGCGCCATTGCTATTTCACTCTCAGACTGAGAGGTTATACTGATTTAGTCCCCTGATGATCCAGCAATGGCTGGTGAAATGCGTAGGGCTTTTTTTTATTTTAACTCTTTAGCACTTAGGGAGAGACTTTTAAATGTGTGTGATAGGTGTCAGATAGAGGTGTATGTGGAAAGGGTGCTGGGAGGCTGTGGGTTGCTGACAAAATTACCCTATTGAGGGTGTATTCCGCTATAACCTGCCAGTGGAGTGTATCTGGTGAATCCTTAGTGCCAGGTGACACACAGTTCTAACTGACTGTGTGTCCATATACATTTGAGGCTTTATTTGAGGCACCAGACTATACTTATGCCTCAGGTAGAGTAGACGCTGTCTCAGCTGTTATGAGAAGCAATATGCGGACTTTTGCTGAATACTAAACGAACCCCTCCCTGTCTGTTTGTCTTAGCTGCCTGTTTGTTTGTTTAACCCCTCCCTGTTTGTTTGTTTTAGCTACCCTTCATACAATCCCTTTAAAGGACACTAATGCTATTAACTATATGTGTAAGGGAATCACTAGAGGAGCGATTCCCCAGTAGCTGCTGGAGAACTTAGGGGGAGGGGCACAACAAAACAGTGGACCCTAAGCTGAATCCCCCCCACTGTCCCTGGCTAACTTGCCCGATCTGTCCTAGGTGACAGCCAGCAACTGGTTGACAATCCCTCCTTATAATAAGTGATAACACAGAACGCAGACAAGACGCACAACAACAAAGGAAGGTCAGCTAGCCAAGGGGTCGGTAACAATCGAGCAATGCAGTACAAAATCAAAATCCAAGAGAATAGTCAAAGGTAAGCCAGTGGTCAGAAAATCAGAAGAGCAGGTAACAAGGAACAAGGAGTATAGCCAGTAAGCGAAATGCAATAGCAGGCACCAATGTGAAAGTGAGCAAACAATAAATAGGAAGAAAGAACCTGCCCCAGACAGGCTGTCAATCACAAAGGAGGACTAAAGTTAACTCTTAATGGAGCAGGGGGAGAGCAAGGTGAAGGAGAAGGGCGTGGTGGAAAATCAATTAAGGAGGTGAGGGAATAGGACAGTGTTCAGACAATACAAGAAAAACCCAAAGGAAAGAATCACAACCGGGCACGCCTCCTGTGCCGCAGCGTGCGCCCGGAGGATGGCGCCAAAGCCCGGACAGGCAAGGACGTTACAATATGACTCATGTTGCTATCATTATTATGGTCATTAGAAAGTAAAATAGCAGGGCTAATATCTGCTTTGGGCATCTATAAATATTAGTGCACACTATATATGCAATTTATGTGATCTCATCCCTTCTCTTTCACTAATCACATGGTAGCACTTGGATGCACTAGTGAGTCTCGTCTTTCTAATACAATTTTATATTTATTATTTTTATTTATATAAGAAATAAAAGTGAAGTTTTATTATTTTCTACTCTATCAAATCCCTCCTGAAAATTAAAATACCTTTTGGCATAATCTATAGCCCCCCCCCAACATAACGGAGGAGTTAGAGGATCAGTTGTATAAACAAATTGAGTAGATGGCACAGGCGCTCTTGATGGGATATTTTAACTACCGGGATATTCACTGGGATCATGGTTCTACACGGTCTGCAAAGTGGAGGAAATTTCTCAACTTATTGCAGGACAATTTTATGGTCCAACTTGTAGATAATGTTTAACTGTGCTGCATTCTATTCTATGGTTCTACTGTTTTATTATGTCCTTCTTTCAGGGGTGTAACTAGCATAGACTGGGCCCCATAGCAAACTTTTGACTTGGGGGGGCCCCCCACGGCATAGCGCTCCCTTTCCTTGCCCCCACACCAGTATAATACCCCATTTACACACACTATAATGTCGCAAAGTTGCCTCCACACAGTATAATGTCCCATAGTAGACCCTGCACACAGTATAATGTCCCATAGCGGCCCCTGCACACAGTATAATGTCATATAGCATACCCTCCACACTGTATTATGTCCCATAGTAGCCTTTGCACACAGTATAATGTCCATTGCAAATATTGAAAAAATTTCAGGTTCAGCAGAACCCCAAATTTTTGGGGTACACCACTCATGAACTTTTATTATTTTCAGGCCCAGTGTAGGTGACAAACAAAGAAACCAGTGGTACTTACCTCTCCTGGCTCCACCACAACTTCCTGCTGTTTTCGGCCCTCTACAATGATGTCACAGACGTGAGTTATGCTGGCGTCATCATGCATCATGACAGACAGGTGAGCAACACTGGTTTTTATGTTTGCTCACCTCCCCTGGGCCCCTGATCATTATACTCGGGGGGGTCTGAAGAGACCCTCAAGTATAATAATAGTAGTATTTGTTGGGGTTCGCTCAACAAATACTCTTGCCGCGGGTCCGCGGCCTTACTTACCAATCCCCACTCCTGCTCACGGTCGCCTCCACTTCCCCTTCTTACCACCAGGGGGCCCCAGCGACATGATATGAAATGCACAGGGCCCCCAGGGGGCAGAAGGGGAAGCAGAGATGGCCGTAAGAAGGAAGTAGGATCAGTAAATAAATAGGGCCACTTACCTCCTGGAGTTACTCTAAGGTTGCGGGTCTTGTGGCAGCCACTACGGCTGTCATAAAAAATGTACTGAAAGGAAGTAGTAGGAGTGGTGGATTGTATAAGTGCTTTTAGCTCTGAAATTAGGTGTGTGGAGTGCCTTCTCAGCAAGTTTAGTGTTGTATGATGTGTTGCTAATTTACATTACTCTGTGTGAGAGTAAGACTGATTTGCAGGGTATGCACAGTTCATGTGACTTGGACCAAGCAAGCATCAGAGTACTGTGCATGCGCTGAGAATATAAACAGCAGAGATATCTCAGCAACAGAAGTACCAATTCATAAGTGGAAAGCACAGTTTAATTTAAATGACCCTAGCCTATTTATCTCTGTGGCTGGGTTGAAATGCTGGGCTCTGGTTACATACTCCCTTTAAATATTGGAGCTACTTAGAGTGAATAAAATAATTTTTTTTCTCTTATTAAAGCCATTTCCACTAGCACAGTTCTGAGCTTGATTATTTATTTGGCCTATTATTCAACTTATTAAAAAAATTCTTGACATAAAAGTATACTTTGCTGTGATTCATTCCATGCAGAGCGCAATAAAAATTACAGGTTCAGATTACTTTCCATTTATATCAATAGCAATGAAAATTATTATATATTTATAATTTTTTTTTTTTAGTTTCCATACTTTTAATGGTACTGTCACAAATATTATCTAAAACCATTTTGGAAAAGCATTTAAATGGCTAGACACCAGATCAAAGCTAATGCTATCAACAAAACATTTTCAACCCAAGGAAACTCATTACAGGCCCATAACAATAATCGACTAAAATTTGCATTTGCATTTAGTTATCTGAAGAGACATTTATTTTAATAAACCTTTTCAAAAAGTTTTGGATTATTAAAAATTTGATGTAGCGCCAGTCTAGTACATGTAAAGAATGGGGCTTGTGATGTTTGTTTCCTCCCTCCTCTGCCTTTCCATGATTATTGATCCAATACCCAAACCCTTGACTGCATACGTCATTCCTCTGAAGAGAGGCCTACAGTATAACATTGGGACCAATGAGGACTAAAACGCCTCTCTCTACGCTATAGCAACTGCAATGGTAGATAGATACTGTAAGTAGATGAAAGATTAGTGTAGAGCCAATAATAATATAATAAGATTGTATTTTTATCGTATTATTATTACTATTTTTTATCTTAGCTTTTGTTATTAAAGAAAATGTGTCATCAGAAAATTAGCTATTGTTTAAACAAGATTTTTATGTTAAACACATTTTTAAGCATTTTTTTTATATTCCATATTATCCACATGTTTAAAACATCCAAAAAAATCTTGCAATTCCAACTCTTGCCATTAAACGAAAAAATAGTTTGTCACTTCCTTTTTCCTAGAGATAAACCATGGGCCACAGACACAATGGTCTTAACCTATTGACTGACTTCTATGGGATAGTTTTCTAGGCAAACTCTGTGACCTGTGTATAGGTCTTTGTGCAGAGAGGGTAGATAAGCTGTGAAAGAACCTTATTGTGTGTATTGTGTGTGACTGGTGAATTCTGTGTCTTATCTACATATACATAATAGCTGTGATTATTAGTGTGCTGATAAGTGAAGTGACTGCTACAAAGAAATCTACAGAAAACTGTTTCAGCATAATATTTGGCTTAGTGGCCAGAGTCACATCCTTAGGATTTTTTTTTTATATACTACAGATAATAACATTGAGTTTTTTTTTTAAAAAAAAGTCACCAAAACTCTTAAAAAATATAGTTGGTTTAAAAAATAGGTCATTTTAAGGATGAAGCCCCACATTGCGAAAACACAGTGTTTTTACCGCTGTGGAAACGCCGCGGCAAAAAAAGCTGCGTTTTACATTACCTGCAAAGTGAATGAATTTCTGCCTAATCCCATCCACACATTGCAGAAAAAAATGTGCAACGGAAAAGCTGCGTTTTCAAAAATGTCTATTTTTGAGTGAAATGTTTCTGCTCTTTAACAAGTTTTCTTAACAGGTCCCATTGAATGTGAAAGATTATGATTGCCTAGTACACAAGTGTGATTTGGTGAGGTTTGCTCTTCTGAAAAATTTGCCATATGCTGGTCATATAATATGTAAATGTCAGTAAGTGTCCAAATACTTTTTTTGTGACAACACCTACTGTACCTCCCATATATAAGGGAACTGCTAGAGGAGCGATTCCCCAGTAAGTGCTGGTGAACCCTGTTTGGGAGGGGCATGACAAGACAGTGAGCCCTAAGCTGAACTTCCCACTGTCCCTGGCTACTTGCCTGAACTGTCCTAGGTGACAGCCAGCATCTGGGCAGCGATCCCTTCTTAATATAAGTGATTACACAGAACGCAGACAGGACAAAAAACAACAAAAGGGAGGTCAGCTAGCCACGGGGTAGGTAACAGTTGAGCAGTGCAGTACAGAATCAAAATCCAAGAGAACAGTCAAAGTTAAAGACAGAGGTCAGGAATAAGAATATAGGTAACCAAACAGCAAGACTAAATAGCCAGCACACACAAAGCAATAGCAAGTGCCAATGTGAAAGTGAGCAAACAATAAATCGGAAGGAAGAACCTGCCCCAGACTTGATAGGACAAAAGGCTGTCAATCACACAGGTAAGGCTAAAATTAACTATTAGAGGAGCAGAGGGAAACGAAAGTAAAGGAGATGGGTGTAGTGGAAAATCAAACAAGGAGGTGAGGGAATAGGACAGTGTTCAGACAATACAAAAAAAACCCAAAGGAAAGAATCACAGCCGAAACGTCTCGTGCGCCGCAGCATACGGCTGCATAGTGCAGAAGTTCGAACGGGTGCGGACGTAACACAACATGCATGCATCAACTGAGCATGTATGTCTTCTGTAAAAGGATAAGCCAGTGCCAAGAACTTTTATCAGTGCTTATCACTGGTGGATACAAAAAAACTGACATGTTCAAAATGTGAGTCTGAGTGCTTCCATTAGATTGTAGGCATACCTTGCAGGAACTTACTGGATGTGGTAACATTTGTCTAATGATATAAATCAATGAACATAATAAAATAGAATTAGCATGTGGGCATGGTTAGTTAGAGTTTATTATTCCAGACAGACTGATAATACTATGCCATTTCAAATTTGTAAAACCCAGAAGAACACCAGTTGGCATGTATTCCCAGGATGCTTAGTCTTAGATGATAAAACTTCAAGTAGTATCAGACCTTCTGTCATTCTAACCAAAGCAGATTTTCCAGTTTGGCAGTTTGGCCTTTAACCTGTTTAAAAACCTAAGACATACAATTGCAAAGAGCATCAAAACACACAGACAGAAGGTGCTATGATATTCAATGAACCCTAGGTATTCACCATCTGTAACACAGCTTTAGGAATTTTTCCAACCTTTAAAGATTAGTTCTTTAAAAAATCAAAAGTTCTTGGAAATATAAATTACCTGTTTCCTTAGTGATGAGTTGACCTACTGCTCAAATATTTAGAAATGTACAGGTGGATAACAATTTGGTTATACTATGTCCAGAAATATACAGTGATTCTTAATAAATAATGAGGCAAGAGGCCCCCTTATGGTTTCACAAAAAAAAGCTGCATCAATATTTTTGCCTAGACAATAAAAATATATCAGAACAGTCTCATGGAAGGGCAAAACATTAAATGGATTGTTGAGGATAACGTCTAGAAGTGGCCCAGTATAGCTGATTGGTGTCGGGGCCTCCACCTATCAGGTATTTATGGCCTATCTTAAGGATAGCCCATAAAGTCCTATATCCTGAACAAGCCTATAATGTTGTGAGTGGGGACAGAAATGATACAGTCCCTGGTAAGCAATTAAAGACATTCTGTTCAGATAGAGACCCTCCTCAAAACATTGTAACTGCTGGTTAAGTAAAATTATGCTCATTACAGGATGGAATGGCATATACTGGAGCTGTGCAAGTGTTCTTTGAGATACAGGAACACCTTGGTACTGATCACACTGATCACCCTGATCACAAGACTGACACAGCTCCTGTAGCATTCTCTATCTGACCCTCTCTTGCTTCATCCATCATCTTTATTTTTCCTGTTTTGTCTCATCCTGCAAATCAAAGATGAACACTCATCTGTTACAGGACCTAATAGATAGAAGTGGATGAACTTCACGAGATTTGCTTCAACAAATATACGTGAGGTCCTGCCCTCTGGTTTGTTTTGGGACAAACTTGCTTGACAAGAACCGTAAGTGCTATTATTAGAATTTGGGGTCTCTTCAGATGCCACAGTATAATAAGGTGAGTAAACATAAATAGTTATACTCACCTTTCCTCACCTCTCCTGGTTCAAACTTCATGATGTTAGTGCACCCCATGTGACCATCGAGGACCAGTCACAGGCCTTTGCAGTGACCTTGGGCGATGTGACGTCAGCCAGAGACTGGAAGAGGACATTGAGAGGACTGCCAGATGCCAAGAATAGTATAACTGTTTGTTATATTTACTCACATGCCCTGGTTCACCACTTAATATACTCTCTTCAGACCTCAAAGAATAAGGCTAAGGCCCCAAGTTGAGAAATGCAGCTAAAAAAAAAACACTGCAGAAAAAACTGTGTTTTTCATTGTGTTTTTTGCCGCATTCTTCTTTTTTTGCATTTTTCTTTCCCTATTAAATCTATAGGGAAAACGCAAGTGTTTCCGCAGATAAAATTGACATGCTGAATGAATGGGGCCATGTATCGTGACATTTTGAGTGCAAACCTCCTTCCATCAGCAAGGGCATTGAAGATGAAATCTGGCTGGGTCTTTCAGCATGACAATGATCCCAAGCACACCACCAGGGCAACGAAGGAGTGGCTTCGTAAGAAGCATTTCAAGGTCCTGGAATGGCCTAGCCAGTCTCCAGATCTCAACCCCATAGAAAACCTTTGGAGGGAGATGAAAGTCTGTGTTGCCCAGTGACAGCCCCAAAACATCACTGCTCTAGAGGAGATCTGCATGAAGGAATGGGCCAACATACCAGCAACACTGTGTGCCAACCTTGTGAAGACTTACAGAAAACGTTTGACCTCTGTCATTGCCAACAAAGGATATATAACAAAGTATTGAGATGAACTTTTGTTATCAACCAAATACTTATTTTCCACCATAATTTGCAAATAAATTCTTTAAAAATCAGACAAGGTGATTTTCTGGATTCGTTTTCTCATTTTGTCTCTCATAGTTGAGGTCTACCTATGATGTCAATTACAGGCCTCTCTCATCTTTGTAAGTGGGAGAACTTGCACAATTGGTGGCTGACCAAATACTTTTTTTCCCCACTGTATATGTGATAGACACACATCATTCCAAGGTATATATTATGCTGTATTAAATATGAAAGTATATTTAGAAATACTTTAAAAAGCTTAAAGGGAGTCTGTCAGCTCTCAAATGGCCAATAAACTAAGTATGGGCTTGTTGGTAATTTGCATACAAGCAAACTCATACTTGCATTTGCACTTATTTCATGAGCACAATTTACAGAAATTAATCTTTTAATTTGAATGGAAATTCATTTTGTGGAGCATGGAGGAAGGGGACTTACTTGCCTGAGCAACGTCTCTCACGGAGTATTGCCTCCCAATGCCATATCCTCACCCAATATTGATACCTCTTCTCATCTCTCTCCTCATACCTCAGGTGGAGGTGCTCGGAGGGGACACTCTGTGAGACACACTGCTTAGATGAGTGAATCCCTCTACTTGGCGCTCCAAAAAACGAATTTGCTTACAAGTTAAAACATTCATTTTTTTGTGTGCATATGTGCAAATTACTAACAAGTTCATATTCTCAGTTTAATGACAAACACCTTTTAAACAAGCTACAGTATGTTGAGGAATGTCTACTGGTATAAGCTAAAGATGGAATTGAGGAGCCAAAGTTTAAGAACCAAAATTTAGTTATTAAATGTCCATTACATCTGTATAATTTGAGGAACCTAAAATAACATAGCAAGAGTTAATTGTGAAAGCAATTTTTGAAATGCGCAAGATTGGTATAATTTTGTCTTAGAGACTCTTTGAAGGTATAATGTTTCTCCACACAAGAATATATGTCTTACACTCTTTGTTGCAATTTCATGTCATTACCCATAATATCTCTCCTTGAAGATTTTCCAGTGAATTTAGCATTTTTTTATTCCTTTAGTTCTTAAAATTATGTTTTCCAGCATGACTTATCAGCTAAACAGCAACAAGATCTAACAGCCAAAACGGCAAGTTTCCTTCAGAGAAGAAAGATCTGTAGATAAGATACATTAGAGTTAATTCTTCTCTAATCAGTATTCTGCCTTGATTCTTTTACTTACAGAAGATATTTTTGCATGATTCTGCTGATAGATGATGGACAAACTGCAAAAACAGAAAGCTAATATTTTAGTCAAGTTTAGTGTGACATTATTTTACTGAATCATTTTGGATAATATTTGTACAATGAAAGGTTAGGAGGGCTTTTTTTCCTGGGGGAAACAAATGCTTGTCTGTGTGAGAGACTTGTGTGAGTAAAGGTTACTGGACATTGTTTTTTTCTTGCAAGCTGGCAGGGAGAAGCTATAGCAAGTGATGGACAGGTAAGGATTTTATTTTGTGGCTCTTTTATTTTATTTTATTATATTTAATGCTTCCAAAGTTTACCAATAAACCTGACTCAGTGCCAGCTTACACCTACAGTGCTGGCCAAAAGTATTGGCACCCCTGCAATTCTGTCAGATAATACTCAATTTCTTCCAGAAAATGATTGCAATCACAAATGCTTTGGTAATAATATCTTCATTTATTTTGCTTGCAATGAAAAAACACAAAAGAGAATGAAAAAAAAGTCAAATCATTGATCATTTTACACAAAACTCCAAAAATGGGCAGGACAAAAGTATTGGCACCCTCAGCCTAATACTTGGTAGCACAACCTTTAGACAAAATAACTGCGAACAACCGCTTCCGGTAACCATCAATGAGTTTCTTACAATGCTCTGCTGGAATTTTAGACCATTCTTCTTTGGCAAATTTCTCCAGGTCCCTGAGATTTGAAGGGTGCCTTCTCCAAACTGCCATTTTGAGACCTCTCCACAGGTGTTCTATGGGATTCAGGTCTGGACTCATTGCTGGCCACTTTAGAAGTCTCCAGTGCTTTCTCTCAAACCATTTTCTAGTGCTTTTTGAAGTGTGTTTTGGGTCATTGTCCTGCTGGAAGACCCATGACCTCTGAGGGAGACCCAGCTTTCTCACACTGGGCCCTACATTATGCTGCAAAATTTGTTGGTAGTCTTCAGACTTCATAATGCCATGCACACGGTCAAGCAGTCCAGTGCCAGAGGCAGCAAAGCAACCCCAAAACATCAGGGAACCTCCGCCATGTTTGACTGTAGGGACCGTGTTCTTTTCTTTGAAGGCCTCTTTTTTTTTCCTGTAAACTCTATGTTGATGCCTTTTCCCAAAAAGCTCTACTTTTGTCTCATCTGACTAGAGAACATTCTTCCAAAAAGTTTTTGGCTTTCTTAGGTAAGTTTTGGCTTTTTTATGTCTCTGGGTCAGAAGTGAGATCTTCCTGGGTATCCTACCATAGAGTCCCTTTTCATTCAGACGCTGACGGATAGTACGGGTTGACACTGTTGTACCCTCGGACTGCAGGGCAGCTAGAACTTGTTTGGTTGTTAGTCGAGGTTCTTTAACCACCATCCGCACAATCTTTTGTTGAAATCTCTCGTCAATTTTTCTTTTCCGTCCACATCTAGGGAGGTTAGCCACAGTGCCATGGGCTTTAAACTTCTTGATGACACTGCGCACGGTAGACACAGGAACATTCAGGTCTTTGGAGATGGACTTGTAGCCTTGAGATTGCTCATGCTTCCTCACAATTTTGCTTCTCAAGTCCTCAGACAGTTCTTTGGTCTTCTTTCTTTTCTCCATGCTCAATGTGGTACACACAAGGACACAGGACAGAGGTTGAGTCAACTTTAATCCATTTCAACTGGCTGCAAGTGTGATTTAGTTATTGCCACCACCTGTTATGTGCCACAGGTAAGTAACAGGTGCTGTTAATTACACAAATTAGAGAAGCATCACATGATTTTTCAAAGGGTGCCAATACTTTTGTCCACCCCCTTTTTTATGTTTGGTGTGGAATTATATCCAATTTGGCTTTTTGACAATTCTTTTTGTGGTTTTCCATTGACGACAAATTAAATGAAGATATTATTACCAAAGCATTTGTGATTGCAATCATTTTCTGGAAGAAATTGAGTATTATCTGACAGAATTGCAGGGGTGCCAATACTTTTGGCCAGCACTGTATCTGCTGTTGTTTGACATGGTCAAGATGATCCAGAGCAAACACTTTTACCAGTCAGGTAAAAGTAGCCCTAAACAGATTTACCTTGTGATTCTGATCAAGCAAGGGAAGAATCAACTTGTGCACAATGGGTTAGTGATGTCTGAGGTAAAAATCGACAATAGTCTCTGCTAAGGAAAAGAAAGTCTTAAGAATTGTTAATACATAATAGAGAGTTATTTTCTAACAAGCCTGGTTTGACACTGCTCATAAAATACAATATCATAAGAGAGCTCAAGGTAAAGGTAAATGTAAAAAGATATCAAATTCCTGAGGCCAGATGAGAGGCAGTCTCAAAGCATTTGACAGAGATGCTGGAGTTAGAACTCCGATAGTGAGTGGTCAAGTCCTATTATGATAATTCCAAGCTACTATAAGGTTCTGTAACAACTTTAGAAAATTGAATTCTGTGTCCAAATTTGAGGCAAGGTTGATGCCACAAATGAATGTGCTCATAGATTGTGTGGGTACACTCTCTTGTATCACAGCATACAGTGGAGAAAATTATTTAGTCAGCCATCAATTGTGCAAGTTCTCCCACTTAAAAAGATGAGAGAGGCCTGTAATTGACATCATAGGTAGACCTCAACTATGAGAGACAAAATGAGAAAACATATCTAGAAAATTGTCTGATATTGCAAATTATGGTGGAAAATAAGTATTTGGTCACCTACAAACAAGCAAGATTTCTGGCTCTCACAGACCTGTAACTTCTTCTTTAAGAGGCTCCTCTGTCCTACACTCATTACCTGTAGTAATGGCACCTGTTTGACATTGTTATCAGTATAAAAGACACCTATCCATAACCTCAAACAGTCACACTCCAAACTCCACTATGGTGAAGAGCAAAGAGATGTGGAAGGACACCAGAAACAAAATGCCATGCACCAGACTGGGAAGACTGAATCTGCAATAGGCAAGCAGCTTGGTGTGAAGAAATCAACTGTGGGAGCAATAATTAGAAAATGGAAGACATACAAGACCATGGTAATCTCCCTTGATCAGGGGCTCCACGCAAGATCTCATCCCATGGGGTCAAAATGATCACAAGAACGGTGATCAAAAATCCCAGAACCACACGGCGGTCCTAGTGAATGACCTGCAGAAAGCTGGGACAAAGTAACAAAGGCTACCGTCAGTAACACACTACGCCGCCAGGGACTCAGATCCTGCCGTGCCAGACGTGTCCCCCTGCTGAAGCCAGTACATATCTGGGCTTGTCTGAAGTTTGCTAGAGAGCATTTGGAAGTAGAACTGTTTGGTAGAAACACAACTCATCGTGTTTGGAGGAGAGTGAATGCTGAGTTGCATCCAAAGAACACCATACCTACTGTGAAGCATGGGGGTGGCAAAATCATGCTTTGGGGCTGTTTCTCTGCAAAGGGACCAGGACGACTGATCTGTGTACATGAAAGAATGAATGGGGCCATGTATCGTGAGATTTTGAGTGCAAACCTCAGCAAGGGCATTGAAGATGAAACGTGGTTGGTTCTTTCAGCATGACAATGATCCCAAGCACACCGCCAGGGCAACGAAGGAGTGGCTTCATAAGAAGCATTTCAAGGTCCTGGAGTGGCCTAGCCAGTCTCCAGATCTCAACCCCATAGAAAACCTTTGGAGGGAGATGAAAGTCTGTGTTGCCGAGCGACAGCCCCAAAACATCACTGCTCTAGAGGAGATCTGCATGGAGGAATGGGCCAACATACCAGCAACAGTGTGTACCAACCTTGTTTGATCTCTGTCATTGCCAACAAAGGATAAATAACAAAGTATTGAGATTAACTTTTGTTATTGACCAAATACTTATTTTCCACCATAATTTGCAAATAAATTCTTTAAAAATCAGATAATGTGATTTTCTGGATTTGTTTTCTCATTTTGTCTCTCATAGTTGAGGACTACCTATGATGTCAATTACAGGCCTCTCTCATCTTTTTAAGTGGGAGAACTTGCACAATTGGTGGCTGACTAAATACTTTTTTTCCCCACTGTAAGTTATGACAAAACGGTATTGGCAGATCTCCGTAACTGAGTCTGCCAAAGAAACAACAGAATTTTCCACATTTGATGGCCTGTTTTAATATGTAAATATGCTATTCCAATGCAGCGGGGCATTTCCTAAGGTAGAATCCATCTTAACCGAAGTGCATATTAACCAAAGTGCACTTACACATGGCATGAATCTGACCTTCACTCTTCTTCTCATCATACAGGTACATATTCTCTTGAACCCATCTCTACATGGCTGTACTCTGACCCCTATCCTAGAATTTCATCCAGGCTATATTTTTGCAATCCCATGTGTCCTTATCTGTACTAGTGTCAGTCTTTTGATGCTCAGTGATTTTATGGTAGTTTCCTGGTCAGTGTATTTGTAACTACATAGGCCAGTCTCCTCATGTGTCACAGTTTGTTGATTAATTGGTTAACTACTTAAATTAGTGCTAGTTATGAAGCTCTGCATCCCTATATAAGTAGATAAAGCTTATGGGGGAAGCATTTCCAATGCAGGGGGGCATTTCCTAAGGCAGAATCCATCTTAACCGAAGTGCATATTAACCAAAGTGCACTTACACATGGCACTTAGACAGGGCACAAGACAGGAACACCATGGAAGAACACCAGGTAAACTTAAAACCAAAACAACAAGCTTTATCACATGGTATGATATAGCTGCACTGTCACTTACTATGTTAGCAATTGTCTTCCTGCAGAACTCCCCTCCATCTCTACCACCAGTGCACACTATCCATATCAGTCCTTCTCTTCTGCCTTTTCCCATGTACAGCTCTCACACACTTTTCACTCTCTTCAACCACCCTAATCCCTATTCTGCTTTTAGCAGTGAAACCAAACATAAACATCCACATAAATCACTGAACCACCTTCTGTCTCTGTCCATTTTGCTCCTCCTAGCTGCTGGGGACATCTCTCCAAACCCTGGCCCTCCTTCTCTCCCTAATTTTTCCTCTTACTACATACATAGAAATCCTACAAACCTAATCAATATTTACCGTGTTCCCTCTCCTTATCTTTCTCCTGTCTCTTTTAACTGTTCTCTCTGGAACGCCCGCTCAGTGTGTAACAAACTAGAATATATTAATGACTTATTCCTCAGTAAATCTCTCAACTTGCTTGCCCTTTCTGAAACCTGGATCCAGTAGTCTGATACGGCCTCCCCTGCTGCTCTGTCTCATGATGGCCTACAATTCTCACATACCTCTAGGCCTGACAACAGGAAGGGTGGAGGGGTTGAGTTACTTCTGTCACCGCAGTGCACTTTTCAGGCCATCCCACCGGTACCCTCACTCACATTCCCCTCATTTGAAGTACATGCTATTAGACTTTTCCGCCCACTCTCCTTACGTGTAGCTGTGATCTACCGTCCTCCCGGCTCACCCTACCAAATTTCTGGATCACTTCGCTTCTTGGCTTCTCCTCTTTTTATCCAGTGAAATTCCGACCCTCATCATGGGTGACTTTAACATCCCCACTGACACCCCTGTCTCCCCAGCTGCCTCACAGTTTCTCTCAATAACCACGTCTTTTGGTCTTTCACAACTTTCCTCTTCCTCCACACATGTAGATGGCAACACCATTGATCTTGTCTTCCATCGACTCCTCACAGTTTCTAAATTTACTAACTCTTCTCTGCCACTCTCTGACCATAACCTTCTGTCTCTCACCATCAGTGCTTTCTTTCCTTCACAGGACACACCTATCATCATACATATAGGAATTTATGTGCTATTAACACCCAGCACCTCTCAGATACTCTACAGTCCTCTCTGTCCCCCATCTCTTCACTGTCCTGCCCCAAGCTAGCCACCAGTCACTATAATGAAACCCTTAAGAGTGCATTGGATGAGGCGGCTCCCCCCTCCACTCGAAAGGTTAGATGCAGGAGGCAGCAACCCTGGCACACGCCACAGACACGTTTTCTTCAGCGGTGCTCTAGGTGTGCTGAACGTCTGTGGACAAAATCACGTACACCTGCAGACTTCCTCCACTTTAAATTTATGCTTAAAACCTATAATTCTGCCCTTCACATAGCCAAACAAGACTATTTCACTGCTCTCATCTCTTCTCTCTCCTGTAACCCTAAAAGGCTAAAACTTTTCACTCCTTACTCACTCCCAAGGTGCAGATGCCATTCACAGACCTTAGCGCAGATGACCTGGCCATTTATTTCCATGATAAAATTGATAAGATCCATCAGGAAATAACTGTCCAATCCCAAGGTGGCACTGACCCCCTCACCAGCCACACTTCAGACTGTTCATTCTCATCTTTTGAACCTGTTACAGAGGAGGAAGTATCTCAGCTACTTTCTTCTTCTCGCCCTACAACCTGTAGTAGTGACCCTTTCCCCTCATACCTTCTCCAGTCTCTGTCGCCTGCCATCACGACTTACCTTACTAAAATTTTTAACCTCTCTCTCTCTTCTGGAATTTTCCCATCCTCTTTCAAACATGCTGTCATAACCCCACTACTGAAGAAATCCTCCCTTGAACCGTCCTGTGCTGCTAACTATTGACCTGTCTCTAACCTTCCTTTTATCTCCAAAATCTTGGAACGATTAGTCTATTCTCGTTTAATCCACTATCTTTCTGCTAACTCTCTTCTTGACCCCTTACAATCTAGCTTCCGCACTCTGCACTCTACTGAAACGGCCCTCACAAAAGTCTCCAATGATCTCCTGACGGCTAAATCCAAAGGTGATTACTCTCTTCTTATTCTTCTAGATCTCTCAGCACCATTTGACACTGTTGACTATCAACTCCTCCTCACTATGCTCTGTTCTGTCGGCCTCACAGACACTGCTCTCTCCTGGTTCTCCTCTTATCTCTCTGACCGCACTTTCTGTGTATCATTTGCGGGCTCTGTTTCTTCCCCTCTTCCCCTTGCCGTTGGGGTTCCTCAAGGCTCGGTCCTAGGTCCCCTGCTCTTCTCCCTCTACAAAGCCCCCATTGGACAAACCATCACTAGATTTGGCTTCCGGTACCATCTTTATGCTGATGACACCCAATTATATACGTCATCCCGTGACATCACCCCTGCACTAAATTCCATATACCTTTTCTTTTTCTTGCTATTCAATGTTTAGTCATCATGGTTGAGATGCACCCCGTCTTCTTATAGGTGGTGCCCACTGCTTAATTCACTATATGCGTCAATCTTTATGCCATAAAGATTCTAAATATTACACCTCTTAGAAGATAGTCATGCAAAAAGAATTGTTTTATTTCCCTGAATGGAATTTTATTCTGCAGAATTAGTAACGCATATAAAAAACAACATAAGGCCAGGGCCCAACGTGGTATAAATGCTGTGGTTTGGCAATGGCGTCTTGCATTCCCTGCAAAGGGGATGGGATTCTAGCTAATCCCGTCCACACATTGTGAAAAAATACACGCAGAGGACATGCTGCGATTTACAAAACTGTTGCGATTTTGGAAATCGCAGCATGTCAATTATAGCTAAGGAAATGCTGGCGGTTTCCCTATAGGTATAATGGAAGCAGAAAGTCCACAGAGGAAACAATGCGTTGCCACTGCAGTTTTTCCCACAGCTCCTTTTTGCTCCAGCCCGCTACCTGGGACCTTAGCCTAAATTAGGGATTGCAAAAAAATCAAAAAATTGTACTAAGGTAAATACCCTAAAAGAGCAACAATGAAAAAATAGGATGTGTGAAAATCCAAGATACTGGTACCTAAAACTCAAAATCTTTATTGATATACTTTAAAAAGATTGTAGATCTTAAAATAGACTTCCTAAAAAATCGCTAGAGATTGCCATACAATTCAAGGAGGATCTGTATATAACAAAATATCGCTGGTCTTCCACGCCACATAACACAAATTCCCCAGTCCCAGATATAACCCTTCACTAGTATAGAAAGGTAATATGAGGTTAGCCTTATATCTTGTATAGGCTATTATTATCAAACCTCCACCTTCATCAACCCAGAGAATCTCAATCTCATGAGTGCTCCAGGTATACAGGGTTTGATGCAAAAAAAGGTATCAAATAGGTTTTTTGCCATCCAGTAATAAACTTTACTACTGGATAGGATAAACTAGCCTGGTGTAGCCTAATGATCCCAAAATGGAAACCGGGGAACACTATCTACTAAAACAAATGTGCATCTCATCTCCTACAAATAGCACCTGATGCATTTCTAGAGTTATTAATAAACTGCCCTTTCATCAGAAGTAAGTATTTTTTTAGAAAAGTGCTGGTATTCTCTAACTCAATTCATTTGTTTAAAGAGCTATTGTTTCCCCCCGCTACCTGCCGGCACTAATACATGGCCACACGTAGGAGCGTTGGTGCCTTCTCTATAAAGCAGAAACCCCACCTCCCAGATTGAAAATAAACCAATTGGAGGTACCACATCATTGTTCCTGCCCAAAAGTGGAACGGTCTTCACTTAGAGCGCCGCCTCGCGCATGCGCAATCACCAACCAATAGCGCGGCGTCCGGACCGTGACGTCACTAAGCACCGCCCCCGCTATCAATTTGTAAACAAACCACAATGTTATATGACATAACGTCTACATCAGGGATCACAGTAGCAGGTAAGTATAAATTAACCATAACCAGACCTTCAGACAAGAGGGAGATAAAACAGACATCACCAAAATAATTGTTGACAAAAAGTATCCCACAACCTTTTCACTGGATATTGGCATACCGATAGGATTCAAATGAACCCCATCAGGCAACAACAGATTACCGTTGTCACCCTCCAATTCCCGATGATGAACCACTACACCACCAAGGGATCGTACAAACTTAGAGATCCGAACATTCAGGACTTTCTGCGACCTTTCAATAGCCAGGGGGTCCCTGGCACCCCTCAACACCTGCCGTGGCACCACCTCGGACCACACTAACACCACGTCAGAGAAGAATACTGAGACCCGTTGAAGATCCTGTCTAATCAAAGCAATCAGCTCTACCAATTTTATCCGACCAAGGTCATTACCCCCAGTGTGGACAAGGACGACGGCAGGACCATGAACCTGGCGGCTGACCGACACTAGCTCGAGCAAGATCTGATGCCACCTCAAGCCGCGACGACCACATCAGTGTACCTCAGTGGAGGAGAGCCCAAGAGATACACCGCCAGGACGAACCGCAGCTCTGCACTTTGCCCAGAAAATATATGAGTGCCCAAATATCCACACAGAAGGGAGACTGGATCCTGAAAAGACACAAATGAAACAAAACATAGTAATAGAAAACTAGAAACAAAGCAAACAATCATTGAATAAGCAAATCAGGGCGGATATACGTCCTATAACAATTCAACTTCCATCTGCCCAATCGCTTTACAGCTTTCTCACCCAAACCACAAGCGTCAGCCATAGTCGCCGTGCCAATCTGAAAAGAGTGGGTACCAAACTCTTTTGGATCCAGACCCAACTCAACCAAGCATGCACGAAAAACTGAAGTAAACTGAAAATGTGTAAGAGGCAAACCGGAGGCATGCACCAGGAAGACAAAAGACTCAGGACGACGCAAGACAAATTCCCTAATGACCCACACTGGACAATAAGAAGAGCCTAAGGCTTTTACAGTCACCCAACTACCCCGGCCAAAAACATCTGTTTTTGATTTTCTAACACCAATCTTAACCTCCTCACCTAAAACAACCACATCCCCAACTGAAAGACCCCCGGGACAAAAATGACTCCTGCTCAACAATTCCCCAACCCGCAACGTGGCAAAAAAGACAATCAAAAAGGCCGTCCTAAACAACAAAACTTCATAAGGGTTACGACATATGACATCTAAAATTGAGCACAAATGAGACAGCAGACTGAAAGACACCGGGCACCAAGAATCCACACCCACAGACACTTTCTTCCACTCTTTAACCACCTGTTGAACCATGAAATGCTTCGTAATATTGCGCCGATCAAAAAAGCTTAAGCATAAACACAACTCCAGCTAAACTTTTTTGAGCCACGTTTGCCGAAGCACCCTTACGCCCCAACTGCGCCAAAAAAATCAGGCGTGACCTCCAACAAAAGACAGTCATCTGCCTATACGATACCGCCAGAGATGGAAAGCCAAGAAGACCATGCAGTCCCGTGGCTCTGCCAGGTGGCTTCGGATACGGAGCTGCGCACCAACTCAACTAGACGCTCTCGACCAGGTTCCATAAGCAGTCTGGGCAAGTTGTACCGACTGCCTCTGCCGTCGGGTGTAGCTCACGAGACACCTGAAAATCGGAACGGGACAGAGCATCAGCAACGCAATTCTGCACTCCCGGCACATGTCTTGCCCTAAACCAAATATTATGCTGCAAACAGCGAAGAACAAGATGGCGCAACAATGCCAAAACCAGAGAGAAGAAGAGGACTGACTATTGATGACTTGTACAACCGCAATATTGTCCCTCCAAAAACAAATCCTTCGATTTGCCATACCTGAGCCCCAAAGCTCTACAGCCACAACAATTGGGAACAATTCTAGGAGAGCCAGATTCCTCACCAGACCCGACTCCACCCAGGAAAGCGGCTAAACACCTCGACACCAAGCATCCCCAAGAATCGCCCCAAAACCATCGCTACCCGCCGCGTCAGTGAACAGATGCAAATCTACACTAACAACCTCCTCCCCTTGACAAAGAATCTGACCATTAAAGGTAGCTAAAAAGGACTGACAAATCAAGAGATCATCTCTGAGGGGATGGGTAATATGTATAAAATGATGAGGCATCAGGACCCCTTTAGTAGCTAAAGACAAACGCCTGCAGAAAGCCCTGCCCATGGGCAGGACTCTGCATGCGAAATTCAAGAGACCCAACAAACTCTGCATCTGCTGTAAAAGCACTTTCTTCGCATGCACGAACTGATCTATCATGGACACCAGTCGCGCAACCTTACAGTATCTTCGGGCAACAGCAAAACCATGTCCACCGTATCCAGTTCAATGCTCAAGAAAGACAACTTAGTTGTTGGGCCTTCCGTCTTTTCTTCAGACAGCGGGACCCCAATATTCCCCATAAGAACACAAAAGTATGCAAGAGGTAGGCACATTGCCCAGTTAGTAGAAGAAAACACAAGAGGAACATCCATTCTGGACCTAGTTTTAACTAATAAGGAGGACATGGTTAAGGAATTAAGGGTAGCAGGGACATTGGGATTCAGCGACCATGCTATACTCGAGTTTGGGGTTGTAAGAAGAAGAAGACCTGAGAAGACAAAGACTAGAAGACTCAATTTTAGTAGGGCAGATTTTAGGGGCCTAAAGGTAAGGGTTAGTAGAATTCCATGGCGAAAATTACTTAAGCACAAAAATGCACATGAGGGGTGGGAAATTTTCCGTAGGGAAATCATTAATGCGCAGGAACTAACAATACCTAGAAGCAAGAAAAATGGGAATCACCTAAAAACTCCAGGATGGATGACCAAAAAATTACATAACCTACTAAAAAAGAAAAAGGAAACTTACAACAAGTGGAAGATGGGAGCTATATCTAAGGGAGAGTATACAGCAGTTTGCAGACTCTGCAAGATAAGCATTAAAAAAGCCAAGGCTGAATACGAATTGAAGCTTGCAAAAGAAGTTAAGAGTAATGTAAAAGGTTTTTGGGGATATGTTAAGAGCAAAAGAAAAGTGAAGGAAACCATTGGAGTCCTAAAGAACGAAAAGGGTGAAAAAGTTAACATGGTGGATCAGCAAGTGGAGTTACTAAATTCATATTTTGTATCCGTCTTCTCCCAAGAAATGGATGGAAATATCAACATTAATGGTGATAGTGATGAGGGGAATGAGGACTCCAAGCTGATTATAAGTGAAGGTTTGGTAAGAGAACATTTAGCTAAGATTAAGGAAACCAAGTCCCCAGGACCGGATGATTTACACCCTAGAGTTTTAAAAGAATTAGCAGAGGAAATAACAGAACCCCTTGCAATAATCTTTAATAAGTCATGGGAGACAGGAGTGGTCCCTCTAGATTGGAAAAGGGCAAATGTGGTCCTCATCTACAAAAAGGGGAATAGGGACGACCCAGGAAATTATAGGCCGGTAAGTCTGACCTCGATAGTAGGAAAAATCTTTGAACAAATCGTTAAAGAACATTTAATTAGGTACCTGGATGGGAAGGCTTTAATTAATCAAAGCCAGCACGGCTTTATGCCTAATAAATCTTGCCAGACTAATCTTATTTCCTTCTATAATAAAGTCACTGAATGGTTGGACCAGAGGAATGCAGTGGACATAGTATATCTTGACTTTAGTAAGGCCTTTGATAAAGTATCACATAACATTCTTATTGAAAAAATGATCAAGTATGGCTTTGATAAAATATCAGTGAGGTGGGTTCACAATTGGCTTAATGATCGGGCACAACGAGTAATTCTAAATGGCTATACATCAAACTGGAAGAAAGTAAAAAGCGGGGTGCCGCAGGGCTCTGTCCTGGGCCCAGTACTTTTTAATATTTTTATAAATGATCTGGATGATGGGGCTAATGGGGAACTAATAAAATTTGCAGATGATACAAAGATAGGAGGAATGGCCAACACTAGAGAGGAGAGAGAGTGCATCTAAAAGGACTTAGACACACTGGAACAATGGGCTGAGGTGAACAAAATGGTATTCAACAGGGACAAATGCAAAGTTCTACATCTGGGTAACAGAAATGCAAGAAGCATATATAGTATGGGAGGAATAGTACTAAGTGAGAGTACAGGGGAAAAGGATCTGGGCATAATAATAGATCGCAAACTCAACATGAGTCAACAGTGCGGTGCGGTGGCTAAAAAGGCTAACCAAATTCTAGGATGTATCAAGACGAGCATTGTAGCTAGATCAAGAGAGGTAATTATTCCGCTGTACTCTGCCCTGGTCAGACCCCACCTGGAATACTGTGTACAGTTCTGGGCGCCCCAGTTTAAGAAAGACATCGATTCATTGGAGCAGGTCCAGAGAAGAGCAACCAAAATGGTGGAAGGTCTACAAACCATGTCCTACGAGGAGAGGCTAAAAGAATTGGGACTGCTTAGTTTGCAGAAGAGAAGGCTAAGGGGAGACTTAATAGCGGTATTTAAATATCTGAAAGGTTGTCACAGTGCAGAGGGATCTACCCTATTCTCATTAGCAGAAGGAAGCACGAGAAGTAATGGGATGAAACTAAGGGGAAGGAGATTCAGATTAGACATTAGGAAAAACTTTCTAACAGTAAGGGTAGTGAGAGAGTGGAATAGGCTGCCACGGGAGGTGGTGAGTTCTTCATCAATTGAAATCTTCAAGCGGAAACTGGATAGGTATATAGCTGGGATGTTTTAGGAATTCCTGCTTTTGCAGGGGGTTGGACTCGATGGCCCTTGAGGTCCCTTCCAACTCAAACAAACAAACAAACAAACAAACAAACAAACCGACGAACCCCCAGGGCCAACGAACAAAAAAATCATCAAGATAATGCAATACCGATGGGATGCCCGTCTCAAACCGTACCATCCACTCCAAAAAGGAGCTAAACACCTTAAAATAGTAAGAAGAGATGGAGCAACCCATGGGCAAGCACATATCCACGAAAAACCTATCGGCAACTATACAACCCAGCAAATGGAAACAGGACGAGTGTACCGGCAACAAATGAAATGCTGATTCAATATCTAACTTGGCCAACAGGGCCCCCGGACTCGCCCTAGCAACTAAGACATATCTGAGAAAAACATGATGGGGAGGTATCAAATATCAAATTTCAGGGGGTTGAGCTGGTCCATCCATCTCCCCGTGGGGGAGACTTTGACCGAAAGGTGTTGCAACGTGAAGCGAGGTGGACATTTTTTTTACAGACGTTCAAACCTCTTAGCTTAAATGAAGTGATCTCTTACTCATACTTCATTTGATGCTTAGTTATTCTTCCTCCTATATAATGTGATATTCTGTTGCGGTAGTACTTGATCTGTTTTCTTCTTCATGTGGTCATCTCTTGTGATATTATCATAATTATTGAGCTGGCCCTTTGTTCTTCTATTACATACATCTGGTCTTTAGAGTTTTGCTAGCAGTGTCAGTATTACACTATGTTCATTATATTATATTTATAACTCCTTTTCCCATGTGGCTGTGTCTATATTATTTTTTATCCGGGATTATTTGAATACATTAAAGATAAAGAGTAGTATATATATCATATCGCTTAATGTCTCTTCTGGTGTCTGCTACTGTATATTGATATCTAGATATAACCCCCCATGTCTATCTTTATGCCAACGTCCAGTGAAAAGGTTGTGGGATACTTTTTTGTCAACAATTATTTGGGTGATGTCTCTGTTTTATCTCCCTCTTGTCTGAGGATCTGGTTATGGAGCTGTAAATTTATACTTACCTGCTACTCTGATCTCTGATGCAGACGTTATGTAATATAACGTTGTGGTTTGTTTACAAATCGATAGCAGGGCGGTGCTTAGTAACTTTATGGTCCGGACGCCGCGCTATTGGTTGGTGATTGCGCATGCGCGAGGCGGCGCTCTAAGTGAAGACCGTTCCTCTTTTGGGGCAAGAACAATGATGTGGTACCTCCAATAGGTTTATTTTCAATCTGGGAGGCGGGGGTTTCTGCTTTATAGAGACGGCACCAACACTCCTATGTGCGGCCATGTATTAGTGCCAGCGGGGAGCTTGGGGAAACAATAGCTCTATAAACAAATGAATTGAGTTAGAGAATACAAGCACTTTTCTGAAAAAATACTTACCTCTGATGAAAGGGCAGTTTATTAATAGCTCTAGAAATGCATCAGGTGCTATTTGTAGAAGATGAGATGCACATTTGTTTTAGTAGATATTGTTCCCCGGTTTCCATTTTGGGATCATTAGGCTACCCCAGGCTAGTTTATGCTATCCAGTAGTAAAGTTTATCACTGGATGGCAAAAAACCTATTTGATGCCTTTTTTTTGCATCAAACCCTGTATACCTGGATCACTCATGAGATTCTCTGGGGTGATGAAGGTGGTGGTTTGATAATAATAGCCTATACAAGATATAAGGCTAACCTCATATTACCTTTCCATACTAGAGAAGGGTTATATCTGGGACTGGGGAATTTGTGTTATGTGGCGTGGAAGACCAGCGATATTTTGTTATATACAGGTCTTCCTTGAATTATATGGCTATCTCTAGCGATTTTTTAGGAAGTCTGTTTCAGGATCTACAATCTTTTTAAAGTATATCAATAAAGATTTTGAGTTTTAGGTACCCTTATCTTGGATTTTCACACATCCTATTTTTTCACAAAATTAGGGATCGCTTTAATCGTACTGACCCATAGAATAAAGTTAACTTATTACTTATGTTGTACGGTGAATGGCAAAAAATGTAAGTGTTAAAAAACAATGCCAAATTTGATGTTTTTTTTGTTAAAACCTGCCCGGAAAGGGTTAATAAAATTTAGTTAATAAGTTATGGGCACTACAAAATGATGCTATTAAAAAGTGTATCACATCCTACAAAAAAACACGCTTACCATGGCTACATTTCCAGAAAATAAAAGAACAAATATATATACAGTATATACAGTTGTGCTAAAAAGTATACATACCCCAGCAGATTTTTTGTTTTTTTGGCCTTTTTTCAGAGAATATGAATGATAACACAAAAACTTTTTCTCCACTCATGGTTAGTGGTTGATTGAAGCCATTTATTGTCAAACGTCTGTGTTTTCTCTTTTTAAATCATAATGACAACCAAAAACATCAAAATGACCCTGTTCAAAAGTTCACATACCCTGGTGATTTTGGCCTGATAACATGCCCAGAAGTTGACACAAAGGAGTTTGAATGGCTACTAAACGTAACATCTTCACCTGTGACCTGTTTGCTTGTAATAAATGTGTGTGCATAAAAGCTGAGTGAGTTTCTGGGATCCAGACAGACTGTTGCATCTTTCCTCCAGCCACTGACGTCTCTGGATTGTGAGTCATGGTGAAAGCAAACAAATTGTCCACGGATCTACGGGAAGAGGTAGTTGAACTGTATAAAACAGGAAAGGGATACAAAAAGTTATCCAAGGAATTGATAATGCCAGTCAGCAGTGTTCAAACTGTGATTAACAAATGGAAACTCAGGGGCTCTGTAAAATCCAAACCATGGTCAGGTAGACCAACCAAAATTTCGGCTACAACTGCCTGGGACATTGTTCGGAATGCAAAGAAAAACCCAAACATAACATCAGCTGAAATACAGGACTCTCTGAAAACTATCAGTGTGGCTGTTTTAAGATACACAATAAGGAGGCACTTGAAGAAAAATGGGCTGCATGGTCCAGTTGCCAGAAGAAAGTAATTACTGTGCAAATGCCACAAAGAATCTCGCCTTCAATACACCAAATAGCAGAGACAAGCCTCAAAACTTCTGGAACAAGGTAATTTGGAGTGATGAGTCAAAAAACTAACTTTTTGGCCACAACCATAAACGTTACATTTGGAGAGGTGTCAACAAGGCCTATGATGAAAGGAACACTATTCCTACTGTAAAGCACGGAGGTGGATCACTTACGATGTGGGGATGTGTGAGCTTCAAAGGCACAGGAAACATGATCAAAGTTGAAGGAAAGATAAATGCAGCACGTTATAAATGATAAATTTTATTTATATAGCGCCAACATATTCCGCAGTGCTGTACAATTTGTAAGGTCCAAGTACTGACAAAAAAGATACATTACAAAGAAATATTCAATTCACACACTGGGAATGAGGGCCCTGCTCGCAAGAGCTTACAATCTATGAGTCAGCAAATATTGGAGGCAAATTTGCACTCAGCCAGGAAGCTGCACATGGGACGTACTTGGACGTTCCAACATGACAATGATCCAAAACACAAGGTCAAGTCGAACTGTCATTGGCTACAGCAGAAGAAAGTGAAGGTTCTGGAGTGGCCATCTCAGTCTCCTGACCTCAATATCATTGAGCCACTCTGGGGAGATCTCAAGCGCGCAGTACATGCAAGACAGCCCAGGAATTTACAGGAACTGGAGACTTTTTG
Source organism: Leptodactylus fallax (assembly GCA_947044405.1). NCBI lineage: Eukaryota > Metazoa > Chordata > Amphibia > Anura > Leptodactylidae > Leptodactylus > Leptodactylus fallax. Next base: position 6,967,754 of record CAMRHE010000015.1, read on the forward strand.
CCAAGAAGAATGGGCAGTTTTACCATCTGAGAAAATAAAGAGCCTCATCCACAACTACCACAAAAGACTTCAAGCTCTCATTGATGTAAGAGGGGGCAATACACGGTATTAAGAACTGGGGTATGTGAACTTTTAAACATTCTTTTGATGTTTTTGGTTGTCATTATGATTTAAAAAGAGAAAACACAGAAGTTTGACAATAAATGGCTTAAACCAACTGCTAAGCATGAGTGGAGAAAAAGTTTTTGTGTTATCATTCATATTCTCTGAAAAAAGGCCAAAAAAACCAAAAAATCTGTTGGGGTATGTAAACTTTTTAGCACAACTGTATAGTACAGTGCAACAAGAAAAAAAAAAAAAAAAACATATAACAAGGTACACCCTATGCTTAGAGTTTACAATATAAAAGACACCAGAACTGACGCCCCCCCCAGCTTTCCCCACCCCCAGTTATAGGAGCAAGTGGGAAAATAGTGTGGGATTTGGTGTAACCAATGCACTCGCATAGCTTACATATTCACTTCTGGGAAATTAATGCTCACTACAACCCGTGATAAATTGTTTGGATTTGAACTGCTGTTTGGCACAAAGCAGGACACGGAAGGGAAGGAGTTTTATTAGGCTTTTGGAGCACAGATTAAGGCCGGGGCCCCAAGTACTGTACTCACTGTGATTTTGCCATGGCGGAAACACTGCAGCGAAAACTGCAGCATTTTACAGTCCCTGCAAAGTGGATGAGATTTGGGCTAATTCCATCCACACATTGCAGAAAATAATCGGAAATGCTCGTGTTTTTGCAAATCACTGGCAGTTTCCATATAGGTTTAATGGAAGCAAAAAGTCCTCAAAGGAAAACTCTGCAGACTTTCTCTGAAAAGCGCTGCAGGAAAAACCGCAATGTGTTTCCTCCACGGTTTTTCCCACAACACTTTTTGGCTGTGACCCGCTACATGGAGCCTTAGCCTTAGACAGTTTGATTTTTGGAGGTCATGTCACTTTTGCAGAGTCCGTGAAATTCTAATAAAGTGAAATCCCCTGACATGTGACCCCATTTTGGAAGCAACATGCAGGGGTGTGGTGAACATTTTTATCCCCCAAGTGTTGCATCAATTTATTTTCCAGAAATATATTCACCAACTGCTGCACAAAGTACATAAATACATAATCCCAGTGTGAAATATATTGTGCCCAAACACTCCTAAAGCTGTTGTACTCAGGATAACTCACTTAACAGTTTTTTGGAGTGTCTGTCTTTGCTGACACAAGCTGGGTACAACATTTTGGGTGCTGAAATGGTGTATCTAAGAAAAAATTGCAATTTTAACTTTTCAGCTGTGCATTAATTTATGGAAATTAATATAATGCAACACTCAAGAGGTAAAAATGCTCTCTAAACCCCCTGATAAATTCCTTGAGGAGTTTTGTTCATAAATTGAGGTCACTTCTTGGGGAATTCCACTTTACTGGCACCTCTGGGATTCTGCAAAAGCAGCATGACATCCAAAAACCAGTCCAAATCTATACTCCAAAAGCCAAAAAGCACAGTACCCTTCTGAGTACTGCTGTATGCCAAAACAGAAGGTTGCACCAATATACAGTGGGGGAAAAGAGTATTTAGTCAGCCACCAATTGTGCAACTTTTCCCACTTAAAAAGATGAGAGAGGCCTGTAATTGACATCATAGGTAGACCTCAACTATGACAGACAAAATGAGAAGACATATCTAGAAAATCACATTGTCTGATTTTTTTTAAGAATTTACTTGCAAATTATGGTGGAAAATAAGTATTTGGTCACCTACAAACAAGCAAGATTTCTGGCTCTCACAGACCTGTAAATTCTTCTTTAAGAGGCTCCTCTGTCCTCCACTCATTACCTGTAGTAATGGCACCTGTTTGACATTGTTATCAGTATAAAAGACACCTATCCATAACCTCAAACAGTCACACTCCAAACTCCACTATGGTGAAGACCAAAAAGCTGTGGAAGGACACCAGAAAAAAAAAATTGTAGACCTGCACCAGGCTGGGAAGACTGAATCTGCAATAGGCAAGCAACTTGGTGTGAAGAAATCAACTGTAGGAGCAATAATTAGAAAATGGAAGACCTATAAAACCACTGATAATCTCCCTCAATCAGGGGCTCCACGCAAGATCTCAACCCGTGGGTCTAAATGATCACAAGAACGGTGAGCAAAAATCCCAGAACCACACGGGGGGACCTAGTGAATGACCTGCAGAAAGCTGGGACTAAAGTAACAAAGGCTACCATCAGTAACACACTAAGTCGCCAGGAACTCAGATCCTGCCGTGCCAGACGTGTCCCCCTGCTTAAGCCAGTACATATTTGGGCTCATCTGAAGTTTGCTAGAGAGCATTTGGATGTTCCAGAAGAGTATTGGGAGAATGTCATATGGTCAGATGAAACCAAAGTAGAACTGTTTGGTAGAAACACAACTCGTCGTGTTTGGAGGAGAGTTTCATCCAAAGAACACCATACCTACTGAGAAGCATGGGAGTGGCAACATCATGCTTTGGGGCTGTTTCTCTGCAAAGGGACCAGGACGACTGATCCGTGTACATGAAAGAATGAATGGGGCCATGTATCGTGAGATTTTGAGTGCAAACCTTCTTCCATCAGCAAGGGCATTGAAGATGTAACGTGGCTGGGTCTTTCAGCATGACCATGATCACACGCACACCGCCAGGGCAACGAAGGAGTGGCTTCATAAGAAGCATTTCAAGCTCCTGGAGTGTCCTAGCCACTCAACCCCATAGAAAACCTTTGGAGGGAGTTGAAAGTCCGTGTTGCCCAGCGACAGCCTCAAAATATCACTGCTCTAGAGGAGATCTGCATGGAGGAATGGTCCAACATACCAGCAACAGTGTGTGCCAACCTTGTGAAGACTTACAGAAACCGTTTGACCTCTGTCATTGCCAACAAAGGATATATAACAAAGTATTGAGATGAACTTTTGTTATTGACCAAATACTTATTTTCCACCATAATTTGCAAATACATTTTTTAAAAATCAGACAATGTGATATTCTAGATGTTTTCTCATTTTGTCTCTTATAGTTGAGGTCTACCTATGATGTCAATTACAGGCCTCTGCCATCTTTTTACATGGGAAAACTTGCACAATTGGTGGCTGACTAAATACTTTTTTTCCCCACTGTATACATCTTTTTGTAACTGGGATAACCCACTTAAAATGAGTGCATGTCTCTCTCATATTTCACTTTGCTCATTAATTTTTGGGAGGCACTCCTGGGCTCAATATGATCACTAGAACTGACTGTAAACAGCGCCACAAGCTGGGCATTACATATTGAGCACTGAAATAGCATATATCTGGAAAATTTTAATTTTGCACCATCCACTACTTTTTTTTTTTTTTTTTTGGAAAGCATCTCTAGGGACAAAATGATCACTATACCCTTTAATAATTTTTTGAGTGGTGCAGTTTCAAAATTGAAGTCACTTCTTAGTACTCACCACTGCGCTGGCACCTTAGGGGCAAATATGTCATGGCACCTGAAAATGATTCTGCTCCCAAAGCCTATTCCCCTTACGTCCGACAGCAGCACAATATGGGGTATCTCTGCCCCTGTGTGTTGTTTAGGACAGTGGAACCTTTAATTAGCACCAAATTTAAGGTGCCTCCTACTAGCCCTATAAGAGGGCACCTGAGACCTCCCTCCACTGTGTTTTTTTCTGTCCTGTGTGGGACAGGTGGACGGAGGTCTCTGGTGACCTCCCGTTGCTAGGGGTTTTTTTCCTAAAAAAGCTCCTGGCTTACCTTTTGAGGGTACCTCGGTCCTTTCCTACGTTCCTAAGATCCTCCGGTCCTTCGGGCCTTTTTCCGCCCCGCAGCGCAGCGTTACCCGGCTCATCGCTCTGCAGGCAGCGCGATCCCGGAAGTAAGCGGGGAACCTCTTCGGCCGGAACCTTTTTTTCGGTCCCGTGTTCCCAGGGGAAGGAAGCCTTTGCGCACCACCGCGGCCTACTTCCGGTTTTCTCGGAAAAGTGCGGTAAGTTTGAAAATTGGAATTTTAATGGCAAAATATAGATTTGTTTTTTGCTGCTTGTATGTGGAGCCTCTGGCTTAGGCTTATGCTCCTCTATGTTCCATTATGGCATTTGACCTTGTTTGGCGCTGTATGAATATTTTCTTTGTTTGGCTCCTCCCCTCGCTGCTGTATTACATTTAAAAGGGCTTCAGTCCTTTACTGGGTGAGCTCGTGGTTACTAGCTCCTCTGCTGCGGTTTTGCGGTGTCTGGGTTTTTTCCTGACTGGGATCTTTTTTTCAAGTGACCGATTTAAAAAAGTAAGGTACCCCTTGGTTTTTTTCTTCTTGTAAGCGATGCTTGGCAATCTTCTATTCTACATTGTCATGTGGCTTTTGATGTTTCAGATGTCATCTTCTGCATCAGGTAATGGCGATGGGCTTAGGAGGAAAAAGTCCTCTAAACTTAAACACCTAATGTGTTTGGATTGCAATACCCCTTTACCTGACGGCTATGATTTTACCCGCTGTCGCCAATGCCGCGGACCTCCGTCAGAAGAACCTTCTATAAGAGAGGTTGTCACCTGGGTAAAGGACTATATGGAGGAGTCTCTTAAGGAGATCCATTCTTCCATCGCCCAGATTGCCAAGAAACCGCGGGTTGAGACACAGTCCTCCCTACGCATCGCTGACGAAGATTATCAGATAGTGGACGAGACACTCTCATCTGACGATTCCACTGAAGATTCCAGCAGGCCGTGCTTCCCACTCGAAAAATTAAGCCGGCTGCTGAAGTCCATCCGGTCTAAGGATCGTGATGTTGACGGGGAAGCCTCCACGTCCACCTATAGAGGGCCTAGGGTCTTCCAAGTGGATGAGACATTACAAAGATTAATGTCTTCAGAGTGGAAATGTCCTGAAAAACCTCTTGTGGTTTCTAGGAGGTTCAAGGCTTTATTCCCAGTTGCTCAATGGGATCAATGGGGTCCTCCTTCCAAGGTGGATATGGCGGTGGCCAAACTGTCACGCCGCACTATGGTACCATCAGATGATGGATCAAATTTGCACGACGCCATGGACAGGCGCATCGACAATACCCTCAAGAAGGCGTATTCAGCTGCCTCGGCCCAGACCGCTGTGGCGGTTGCGTCTTGTGAAGTGTCAGCCAAATTACGCACTGACCTGGTTCATCTCGAGAGGGACATCGATTCTGGAGTCTCCAGAGATGAGCTGCTAGGGTTTCTAGGCTCGGTTTCCCTGGCAGCTGAATATTTAGCGGAGGCCTCCCACCATCAATTAAGGCTGGCGGCCAAATCTCTGGCACTTACCACTGCAGCAAGAAGACCTCTATGGTTAAAACCCTGGAGAGCTTATTTCCCCTCAAAATATAATTTGTGCGCATTACCCTTTGAGCCAGGTAGAGTCTTTGGCAGTGCCCTAGACGAGATCCTGGAGGGCTTGGCTGATACTTAGGGTAAAACTTTACCCCAGGCCTTTAGAGGTAGATCTAATTCTGGCCGTGATAGAGGCTATCCGCCTCGTCGTGGACGGCAGTCCCAAAGAGGCTCTAGATATTCCTCAAGAGGCGCCGTCCGGAGATTCCCGAAGTCTGATGATAAAAAGGAGAAGCCTAGCTTTTGACATCAGGAGCAGTCTTCCTGTGGCCGAGATTCCTGTCGGGGGTTGTCTCCCCCATTTTTTCAACTGCTGGCAGGAAAAAATTCAAGACCCATGGGTCCTGCAGGTAATCCAAAAAGGATATGCAATCGAGTTCCTCCATCCTCCTCAGGATCGGTTTGTGTTAACTCGCAGCCTGCCTATAATGCAGCAGACTACATTGGAATGCTCCATCCGAGAGTACATTCACAAGGGAGCCCTGGAGGAAGTCCCTTCTCTAGAAGAAGGATCCGGTGTCTATTCTCCCGTCTTCCTGGTACCAAAACCGGCAGACAAGTGGAGAATGGTCATAGACTTAAGGTACCTCAACCGCTTCATCAAAAAGAAGCACTTCCGTATGCAAACCATAAAGTCTGTCACCACCTTTCTCCTCCAAGGCGATGTTTTTGTGACTTTGGATCTAAAAGACGCCTATTTGCATATTCCTATTTATCCTCCACACAGAAGGTTTCTAAGGATTGCCGTAGTAGTTTTCGGCCACACGAAGCATTTTCAGTTCACAGCACTACCCTTCGGGATCTCCTCTGCTCCCCACACCTTTACAAAGGTAGTGGCTCCTATAGCGGCCGCCCTCAGACTTCAGGGGATATTCGTGGTGCCTTATCTAGACGACTGGTTGATAAAAGCCCAGAGTCTGTTCTGCTCCAGCATCTACAGACAGCCGTGTCCCTGTTTCAGAGTCTGGGATGGCTTATAAACTGGGAGAAGTCGGTAACGGTCCCTTCAACCCGAAGGAAGTTCCTCGGCTACTTCCTGGATTCAGTCCGCCTGCAGGTCTCCTTGACACCAGCAAGGAAGGATAAACTGGTCGGTGCAGTCCGGCACCTCTTCAAAAAGCCGATAGCCTCCATCAGAACATTGGTGAAGATCCTGGGCTTGATGTCTTCCTCAGTGGAGGCAGTCCCATGGGCTTTGTGGCACTTACGTCCCTCCAGAAGGAGTTAGTAGAGGCTTGGGATCGCTCCCTTCTTACACTCAGCAAGAAGATTCGACTCTCCCCCAGGACCCGTCTTTCCCTCAAGTGGTGGTTGCACCTGAAAGACGGAAGGTCCACGGTCCAACCTTCTTGGACCCTGTTGACTACAGATGCATTCCTCTCGGGATGGGGAGCCCATTTGGACGAAAACTCCATAAAGGGAGTCTGGAGCGCTCCAGAAAGAAGGACCTCGTCCAACTGGAAGGAGCTCAGAGCTGTATATCGTGCCTTACTCCATTTCTCGCCTCTTCTCAAGGGAAGAGCAGTCAAAATCCGGTCAGACAACATGACCACAGTGCTGTACGTGAACAGACAGGGAGGCACCAGATCACCAACCCTCCTCAGGGAGGCAGATCTGATATTTACATGGGCAGAGAAAAATCTAACCCATTTATCCGCAGTTCACATCAAGGGCTCCCTGAACATAGTAGCGGATCGGTTGAGTCGGGGTCATGCCGTATCAGGAGAATGGTCACTCAATCCAGAAGTCTTTCATCAAATTACCCTGAAGTGGGGTCTTCCAGAAATAGACCTCATGGCAACCCGACTCAACGCCAAGGTGGAGACGTTCTGTTCCCTTTACCAGGAGGACAATCCCTTGGCAGTGGATGCCCTGTCCATCCCTTGGAGGTCCAGGCTGGCATACATCTTCCCTCCAATTCCAATAATACCGAAGGTATTGATGAAAATCAGACAGGACCAAGTCTCTGTGATAGCCATCATTCCATTCTGGCCAAAAAGAGCTTGGTTTTCCCAACTCATGGAGATGAGTTGAGGGATATATTGGAGGCTTCCCCCCATCCAGAACCTGGTTTCCCAAGGATCTCTGAAGTGCCAGGATCTCTGGAGATTCAACCTGACAGCCTGGAGGTTGAGCAGTCCCTACAGCAGGATAGAGGACTGTCAGAGGCCGTCCTGAAGACCCTTTCTTCTGCAAGAGCAGACTCTACCAATAAGAACTACCAGATGACAGCCAAGATTTTCATGGAGTGGTGCTCCAAGAAGGGTATTAATAATCTACAACCTTCAACGGCTGATATTTAAAATTTTCTTCAGGACGGTTTGGATAAGGGCCTTGCCCCTGCCACTTTGAAAGTGCAGATTGCGGCCCTCTCCGCTCATTTGAACAGACGTCTGTCTCAGGATCCTCTGGTTGCAAGGTTCCTTAACACTAGAAGTCCCAGAGAGGGGTCATTTAACATTTCTACCTTTGGAACCCAGAGACGGGTCGAATGACCTGAAGGATTTTATCTAACATCCTATAATCACCGTCTTTTGTTCTGTAATTAAGGCCATTACTGTCACACCACAGGAGGTTGTTGTTTTCCATTGAGTTTAGCCATTTAGTGTCTAGTTAGTTCTATTCAGTTTATTGTATTTGATAATATAAAGACTATACATATTGTATTAAGTTTAGTTTTATTTGAGCAAAAAAGCACTGAAACAATTAATCATTTTTTATATATTTTAAATAGAATTAGAAATTTTAGAGCAAGGTACAGCTGTGAGTAATGACCAGAAGCATTTGTCTAAGGCAGGGGTAGGCAACCTTTTTTGTTCGGCGTGCCGATTTTAATAAAAAAATCAAAGATGAGGTACTCGGAGTGCCGGGCAATAATTGTAAGTCTGACGACCCCTAAACTAAAGTCATATACCACAAACCATAACACAGAAGTGCTGCCACCAGATGCTTTAGGACACATGCGTTTACTGCTATTTCCTGGGACACTCCTGTACTTTCTGATTAGAAGCAATGAAAGTCCATGTGCAGCCCCCAATTAGTGGTAAATTTATTGTGTCCAGGAGCCCCGTATGGCGGCATCCTTATGGTGAATACACACTATGTATCTGGATGCAGCTATATTTGGAACTTTTTCATTCAATGTAAAACTGGTGCATTTTTGCACAAAAAAAAACAAAGCCGGAGTTTTCTGTGCAAAAACACATCCTTAATATAGAAAACACACCGTTATACAGAATAATGTCCCATAGTGGTCCCTGCACACGGTATTATGTCCCATAGCGGCCCCTTCAACATGGTATATGTCCCATAGCTGCCTCTGCACACGGCATTTGTCCCATAGCTGCCTCTGCACACAGTATTTGTCCCATAGCAGTCCCTGCACACAGTATTTGTCCCATAGCGGCCCCTGCACACAGCAATATGTCCCATAACGGCCCCTACACACCGTATATGTCCCATAGCAGACCCTGCACACGGTATATGTCCCATAGCGGCCCCTGCACACGGTATTATGCTCTATAGTGGCCCCTGCACACGGTATTATGTCCCATAGCAGCCTCTGCACACGGTATTTGTCCCATAGCGGCCCCTGCACACGGTATTATGTCCCATAGCGGCCCCTACACACAGTATTTGTCCCATAGCTGCCCCTGCACACAGTATTTGTCCCATAGCGGCCCCTGCACACGATATTATGCTCCATAGTGGCCCCTGCACACGGTATTATGTCCCATAGCGTCCTCTGCACACAGTATTTGTCCCATAGCGGCCCCTGCACACGGTATTATGTCCCATAGCGGCCCCTACACACGGTATTTGTCCCATAGCTGCCCCTGCACACAGTATTTGTCCCATAGCGGCCCCTGCACACGGTATATGTCCCATAGCGGCCCCTGCACATGGTATTATGCTCCATAGTGGTCCCTGCACATGGTATTATGCTCCATAGTGGCCCCTGCACACGGTATATGTCCCATAGTGGTCCCTGCACACGGTATTATGCTCTATAGTGGCCCCTGCACACGGTATTATGCTTCATAGTGGCCCCTGCACACGGTATATGTCCCATAGTGGTCCCTGCACACGGTATTATGCTCTATAGTGGCCCCTGCACACGGTATTATGCTCCATAGTGGCCCCTGCACACGGTATATGTCCCATAGTGGCCCCTGCACACGGTATATGTCCCATAGTGGCCCCTGCACACGGTATATGTCCCATAGCGGTCCCTGCACACGGTATTATGTCCCATAGTGGCCCCTGCACACGGTATTATGCTCCATAGTGGCCCCTGCACACGGTATATGTCCCATAGTGGTCCCTGCACACGGTATTATGCTCTATAGTGGCCCCTGCACATGGTATTATGCTCCATAGTGGCCCCTGCACACGGTATATGTCCCATAGTGGCCCCTGCACATGGTATATGTCCCATAGTGGCCCCTGCACACGGTATATGTCCCATAGTGCCCCCTGCACACGGTATATGTCCCATAGTGGCCCCTGCACACGGTATATGTCCCATAGTGGTCCCTGCACACGGTATTATGCTCTATAGTGGCCCCTGCAGGCAGAAGCGCCCGAAGAGTACAGAGTGGCTGCGGAGCGTGGAATAGTGAGTACATTGTTTTTTATGTTTGATCATCTCCCCGGGGGCTCCGCTTATTATACTCGGGGGTCTGAAGAGACCCCACAGTATAATAATAGCAGTTTCGTTTCGGCCGTGTTTGGTCCGATCGAAACTGCTGGGTGATGAGTCCGCTGCCGTGCCAGGGGAATAAGCCTCGCGTGCCAAGAGGTTGCCGACCCCTGGTCTAAGGCCTCAAGCACACTAGCGAAAAAAAATTGCGCGAAAATCGCATCGCAATGCGATGCAATTTTTTTCTGCGATTTACCAATGTATTTCAATGGCACCAAGCACACCTGCGATTTTTTTTCGTGCGATTTTTTTTCATAGGTGCGATTTTCCTGCGATTTTTTTTTTTTTTTTGTGCGATTTTTTTCGTGCGAAAAAATCCCAGAGGAGTGATCTATATGACCAATGGGACAGATCACAAAAATATCGCAAGTAGCTGTGATTTTTTTTGCGATTTTTTTTTTTTTTTCTGCACCCATTGACTTGAATCTAAATATACAAAAATGTAAATATACAAAAGAACAACTGTTATTTGTTTCTATGCTTTTTATTTTTGTTATGAAAATAATAAAAAAAATACAAGGAATAAAACAATTCCACACATATTTACAATAGGCTGCTGTGGGGGGCTGCGTGTGTGTGTGTGAGTGGCATGTCCTTCTTGTGTGACTAGCATTTCAGCACTCACTCAGCAGTCTGTCTGCACTGTCGGAACATACCTGGCACTGCCTGGGTATGTCCCTGGTACATTTGCCACACGTGTATTTGTAGCAGTAAACACATCTCTCAGTTGCACAATTGTTCGTGCATCGATGGTTGACCTGACACTTCGCCCTTTTGCCAGGGCTGGGTGTGGAAGGTTGTTGCCGAAGGAGTTTCTCCTTGCGTGCCTTCTTTTCAGTCACATGAGAGCCACCTAACTCTTTTGCAAGCTCAACCAGGAAGTCCACCCGTCTCTCCTGCACCCCAGTGCATGCCTGATAAAGAACATGAGCATTCAGTGCTGCCATGTCAATCATGTTGTAGAACACGGCGAATGGCCATCTCCGTGTTCCTGCATGCAGGCTGTACTCCCGCACCATTTGGTCCATTACATCCATACCACACTTTGTGTGGTTGTATTGTGTGACCGTGTTTGGCTTCCTTTTGTTGGTATCCTTAGTCTCAACCACGCTGTGCATGCTGCTGAGAATGTAGACGGCCTTCTTTCGTTTGGGTGCATACACTGTCAGTGTGGTATCAGTGGTTGAAAACACCTGAGTGGTGAATTCAGTGCGGTCCATCTGTCTAGCGGATTGAGGAATTTCCCGGCGACTCTTGTTGACTGTGCCGAGGATAGTGGTTTTCCGGCTAAGCAGTCATTGTGCAAGTGACAATGATGTAAAGAAATTGTTCGTGGTTACAGTTCTGCCCTTGTCCATGAATGGTTCCATCAGCCTCATCACTACAGTTTCGGACAGTCTCTCCCCGTTGGGACGACTGGGGTCCTTGCCAAGATATGGGAGGACATTACAGATGTACTTTGATTTCAAGTCGCAGACTACTTTGAGAAGCAGTCACATCCCCCACAGCACAAAAGGCTGCATGCAAATTTGCTAAGGTGTTAGCAAATATTCCCAGCACAACAATGCAGCTGGGGGGTGGGCAGACACTCAGGAGCAGCTTACATTCTTTTCTTTACACTCTCTTACAAGACCTGAGGTGGATCAACACAATTCCCCCCTGCAGATTCCTCAGACAATGGCCACATTTACAAATGAAAGGAAATGCTAATTGGAGCCATCAGAGTTGTCAGTTTGGACTAAGGGTCATTTGACCCTCTTCCAGGACTTGAAGGGGGAGCTCGAAATTTCTGGGACTTCTAGTGTTAAAGGGGCAATGAGGCTAAAGCCCTCAGTATCATCTCCAGTTCCCCAGTGGGACCTTGCGGTAGTCCTTACAGGCCTGTGCGGTCCTCCATTTGAACCCTTGGAGACTACGGAGCTAAAATATTTGGCATACAAAACCGTTTTTTTGTTGGCTATTACATCTGCCAAAAGAGTAGGGGAACTCCAGGCTCTCTCTTCTAGAGAACCGTACATTGTGTTTTTTGCAGATAGGGTGCACCTTAGATTTTTGCCTGGGTTTAACCCTAAGGTCCCCTCATGCTAGAATAGCAATCAGCTACCAGTGTTTTTCCCCACTCCAACCTCTGAGGAGGAAGAAAAGCTCCACACCTTAGATGTGGTAAGGTGTCTGCGGATTTACCTATCCCGCACTCAACCGTTTAGGAAGGCCGAAAACCTACTAATTAATATGCAGGGTAAAAACAAAGGCCTCAAGGCTTCCAAGCCTACTCTATCCACATGGATCAAGGAGACAATTAGGTCTTCCTTCCTTATTCAGGAGTTACTCCCTCCAGTTTTTTCTAAGGCCCACTCGACCAGGGCTGTGTCGACTTCTTGGGCTGAGTACCGGTCCTTACCTTTGGACCAGATTTGTGCGGCTGCATCATGGTCATCCCAGTTGACCTTTGTCAAACATTATCGTTTAGACGTCCGCAGTTCCCAGACAACTGCCTTTGGTCAGACAGTCCTTGACGTTGTAAGGCGAGGAAACCCTCCCTAGGGAAATTACTTGCTATCTCCCCATATTGTGCTGCTGTCGGACGTAAGGGGAATCGTTGATTGTAATGTCAATCTGTATTCCCTTAGTCCAGACAGCAGCACAAGGCTTCCCTCCCTAGAAGCTTGTTTCCTTTTATTTTATAATTTACACAGTGGAGGGAGGTCTCAGGTGCCCTCTTATAGGGCTAGTAGGAGGCACCTTAAATTTGGTGCTAATTAAAGGTTCCACTGTCCTAAACAACACACAGGGGCAGAGATACCCCATATTGTGCTGCTGTCTGGACTAAGGGAATACAGATTGACATTACAATCAACGAATAGCGCTCTTAGACTTCTGTGACCCACCATGTGCCAAAACAACTGTTTTTTTCACATGTGGGTTTTTTTTGTCCTTTTTTTTTTTAAATAGGCCATTACCTGCTGCAGTAACAAATACTGCTATTATTATACTCTGAGGTCTTTTCAGGGGAGGTGAGCAAACATAAAAAACAATGTTACTTACTTCTCCTGCGCTCCGGCATGAGTCCCAACAGTCTTTGGGCCTCTTTGTTGATTTCCCTGACGTGATGTGGGCCAAGTCGGCGTCATTATGTGTCACGACGCTGTCCGGGCCCACATGACGTCTGTGTCGACATTGAAGAGGACTAAAAGCAGCAGGGAGTGCGACGGAGCCAATGAGAGGTAAGTAACAGTGGTTTTTATGTTCCTTCACCTACCCAGGGCCTCCAATAATTATATTCTGGTGTCTGAAAAAATCCCAGAGTATAACAATAGTTCATGAGGGCATAATACCGTGTCTTGGGGCCACTGTGGGACATAATACTGTGTGGAGGGGCCACTGTGGAACATAACACTGTGTGTTGGGGCCACTGTGGGACATAATACTGTGTGGAGGGGCCACTGTGGCACATAATACTGTGTGTTGGGGCCACTGTGGGACATAATACTGTGTGGAGGGGCCACTGTGGCACATAATACTGTGTGTTGGGGCCACTGTGGGACATAATACTGTGTGCAGGGGTCATTGTGGGACTTAATACTGTGTGAAGAGGCCACTGTGGATATAATACCATGTGGAGGGGCCACTATGGGACATTATACTGTGTGGAGGGATCGCTATGGGACATTATAATGGGTGGAGGGGCTGCTATGGGACATTATTCTGTCTGGAGGCCACTTTGAGACATTATAGTGTGTGTAAATTGGGCGTTATACTGTGTGGAGGCCAGGATAGGGGGCGCTATGCCATGGGGGCCCCCAAGTCAAAAGTTTGCTGGGGGGGCCCAGTCTTTGCTAGTTATGCCCCTGACTACAACCCTTGATAAATTCTTTGGGGGATGTATTTTACAAAATGTGGTAAATTTTGGGGGATTCCCACTGTGCTGTTACCTCAGGGGCTCTGCAAATGTGACATGCCATCTGAAACCAACTCCAGCATAATCTGTTGTACAAAATATTCTCCTACAGAAATTTACATCCACATATGTGGAATTTCTGTAGTCTGTAGAAATTGATTAACACATTGTGAGTGCATCTTTTCCTTTATCCCTTTGTGAAGATGAAAATTTTGGGGTTAGAGCAGCATTTTATAGATAGAATGTCATCTTGCATTTTCATGACCCAGTTCTGTGAAAGACTTCACTATACCCCTTCATAAAGTAATTGAAGGGTCTATCTTACAAAATAAGATCACTTTCTTTGGGAAGGGGGGTTGGATTCCACTGCTCTGGCACCTCAAGGGCTCTGCATATGTTTCCAAAAGCCAAATAGTTCTCTTTCTATTTGTAGCCATGCCATACAGTATACCCATACAGTCATTTACGACCACATAAGGGGTATTGGTCTGTCCAGGAGAAATTGGTTAACAAACTGTGTCTTGCTTTTTCTACTTTAATCCCTTGCAAAGATGAAAAATTTGGGAATAAAGTGATGTTCTATTGGGAAAAAGAGGAATTTTTCATTTTCACATCCCAATGGTAAAAATTTGTGATAAACCTTTTGGTTCAAATTATTCATTATAGCTCTTGATAATTTCCTTGAGGGGTCTAGTTTTCAAAATCTAGTCACTTTTTGAGGGATTTCCACTTTTCGGGCATCACAGAAAAATCTGCCCTCCAAAAGCTCATTGGTGTTTCTTTCCTTCTGCGCCCTGCTTAAAGGGTTATCAAACTTCTTGAATGCTGTTGTAACTTATTTAAAGGGTGCAGTTTTGAAAATGAGTGATTTTGTAACATCCTTGCCTGTTCAGGCTTTGGCACCTTCTGTAATTACAGCTGCAAGTCTTTTGGGGTATGTCTTTACCAGCTTTGCACCAGGATTGCCCTGAATTTAGCTCCATCCACCTTCCCGTCAACTCTGGCCAGCTTCTCTGTCCCTGCTAAAGAAAAGCATTCCCACAGCATGGTGCTGCCACCACCATGTTTCACAGGGTGTGTTCAGGGTGTTGAGCAGTGTTACTTTTCCGCCACACATAGCGCTTTGCATTTGGGCCAAAAAGTTCAACTTTGGTCTCATCTGACCAGAGCACATTCTTCCACATGTTTGCTGTGTTCCCTTATATGGCTTGTGGCAAACTGCAAATGGTACTTCTTATGTCTTTCTTTCAACAATGATTTTCTTCTTGCACTGTTCCATAAAGGCCAGATTTGTGGAGTGCTTGACTTATAGTTTTCCTGTGGACAGATTTTCCCACCTGAGCCTCTTGTCTTCTTCTCTGACCAGTGCTCTCCTTGCTCAATCTGTAAGTTTAGGTGGACGGCCATGTCTTGGTAGGTTTACAGTAGAATACTTTTTCCATTTTTGGATGATGGATTGAACAGTGCTCCTGTTAGGATTCAGATGCAAGGTAAGAAATGTACTGGACTTGTACTGGAGCAGCAGCAGAAACGGGCTGACAACTGCAAGCAGTAGAAAATGCTACTTAAAGGTAATACACCACTGTGAGCCAAGACCGGCCTCAGATGCCTTCACCAGAGCTCCTCGCAAGAAGAGATGAATTTTCGCTGAATCTGAAGACCGGAATTGTCACCAAAACAGATGAGTGTACTACAAATAAATGCACTGCAGCAGAAACCAAACACCAAATCCACACACTTACTCACAGGGACAGAGATAACAGAATGGTCGTCAAATTATGGGTCAGCAGCAGAAGAGGGCAATGAGAAACCAAATCACGAGACGAAGACAGGTCTAAAAAACAAAGCTAATAGTCAAATCCAATCGGGAACTCCACAACAAAATCACTAGACAGAGAGGTATCAAAGAACACAGCCAAAGGTCCGTATTAGAGCAGTCAAATCAATGTCAGGAGCCAAGCAGGAAGTTGCAAACTAGCCAGCAAAGCTGGGTAATAAGGGAGTGGTTTATAAAGGCCTGCTCAGGAAGCTTCCCTATGTTGTCATGGCAACCTTAAATAAGCAACAACCAATCCTATCAGGAAGCTTTCTTATGTTGACATGGCAACCTTAAAGCAGCAACAACAGATGTAACATTCCTGACAGCTCCTTGGGATGCTCAAAGCTTGGGATATGTTTTTTATAACCTAACCCTGCCTTAAACTTCTCCACAACTTTATCTCTGACTTGTCTGGTTAGTTCCTTTATCTTCATGATGCTGTTTGTTCACTAGTGTTCTCTAACAAACCACTGAGGCCTTCACAGAACAAGTGTATTTATACTAAGACTAAATTACACACAGCTGGACTCAATTAATTTAGTGACTTCTGAAGTCAATTGATTGCTCTGGATTTTATTTAGGGGTATCAGAGTACAGGGGGCTGAATACTTCTGCATGTCACACTTTTTTTTTAATTAGATTTTCTTTGATTTTTATTTGATTAAAGTTTTGAAAACCATGTATCATTTTCGTTCCACTTCACAATTATGTGCTACTTTGCGTTGGTCTATCACTTAAAATCTCAAAAAAATACATTTAAGTTTGTGGTTGTAAGGTGACAAAATGTGAAAAAGTTCAAGGGGTATGAATACTTTTGCAAGCCACTCTATATCAAAATGAAAGTGACATGTATAACTATGGAAAAACAAATGGTAAGCAGAGGACTCAAATTCGGAGTTTAACCATACACTGCGCTGACACTCGTTTATGCATTTAACATTTAAAACACTCAAAAAATCTCCCATTTATTATGGAAATTTGCATGCCCATGTTTTTTAGACACACATGATGGTTATAGTGCAATGGTTTTGTAGAAAAGTTAGCCCCTTTTGATGGCTTGTAAGTGCTACAGGGGTTTATCGTTATCTGGTAGAGAAATTTGTGCCTGTGAGCCACTTGAAAAGTGATTTAGAATTGGTTTTAAAAAAAACACAAAACACACACACTAATAATTATCCCGTGAGCAAATGTGCAATTTTTTTTTATTATTATTATTTTATTTTATTTTTTTTTTTATACCAACACTGTGGTAGTGGCACCAACCATGTGCTATAGTGGAATGTAATGGTGGACCAGGCTGCAGGACATGTCTGCCTGAGTGGTGGCAGTGGTGGTAGGGACAAGTCAGCTGTGGCAACATGTGTGGCAGTGTGACAGTGCATAGTATGATGGACCAGGCTGCAGGACATGTCTTCCTGAGTGGTAGAAGTGGTGTACTGGTAGCTATTAAGGAGAAGCATCAGCCAGTATCAGCAGCAGTAGAGTAACTGGAAGATGATGATAAAGGAAGATAGTGAGGCATCAGCTGGAGGTGTTTGAACATCCTCACACATCCATGCCTAATTCAGTTTTATAAAAGTAATTTTTTTTCCATACTACCTGTGGACAGTTTCGTCCTTTTAGGAGTTACAACGCCACCAGCAGCATTGAACACACTCTCGGCCATAACAATTGAGGCTGAACAACATAAAACTCCCATGGCAAACTAGGCCAGCTCCCTCCACTGCTCTAACCTGTTGGCCCAGAATTTCATGCGGACAGAGCTATCAGAAGGATTATAGTTGCACTTTCTGGTGCATGTCAGTTGGTGCTGCAAGTTGAAACATTTTTGGTTTATTAACTTCCAGATACTGTACTGGGCCTGGCTGCTTCTGCTTTTACTCCTCCTGACACTTGTGACACTGGCAGAGGAGGTGGAGCGCTGGCTGAGTGAGGTGGACTGGGACCGGGCAGAGACCACCTGGGTACGTGTGTGACTGGCAGTTGCAGTGCTCTCCCTAAATGCTGCAGAATGCTGGGTATAAAGCCTATCCTGATAATTTGAAAATTTTTCTTCCCCTTGGAAAGCAGGGAAGAGTTCCCTTATTTTTTATTTATAGCAATGTTCTAAGAATACTGCCATCCAGTACTCATCATTCTGCTTGATGCTAATAATATGCTTGTCACTGTGTAAGCAGCAGAGCATATAGGCTGCTGTGCTTTCCAGCATTTGCGCGGCTCCAGGTGCCTGCGATCATCATTTTCTTCTTGAAACAGATAAGGGTCAGCTTTCTCCCCTAGCTGTGCCTGTGACATATCAAGAGCACCCTCTGCATCCAAGGGAGATTCTTCCTTCTCCTCTTTCAGTCTAGGAGTCCCAGTTCCTATACCATAATGACCCTGACATGGATCCACCTCCTCCATCAACACAGGCCAATGGCGTTGACTAAGAGGTAGAAACTGTTCCTCCTCTTCCTTCTCTCATTGCATGAGTATAAGCGTTTCCTATAAGATATACAATAGAGGGATCACATTGCTGATGCTGCAGACAAATTTGGGTTCTTCTTCCAAGGACTTAGGAAGCCTGCACACTTGCCTCGTGAGTCTCCAATGATGTATCTCAAAGCAACACATTATATAATTGGATATATTGAGCATAAATATGATGATCATTAAACAACAAAACCTCTTCTAATGCTGCCAGAAATATTTTTGCAAAAGTAGGGGCTACTGGCATCCTCATTGCCATACCTGCCTGTTGATGATATCACCAACCATCAAATACAAAGGTATTATGTTGTAACACAAAAAGAAGAACCCTACATATATAATCTACATAAGTCTTATTGCCCTAAGTTCATTCCAAAAAATGTATACAGGTATACAGGCTCTCAACATCATTTGTGGTTAATGAAAAATCTTATTGCCATCCAAAATCAAACAATATCATAAAAAAATCTTTGGTATCTTTTAAAAGAAAAACAGTAGTTCCTTAAGGATTAACCCCTTCTCTGCGCCGTACTATTACGGCTGTGAGCCTTAACTATATGCTCAGCGCAACGTAATATTACATTACTGTAATTATTATTAATTTGGGCAGAAGAGCTATGCCTGCAGCATTACCTACAGCTCTCGGCTGTGTGACGTAAGCCCCCACAATGCAAAAATATCATTATTTATCCTGTACAGTGAACAGCATAAAATATATATACTGCAATACGCAAATTAACGTAGTTTGGTCACTTCGCTTTCCCCAAAAAATAGCAATAAAAAGTGATCAAAATGTCATACATACCAAACATTGGTGGCAATAAAAATTACAACTTTTCCCGCAAATAAAGAGCCCTGACATATCTCCATCAATAAAACAGTACAAATGTTATAGGCGTCAGAATACAGTGACCCCAGGAAAATTGTTAATTTTCAAAAAGTGATGTTTTATTTGCAAAAGCAGTAAAACATAATAAAACCAATATAAATATGGTATTGGCGTAATCATAATGCTGCCTGCTGGCATGTAATTATTAATGCAGAGCATACGCTGTAAAAACAAAATGCAAAAAAATATGATAGAATAGTGGGTTTTTTAATATGGACCCCCATAACTTTAAACATTTGGCATCTCGTCATGCAAACAATAAACCCTCACTTAGTTATGTCAACAAAAAAATAAAAGTGACCTCCTATATTTTCTAGATTCTTTACACACAGAGTGTTCTATTTCAAGTGTTTTATTTCTGTAAACGTTGATTATGGATTACAGGTAATGAAAACCAAAATTTAAGAAAATTTGAATATTGTAAAAAAGTATTGTAAATTCAGTGTGTCACCTGCCAAGGTTTCCTAAGCCTTTAAATGGTCCCTTAGTCTGGTTCAGTAGGAGACACAATCATGTAAGACTGCTGATTATGAATTGTATTACTGAATTACTGAAATTAATGAATGTTTTAAAAATATTCAAATTTATTGAAATGCACCTGTATATAAACAAAATCCATATAGATTAGTTTGATCTGCCAAGAGCAATTTATAGACTGACCCGCCAATAATTGGCATTCTGCCTCAAAATATTCCTTTGACATTACCACTATATTGCCCCCTTGTCTTTGGAGGGAGTTGAAAGTCTGTGCTGCCCAGCGACAGCCCCAAAACATCACTGCTCTAGAGGAGATCTGCATGGAGGAATGGGCCAACATACCAGCAACAGTGTGTTTCAACCTTGTGAAGACTTACAGAAAATGTTTGACCTCTGTCATTGCCAACAAAGGATATATAACAAAGTATTGAGATGAACTTTTGTTATTGACCAAATATTTATTTTCTACCATAATTTGCAAATAAATTCTTTAAAAATCAGACAATGTGATTTTCTGGATTTGTTTTCTCATTTTGTCTCTCATAGTTGAGGTCTACCTATGATGTCAATTACAGGCCTCTCATCTTTTTAAGTGGGAGAACTTGCACAGTTGGTGGCTGAATAAATACTTTTTTCCCCCACTGTATACTTTATGAAGAGCCATTTTTCTAATGCCAAATGCAAATCAATTAAATTCCACGAAAAGTTATATAGAGGAAGATCAAAATTATTTAACACAAAAACTCATTGGGAATCTCTGGGGATTAGACTTCAACTGCAACAGTGGGCCTAGGTGGTCCCTTTGGGGGGGAACATCTCCTTTGGAGAACTCAGCGATGGTGTAGAGGAGGCTTTGGATAGAAAACCCAACTTTTTCCATGTAATTTCACCATCTTGTAGTGTGATAAAACTGTACATTCTGTTACAAAACGTGAATACTAAGCAAAATCAGAAGGCCCAGCAGTATTTTATATCATGTTTCTGCAAAATTTTGAGGAGGGATTTTAAGCTGCGTCTACATTGGATAGTACAGGGTGCCAGATCCAAGAAAATCATACAGTCATACAGTTGGATGGATTTAGCCACAATGAGAATCCTTTCTTTAACAGTAAAGTAGTGAGGTTTGACCACAGTATCTGTTATGTTAGAGTTCCTGGAACAAATATAAAGGACAGATCTGAAACAGGAGAATAAACATCCAGGCAAATGGTCAGTACCAATAGGTCACTTCAGAGGCAGAATCAGGAGACAAACAAATAACCAGAAACAAGCAAAGACTCTGAACAAAGAAATGCAACACACACACACACACACACACACAGGGAACGTCTAAATTGAGATTCCTGACAATATCTTTGGGCAGGCCATCTGCTCTAGGGGCTGTAAGTGCCCTATTAGCTCTATCAATATCATTATATTGAGGCTGTAGTTCAGGCAGTAACAAGGCAATGAGGTAGTACTTATTTTCTAGATTCTCAATCTTAGATGGGACTTCCTCTAGTTGCACGTATATGACATCAATACAATCACCATGTTGGTTCACTGTAGTAACAGTCTCCTCAACCTTTTGTTTCATAACCTCCATACGAGAGACCAATACATGAAATTCTTCATTATTAGCATCATACTGAGGCTCAGAAAGTTCTGGGCTAAGTTGACTAAAACATACCATAGTCTTATCCATAGATGAAGAAGGAAAGATACCTTCAGCAAAAAGATTCGGTGTGGGATTCGGGCTGCTTGGTTATGGAGTTCCACCATCTGGCGTAAGTGCATCTAACTGTAGCTGAGGTGAGTGGAGGGAACTAATAATGGAGGCTGATGTTGGAGTGGGATCATACAAGGCCCGCAGCTCTGGTGCTTTATGGCGCGTGGTAGATTTTGGTCTAGAAAAGCTGCCTGGTTTCTTTGCTCAGATTCAGACTATGCTGTGCAGGTTCCTAGGGTGATCAGGCTCTTTTGAGAGTAGAGAAATGCTTATAATAGCTGATTATAGCCACTAATGGCCTAAAAAGATGCAGATCCATTTTTTTTTTAACAGTTAGTACACTGACACATTCTTTTTTATGCCCCATACACACACATAAGTTTCGCACTTCCATGAGGGGACTTATGAGTTTGGATGCAAAACTCAGGACAGGTCCAGTTCCTGTCCATTTTGTGGTCTGGCCTCATTCATTGAAATGTGTGGGTCCATGGAAAGGACAGACAGCACACAGCCATCCATGTGCCATCAAGGGCATACGGTCATGTGAATGTAGTATTAGGGCTTAACAGATCCTGAGAACTGGGTAGAATCTACAGTTAAATAGTTTCATGCCTTCAAAACATTGTATGATTAGGTTGGTTAAATTAAGACAATAGGGATTTAATCACCTGAAACTATAACAACTAGCAGAGTCAATTGACTTGCAGGGAGAGAACTACTGAATGATAACTGAAGTGAAGGCTTACAGTATGAGCAAAAGGTGTGTACTTGACTTTAAAGAGTTATACATGATCTTTATTGTTTAACCAGCTCACCATATGTAAACATGAAATATGCTCCATGTTTTATGGTTTTGAAATCTACTGCGGTAACAGTAAAACATTATATAACATTGTCAAAGAAAAGATTAACCCATTCATTTAATTTCACAAGGATGTAAGTTTAAAACATATCGTATTAAAGATGAGTTTGCAAAGTGATTGCCATTAGTTATAAGTATATAAAAAGAAGAGTAGATAGTAGTAAATCCTTAAGAATTACTGCTCATTTATTATGTGGAAGTAAAATACTTCACATTCGTAAATGTATTTTTCTATGGTGATGAAAGAATCATATTTTACGCTGAGGGCCTCATTGAGCCAGTGATTGATTTTGAATGAAGGCCAGCAAAAGACTGCAGCTCTTCTATTGTCTTTCTATAGGACTGTAATTTAGGTTACTTGGGGGAAAGTCTATTCATCAATATATTGACAATTGGTTTTTAAATAACAACAAAAAAAAACACTTCTTTTAATGGATCCGCAAACCACTTAACAAAGTTTTGGTTATTCGACACGGCATTTTATTATACAGTAAATCTCTTCTAAAAGAAAATTTTACCAAAGCTGGGTCATACATATTATTTTAATGAAATGTTTCAATACTTTGATTTTTATTTCTTTTACTGTATTGCAACATTTCTGAATATGCTCAAGGCCATGTCTGGACATGTTGGAATTTTTTTGTATTTTTGTTGTTAATTCTGTACTAGAAATCAACAAATACAGCACAATACATTTGAAATTATTTTTTGTACTACAGAGGTAAAACATTGTCAGCATATATATTATGTTAAGGATTTGCAGTGGGTGTATTATGTGACATTAATTTACATCACAGCCAATGTTGGAAAAATTCTGCATCAAATGAAAAATCTCCTTACATTAATAATAATAATAATAATAATAATAACTTTATTTATATAACGCCTACATTATCCGTAGCACTTTACAAATCAGAGGACACACGAACAGACAATATGAGACATTTACAATGTGACAAAGAAATAAACATACAGTATCAAACAATAGGAGTGAGGGCCCTACTCACAAGAGCTTACATTCTATGCAGAGATAGGGGGACACAAGAGGTCAGAGGGCATGTTTGTTACAATGGTCCAGCCATCTTTTAATAGAAAAGGTTGTGTAACTGAAGCTGTATGAATCCGTCACCAGGCAGTATCTGTGAATAAACACAGGCAGAATCCATCTTAACCGAAGTGCATATTAACCAAAGTGCACTTACACATGGCACTTAGACAGGGCACAAGACAGGAACACCATGGAAGAACACCAGGTAAACTTAAAACCAAAACAACAAGCTTTATCACATGGTATGTTATAGCTGCACTGTCACTTACTATGTTAGCAATTGTCTTCCTGCAGAACTCCCCTCCATCTTTACCACCAGTGCACACTATCCATATCAGTCCTTCTCTTCTGCCTTTTCCCATGTACAGCTCTCACACACTTTTCACTCTCTTCAACCACCCTAATCCCTATACTGCTTTTAGCAGTGAAACCAAACATAAACATCCACATAAATCACTGAACCACCTTCTGTCTCTGTCCATTTTGCTCCTCCTAGCTGCTGGGGACATCTCTCCAAACCCTGGCCCTCCTTCTCTCCCTAATTTTTCCTCTTCCTACACACATAGAAATCCTACAAACCTAATCAATATTTACCGTGTTCCCTCTCCTTATCTTTCTCCTGTCTCTTTTAACTGTTCTCTCTGGAACGCCCGCTCAGTTTGTAACAAACTAGAATATATTAATGACTTATTCCTCAGTAAATCTCTCAACTTGCTTGCCCTTACTGAAAACTGGATCCAGCAGTCTGATACGGCCTCCCCTGCTGCTCTGTCTTATGGTGGCCTACAATTCTCACACACCTCTAGGCCTGACAACAGGAAGGGTGGAGGGGTAGGGTTACTTCTGTCACCGCAGTGCACTTTTCAGGCCATCCCATCGGTACCCTCACTCACATTCCCCTCATTTGAAGTACATGCTATCAGACTTTTCCGCCCACTCTCCTTACGTGTAGCTGTGATCTACCGTCCTCCCGGCTCACCCTACCAATTTCTGGATCACTTTGCTTCTTGGCTTCCCCTCTTTATCCAGTGAAATTCCGACCCTCATCATGGGTGACTTTAACATCCCCACTGACATCCCCAGCTGCCTCTCAGTTTCTCTCAATAACCACGTCTTTTGGTCTTTCACAACTTTCCTCTTCCTCCACACATGTAGATGGCAACACCATTGATCTTGTCTTCCATGGACTCCTCACAGTTTCTAAATTTACTAACTCTTCTCTGCCACTCTCTGATCATAACCTTGTGTCTCTCACCATCAGTGCTTTCTCTCCTTCACAGGACACACCTACTCATTATACATATAGGAATTTATGTGCTATTAACACCCAGCACCTCTCAGATACTCTACAGTCCTCTTTGCCCCCCATCTCTTCACTGTCCTGACCCAATCTAGCCACCAGTCACTATAATGAAACCCTTAAGAGTGCATTGGATGAGGCAGCTCCCCCTCCACTCGAAAGGTTAGATGCAGGAGGCAGGAACCCTGGCGCACGCCATAGACACGTTTTCTTCAGCGGTGCTCTAGGTGTGCTGAACATCTGTGGACAAAATCACGTACACCTGCAGACTTCCTCCACTTTAAATTTATGCTTAAAACCTATAATTCTGCCCTTCACCTAGCCAAACAAGACTATTTCACCGCTCTCATCTCTTCTCTCTCCTGTAACCCTAAAAGGCTATTTGAAATTTTTCACTCCTTACTCACTCCCAAGGTGCAGATGCCATTCACAGACATTAGCGCAGATGACCAGGCCACTTATTTCTATGACAAAATTGATATGATCAGGAAATAACTGCCCAATCCCCAGGTGGCACTGACCCCCTCACCAGCCGCACTTCAGACTGTTCATTCTCATCTTTTGAACCTGTTACAGAGGAGGAAATATCTCAGATACTTTCTTCTTCTCGCACTACAACCTGTAGTAGTGACCCTTTCCACTCACACCTTCTTCAGTCTCTGTCGCCTGCCGTCACGACTTACCTTACTAAAATTTTTAACCTCTCTCTCTCTTCTGGAATTTTCCCATCCTCTTTCAAATATGCTGTCATAACCCCATTACTGAAGAAATCCTCCCTTGACCCGTCCTGTGCTGCTATCGACCTGTCTCTAACCTTCCTTTTATCTCCAAAATCTTGGAACGCTTAGTCTATTCTCATTTAATCCGCTATCTTTCTGCTAACTCTCTTCTTGACCCCTTACAATCTGGCTTCCGCACTCTGCACTCTACTGAAATGGCCCTCACAAAAGTCTCCAATGATCTCCTGATGGCTAAATCCAAAGGTGATTACTCTCTTCTTATTCTTCTAGCTCTCTCAACAGCATTTGACACTGTTGACCATCAACTCCTCCTCACTATGCTCTGTTCTGTCGGCCTCACAGATACTGCTCTCTCCTGGTTCTCCTCTTATCTCTCTGACCGCACTTTCTGTGTATCATTTGCGGGTTCTGTTTCTTCCCCTCTTCCCCTTGCCGTTGGGGTTCCTCAAGGCTCGGTCCTAGGTCCCCTGCTCTTCTCCCTCTACACAGCCCCCATTGGACAAACCATCACTAGATTTGGCTTCCAGTACCATCTTTATACTGATGACACCCAATTATATACGTCATCCCGTGACATCACTCCTGCACTAATACAGAACATCAGTGACTGCCTCTCTGCTGTCTCAAATATCATGTCTTTGCTTTATCTGAAACTGAATCTCTCAAAGACTGAACTACTGCTGTTTCCACCATCTAATAGATCTGTCCCTGATATCTCTGGCCTTACCATAACTCCTAGGCAGTATGCCCGCTGCTTCGGGGGTTTTGTTTGACTCGGACCTTTCCTTCACCCCCCATATCCAATCACTCACACGCTCTTGTCATCTCCACCTCAAAAACATCTCCAGAATTCGCCCTTTCCTTACCACAAATACACTATAGACACTTATTGTTGCCCTGATTCACTCTCGCCTTGACTACTGTAACTCCTTACTAATCGGTCTTCCCCTTACTAAACTCTCCCATCTACAATCTATTCTGAATGCGGCGGCCAGGCTCATCTATCAGTCTATCACGCTCCCGCATTACCTCACAGGACATATTGTAGTGGGGAGAGTTTAGTAAGAGGAAGCCCAATTAGAAGAGAATTGCAATAGTGAAGACGAGAGAGAATCAGAGTGACAATGAGGGTTTTTGATGTTTCCACGGTGAGAAAAGAGCGAATTCTAGAGTTGTTTTTAAGGTACAGGTGACAATATGTGGGGTAAAGGTGAGATCTGAATCAAATACAACCCCCAGACAGCAGGCATGCTGCCTCCTTGTAATAGTAAGACCACAGATAGAAATGGAGATATCAGGGTTAGGTCGGTTAGTAGATGGAGGGAACACAAGAAGTTCAGTTTTTGAAATATTCAATTTCAGATAAAGAGAAGACATGATGTTAAAGACAGCAGAGAGACAGTGATGTCACGGGATGAGGTACATAGTACAGTGGAGAAAAAAAAGTATTTAGTCAGCAACCAATTGTGCAAATTCTCCCAGTTAAAAAGATGACAGAGGCCTGTAATTGACATCATAGGTAGTCCTCAACTATGAGAGACAAAATGAGAAAACAAATCCAGAAAATCACATTGTCTGATTTTTAAAGAATTTATTTGCAAATTATGGTGAAAAATTAGTATTTGGTCAATAACAAAAGTTCATCTCAATACTTTGTTATATAACCTTTGTTGGCAATGACAGAGGTCAAACGTTTTCTGTAAGTCTTCACAAGGTTGGCACACACTGTTGCTGGTATGTTGGCCCATTCCTCCATGCAGATCTCTTCTAGAGCAGTGATGTTTTGATGCTGTCGCTGGGCAATACGAACTTTCAACTCCCTCCAAAGGTTTTCTATGGGGTTGAGATCTGGAGACTGGCTAGGCCACTCCAGGACCTTGAAATGCTTCTTATGAAGCCACTCCTTCGTTGCCCTGGCGGTGTGCTTGGGACCATTGTCATGCTGAAAGACCCAGCCACGTTTCATCTTCAATGCCCTTGCTGATGGAAGAAGGTGTGCACTCAAAATCTCACGATACATGGCCCCATTCATTCTTTCATGCACACGGATCAGTCGTCCTGGTCCCTTTGCAGAGAAACAGCCCAAAAGCATGATGTTGCCACTCCCATGCTTCTCAGTAGGTATGGTGTTCTTTGGATGCAACTCAGCATTCACTCTCCTCCAAACACGACGAGTTGTGTTTCTACCAAACAGTTCTACTTTGGTTTCATCTGACAATATGACATTCTCCCAATACTTTTCTGGAACATCCAAATGCTCTCTAGCAAACTTCGGACGGGTCTGGATATGGACTGGCTTAAGCAGGGGGACACGTCTGGCACTGCAGGATCTGAGTCCCTGGCAGCGTAGTGTGTTACTGATGGTAGCCTTTGTTACGTTAGTCCCAGCTTTCTGCAGGTCATTCACTAGGTCCCCCCGTGTGGTTCTGGGATTTTTGCTCACCGTTCTTGTGATCATTTTGACCCCACGGGGTGAGATCTTGCGTGGAGCCCCTGATTGAGGGAGATTATCAGTGGTCTTGTATCTTCCATTTTCTAATTATTGCTCCCACAATTGATTTATTCACACCAAGCTGCTTGCCTATTGCAGATTCAGTTTTCCCAGCCTGATGCAGGTCTACAATTTTGTTTCTGGTGTCCTTCCACAGCTCTTTGGTCTTCACCATAGTGGAGTTTGGAGTGTGACTGTTTGAGGTTGTGGACAGGTGTCTTTTATACTGATAACAATGTCAAACAGGTTCCATTACTACAGGTAATGAGTGGAGGACAAAGGAGCCTCTTAAAGAAGTTACAGGTCTGTGAGAGCCAGAAATCTTGCTTGTTTGTAGGTGACCAAATACTTATTTTCCACCATAATTTGCAAATAAATTCTTAAAAAATCAGACAATGTGATTTTCTAGGTATGTTTTCTCATTTTGTCTCTCATAGTTGAGGTCTACCTATGATGTCAATTACAGGCCTCTCTCATCTTTTTAGGTGGGAGAACTTGCACAATTGGTGGCTGACTAAATACTTTTTTTTCCCCACTGTATATAATATATAGTTGGGTATCATCTACATAAAGATGGTATTGAAAGCCAAATTTGCGAATGGTTTGTCCAACTGGGGCTGTGTACAGAGAGAAGAGGAGGGGACCTAGGACCGAGTCTTGAGGAACTCCAACTGCAAGGGGTAGAGGAGAAGAAATAGCACCAGCGAATGATACACTAAATGAGCGGTCAGAGCGATAGGAGGAAAACCAATAGAGAGCGGTATCCCTGAGGCCAATAGAATGGAGCATAGTGAGGAGGAATTTGTGATCTACAGTGTCAAATGCTGCTGAGAGATCCAGAAGAATAAGTAGTGAATAATTCCCGTTTCTGTAGAGTGTAGTTCACAAAAACCAAGCGTTCCAGGAGTTTAGAGATGAAGGGGAGGTTAGAGACAGGTCGGTAGTTAGCAGCACAGGATGGGTCAAGGGAAGGTTTTTTCAGTAGTGGGGTTATTACAGCATGTTTGAAGGAGGCGGGGAAGATTCCAGAAGAAAGAGAGAGGTTAAAAATTTTAGTAAGGTGAGTTGTAACAGTAGGGGACAGAGACCACAGGAGGTGTGATGGGATAGGATCACTTGTGCAAATAGTGGGGTGAGAAGAAGAAAGGAGCTGGGAGACTTCCTCTTCTGTTACCGGGTCAAATAATGAGAGTTCACAATGAGGAGCAAGGGAGGGAAGGGGACTAATGCCACTTGGAGAATGGGTTATTTCCTGATGGATGCTGTCAATTTTGTCTTTAAAGTACGTGGCCATGTCTTGAGCACTGAGGTCTGTGACAGGCACCCACACCTTTGGCGTGAGGAGGGAGTGAAAGGTGTCAAAGAGTTGTTTAGGGTTATTGGAGAGAGAAGAGATGAGAAAGGTGAAGTAAGCTTGTTTGTCGAGGTGAAGAGCAGAGTTATAGGCTTTGAGCATAAACTTGAAGTGAAAAAAATCTGCAGGTGTGTGAGATTTTCGCCATAGCCGTTCAGCACATCTTCAGCATCACTGAAGAAAATGTGTTTGAGGAGTGTGCCAAGGTTTCCGGTGTCTGAGTTGGGATTTTCGGATGGTCAAGGGTGCTACTTTATCCAGGGTGGCTTTGAGAGTCTCATTGTTGTGTTTGGTCACATTGCTTCATGTCAAGATGGTAAAGGTATCAGACGTGGTAATGCCAAATTGGCTTTTACATTGCATATTTGACAATTACCCGCTCCACTTACCTTTCTTATGAAACAAATTTAATACAATATCACCATATGCTACCACAACTTTTCACAGGCTGAAAGTCACATCACAACCACTGAGAAGCCAAACATGTAAACATACATCATAGACATCTCATGACGAAGTATCACAAAATATGTTTTAGTTTTTTTTTTTCAAAGCTGATCATCTCTTAAGATATGCAGTACATTGTGCAAAGAGAAAGGGTAAGGAAGGACATGTCTGTATGTTCAAATTTATCAGTGGAGAAATCATAAATCTGTCTAATGATCTCTTTATAAACATAACAAGGGAACATTCATTAGATTAGGACAGAAGTCATAATGTGAAAAATTGTACAATGATATTTAACAATTTGATACATTTCAAATACTTAATTTCTTTCTTGAATAAAATTGACTCAAATGTGGCTTTGGGAGGCTATTCATTAATCTAGAATTGTTTAGAGAGAAGGGCAATGTTTACATTCAGGAATCACTACAATATGGCATATGTGACTACACAAATGTTATGCTAGATTACTTTCTTTTCTAAGTTTTTTAGATGTGTTATATTACATGCAAAACCATAGCATGAAAACCTGTCCATAGGGCACTATTAGACTGTACAATTCAGATAATGGTGACAGTACTATGTTAATAAGCATCAGTGCTTACATTATTGTTGATATCTACATAAATATTGAAAGATTAGGTGTAAACATGAAAATTTGCATCGTCAATTGTGGATCACTTATTGGTAATTACTACAGTGTAAATGACACTGTTTACTTATGTCTTTTTATGTTATGGTTGAATGTATTTTGAATATAAAACAGTAATATATAGGCATTAATGATTTAGCACAAAATACTTATGACTGAATAGGGAATATAATCTTCTAACAAGTCACCACCACTACTTTGCTCTTTGAAGAAACCGAAGCTCTTGAGAGCTATTCAAAGAGTTAATTTTCCACAAATCCCTGGCAAGTTATGCTAAGCAAAATCACTTGATTTGAATGATCCTTTGTTCACAATGCTGTTCCAGAGATTTCTTGTGATACATTTAGCTAAAGTATTTCTAAAATTATGGGAGGTCTGAACCCATGGATTCCATCATTGCAATATACTAATGTCTCAATGACATGCTAGGACAGGGGTGGGCAATTAAATTTCCCACGGGGCCACATGAGAAATTGGAATGATTTTAGAGGGCCATCATCATGCACAGCGGGCGGGTCCGAAAATGAAAGTACGAGCATGCGGTATATGACCCCCTTTTTCTGGCCAATCACACGGTATATGACCCCCTTTTTTAGCTTCCACACGGTGTATGACCCCCTTTTTTACCCCCCTCCCACACATAGCATATGATCCCCCTATTTATGGCCCCCACACAGTTTATGGCACATTTTATACCCCCACAGCATATGATCCCCCTATTTATGGCCCCCACACAGTTTATGGCACATTTTATACCCCCCACACAGCATATGATCCCCCTATTTATGGCCCCCACACAGTTTATGGCACATTTTATAGCCCCCACACAGTATATGACCTCTTTTTTAAAGCCCATCCACAGTATATGACCCCCTGTTATCCCCCACCCCCACACAGAGTTGTGGCCAATACTTTTTACTCACCTGTCCACGCTCCAGTCCTGGACGCCCTCTGCTGTCGCCTCCAGGGTGCGCTGTTGCCGACACTGAAGAAGGGCGGGATGTTGTCACTAGTGACTCTGATTTGCATTAGTCCAGCAAAATACAATGCCTCCAGTCCAAACATGGATCTAAATTTCATCATATTTAATACAATTCATAACCCCTATAGTGCCATTAGTTTCGGCACCGATTTCTGCCCACTGTCAGAAGGGCATTCTTGACAGTCTAGCTAGGCTATAAGGAACGCCCCCCCCCCTGACTGTACTTGTCCATAGCCCTGTACTGTCAGAGGGGGCGTTCCTTACCGCCCAGCGATGACGCTGAGCTGTGAGGAATGCCCCCCAGTACACGTCTATAAATGAGTACAGTCAGGGGGGTGTTCCTTACAGCCCAGCTATACTGTCAGGAACACCCTTCTGACGGTGGTCAGAGATCGTTGCCGAAACTAACGGCACCGATATCTCCAGTCGGCTTTTGATTTCTTCCCCGCTATGACGTTCGCTGTATGGAATAAATAATTTTATATTTTAATAGTTCTGGTATTTTTGAGAACGGGGAAACCTAAAGTGTTAATGTTTAGTTTTGTTTATTTATTTTTATATGTGATCTAGGAAAAGGGGGGTGATTTGAACTTTTATATCTTTTGTGGGGTTTTTTATACTTTTAAAAATGTGTTTTTTTGTTTTTTTTTTACTTTTATTTCTAGACCCCCAAGGGACTTTGAACCCTAGGGGGTCTGATCGCTTATACTATACACTGCAATACTTATGTAATGTAGTGTATAGTAAAATTAATTGACTTCTATTACACACTGCCTATGGCAGACACAATTAGCAAGTGCAGGGGAATGGATTAAGACTGATGTACAATCTATGTGTAAAATGAAAGTGCTTTAAATATACCATGTTTAATAACAAACCAGCAGAACGCAAAGTCTTTTCAATATAGGTTTATTGAAATTGTCATAATTTGCTGAGAAGATGATGATAATTCTTTTCTTCCATGAATATAAAAAGGTGGACACAATGTATTTGCTGCCAGGCAGTTTGATTGCTTTAGCAATATTAGGCTATTATCTCTAAGTAGAGCTGATGTCTGAGAGCATATTGATACTCCTATCATAATAATGTGCAACTTGTCTGCTTGTAAGATGTCTATGTAAGATGTCTATCCAGCAGTATGTATAAATTTACAGTATAAATAGAACTGAATCTATTATTTAGTCGAGGCAATTTATCTTTCATGCGATTGTTTTTATAGGTAGTATAAAGGTTACATTATCACTGTAACCAGCGACTATATGAATCTATCTACTAGTCTACATCTATCTTCCTACCTGTTTGTTAGAATACAATATTTAGCATTTTAACTGATCCTTGAATGTGAATACTATTATTCAAAATCATATGTACTATATCACACATCAATAATGATAAAAATGATATCAAGTATTATAAGTGGTAATTAATTCCTTATGGTCTTACAGAACTGTTTAAGCATTAGTATTATTTAGAACAAGTAGATGAGCTACTTAAATGATTTCCAAGTGCTGGATAACCCAAACCTTTTTAGAGGTGGACCCATCCCATTGGGCTGTGTGTGTACTTAACTTGGAACCAAATATTACTATAGCATATGTGATAACCTGTTATTCATTTGTCCAACCAAAACCATGCTAGTCTACTATGTGAGTTTCCTATGGCATTGCTGTAAATGTCCTGAATTGGAAAATCCATGTAACTCATATATAGCTCTTTGCTAAAATGAATCTTTATTAGTGTCATGTCCCAGGACTTGGTTTAATTCACTGACATATATCTGTGATACTGTTTGTCTTTGTAGTTTGTCCCTTTTCTCTCTCTGTATCCTTAGCTGTGATGCTGTAGCTCCTCCTCTCTCTCTCTCAGTTTAGTTTAACTTCTTTGTAAGCAACATGTCTGCTCAGCTCCTGGTATTTCATCATTTTTCATCTACTGCTGTATGAGGTTCTACAAGATTTACTTGGATTAAAGCATCTGGAATCTTATCTACGCCTCCTCAGTTGAGTTGAACACTATCTGATAGATATCTTGGTGTAAATTGCTGGTTAGCATAGAGACTACAGGACACTCTCACAACCTCACACTTGTAGCCAAGCTATTGAGTCAGAACAGTGAAAAATGATGCATAAAGACTGCCAGATACGGCTGTAAGACAGTTCACCAACTTCTGACATACAGTCAGTCACAGCAAGTTACCTGAAGCCAGAAGGAATCAGCATTGTGTAAGTTGCATCTGCAGCTCAGACTCCCTCAGCATAAGAAGATTCTAGCAAGCAGCCATCTTACTCCAGCAAAGTTATATTTATCCTGTTTGTGTTGCATCATGGCTGAAGGGCACCCTGAAGCACAAGGTAGCATGGACCTCAGTCTGCAGCCCAGTGAGAAGGCTAGACGCTCAATTAAACAGGTTAGAGACAATCTAGAAGGTTTAAAGCATGAACTTTCCTGTGAACTCTCAAAATGGTGGCAGGAAATACAGACTAAGTTATCTGCCATGTGCTTGCCTGCATACCATATATCACCACTAGAGGGAGCTCTGTGACAGCTTTGTTCTATGCATGGACATTATAAAATGAAAGCTGAGGAGTATGAAAGCATATTGAGGAAACTTCATACAGACGATTCCTTAGTTGAATTGCAAAGCTTCCAGCATCTCAATTCAGAACGAGACAGCTTAGTACATGAAACTAAGTTAAGGACAGAGGCAAGAATTGCGCAACTGCAGGAAATGGCATCCCATGTTTCTGAGTCTACCAAGCGTTCAAAGCGTACATCTAAGTCACGTTCCTCAAAATGTTCCACACTCAGTGAGCAACTTATAAAAGCACGTGCAGAGGCGGAAGCTACTAAGATACAGGCAGCCTTTGCACAACAGAAAGCAGAGATGGAAGCTAAGGTAGCTCAACAGAAAGCGGAAATGGAAGCTAAGGTAGCTCAACAGAAAGCAGAGATGGAAGCTAAGGCAGCTCAAAAAAGGGCAGAACTAGAGGCTCTAGAGAAACAGTATGAGCATGCTGCAGCCATGGCAAGGTTAAGCATTTTAGAACAAGCCATCAGTGGAAGTGAAAGAGACAGCACCAGTTTGTGTGATGTGGAAACAGAGGATCCCCTTAAGCGCACAAGAGACTATGTACTAAGCCAAAGCAGTGAATCCCTATTTGTCACAAATGTTCCTGTCAGGGACAACATTTCTCCAGAGCAACAGGGCACAGTATCTTCTGCAGCACACCGCATTCAAGGTCAGTACAATGCCCTGCCTGTCCAGCATCCAGTTTCTTCTTCCTTCATGGATTCCCAAAGCCTTGCACCTCAGCAAATGCAATATACTGATACTCAGGTAAACACCAATGTGACACCATACCACCAGACTGCAAGCAACGGTCCAGTTTCAAATCCATATGTGGCTAAACCTATGGACTTTAAGCTAGCTCCTAGGCTGAATGCCTACGCAGCCCCTACACTACCTACCTCTGTTAACCAGAACCCCACTAACAACGTAATCACCGCTACTCAGCCAGCAACTCAATATTTAAAGTCAGAGAGAACAGACATGTCAGAGTTTGCAAGGTACATGGTTCGCCGTGAGCTTACTAAGACTGGACTCACAAGGTTCGATGACCAACCTGAGAACTACAGAGGCTGGAAATGTTCCTTCAAAACTGCAATTAGTGACCTTGGCATTACTGCAGCTGAAGAATTAGATTTGCTTATCCGGTGGCTTGGCCCACAGTCCACAGAACGTGCTAAAAGACTCAGATCCGTCCACATTTACAACCCCATAGCAGGCCTTACCGCTGCTTTGGAAAGACTGGAGAAAACCTATGGCAGTCCTGAAGCAATAGAGAATGCTCTGTTCAAACGGTTGCAAGGGTTTCCAAAGATATCTGGTAAGGATCATCAGAAATTTCAAGAACTTAGTGACCTACTCATGGAGCTCCTACTGGCTAAGGCGGACACTCTCCTACCGGGCCTCAGTTACCTGGACACTGCTCGTGGGGTAAACCTGATAGTCACCAAGTTGCCATAT
The DNA here is from genome assembly GCA_947044405.1 of Leptodactylus fallax. NCBI lineage: Eukaryota > Metazoa > Chordata > Amphibia > Anura > Leptodactylidae > Leptodactylus > Leptodactylus fallax. The sequence continues at coordinate 7,003,020 of CAMRHE010000015.1, forward strand.
AATATTCAAGAAAGGTGGACCACAGTTGGGTCAAGATACAAAAATGAGAATCAAGTCTCCTTTCCTCCATTTTCCTACTTCTGTGAGTTTATTAAGAACATTGCAGAATCCAAGAATGACCCAAGCTTTTCCTATGGGGATCCCAGTGTTCCTGGTTCACCTCCTATTAAGTATGACAGATCACATTCTAACTACAGAAACCGCAAAGGCCCAGTTTCAGTGAAAAAGAATAATATTCTTCCTATACCTACATCAGCACCAGAAGAAAGCAGTTGCAACAACAACCAAGACGAAAAGGTAGAAAATCCTAACCGTCTGTGTCCTATTCACAAGAAGCCTCATCCCCTCAAGAAGTGTATTGGCTTCAGGAGGAAACCAATCCAGGAACGTAGAGAGCTTCTTAAGAAACTAGGGATATGTTTCAAATGTTGTGCCTCTACTGAACATGTTGCTAGAGACTGTAAAATTGCTATTAAGTGTATAGAGTGTGGCAGTGAGAACCATGTACAAGCTCTTCATCCATCCCAGCCTAGTGCCACACCACCTAGAGGTTCCCCTCCCCCAACTAAGCATGGCAGGGAGAACACAGATCAATCAGCAAATACTACCACAGTATCTTCCTCATGTACAGAAGTCTGCGGAGAAGACCTTTGTGACAAGTCCTGTGCAAGGATATGCCTAGTCAATATATACCCCAAGGGCCAACCAGAAAGGGTTCTGAGGGTGTACGCCATCTTGGACGACCAGAGCAACCACTCACTTGCAAGGTCAGAACTCTTTGATCTGTTTAACTTAAAGGGTGATACTTATCCGTATACCTTGGGTACTTGTAGTGGCATATCAGAGGTTTCTGGAAGAAGGGCCAGTGGTCTCGTAATAGCTTCTCTCAAGGGCAATTTGGAGATACCTTTGCCCACACTTGTTGAGTGCAACCAGATACCATCAAACAGAGAAGAGATACCCACACCAGAGGCGGCTTTCCAGCACCCTCATCTAAGGGCTATAGCCAGTGAAATACCATCCCTTGACAAAAATGCAGACATTCTAGTTCTGCTAGGTAGAGACATTCTCAGACTGCACAAAATACGCCAGCAAATTAATGGACCACATGATGCACCATTTGCCCAGCGCCTCGATCTAGGATGGGTAATCATTGGCAACGTCTGCATAGGTAGGATGAAAAGGCCCACCAATATTTCTTCATTTAAGACGCATATGTTACCAAATGGTCGCAGCACTTGTTTTCAGCCATGTCCACATCACTACCAAGTGAAAGAGAAGATAAGCAACAGTAAGTGGCTGCATAATCACCGAGACAACGTGAATACTTTCCTGCCTGGGGACGACACCCTTGGATTAACAGTGTTCAATACAACAAGTGATGACAACAAGCTGGCACCAGCTATAGCTGATAAAGAATTTCTCAAACTTATGGACAAGGAATTCATTCAAGATGACTCCAACAGCTGGGTAGCACCTTTACCTTTCCGCTCCCCGAGATCAAAACTACCAAACAATCTGAAGCAAGCAGTTTCTAGATTTTCCTCTTTAAAACGTACCCTCAAGAGGAAACCAGAGATGGAGAAACACTTTGTAGGTTTCATGCAGAAGGTATTTGAGAGAGATCATGCAGAACCTGCACCTCCACTAAAGGAAGGAGAAGAATGCTGGTACCTTCCATCATTTGGCGTGTATCACCCTCGCAAACCTGACCAAATCAGGGTCGTGTTCGATTCTAGTGCTCAGTATGAAGGCGTCTCTCTCAACAACCTGCTCCTCACTGGTCCTAACCTAAACAACAGCCTCATAGGAGTCTTAATCCGTTTCAGACAGGAACCAGTTGCAGTGATGGCCGACATCCAACAGATGTTTCATTGCTTCATCGTTAAGGATGATGACAGAAACTATCTCAGGTTCCTATGGCATAAGAACAATGATGTCAACAATGAAGTCATAGATTACCGGATGAAGGTACATGTCTTTGGCAATAGCCCATCTCCTGCAGTAGCGATCTATGGACTGAGAAGGACCGCCCATGAAGGTGAAAAAAAAGTATGGCTCTGATGCTCGTCAGTTTGTTGAGAAGAACTTCTATGTTGATGATGGTCTTAAATCCTTACCTGCAAGTGAAGAAGTGATCGATCTCCTCTCTAGAACACAGGAAATGCTGTCTGTAGCTAACCTCAGACTTCACAAGATCATCTCCAACAATATGGAGGTAATGAAGGCATTTCCCTCTGAAGATCATGCAATCAACTTGAAGGATCTTGATCTCAGTTCTGATACTCCTCCTATGCAACGCAGCCTAGGATTGCTATGGAACACTGAACAAGACACATTCACATTCCAAGTGTCTTCTTGTGACAAACCTTTCACCAAACGAGGAGTTTTATCTGTTGTGAACAGCATTTATGATCCTCTTGGTTTCATTGCTCCCATCACCATTCAAGGCAAGCTACTACTAAGACAGCTTACCACTGAGAACATGGACTGGGATACTCCACTGCCTGCTGAGAAACAACTGAGGTCTGACTGTGGCACTAACTTCGTTGGAGCCTGCAAAGAACTGCAGTTAGACAACTTCTTATCCAACAATGGGTGCACTTGGACGTTTAACCCTCCACATTCATCCCATATGGGAGGTTCCTGGGAACGTATGATTGGGATCACACGCAGAATCCTTGACTCTATGTTGATGGACCACAAGTCGACACTGCTTACCCATGAGACGTTAATAACCTTTCTTGCTGAAGTGTCTGCGATAATCAATGCAAGTCCACTTGTCCCAGTATCTTCAGACCCTGAATCTCCAATTATCTTAACCCCAGCAACGCTTCTTACTCAGAAAATTGGTACTGCTGCTACCTCTCCACGTACCTTAGATCACAGTGACATTTACAGATGCCAATGGAAACAAGTTCAACACCTGTCCAATGTGTTTTGGCACCGCTGGAAAACAGAGTACCTCCACATGCTACAGAGCCGTCACAAATGGCAGACCTCAAAACCTAATCTCCAGGTGGGTGACCTCGTCCTTCTAAGGGATAAAGAAGTCCATCGGAATGAATGGCCTATGGGTCTCATCACTAAAGTTGTCCCTAGTGATGATGGGAAGACTCGGAAAGTGGAGGTCAAGGTAACCAAGGGAGGCTCAGTGCGAGTTTTCTTCCGCCCAATTAATGAACTGGTGCTTCTTCTTCCAAGAGGACACGTCACATAAAAGAAGATAAGGACACCATTCACAGCTCATGGCGGGGAGCTTCCTTCCATGAACTAAAACCGTGTTCTTGTGGATTACAGTGTGGGTCGGTGGAGGTGTTGGCAAATTGCGGCTTCCCGACCTGAAGATTGGTTTATTTGGACTAACTGTTGATTATTGTTTGTTGTGCATGTTTCTTTTTTTGTTTTTCAGGTTTGAAGAGGACTTTATGGACATTTCAGGACATTATTAATGTTTGTTTTCATTGAAATCTAAAGATTTCAGGCGGGGAGTGTCATGTCCCAGGACTTGGTTTAATTCACTGACATATATCTGTGATACTGTTTGTCTTTGTAGTTTGTCCCTTTTCTCTCTCTGTATCCTTAGCTGTGATGCTGTAGCTCCTCCTCTCTCTCAGTTTAGTTTCACTTCTTTGTAAGCAACATGTCTGCTCAGCTCCTGGTATTTCATCATTTTTCATCTACTGCTGTATGAGGTTCTACAAGATTTACTTGGATTAAAGCATCTGGAATCTTATCTACGCCTCCTCAGTTGAGTTGAACACTATCTGATAGATATCTTGGTGTAAATTGCTGGTTAGCATAGAGACTACAGGACACTCTCACAACCTCACACTTGCAGCCAAGCTATTGAGTCAGAACAATTAGCATAGGCGAGATCAAGATAATTACAGTAAAAGTAAAACAAAAGATGATGACTGGAAAAGAGCAAATCAGTTCTTGTTCTTGAGAGATGTATATAAAAAAAAAGAAATAATACTCTCCTGATAGGGAATGTCACTGCTGTTAAGTGAGAAGTCTACAGTCATGGCCAAAAGTTTTGAGAATGACACAAATATTATATTTTCACATGATCTGCTGCCCTCTGGTTTTTATGTGTGTTTGTCAGATGTTTTTATCACATACAGAAATATAATTGCATTCATATTATGAGTAACAGAAGCTTATATTGACAGTTAGAATGAGTTAATGCAGCAAGTCAATATTTGCAGTGTTGACCCTTCTTCTTCAGGACCTCTGCAATTCTCCCTGGCATGCTCTCAATCAACTTCTGGACCAAATCCTGACTGATAGCAGTCCATTCTTGCAGAATCAATGCTTTAATTTTGTCTGAATTTGTTGGTTTTTGTTTGTCCACCCGTCTCTTGATGATTGACCACAAGTTCTCAATGGGATTAAGATCTGGGGAGTTTCCAGGCCATGGACCCAAAATCTCTATGTTTTGTTCCCTGAGCCATTTAGTTATCACCTTTGCTTTATGGCAAGGTGCTCCATCATGCTGGAAAAGGCATTGTTGAGCGCCAAACTGCTCTTGGATGGTTGGGAGAAGTTGCTCTTGGAGGACATTCTGGTACCATTCTTTATTCATGGCTGTGTTTTTAGGCAAGACTGTGAGAGAGCCAATTCCCTTGGCTGAGAAGCAACCCCACACATGAATGGTTTCAGGATGCTTTACAGTTGGCATGAGACAAGACTGGTGGTAGCGCTCACCTCTTCTTCTCCGAATAAGCTGTTTTCCAGATGTTCCAAACAATCAAAAAGGGGATTCATCAGAGAAAATGACTTTATCCCAGTCCTCAGCAGTCCACTCCCTGTACCTTTTGCAGAATATCAGTCTGTCCCTGATGTTTTTTCTGGAGAGTAGTGGCTTCTTTGCTGCCCTCCTTGAGACCAGGCCTTGCTCCAAGAGTCTCCGCCTCACAGTGTGTGCAGATGCACTCACACCTGCCTGCTGCCATTCCTCAGCAAGCTCTGCACTGCTGGTAGCCCGATCCCGCAGATGAAACACTTTTAAGAGACGGTCCTGCCGCTTGCTGGTCTTTCTTGGGCGCCCTGGAGCCTTTTTTTCACCAATGGAACCTCTCTCCTTGAAGTTCTTGATGATGCGATAGATTGTTGACTGAGGTGCAATCTTTCTAGCTGCAATACTCTTCCCAGTTAGGCCATTTTTGTGCAGTGCAATGATGACTGCACGTGTTTCTTTAGAGATAACCATGGTTAACAGAAGAGAAACAATGATGGCAAGCACCAGCCTCCTTTTAAAGTGTCCAGTGGTGTCATTCTTACTTAATCATGACAGATTGATCTCCAGCCCTGTCCTCATCAACACCCACACCTGTGTTAATGGAGCAATCACTGAAACGATGTTAGGTGGTCCTTTTAAGGCAGGGCTGCAATGATGTTGAAATGTGTTTTGGGGGATAAAGTTCATTTTCTAGGCAAATATTGACTTTGCAAGTAATTGCTGTTAAGCTGATCACTCTTTATAACATTCTGGAGTATATGCAAATTGCCATTAGAAAAACTGAAGCAGTAGACTTTGTAAAAATTAATATTTGTATCATTCTCAAAACTTTTGGCCATGACTGTACATCAGGTGACTATTTAGGCAAGAGAATGACTGTGAGATTCACTATATTTTTTTTAAAACTTTACTTTATCCTGAGTTATCTTTGAATTTATCCTGGAATCTCTTTTAACAATCTCGATTTTACCAGAACTTTGCAATGAATCCAAATTTGTTGTGGTTTGTACAAACTGGCTAGAATGGTGGCTGCCATGTAAATGCCTTGAGAAAGCACAGAAGGATCACATAATGTGGCGATCAATAGGGTTTCCCTCATGATGCCTTTCAGGCAGCCCTCATAACAGGAGCAGCCATCATGAGTGACCCCTCCAGCTATAAAAAAAAACAAACAAAAAAAAAACAGATACAAGAAGACTTACATTTAATTGATAGAATTCTGGAGTAACTTTGTGTGTCTGTCTGTCACATGGTTTATCCAGCAGCACAGGCTGTGTGTGTGCCAGTGTGCTACTGTACAGCAGCAGCTGCATCAATTAATCACAACCACAATTTTCAGCCTCAAAACATTCAATCTTAATCTGTATATTTATATCTGTAAAATCTGGCATGTTTTTTCCTTACCGAACACGAAAAAGCCAGTGACTTTACTATACGCACACTACGCTAGTACTTCTGCAATTTTGCAAGTTATAGTTATATAATGGACATGGACATAAAGTCCAGACTTTCAGCTTTCATTTGAGGGTATCTACATTAAAATTGGATGAGTTAAGATGAGTTAAGAGTTTCAGCTCCATAACATATGCCACCCTGTTTTTAAAAGGACCAAAAGTAATTGGACAGTTGACTCAAAGGCTGTTTCATGGGCAGGTGTGGGCAATTCCTTCGTTATGTCATTCTCAATTAAGCAGATAAAAGGCCTGGAGTTGATTTAAGGTGTGGTGCTTGCATTTGGAAGATTTTGCTGCGAAAACAGAAAAAACCCATCTGAGAAATTTCTACAATTTTAGGAGTGGCAAAATCTACAGTTTGGTACATCCTGAGAAAGAAAGAAAAAAAGAAAGAAAGAAAGAAAGCAAGCACTGGTGAACTCATCAATGCAAAAAGACCTGGACGCCCATGGAAGACAACAGTGGTGGATGATCGCAGAATAATTTCCATGGGAAAGAGAAACCCCTTCATAACAGCCAACCAAGTGAACAACACTATCAAGGATGAGGGCTTATCAATGTCCACATCTACCATAAAGAGAAGACTGCATGAAAGTAAATACAGAGGGTTCACTGCACAGTGCAAGCCACTCATAAGTCTCAAGAATAAGGAGGCTAGATTGGACTTTGCTGAAAAACATCTACAAAAGCCAGCACAGTTCTGGAAGAACATTCTTTGGACAGATGAAACCAAGATCAACCTCTTCCAGAATGTTGGAAAGAAAAAAGTATGGCGAAGGCATGGCACAGCTCATGATCCAAAGCATACCACACCATCTGTAAAATACGGCGGAGGCAGTGTGATGGCTTGAGCATGCATGGCTGCCAGTGGCACTGAGTCACTAGTGTTTATTGATGGCGTGACACAGGACAGAAGCAGCCGGATGAATTCTGAGGTATTCAGAGACATTCTGTGTGCTCAAATCCAGCCAAATGCAGCCAAACTGATTGTTTGGCGTTTCATAATACAGATGGACAATGATCCAAAACATAAAGCCAAAGAAACCCAGGAATTTATTAAAGAAAATAAGAGGAATATTCTTGAATGGCCAAGACAGTCACCTGATCTCAACCCAATTGAGCATGTATTTCATTTGTTAAAGACTTCAGACAGAAAGGCCTACAAACAAACAGCAACTGAAAACCGATGCAGTAAAGGCCTGGCAGAGCATTAAAAGGTAGGAAACAGTGTCTGGTGATGTCCATGAGTTCAAGACTTCAGGCAGTCATTGCCAACAAAGGGTTTTCAACCAAGTATTATAAATTAACATTTTACTTACAATTATTTAATTTGTCCAATTACTTTTGAGCCCCTGAAATGAAGAAATTGTGTGTAAAAAAAAAAAAAAAATGCTCACATTTTTATGCAAACATTTTCTTCAACCCACTGGATTAAAGTTGAAAGTCTGAACTTCAACTGCATCGGAATTGTTTTGTTCAAAATTCATTGTGGTAATGTACAGAACCAAAATTAGAAAAATGTTAACTCTGTTCAAATATTTATGGACCTAACTGTTATTTTTGCTAAAGGGGTATGTTAAAATTTCAACAGTTTTTCCTTACCAAACATCCCTAAATTCACCAGTTATGTATACTATATTAGTACCTTTCCAACTGAGTTTCTGTTGCATCAAAGTGGTAGAGTATAATTTTGTCTGTTTTATTTCTTCCCTTTGTTGTATTAAGGAATAAAGTGAAATGGTACAGTTAAATTTGACCTTTTTTTCCTTTCTCAAAATACACTAGTATGTTTGAATGATAGTGGTCGAAGGCAGCATGCTTCAAGCATTTCAGGAGGTGGCTCTGTGTGACTATCTCCCTTGTGGATATTTTTCTCTAAATTCCCACATGACTAGGCAAGCTCACTGTGAAAAATTTTCAGGCAGAAAATAAAGCAGTGATCACCCAGACACAAATGTAGTAACTACAGCTCTCCTTTGACATGTGTGTCATCATCATGAGTTTATATGTGAAGAATGATTTGGCAGTAGGCATCATCATAGCAATCAATATGAGTGAAAACATTCTTCTCCTCCCTGTGATCATTCTTTAAGCCAGGCTCCATCCACAACTAGTACATGGTTATCATTGTCATTGTTGTTATTCAGCTTCTGTAGTTGGATATTAATCTAAGTGACCAAGGTGGAGCATTCCAGAGCACTGATGCAGCTTGAGAAAAATCTTGGATATGGGAGTGGGATGTTCAGTTAACAGAGGATATACACTCTTTGTTTCATTGCAGCCATTTGCTAAAAGCAAAAAAGCTCATTTTATTTCTCATTAATGTACACTCAGCACCCGATCTTGACAGAAAAAAAAACCCAGAAATGTAAATATTTTTGCAGATTTACAGTCATATGAAAAAGTTTGGGCACCCCTATTAATCTTAATCATTTTTAGTTCTAAATATTTGGGTGTTTGCAACAGCCATTTCAATTTGATATATCTAATAACTGATGGACACAGTAATATTTCAGGATTGAAATGAGGTTTATTGTACTAACAGAAAATGTGCAATATGCATTAAACCAAAATTTGACCGGTGCAAAAATTTGGGTACCCTTATCATTTTATGGATTTGAATACTCCTAACTACTTTTTACTGACTTACTGAAGCACAAAATTGGTTTTGTAACCTCACTAAGCTTTGAACTTCATAGCCAGGTGTATCCAATCATGAGAAAAGGTATTTAAGGTGGCCAATTGAAAGTTGTTCTCCTATTTGAATCTCCTCTGAAGAGTAGCATCATGGGCTCCTCAAAACAACTCTCAAATGATCTGAAAACAAAGATTGTTCAACATAGTTGTTCAGGGGAAGGATACAAAAAGTTGTCTCAGAGATTTAACCTGTTAGTTTCCACTGTGAGGAACATAGTAAGGAAATGGAAGACCACAGGGACAGTTCTTGTTAAGCCCAGAAGTGGCAGGCCAAGAAAAATATCAGAAAGGCAGAGAAGAAGAATGGTGAGAACAGTCAAGGACAATCCACAGACCACCTCCAAAGAGCTGCAGCATCATCTTGCTGCAGATGGTGTCACTGTGCATCGGTCAACAATACAGCACACTTTGCACAAGGAGAAGCTGTATGGGAGAGTGATGCGAAAGAAGCCGTTTCTGAAAGCACGCCACAAACAGAGTCGCCTGAGGTATGCAAAAGCACATTTGGACAAGCCAGCTTCATTTTGGAAGAAGGTCGTGTGGACTGATGAAACAAAGATTGAGTTGTTTGGTCATACAAAAAGGTGTTATGCATGGCGTCCAAAAAACACAGCATTCCAAGAAAAACACTTGCTACCCACTGTAAAATTTGGTGGAGGTTCCATCATGCTTTGGGGCTGTGTGGCCAATGCCGGCACCGGGAATCTTGTTAAAGTTGAGGGTCGCATGGATTCAACTCAGTATCAGCAGATTCTTGAGAATAATGTACAAGAATCAGTGACGAATTTGAAGTTACGCCGGGGATGGATATTTCAGCAAGACAATGATGCAAAACACAGCTCCAAATCTACTCAGGCATTCATGCAGAGGAACAATTACAATGTTCTGGAATGGCCATCCCAGTCCCCAGACCTGAATATCATTGAACATCTGTGGGATAATTTGAAGCGGGCTGTCCATGCTCGGCGACCATCAAACTTAACTGAACTGGAATTGTTTTGTAAAGAGGAATGGTCAAAAATACCTTCATCCAGGATCCAGGAACTGATTAAAAGCTACAGGAAGCGACTAGAGGCTGTTATTTTTGCAAAAGGAGGATCTACTAAATATTAATGTCACTTTTCTGTTGAGGTGCCCATACTTTTGCAGCGGTCAAATTTTGGTTTAATGCATATTGCACATTTTCTGTTAGTACAATAAACCTCATTTCAATCCTGAAATATTACTGTGTCCATCAGTTATTAGATATATCAAATTGAAATGGCTGTTGCAAACACCCAAATATTTAGAACTAAAAATGATTAAGATTAATAGGGGTGCCCAAACTTTTTCATATGACTGTATTAAAAAAGAAAAACTGAAATATCACATGGTCATAAATATTCAGACCCTCTGCTCAGTATTTAGTAGAAGCACCCTTTTGAGCTAGTACAGCCATGAGTCTTCTTGGGAATGATGCATCAAGTTTTTCACATCTGGATTTGGGGATCCTCTGCCATTCTTCCTTGCAGATCCTCTCCAGTTCCGTCAGATTGGATGGTGAACGTTGGTGGACAGCCATTTTCAGGTCTCTCCAGAGATGCTCAATTGGGTTGAGGTCAGGGCTCTGGCTGTGCAAGTCAAGAATGGTCACAGAGTTGTTCCGAAGCCACTCCTTTGTTATTTTAGCTGTGTACTTAGGGTCATTGTCTTGTTGGAAGGTGAACCTTCAGCCCAGTCTGAGGTCCAGAGCACTCTGGAAGAGGTTTTCTTCCAGGATATCTCTGTACTTGGCCGCATTCAACTTTCCTTCAATTGCAACCAGTCGTCCTGTCCCTGCAGCTGAAAACACCCTCATAGCATGATGCTGCCACCACCATGTTTCACTGTTGGGATTGTATTGGGCAGGCGATGCCTGGTTTTCTCCACACATACCGCTTAGAATTAATGGCAAAAATTTCAATCTTCGTCTTTTATGTCTCTGTCTTTTTTATGTCTGGGTCCTTTTGGGTCTCCTTCCATTGTGTTTCATTTCATTCAAATGTTGACAGATCATTCGTGCTGACACTGATGCACCCTAAGCCTGCAGGACAGCTTGAATTTCTTTGGAACTTAATTGAGGCTGCTTATCCACCATCTGGACTCTCCTGCATTGCAACATTTCATCAATATTTCTCTTCCGTCCACGTCCAGGGAGATTATCTACAGTGTCATGGGTTGTAAACTTCTTGATTATGTTGCACACTGTGGACAAAAAAAAACATCAAGATCTCTGGCGATGGACTTGTAAACTTGAGATTGTTGATATTTTTCCAAAATTTGGTTCTCAAGTTCTCAGACAGTTCTTTTCTTCACTTCCTGTTCTCCATGGTTAGTGTGGCACACACAGACACGCAATGCAAAGATTGAGTCAAATTCTGTCCTTTTTATCTGGTCAAAGGTGTGATTTTTTTTCATATTGCCCACACCTGTTACTTGCCACAGGTGAGTTTGAACGAGCATCACATGTTTGAAACAAAGTTATTTACCAGCAATTTTGAAAAGTTGCCAACAATTTTGTCCAGTCCATTTTTGTGTGAAATTATGTTCAATTTGCCTTTTTTTCCCTCAGTTTTTTTTGTGCTGTTCCAATACACACAAAAGAAATACACGTGTATAACAAAACATGTGTAATTGCAATAATTTTCTTAGAGAAATACTTCATTTTCTGGAAAAATTTCAGGGTTACCAACACTTATGGCCATGACTGTATATGTCAGTTCATACAGTAAGCCTTGAGCAGGTGCTTTATGTCATGCAATAGAGGCAGGTAATTCCTGGAATAAACTTTGCTCAGTTTGTTAGGGAGGTGGATCCTTAGGTTCAGTACTTGGGGGTAAAGATATGTTCAGCACTTCAAACTTGGACACATTTGCTTTAAAGTTTGACAGACCACTATATGTGGACATTAAGGAAGTAAGAGTAGGGAGTTCTTGAGTAGGGTTAGATATAAAAAAAATCGTCCGCAAATGTCACAGAATGGAGGGTCTGCTGGTCTACAGTACATGAAAGCCTTGAATGAGCGGATGCTGATGCACAGCCTGGAGCAATGTCTCTAAAGGTGAGTATAAACAATGTTGGGCATAGTGCCATTGGTGCTGGAGAAGTAATCTGATAGCATGCCATTCACTTTCAGATGGGCATGGGGTTGGGAGCATAAAGAGAAAATGGCCATGACAAAGGAGGGTGGGATGCCAAAAGCTAAGAGTGTCGACTCCATAATGTCCCAGTTTACTGTGTCAAATGCCTTTTCGGCACTAGAAAGGACTTGGTCTTGTTTTCAATAGCAATGACATGCAATAGACGGGCAGTGGTGTCCTTTAACAAAACCCTCCTGCTCATTGTGGAGAAGGTTCCTTAGTCTGAGGGCAAGAAACTTGACCCAGAGCTTCAGGTCCATGTTTAGTAGTGATATAGACTTATAACTGCTATATAATTGAGGGTCCTTCCCTTCTTTGGCAATGAGTGTAATATGTGCTTCTTGAGTCTGACGAGGCATGAGGTGACCCTGTAGAAGAGTGTTAACACAATTTGTAAGATGTGGGAGGAGGTTGTCTTTGAGTTTTTTATAATATATGAGGGGGAGGCCGTCGGAGCCCGGGCTTTTGCCTATTGTGAAGCTGTTGATGATCATTATGATTTCATCTGGTGTAACAGGCTGCATTAAAGTTGTCCTTTTGCTCTCCAGCACAATAGGAAGGGAAAGACCTTTTAGAAATGTCGTTATGCGTTCAAGTTGTTCTTGGGAGGTGATGGAGGGATTCATCTGATTTAAGTTGTAAAAGTCAGAGTAAAAGATTTGGAAGGATTCTGCTATTTTATGAGTGTCCTGGTCTAGAGTGCCAGTTTTACTTTTGATATGTGAGAATTTGAGAGTTTACCTCCCTTGTTGCCATGGGCATACAATTAAAATTTGGAGTACAGGATTTGTTTGGCTGCAGAGCAGTTTAGAAGCTGTTTAAGTTTTTCATGGAGGGCTGTTAGGTCATCATGTGTGGTAGCTGATGATTAAGATAGATTCAATCTCCTTTTGTCATTCTTTTTTGAGTGCTCAGGCTTTAGAGATCAAGAGGTCTCTGATATATGGTTTGAGAGATTCCCTCACTGAGGTTGGGGATACGACTGGTGTGTAATTTATTTTAAAGAAGATATCTCTGGCTACCGACGTTTTAATTTCATCTTTGCCAATAAGGACTCATTTAGTCTCCAGGACCATTGTCTAGATGTGAGGTCAGGTAGTGTCAGGGTTGATGAGATAGGGTTGTGTCCTGAGATGCTGATACAGCCGATGGTCAATTGGGAGGAATATTGGGCCAGAGTTTTTGAGCAAAGGATGTAATCTAGCCTTTGGTGTGTCTTGTGAGAGAACAGAGTAGCCTTTGACAGTAGGGTTATGGATCCACCAGATTTCTATTAGGTTCAGGTTTTGAAGGGCTAGATTTAGGTGTCTCATAGATTTTTGTGGGAGAACTGATTTCCCAGTAGAGGAGTCCAACAATGGGTCTAGTGTCATGTTGAGATCTCCGCCTAGTTTTATCTCGCTTCTGCAAAGAGCAATAATTCCTGTAGGGATGAGCACAGCTAGCTAATCTGGTTGTGGTTGGGGGCGTAGAGATTGGCTATGGTAAGAGGCCATGAATCCAGTGAAACCTTCAGGAACAGTAAGCGACCTTCTGCCTATGAGTGCCGTAGGTTGCATATGAACAGGAATGAATTTCTCAGTGCAGTGCTATAGCGCCTCCTTGGCGGCTGAGATCGAATGGCATGAGTAGAAACATTGGTCGTATTGAGTTTTCAGCATAGTGGGAATATTATCTAACTTAAAGTGCGTCTCCTGTAGGAGGAGTATATCAGCACCTCTTTTACATAGGAGTCTCAGGACATAATGCTTCTTTATTCGGGGAATTCAGTCTGTTTACATTAAAGGAGGTGGCTGTAATTTGGGCTGACGTGTGTGGGCTTCACGGTGGTGCTGGAGTATCAGCAGACGGTCACATGATGGAAGAGGGCAGTGACAACAAATTACCGCTCAGAGCGTAGACAGTAAGGCAGGGCCTAGATAAGCAAGTCAAACGGCTGAGCAAAGCAGATCAGCTGGTAGTGTGTAAATGGAGGGGGGGGGGGGGGTTGATAAATAGGTAGAAGCTGGTACTGTTTGTTAGAAAAATTGTAATGAAGTTAGTAGTTAAACTAGTATTGGAGCAGGGGTCAGTATGAACCTAGGATGTAAGCACTCTATTTAGTAATCTCTAGCTTTCAAATTACTTTGACTTCAACAAAGAGATCTGGTGTGGGAACCAAGTTAAATCCTGATTGGTGTTGAGTCTGTAGGACACCGCTCTAAACAGTGGAGTAACATGACAAGTTCAGTTTTTTTCGCCTTTGGGGATCTATACTTTGTGACTCTGTTCCAAGAAGGTAGCGGTGGGAGCTCCAGCATAGGAGTGGTATCTCTCGTGGGGAGCCAAGACGGTATGTTTAGGGATTCCATATCAAGAAGGGACTACACAGCATGTAGGTCTTTCGGGGTTTGTACCACTAAAATCTTTCATCCCTGGAGGATTGCTGGTCCAAAAAGATAGATCCACGCGTATTGTATGTTGCGAGCTCTGAGCTCTTCCAGTAGTGGGTTCATTAGCCTCTGTTTTGCTAAGATAGACAGTGCGACATTTTGGTACAAGGACAGATCATTGATGTTTAAGGTAATCTGCGGGCTTATTCTCACTGCTGAAAAAATGGCCGTTGTGTCCACATAAAAAAAGAGGCCACAAATTATATCCTGTGGGTCTCAGAGCTCTGTGAATTCTCTCAATAACTACTTTAGCGGCATGATCCAGACCCAGGACGTCATAGAAGAGGTGCTCCACCATCTCGAGGAGATCTTCAGAAAGGTAAGTTTCTTGGAGGCCTTACGGAGTTTTACCTTATATGTCCAGGTACCATCTGCACATTAAAGGACACTGGCTGATGATGGCTCATACAGCTTTATTTATATGCATAATGAAAATAACCTTTATCACAGAAACAGCTGGACCACTGTATAAGCAATTCTACCTCCTATGCTGTCAATACTAATTCTTGTTTCACCTCCTCTACCTCATAGATTGTAAGTTCTTGCGAGCAGGGCCTTCAGTCCCATTGTGTGAATTGACTTATTATTCTGTAATGCCTCATTCTGTCTGTACTTGAATCCTACAATTTGTAAAGTGCTGCAAAAAATATTGGTGCTATATAAATAAAATGCATTATTATTATGGGTCGAGGGACTTTTATTCAGTAGTAGGGTTATGACAGCATGTTTGAAGGAGGAAGGAAAGATTCCAGAAGAGAGAGAGAAGTCAAAAATTTTAGTAAGGTGAGTTGTAACAGCAGGTGGCAGAGACCGGAGGAGCTGTGATGGGATAAGGTCGCTTGCGCAAGTAGTAGGGCGAGAAGAAGGAAGGAGCTGCGAATCTTCTTCCTCTGTTACTGGGTTAAAGAAAGAGTTCACAAGGAGCATCAAGGGAGGGAAGGGGACTAATACTGCTTGGAGATTGAGTTATCTCCTGACGGAGATTTTGATTTTGTTTTTAAAGTACGTGGCCATGTCTTAACAGGTGCCTGTGACAAGTGCCTGTACCATTGGTGCAAGGAGTGAGTAAAATGTATTAAAGAGTCATTTAGGGTTATGGGAGAGATGAGAGTGGTGAAGTAGGCTTGTTTGGAGAGGTGAAGGGTGGAGTTATGGGCTTTGATCATAAACTTGAAATGAAGGAAATCAGCAGATGTGTTTGATTTTCTCCACAGACGTTCAGCACATCTTGTTCACTGCTGAAGAAAATGTGTTTGAGGAGTGTGCCAAGGTTATCTGTGTATATGTTGGGAGTTTCAGACGGTCAAGAGTCCAGAGTGGTTTTGAGAGTCTTGTTGTAGTTCTTGGTGGCCAGTTCAAGACAGGAGAGAGAAGAGATTGGGGAAAGTGATGACTGAAGGGTGTAGGTGTTGCATGTAGATGTGTGGGTAGGTCAGTGTTTTGTTTTTTTTGTTTGTGAACTGCAAGAGCCTTTAATAGTAAAGGAAATAAGGTTGCACTTGGGAATTGGTAGGCAAGTGTTAGTAAAGTCAGAGACAGAACAAAGCTGTAAGAAGGTGTGAGAAGCCAAGAGAGGTAATTAGTGAAGAAGCTGAAAGGCTGTTGGGAGACAGGAGTTTTAATGGGAATGTTAAAATCACCCAAGATGAGGGTAGGAATTCCACTGGATAGGAAATTGGGAAGCTATGAATCAAAGTGATTTAAGAACTGGTAGGGTGAGGCAGGGGGCCATAGATGAGAGCTACTCGTAGGGAGAAAGAGAAGAAAAGTCTGATAGTGTGGACCTCAAAAGAGGGGAAGGAGAACAATGGTACTGGGAGAATGACCTGAAAAGTGATTTGTGGTGCTAGGAGGACACTTACCCCTCCACCCTGAATATTATCAGGTCTATAGGTGTGTAAAAAATTGTAGGCCATCATAACACATAGCAGCATGGGAGGCAGTATCAAACTGCTTAATCCAGGTTTCTGTTACAGCTAGCAGTTTGAAAGACTATGAAATGAAGAGATCCTGAATAATGTCAAGTTTGTAGCACACTGAACAGGCATTTCTGGGTGCACAAGATAAAGCCTGGTGGAGGAGAAGATGATGGCAAATAGTGAATATTAATAAGGCTATCGGGGTTTCTTGGTGAGACAGGTATGAAGTTAAGGTTAGTAGAAGGAAGAGGACCAGTGTTTGGAGAGAGGTACCCTGCAGCTACTAGAAGGATAATGGAAAGACAGCAGATGGTTAAGTGATTTGTGAGAATGTCTAATTTGCTGCACAGAAGCGCAAGGTGGGTTAAGGCGGGTTAAGGTGGGTTAAGGTGGTTAGGAAGGTGAACAGAGAATGGGAGCTGCACATAGGTGAGGGAAGGAGAGAGGGACTGATGTGAATAGATGTAACATGAGCTAGGAATGGGCAGTGAGTTTGAAAACTAGCAACAAATAGAATAAAAAGAAACTAATTGAACATGGTGGAACAATTTTCAAATGTGATTTAGGAACTTAAAAGTTTTTTTTGGTGTGATTATTCTGCTGAGCTGTCTTTTGCCCTGTCTAATTGCCATGTTTAAATGTAGAAAACTTGTGGTTGAATCAGCACACTTAGGCTTGAATCGCCCCTTGCATATGATATTGGATGGTGGGCTACTATTTAGCATGTATGTTAGTGTCTATTAAAGAATGGCAGGAAGACTAAATGCGCCCTTGGGGATACAGTTTGGAGAAATTTTAAATTTTGCTTTCACATTTTGATAGTACATAGTTAAGCCAAATCCTTCCACACTGGGAGCTGCAGGTCTGGAGAATGAAGAGAGTCAATTCCTTAACAGATCTGTACTCTGGAGATCAGTTTCACTCTTTTGAGGGTTTTCGGAAGAGGTATTGTTGGCAACATCAAGCCATAAGGTAATGAGAGGCGAAAAATAAGTTTAAATATATGGTGGAGTTGGAAAAAGATTTGCAGAAAGCAATAAAATATACTTGTTTAAATACCCTATGGATAAATCATGTACAGTTAGCAAAAAAAAAAAATTCAATCACGCATACATTGCCAACCAAAAAAAAAAAAAAAAAAGCCAGATTTGGCAAAGAAAGTATTGATATTTACTAGCAGAACTGAGGGGAGACAGGGAATTTATTACATATCTTGTGGGATTGTGAGAATGTGTTGAAAGAATTCTGGTTAAAACCTTTCAAGTAAATTAACCAACTGACATTGAGGTAAGCTGCAGCAGAGCTAGCACTCTTAAATATAAATATGCAAATGGTTCTTTCTAATTCTAGATGGATTTGTTGTCTCAAATTTGATACAGCACAATGTTATCCTCTCACAATCGATGTCTGATCTGTTCCTTTAATATCAGAAGTTGTAAGTTTTGTAAATATTTATTTATAACATTAATAGAATTTGGGGTTAGAATGTAAAAATAAGAAATTAACATTCCAAGCTAGGTGGTTAATTTGGTTAAATGATGTACATCCTTATAAAAGCTGAAGTTAGGAGATTCTAATCCCATGACATTCCTCTTCCCTTTTTCCTTTTTTAAACTCTTCTCTGTTTACTTTTTTTTTTTTTTCTTTCTCTTATTGACAGGTTATGTTTTTGGTTTTTTTGTAATAGATACGTAGTCAACCCTATGTCCCTCCCAATCCAATCGCCCCTACCTAATATTCTTCTTGTGTCTTCAATAAGTCATTTGATTATTGGAAGATGTTGCAGTGCTGGAGTCCTAGTTTTGAATCCGACAAAGGACAACATCTGCAATGAGTTTGATACAATATTTAAATTAAAAAAAAAAAGATATTTATATAGATAGAGGAAACACTCAAACTTATACAACAAGGGATGGACGAGGAGCAACGGCTTACACATCTTTCTCACCACACTAGGGATGTCGGGACTAGCATAGATGATGTGACATGTGGATGGAATTGAAGAAGAATGAGGAACTGGGTGTGGTCCTGACTTGAGAGAAAGGAGGAAGAAATAGAGATAGAAGATGTAGAGGAGTAACCTTATTGTAAGGATGATGATGATAATGATGACAACAACACTGTCCAAAGTCAATCAGAAACAAACTGGGTCTTTGGACATGCTGGTGAGCTTGTCAAGATGCTTGCTCATTACTCTACTGAAATAATAGCTATCCATGCTTTATGCCCTCTTATAAGGGCAACATCCTTTTCTGGCTTCCTAAAGAGAGTCAAAATTTGCATATTATAAGCAAATGCTGTGTAGCCAGCTCACCACAGCTTTTGCCGAACAGGTACCTGAAAGTGTGTTACATGTGTTACTAAGAGACCGCTCTCCACTACCTGCTGAATCACTGCTCTACCACCTGCCAGCACAACAGCTACAAATAGCAGCTAGTACACATTCTACAACATGATGAGCCAGTTGATTTTTTTTTCCATGCAGATCAACAAATAGTAATTTCCTGCACACCCAGGTACATTTGTATCTGAATTGTAAACATAAAAAACTGAAATGCCTAATATATATATATATATATATATATATATATATATATACAGTGCCTTGCGAAAGTATTCGGCCCCCTTGAACTTTTCAACTTTTTGCCACATTTCAGGCTTCAAGCATAAAGATATAAAATTTAAATTTTTTTGGTGAAGAATCAACAACAAGTGGGACACAATTGTGAAGTGGAACGGAATTTATTGGTTATTTTAAACTTTTGTAAAAAATAAAAAACTGAAAAGTGGGGCGTGCAATATTATTCGGCCCCCTTAAGTTAATACTTTGTAGCGCCACCTTTTGCTGCGATTACAGCTGCAAGTCGCTTGGGGTATGTCTCTATCAGTTTTGCACATCGAGAGACTGAAATTCTTGCCCTTTCTTCCTTGGAAAACAGCTTGAGCTCAGTGAGGTTGGATGGAGAGTGTTTGTGAACAGCAGTTTTCAGCTCTTTCCACAGATTCTGGATTGGATTCAGGTCTGGACTTTGACTTGGCCATTCTAACACCTGGATACATTTATTTGTGAACCATTCCATTGTAGATTTTGCTTTATGTTTGGGATCATTGTCTTGTTGGAAGATAAATCTCCCTTCCAGTCTCAGGTCTTTTGCAGACTCCAACAGGTTTTCTTCCAGAATGGTCCTGTATTTGGCTCCATCCATCTTCCCATCAATTTTAACCATCTTCCCTGTCCCTGCTGAAGAAAAGCAGGCCCAAACCATGATGCTGCCACCACCATGTTTGACAGTGGGGATGGTGTGTTCAGGGTGATGAGCTGTGTTGCTTTTACGCCAAACATATTGTTTTGCATTGTGGCCAAAAAGTTCGATTTTGGTTTCATCTGACCAGAGCACCTTCTTCCACATGTTTGGTGTATCTCCCAGGAGGCTTGTGGCAAAGTTTAAATGAGACTTTTTATGGATATCTTTGAGAAATGGCTTTCTTCTTGCCACTCTTCCATAAAGGCCAGATTTGTGCAGTGTACGATTGATTGTTGTCCTATGGACAGACTCTCCCACCTTAGCTGTAGATCTCTGCAGTTCATCCAGAGTGATCATGGGCCTCTTGGCTGCATCTCTGATCAGTCTTCTCCTTGTTTGAGATGAACGTTTAGAGGGACGGCTGGGTCTTGGTAGATTTGCAGTGGTCTGATACTCCTTCCATTTCAATATGATCGCTTGCACAGTGCTCCTTGGGATGTTTAAAGTTTGGGAAATCTTTTTGCATCCAAATCTGGCTTTAAACTTCTCCACAACAGTATCACAGACCTGCCTGGTGTGTTCCTTGGTCTTCATGATGCTCTCTGCGCTTTAAACAGAACCCTGAGACTATCACAGAGCAGGTGCATTTATATGGAGACTTGATTACACACAAGTGGACTATATTTATCATCATCAGTCTTTTAGGACAACATTGGATCATTCAGAGATCCTCATTGAACTTCTGGAGTGAGTTTGCTGCACTGAAAGTAAAGGGGCCGAATAATATTGCACGCCCCACTATTCAGTTTTTTATTTTTTACAAAAGTTTAAAATGACCAATAAATTTCGTTCCACTTCACAATTGTGTCCCACTTGTTGTTGATTCTTCACCAAAAAATTAAAATTTTATATCTTTATGTTTGAAGCCTGAAATATGGCAAAAGGTTGAAAAGTTCAAGGGGGCCGAATACTTTCGCAAGGCACTGTATATATATACACACCAACAACCGCAAAATTATGGCAGCATTGGATTCTGACAAGCTGGGTCATGGTGGCCCCATGGAACCAAACAGGATCCTTTCAAAAATCCAAAACACAATTTAAGCAACACTCCAAAATAAGTGAGAAAAAAGATAGCACTTTATTCATCCACAAAATGTTTCAGCTTTAGTCACTAGAGCCTCTCTTTTTCATTTCAGTCATCGCAACGTGCATCTGCAAATGCAGTTTATTTGCAGTCCTATGTTTTTTTGCATTGTGAATATGGGGGAGTGGCTAATTCCAATTTGGCCATGTATGCCGTCAATCTCATCTGATTTTAATTATAATATGATGTGGTTTAAAGGGAATCTGTCAGGGCAATTTGGGACACTAAACCACCCACATGTCCATATGGACCTGGGGTTTAGTGTCTCAAATCACCCTGTTATAACGCAATCCAAGGCCACATTAAAAATAAAAAAGCTTTATACTCACCCTGCCGCTGTACTCCCCATGCCTGCACAGTTCTTCAATGAAGCTAGAGGAGAACACCTCAGCTTCATTGCGCATGCCCCGCAATTACGTAGTGAAGCCGGGGTGTCCATCTTTGGTTTCACTGAAGAACAGCTGGGAGGCGTGCCAACGAAGAATCTCATGAATAAGCTGAACTGTTCTCGCCAAACAGCGTCGATTGGACCCTTCTCTAGGTAAGTATAAAGGATTTTTATTTTTAATGCGCCTGCGGATTTAATTACAACAGGGTGATTTGGGACACTAAACCCCAGGTCTGTAAGGATCTGTGGATGGTTTAGTGTCCCACATTGACCTGACAGATTCCCTTTAACTATACTTACTTAGAATGAACCCTTTCCCAAAATCTGCCATACTATTACAGACGATGGCTGTTATTTAAAAATGGCAGATGCTCAGGAGCTATTTATTTTTAGAGCAAAATTCAGGAAATAGTTGGAAATCTATCCAAGAGAACCATGAGTGAAATCGGCCTTTCGAGGTATCATGATCCTTCACTACCAACTCCTCCAATTGTTGTAGCATGCACTAGGTATAGCCAGGTAGAATGCACGTAAGGGTGAGGGAACACTGTGCCGAACATATTTCGCTTGAAAGAAAGCCATGTGAAAGCAGTTTTTAATGGCCATCAGACAGTTGTTTTAAAATACATGAAAGTCTGTGGGTGTATTTACATATCTTTTTTTGTATCTGGAAATATAGACAAAATATGTCTATAGCATGAGTATTTTATAGTTTTTTATAGTATTTTTGCAGGAGATTGACATTCTATGACAAATAAGTGACGGCTGCCTCCCAATCACCTGGGAATAAGGTGTGACCCAACTTTTTTTCCCAGCTAGCAACATGTAGAGATGGACAAATTGATTTTTAATGATTTGTGTTCTTCTGGAATATTCCAAATTGTTTGTTTTTTAACGAAGCCAAACAAATATTAATTCACTTTGGAAAAACAAATATGGCTACACTATGACAAAATGGCCACCGCCACGTATTTGACCAGGAAATACAGAGCAGACATGTGTGCAGTGACTCATACATGTCTATGACATGGTAGCAACCTCTGACAGCCAATAGACAGTAGTAGGTGGTGATGTCATATGGAGTATAAAAACTTGGACACTACAGATCAGCTTCAGTTGCTGTAATGGTGTATGTTAAGAAAATTCACCACTTAGACACAGAGTTATCTGAAGTTGGTTTCTTTATTCAATCTCTTTTTTTTTTTGCCTTCCTCTGGATCAACACTGTAGGGTTCTGTAGGGTTATAGGTTGGACTTGATAGACTGATGTCTTCATCCAACCTCATCTCATCTACTATGTAATCTTGCAAGCAAGGAGACAAGGCAAAGTAGCAAGGCATTGTCTGCTTAAATCATCATTAACATGAGTATTTGTAATATCTTAACCACAAAGTACAGCCTATTTTTACTATTGGCTATTACAATTCATAGTTTACATACATCTAGTATGTACTGTAAACAGGAAGTTTTCTGCTCATCAACAGATGGTTACTTCTAGCTTGTGCTGCAATTAGTTATCTAATTGTGATTCGCTCCTGAAGTCGTTATCAGGACATAGTGTACCACTCTCACAGACTCAACATCTCCTTGTCTTGTTCTCATGGCTTAAGTTAATATCTAGAGTGCATATATATCATATATAAAATCAGGAATTCTAGCAATAGTTATAGGAGGGTTAGGAGAACTTAGAGAATCATGCAATTATTGCACAGGCAGCTTAGTGCTAGAATTCAATAGAAATAGATAGGACAGCTACATAGACGAGTGATTCCCAACCAGGGGAGCCGCAACAATCTGGAGGAGAAATGGCCAAATGCCTCCTTTTAACTAAATTGGCATCCTTAGGATGCCATTGTAGTTGAATAGAACAGAGCAGCAGGACTTTATCTTCTTGCTGTATTGCTCAGGCATCAGCTAGTGATACCTGCTGATGACCTGTTGCATCAATCTGGAGAATGATCACAGAGCACCAGGGACTGAGGATGGATAAGTGCTGTTTGTTTGTTTATTTACATAGCACAACTATAGTGTGGTGCCACTGGGAGACATTTTTAGTTGTCTGTGGGCCACCAAGAGACATTATTCCTTGTCTGGGGGCCACTAGAGGACATTATTCCTTGCTTGAGGGCTACTGGGGGACATTATTCCTTGCTTGAGGGCCACTGGGGAAAATTATTACTTTTCTGGGGGCCACTGGGGAAAATTATTACTTTTCTGGGGGCCACTGTTAAATGTCACGTTCCACTGGAGATCATTATTAGTTGTCAGGGGGCCACTGGGAGAAATTATTGGTTGTCAGTGGGGGGACATTATCAGTTGTCTGGAGGCCACTGGGGGACATTATCAGTTATCTGGAGGCCACTGGGGAACATTGTTAGTCATCTCGAGGCCACTGGGGGACATTATTACTTGTTAGGTGGCTATTGGAAAACATTAGTACTTGCATGGGGGCCAGTGGGGAGCATTATTAGGTTTTAGGGACCACTGGGGGACATTATTACTTATCTGGCAGAAACTAGAGGACATTGTTCCTTGCCTAGGGGATCACCGGGGACATTATTAATTGCCAGGGGGCTACTGAAGAACATTACTACTTGCCTGGGGGCCACTGGGGAGCATTCCAATGTAGTTCCAACTGTAATTTCAAAAAACTGCGCTAAAAAAAACCACATCAAAACTGTCTTTGTTAAAAACTATTTGGTAGGGTTGCCCCAAGGATTATTTTTTTTTTTCAGGGGTGCCCCAAGTCTGAAAAGGTTTGGAAACACTGTCATAGACAGTGACTGGAATCTTTGCTGCTGCTTGCACAGACTTAACACTTTCATTGCCAATAATGTAATATTGTCTGACAGTACTTGTGCAATAGAGCAATTTCATCTCTATACACATTCTTTAACCCCTTTCCACCATCCGCCATAATAGTACAGCGGATGTTGGTTATTTAAATATGGCAGGTCCTATTATATTATTATACAGGAGAGATCTGGCGCTAATGCCCGCGGTCAGTGGCCGCACTGATCGCGGGCATTAAGGCCCCCGGCACCTCAGTCAAAGCTGACTGAGGCTCCATTTTGCTGTGGCAAAATGAAATCTGGGTCTGGCATCCCATTGCCATGACAGCTGGGAGGCTATTGAAGGCTCCCAGGCTTGTCTGGTATATTCTTCTATTGCAGGCTGCTTTATGCAGTCTGTAATAGAAGTGTCGGTATTTTGCAATGCATTAGTATGCATTCGTTCAAGACCTCCAGGTGGTCTAATAAATGCAGTAAAAAAAAAAGTATAAAGAAAAAATTTAAAAATCAAAAGAATTAAAAGTTCAAATCATCCCCCTTTCCCTAGAATACATATAAAAGTTAAACATTACTGTGAAAAACATAGACATTAGGTATCCTTGTGTCTGAAAATGTACAGTCTACACACTTATAAAAATATTTTTCCCGTATGGTGAAGGTCATAGCAGGAAAAAAAAATCTAAAGTGCAGAACCACCGTTTTTTCACTGTTTTGCCTCTGATAAAAATTTTAATAAAAATGTTTTTTTTTTAATAAAAAAAAGTACATCATACACAGCAATATATAAAAGTTAAAGTGTCAGAATATGGCGACTTTTAGAAAAAATATTTTGCATAGTTTAGATTTTTGTTAAGGGGTTAAAACTATATAAATTTGGTATCCCCAGAAAGGTACCAAAACATAAAATGCAGATGACAAGTCATTTTGGCTGCAAAGTGAACGCTGTAAAAATGAAGCCCATAAGAAAGTCGCACAAATGCATTTTTTAGCCAATTCCATCCTGTTCTGAATTTTTTTTTCCAGCTTTCCTGTACATTGTAAAAATAATAAATGGTACCATTTTGAAGAACAATTTGTCCCGCAAACATTAAGCCATCATGTGGCTCTGTGAACGGAAAAATATAAAAAGTTATGGGGTTTGGAAGGTGGGGAGTCAAAAATGAAGATCGAAATGTAACCGGCAGGAAGGAGTTAAGCATACTTTTGTACTGACAAGACAATCCTGTCAGTGAAAATATTTAAGGACTTTTTTTGGGACAAAAGTTAACATTTTTTTCATTAAATACATACTGCTATTTTAACAACAAAGTCCTGCTGATTTTGCCTGTGCTAATCTTACAAAAAAAAACATTTTACAATTTTGTGTTTTATTTTCCGGTCTGGTTTAGTGTCTGACCCATACACAGTGTAAAGGAGCATTGTTGTTAATCTAAACAACATATTTTAAGCCTTTCTTTGTATGCATATATATAATTATATATATATACAAACACATACTAGTAGTAGTAGTGCATCTTCTGCTAACATAAAGTTTCTCCATTATTTCAGTGTTGTTTTTGGTGTGTTCATCCAATATGTAGTCTAGACTGTGCTGATTTAAAAAAAAAATAAATAAATAAATAAAATTGTAATTTCATGTTTTTGTTTTTTTTCCACTCTGGTGTAGTGTCTGTGTGAAGGAGCATTGTTATTAATCTGAACAAAGAAAAATAAGTCTATATATATATACAGTACAGACCAAAAGTTTGGACACACCTTCTCATTCCAAGAGTTTTCTGTATTTTCATGACTCTAACAATTGTAGATTCACACTGAAGGCATCAAAACTATGAATTAACACATGTGGAATTATATACTTAACAAAAAAGTGTGAAACAACTGAAAATATGTCTTATATTCTAGGTTCTTCAAAGTAGCCACCTTTTGCTTTGATTACTGCTTTGCACACTCTTGGCATTCTCTTGATGAGCTTCAAGAGGTAGTCACCTGAAATGGTCTTCCAACAGTCTTGAAGGAGTTCCCAGAGATGCTTAGCACTTGTTGGCCCTTTTGCCTTCACTCTGCAGTCCAGCTCACCCCAAACCATCTCGATTGGGTTCAGGTCTGGTGACTGTGGAGGCCAGGTCATCTGGCGTAGCACCCCATCACTCTCCTTCTTGGTCAAATAGCCCTTACACAGTCTGGAGGTGTGTTTGGGGTCATTGTCCTGTTGAAAAATAAATGATGGTCCAACTAAACGCAAACCGCATGGAATAGCATGCCGCTGCAAGATGCTGTGGTAACCATGCTGGTTCATTATTCCTTCAATTTTGAATTAATCCCCAACAGTTTCACCAGCAAAGCACCCCCACACCATCACACCTCCTCCTCCATGCTTCACGGTGGGAACCAGGTAGAGTCCATTCGTTCACCTTTTCTGCGTTGCACAAAGACACGGTAGTTGGAACCAAAGATCTCAAATTTGGACTCATCAGACCAAAGCACAGATTTCCACAGGTCTCATGTCCATTCCTTTTGTTCTTTAGCTCAAACAAGTCTCTTCTGCTTGTTGCCTGTCATTAGCAGTGGTTTCCTAGCAGCTATTTTACCATGAAGACCTGCTGCACACAGTCTCCTCTTAACAGTTGTTGTAGAGATGTGTCTGCTGCTAAAACTCTGTGTGTCATTGACCTGGTCCCTAATCTGAGCTGCTGTTAACCTGCGATTTCTGAGGCTGGTGGCTCGGATGAACTTATCCTCCGCAGCAGAGGTGACTCTTGGTTTTCCTTTCCTGGGGCGGTCCTCATGTGAGCCAGTTTCTTTGTAGTGCTTGATGGTTTTGGCCACTGCACTTGGGGACACTTTCAAAGTTTTCCCAATTTTTCGGACTGACTGACCTTCATTTCTTAAAGTAATGATGGCCACTCGTTTTTCTTTACTTAGCTGCTTTTTTCTTGCCATAATACAAATTCTAACACTCCATTCAGTAGGACTATCAGCTGTGTATCCACCTGACTTCTGAACAACACAACTGATGGTCTCAACCCCATTTATAAGGCAAGAAATCCCACTTATTAAACCTGACAGGGCACACCTGTGAAGTGAAAACCATTTCAGGTGACTACCTCTTGAAGCTCATCAAGAGAATGCCAAGAGTGTGCAAAACAGTAATCAAAGCAAAAGGTGGCTATTTTGAAGAACCTAGAATATAAGACATATTTTCAGTTGTTTCACACTCTTTTGTTAAGTATATAATTCCACATGTGTTAATTCATAGTTTTGATGCCTTCAGTGTGAATCTAGAATTTTTATAGTCATGAAAATACAGAAAACTCTTAGAATGAGAAGGTGTATCCAAACTTTTGTAGTTTGGTGGTGGTAGTACGTGATAAATTGGTGGAAGCAGTGGGATAATTCTTTTAGCTATTAATAGAGTATTAAGTTTCAAGATTTACCCTTGCATTTAAGGACTGGTTTAACCCTTGAGAGGAGTACACCAGTTCTACACAAACTACCTGCATATTTTAAGACATACTAACAAACAGTTTCCCTTCCCCATTTTTCTTTCCTATATTTTATTTGGCAATGGCTGCTATCAGATGTGGCAACCTTATACATAAGGCAGAGTAGTAGGCTTGCATGCATCTCTGTGAGCAGAGAGGCATTGACATAGCTGACAAGAACAAGGACCTCCTGATCTCTGCACTGATGGAGCAGGACTTGGCACAACATCCTGAAGTGCTGGGACAAGAAGCCATTGCCCCTTCAGAAAGTCCGGCAGTTGACCCTGTCCCAGAGGTAACTTCTCCTGGGTAAATGAGCAGCCCTAGCACTCTGGGGAAAATGGACTTTTCTTTGCAACTTGCCTTACAACAGCTGGTCCCCAGTGACTTTAGCACACACCTATAGCTGATCCTCCAGTATCAACAAGCTGAGGCAGAAGCAGCAGCACATCATGGTGGGAGAGAAGCGGCCAAACATCAGGCAGAGAGAGAAGCAGCCGAGCGTCAGGCGGAGAGAGAATTCCAATTAGAAATGGCCCAGTTACAGAGGAGAAGCAGCGCTCCCCAGACCCAAGTCCAAGACTCTCCAAGACTTTTCAAGAAGCGGGGGCAAAACGCGCGTTGGGGCTGTGGGTGGAGGTCGCGGCATTCCATGGTGTGGGTCTGTTATTTATATCTATATTGGTAAGACTGTGTTTGGCAATACCATCTTAACCTGGGTTTGCTGATGTAAACTGGTGCTATTACTATTGTTGGATTCGTGAATGCTCTTATTGTTAGATCACTGTTAATATATGTGACCCTTATGTGTGCACCATGTTTGTTATAATTTATATGCACCTTATGGCATTTCATATTTTCTTTATGTGATTTCACATGTATTTTTTACATTTATGTATGAATTGTTGATATACACTTTTGATACATCTTTAATGCACCCTGCACTTTATTATAATACTATAGCACAGATACAAGGGTGTGTTTATACCTCTGATCTATACATGTAGAATGCGGCAACCTTGCCTGATTTGGTGTTTATATAATTTTAACCTTTTTCCCTTGTGGAATTAATAAATTTATATTGGTGGAATGATTGGCAGTCACTATATCTAGTATATAAGATTTACAGGTTTACTTTTTTCAAGAGGAAAAGTTTGGAACACCTAATTGAATCTAAGGAGTAATTCAGAATCCTTGGTCTACTCTATGGCTAGTCACAATTACTTATTAAGAATTTTTATATTTAACTATTATTAACAGTTACATTTTAGCATCCCTTTCCCTCTGTGATAGTTGTTCGAGTGGTGGATACTAGCTCTTTTCTTGGAGGATCATTTCTGATCATCAGTATTACCCAATTTCAGTGATAGTACTGTGCATAGCAGCACCAGAGTGGCAGAAGAGTTATTAGGAGGCTATAAGTTATTGTTTATTTTTCAACTTTTCATGCTTTTTACTGTTTAACAAAAAATCAAATCCTGAACAACCATTTCAAGAAGGAACTACTCCTAGTTTCATCTAGAAATATCTCATTCAACATAGACCATGATTGTGTCTACAAAACATAGATTGAAGGAAATGAAATATTAGCAATTTTGCCATCCCTGTACGAAAAAGATATATACATTTACAGTAAAAGGTATGTGCAGCACCAAATGCATTCATTTTGAATAGGCAATGCAACATTACATTCCTTCTGAGTCATTTTTAGCCACTCTATCATGTTGGATAATGATATAAGCAGTAACAGAAATGGATATCTAGAAACTAGACAGTTAATAATGTTAACCTACAAAATGTAAGAAAATAAACAGTCACCAATATTACATTTGAAAACCTTAGTGTTTCTGCAGCATAAATCGCATTGCAGGAATAAAGTTTCATTGCTAAGCCCCACTGCCTAAAACTTTTTATCAGAGACGCTGAGCTGCATATAGCTGATTACATCAATTACTTTTCTGAACATGATTGTGATCCCACCGCTGCTTCACTGGATCAGCAAATAGAAAGTAGTCTCCGAGCAAATGGCATTTTTATAACCTTGGCAAAATGATACCGCTGCTGATGAAAATCAGCCACCTAGAGAGTGAGATATAGGAAATATGATACATAACTAACAAGAAGAATAATCTCCTAAATTGAAAGCCATAATGTTTGCTGTTAAAACTAAATATTAAGTGGGTATTCAGTGCCTATGACACTCCTGAGGATGCTAACTTAGCTGGATATGGAGATCATATTAGGAAATCTGATTACATTTTTTGCAAATGAAACTAGAAAATGAATGGTTTTATTGAACAAAAAAAATACAGAATAAAGATGAGCACAGATGGATTCTTGAAGCAGCATCAATGTGAATGTTCATTATGAATAGATGCAAGAATACCCTTGAATATGTTTTCCTGGTGAATGTTTCCTATATTTCTTGGAACTTATGCTTAGATTTCTGGACTGATCTGACTTTCCAATTATAGAGTGAAAATTTCAGAGTGTTAAGGACTCCCTTGAAATGTGAGGGCAGTCAAATGTTTCAGTCCTGCAAAAGAGGACAGTAGCATGAAGCTTGATTTTTTTGTTTGGTATTGTGCTTTGGGAGGGTGAGGAAAAGACAGCAATGCACAACAAATAAATCCATCCTAGACATGAAGGGTCAAACATGGGGAAAAGTAATAAAGCATGGGAGTAAATGGGCAATGAAAATGAAAATATACTATAAGATCTATATCAACAACATGAAGCAATGAGCATATGTCCAATGAACAGAGAAATCACCTAAAATAGCTAATACAGGCATAATATCTTGCAGTAACAAATAACATATATCATGCATAAATCTTTGCCAAATGCTCCTTACAGCAGTTTTTATTTTTGCATTTTATAACTTGTTTAGCTTAGGACACGTCACAATGTTACCACTGAAAGGTAAAGTCCTAGATGAAGGGAATCAGAAAAATATTGCAGAGACTAGAGATAAGCAAACCAGTTCTTAATGAATTGAATTCAACTGAAATTTTTCAAAAACATTGGATTAAAACAAATCCATACTTTTTTCGTGGTTCAGTTTGGATGGTGGCTAAAATGGTGGCTGCAACATGAAAGCAAATAAAGAAAGCAAAGAAAAAGATTCACATGTGGGCTGCCCCATAATGTCTTGCAGGCAGCCCTCATAAAGACTTCTCCATAATGTCTTGCAGGCAGCCCTCATAAAAGCAACAACCAATTATAAGTAGCTGCAATCTACAGTCAATGAGGATGAGTCATCATTGTCAAATACAGGGGAGTAACTAGCAAAGACTGGGCCCCCCAGCAAACTTTTGACTTGCCCTTCCCCCCCCCCATGGCATAGCTCCCCCTTTCCTGGCTCCCACTCAGTATAATGCCCTATTTACACACACTATAATTTCCCAAAGTGGCCTCCAGACAGTATAATGTCCCATAGCAGCCCCTCGACATAGTATAATGTCCCATAGCAGCCCCTCCACACAGTATTATATCTGACAGTGGCCCCTCCACATGGCATTATGTCCCACAGTGGCCCCTGCACACAGTATTATGTCCCACAGTGGCCCCTGCACATGGTAGTATGTCCCACAGTGGCCTCTGCACACAGTATTATATACCACAGTGGTCGCTGCACACAGTATTATGGCCCACAGTGGCCCCTCAACACAGTATTATGGCTCACAGTGACCCCTGAATACAGTATTATGTCCCACAGTGGCCCCTGCACACAGTATTATGCCCCCACAAACTACTATTATACTCTGCCATTGAGTTTTTGGTGTATCAAAGTGGTACAGTAAAGTTTGGCCTACTTCATATTTAAAATTATTAGTACATCTTTATTAAATTACATTGCAACATGGCAAGTATAATAAGTATATAAAAGGCATATAGACAAACAATACGCCTGATAAAGAAAAATAATCATTATAGTCTTTACTAATAATTGCTATTATATTGTTATTCCATGATACACACGTGGACAAAATTGTTGGTACCCCTCGTTTAATGAAAGAAAAACCAACAATGTTCACAGAAATAACTTGAATCTGACAAAAGTAATAATATATAAAAATTCTGAGCAGAAAACACAAAGAGTAAGAGCAGGGAGAGGAATCATGGGAAATGTAGTTTGTTCACAGATTCACTGTATGTAAATAACAGTGATACAAGGAGTCTCAAGTAAAATAAAGCTAAGAAAAGGGTCCACAAGAGAACATTGAGTATTTAGCAATTCTGTGTATGTATTTGCAGTTAATTTTTGGAAGCTGGATAGTCACATGCATAATTATGCTAATTATCCTATGAGAGTGATGCTGATTGTAAGGGGATGTTCTAATGGCTGGTTGTCAGAAATTTGGCTTAAGAACCCCTGTTTTGGGACACATGTCAGACATCTCTGCCCTATCAGAAGTCTCTGTAGCCACGTCCTATCTTGTTTATAATCTATATCTATAATACTCTTTTTGCTGTAACCTGTGAGACAGTTTCCATCTGCTTTATTCACCTGTGAGACAGTTTATTTCTTGGATTTGTGTAAAAGTTTCCACAACACCCCAAAGATGAGCAGTATTGCCTTTGCTCAGAATATATGTATAAATAACAGTAAGATGTTATAAATGGAACTCCTAAGCCATTTCCATTTCCATATGGAGAATCAATTTGCAAGAGTTAAAGCGGGATAATCAAGGAATGTTGTGTTTCACACCCAAGCTTCATCAGACAACTTTATACCTTTCAGTCACTTTGTAAAAATAAGAACGTATGTATGAATGTAATCTTTATGATGCCTGTCTGCATTTAAAGGGGCCTAGGACTGCATTCCTCCTTTCAGTAACTTTGTCCAAGTGAAAATCTGTATTTCAAATGAAACACTCATGTCAGTAAGAATGTGCAAGGCTGTTGGTTGTGGCAAAATAGGATCAGAGGAAGCCATCATTTCATCTAAGTCACAATTTAAATGTCAAATAAATTTAAAGCTTGTCTGCTTCTATAGGGGCTACATACAGTACTTACTTTCAGTCACTTTGACAATTTGCCAAATAAATTTAAATTTAATTTAAATATAACTGGCTAAACTTTGTATGATGAAACTGTATTTTCATCTGCAGCGCCAACCTGCAACATATCCACTACAAGTGTGGAAAACAATATATCTGTGAAAATGAATCAAGCATTGATCCATGAGGATTTTCACATACAGCTGCTGCTGCTACTCTTTGCCTGTCCATCATGTTCCATTGTTTAATGCTTTTATTGCCATAATGAAAATATTTTACATTTTTCAATATTTAATTAAAAAAGAAAAATAAGACCAAACCTAATGCTATTCCCAAAAAGGGATAATTTTTGAACTGTTTGTAAAGGATTCTACTGCTACCACTATGTGTATATAATAACCAGGAATTTGCCCCAAAAAAGGGATAATTTTTGGACCATTTTTTACATTTTAAAAAGTGCAGTGCATTTTTAAACAGACTGTTTGTTACTCCCAGCTACCATCTCTTTGCCCGTAGCAATATCTGTTGCTGTCACGCTCACATTTCCAAGTCTGTGTTTCAGCTAAAATGTTTTATAGAGTCCTATAAGACCTCAGAGTGTTGAATCGAACCTTTGGTCTGAACCGCTGAAATCAAAACATAACAATTTTTTAAAAGTTTGCTTATCTCTAAACAGCAGGCACCATAATGTACCTTTGCATTTTTTTTAACACTGAAATTAATACAAGATGTCTACAAATAGAAGACTTTGTTTCTGTCTTGCATTAACATCAATGGGACACCTTTTTCCCATTTTTCTGTTTGTCTGATGGATAAAAACAACAGAAAGCACAGATGATGGGGCTGTCAAAGAGTCTATGGCACCAATGCACTGTTCTGGAATTATTAGCTGATCCGCTAACAGATCAACTGCAAAACAGTTGCCTAGTAGCTGCCCCAAACTAACAGCTGGGAAATGATGAAATAACAGATTAATCTCTGCTGTTTGCAAGAATATTATAGTTTGTATATGAGGAGTAGCAGTATTTTGGGACAATATTGGACATACAGTATGGTGAAAAAGTTTTAGCTAGGTGTGAAAATATACTTTCAAAAATAGAAGTGTTAATAGTTAAGTAACTGAACAAAAGAGAAAGCTAAATCAAATCAATATTTAATATGACCACCCTTTGCCGTACAGCCAAATTTTGGGAAAGAAACACAAATAAGTCCTTCTTGGTGGAGGAGTGCTTGCTCTAGCACTACCTTGTGGAAGGTGGCTCAATAAAGATCAATACCTAGTTTTCCTGAAACATAATCTGGGACTAAAGCCAAGTCAGAGCAACTATTCCAAAAGAAAGACAAATCCATCTGTAAATGTTTTGAGGTTTTTTCCTCTCGTCAGTGTGATGGAGGGTATTGACTTGCTGTCTGAGAGGTCCGAGACATGGGTCACAATGAGTACTATGTCTCATTAAGGAGACGTTTCCTTTAAAGAGATTGCTTTGCAGTGTAAAGGGGACTTATTAGACCATGTATGCCCTGCTAAGAATTCTGGGAAAGTAGTATACAAATATGTCCTCCTGAGTGGAAAAGGGGAACTTGTTCTAGTGCCACCTTTAGGAAGAGTCATTCTGGCTTGGCTTTATTCCCAGATTACACTAGTAGGTTTCAGGAAAACTATGCATTGATCAGGGAGCCACTTTGCATATGCATTGCATATGACTTTCCTAGTTACACTTGCACACGGTTCTTGAAAGAACTCAGCAGGGAGTTTGTTTCAAATATCACAGATTTTCAGTGGATGTAGACTGGCTCAAATTCTTCTGTCTCTTCTTGTAATCCCAGACAGATTCAATAACATTGAGATCAGGGCTCTGTGGGGACCATATAATAATTTCCAGGACTTCTCACACTAATTATTGATTTGACTTAGATTTGTCGTTTTGTTCATTCAGTTATGTTTGTACTTACTTTTCAGCATTTTTTCCATATCTGCCTAAACATTTACACAGTATTGGTGATCTTTTCAGAATTTATATAAAACTTTAACTTCTCCCTGAGTTGCTGGGTGGAGATTAGCTCCTATGATGTCTCCCATTGTCAGACTGGGACTCTTTGGGCACAGCAGAGGAATTGTTCTAGGACCTACTCTGCAACTCTTCACTTTTAACTGCATCATAATCTTTGTTGGTAACATTGTAAACGCAAGAGATATCAGTATTGAGGGCTAATAAATATCATTTATGAATTAACCATTAGAAATAGTTTCCATATCCTAAGCCACTTCTAAATGGGGTTGTCTTTTGCATAATAATAATAATAATAATACATTTTATTTATATATCGCCAACATATTCCACAGTACTATACAATTTGTAGGGTTCAAGTACAGACAAAAAAGATACATTACAAAGAAATAGTTAATTTACACAATGGGACTGAGGGCCCTGCTCGACACAATTAGTGTCCTGCTTATTAGGAATCCACCAGAGGATTCTGAGGTATTTATGAAGTATTTATTGAGATAAGCCATCAATCAGCAATGGAAATTCACATGAAAAAAAATAAGCACACTTCCTTAAGTTCAATAATACAATAGTTAAATAATAACAGTAGAGACCAGAGAATAATATGGATAAAAAGGTAAACAACCAAAAACAAATCAAGGGTAATAGACAGCGCTATAATGTAATAATCAGAAGGGGGAGGAATATAGGGGTAGATGGGAACCGCTGACGTGGAAGGGGTTGAAGAAGAGCGCACAGTCTGATCGGAAAGAGAATCATAGTTGAATACAGTACGACAAACCTGAGACGTTAGACCTATCAAGCCACGGAGACCATACCTTATCGAAATGTGGAAGAGTATCTGAAATGATAGCATTGATCTTCTCATGGAGCATGATCGTGTCCACATGGCTGAAGACTACCAAGAATGAAAGGTTTGTTTTTTTCCAGCCAGAGGCTACTTGGATTCGGGCATCCATCAGGATATATTATAGTAGTTTATACTGCGCATGTCTAACCTTAGCTGGCTTAAAGCCAAAAAGGAAGATCGGCACAGTGAAAGGGATTGACTGGCCTTTGAGTCTTTGCACCATCCTATGAATCGATCATCAGAAACGGCGGACCAGGAGGTATGTCCACCAAACATGGAGAATATCTCCTACTGTGTTGAATCCACATAAACAAAGGGGAGAAACTAAAGGAAAGAAGGTATGCAATCTAGATAGAACCATATAGGTTTTGTGGAGATTTTTTAGGGAGGTTTCCATAAGGGTGACCTGCCATGTACCCTTGCTAATGAACGTTCAGCAATCCGTCCATTGGGCTGGTGGAAGGGTGGTCTCCAGGTCTCATTCCCAGGCCATCATACAGTCCAAGTTGAGCGCAGGAGGAGGTGTGTTCAATTCATTATATATAAAGGAGAGGGAGTCTCTATCTGTCACCCTGAATAAACACATATGTTCAAAGTTGGTAGCAGATATCACAGGGTTGTGTGGGGCAAGTGAGTATAGAAAATGGAAAACCTGATAAGTTCAGAAATCCTCTGATGGGGGTGGAGCATGGTTATGAATACAGTAATCTCTCGTGGAGACCTGCTGGTTGCCAAGAAAATCGTGAAATATGCGGAATCTAGTGTGTCACCACCAAAAGAACACCTCAGTGGATAGGCCAGGAGGAAAGAGAGGGTTATTAAGTAGAGGGAGCAGTGGCGAGACTGGACTTTGCAATCAAAAGCTCAACCGACCGTCCATGATAACTGCAATATATATGTAATATATAGTGAGTGACTCTAGCAGTCAGAATTGAGTCGGAGGTCAATGGAGCGGGACCCTCAGCGTAGGGACACAGGAGTCCTTGTGCTAGGAAGGGCTACTCATAATCATGAGCTAATGACCCCCAGTAGCTCTTATACACTCAATATAATGCACCCTGACTCCTAGAATATAATGCCCCATTAACATAATGCCCCTCTGTGCTCCCATAATATATTTCGGAGTGAGTGGTGACCATGTGCTCATCACCCATCACTCCCCAGGCCTTCAACAATGGCATATAAAAACTACAAATATTACAATAGTATATTATAAAAAAACACACTAATATCATTGCGATTCTTAAGTAATTCCTTACATCGATCACTTCCATTTCTTAGAAGATTTATCTATTTCCAATCCGACAAAAAGCAAACTACTGCAGTCTACTGTACTTCTCTAACATGTTGAATAAACCTTTGGGTCCCTACTCCCCTGACTACTGATCTAAAATGTTCCCTTATTCTAACACATACAGTACATTCATAATGGTCTTCCCAATGTAAAACTTTCCACATCAACATAAAATTGCATAAAATACATAACAAGAATTACAGTTGATAAACTGGAGTACAAAAATATTAGTCCCACCTAAAATAATAATTCCCCCACTTAAAATGTTCTTTTGGAACGCCTTCACTTCACCAATCAGTTTTCTCCCTAGGCATCCTGCTTCTTACTAGAATATCCTTAAGATTCTGACTGCTTCTAAAGGTAATGAGCACTGATAGGCTGACTCCCACCCCTTTAACCTCTGCAACAATGCTGGCAGCACTCATATGTCTATTTTGCAAAGACAACCTCTGGATATGACACTGAGCATGGGCACTCAACTTCTTTGGTCGACCATGGCAAGGCCTGTTCAGAATGGAACCTGCCTTGTTAAACCACTGTAAGGTCTTGGCCAGTGTGGCCAGCTCAGTTTCAGGGTGTTAGCAACCTTCTTTTTTTTTTCAGATCCTCCGAGAGTTCTTTGTGATGAGGTAGCATGTTGAACTGCCAGTGACCAGTATGAGAGAGTGTGAGAGCGACAACACCAAATTTAAGTCCTCTGCTCCCCATTAACATCTGAGACCTTGTAATACTAACGAGTCACATGACACCGGGGATGGTAAATGGCTAATTGGGCACAATTTGTCCATTTTCACTTAGGGCGTGTACTAATTTTTGTTGCCAGGGGTTTAGACATCAGTGGCTGTGTATTGAGTGATTTTCAGGGCACAAATTTACACTGTTATACCAGCTGTACATTGACTACCTTACATTGTATTAAAGTCTTATATCTTTAGTGTTGTCTCATGAAAATATATAATAGAATAATTACAAAAATGTGAGGGGTGTAATCACTTTTGTTAGATACTGTATACAGTATAGTAATGTAGGTTTAGTAATGGTTACTCGTGGTTATTGGCTGATGATTGCAAGTAACCCTTTCTTATCCAGGGATACCTGCTCCCCTACAGTAAGGGTTAATGTCAGGACTCCAGGGGTTACTCGCAATCATTGCTCTAGGATGAAACATGAATGAAAGCTGTAGGTCTTACCCATGTTGACTCTGACAGATCAGAGGAGAACCAATGACTTCTGTGACCTGTACTGCAAGTCTGTTTGAGAGTTACAAAAAGGATATTCAAGAAATCAAGCGATACCTTTTAGTGGCTAACTGAGTATATTTGATAGTGAGCTTTCAAGAGTAGTAGCTCTCTTCTTCAGACATTGTGTTATACAAGAAACTGAAAATTTACACTCTTTATACACACACAAGACATGGATCTTCAAAGGATCTTAGAATAACAAAATGCAATATACAGTGGGGAAAAAAAGTATTTAGTCAGCCACCAATTGTGCAAGTTCTGCCACTTAAAAAGATTAGAGAGGCCTGTAATTGACATCATAGATAGACTTCAACTATGAGAGACAAAATGAGAAAATAAATTCAGAAAATCACATTGTCTGATTTTTAAAGAATTTATTTGCAACTTATGGTGGAAAATAAGTATTTGGTCAATAAGAAAAGTTCATCTCAATACTTTGTTATATATCCTTTGTTGGCAATGACAGAGGTCAAATCTTTTCTGTAAGTCTTCACAAGGTTGGCACACACTGTTGCTGGTATGTTGGCACATTCCTCCATGCAGATCTCCTCTAGAGCAGTGATGTTTTGGGGCTGTCGCTGGATAACACGGACTTTCAACTCCCTCCAAAGGTTTTCTGTGGGGTTGAGATCTGGAGACTGGCTAGGCCACTCCAGGACCTTGAAATGCTTCTTATGAAGCCACTCCTTCATTGCCCTGGTGGTGTGCTTGGGATCATTGCCATGCTGAAAGACCCAGCCACGTTTCATCTTCAATGCCCTTACTGATGGAAGGAGGTTTGCACTCAAAATCTCATGATACATGGCCCCATTCATTCTTTCATGTACACAGATAAGTCATCCTGGTCCCTTTGCAGAGAAACAGCCCCGAAGCATGATGCTGTCATCCCCATGCTTCACAGTAGGTATGCTGTTCTTTGGATGCAACTCAGCATTCACTCTTCTCTAAACACGACGAGTTGTGTTTCTACCAAACAGTTCTAGTTTGGTTTCATCTGACCATATGACATTCTCCCAATACTCTTCTGGAACATCCAAATGCTCTCTAGCAAACTTCAGACGGGCCCGGATATGTACTGGCTTAAGCAGGGGGACACATCTGGCACTGCAGGATCTGAGTTCCTGGCGACTTAGTGTGTTACTGACGGTAGCCTTTGTTACTTTAGTCCCAGCTTTCTGCAGGTCATTCACTAGGTCCCCCCCGTGTGGTTCTGGGATTTTTGCTCACCGTTCTTGTGATCATTTTGACCCCATGGTGTGAGATCTTGCATGGAGCCCCTGATCGACCTGCCTCTAACCTTCCTTTTATCTCCAAAATCTTGGAACGCTTAGTCTATTCTCATTTAATCCGCTATCTTTCTGCTAACTCTCTTCTTGACCCCTTACAATCTGGCTTCCACACTCTGCACTCTACTGAAACGGCCCTCACAAAAGTCTCCAATGATCTCCTGACGGCTAAATCCAAAGGTGATTACTCTCTTCTTAGTCTTCTAGATCTCTCAGCAGCATTTGACACTGTTGACCATCAACTCCTCCTCACTATGTTCCGTTCTATCGGCCTCACAGACACTGCTCTCTCCTGGTTCTCCTCTTATCTCTCTGACCGCACTTTCTGTGTATCATTTGCGGGCTCTATTTCTTTCCCTCTTCCCCTTGCCGTTGGGGTTCCTCAGGGCTCTGTCCTAGGTCCCCTGCTCTTCTACCTCTACACAGCCCCAATTGGACAAATTATCACTAGATTTGACTCCGGTACCATCTTTATGCTGATGACACCCAATTATATACGTCATCCCGTGACATCACCCCTGCACTAATACAGAACACCAGCAACTGCCTCTCTGCTGTCTCAAATATCATGTCTTTGCTTTATCTGAAACTGAATCTCTCAAAGACTGAACTACTGCTGTTTCCACCATCTAATAGATCTCTCCCTGATATCTCCATTGCAGTCTCTGGCCTTACCATAACTCCTAGGCAGTATGCCTGCTGCCTCGGGGCTTTGTTTGACTCAGACCTTTACTTCACCCCTCATATCCAATCACTCGCATGCTCATGTCATCTCCACCTCAAAAACATCTCCAGAATCCGCCCTTTCCTTACCACTAATACACTAAAGACACTTATTGTTGCCCTGATTCACTCTCGCCTTGACTACTGTAACTTCTTACTAATCGGTCTTCCCCTTACTAAACTTGCCCCTCTACAATCTATTCTTAATGCAGTGCTCAGACTCATCTATCAGTCTAGACGCTATAGCGATGCCTCCAATCTGTGCCGTTCAGTACATTGGCTGCCTATTCAATACACAATACAATATAAACTTATCACACTCATTCACAAGGCTCTCCATAATGCTGCACCTTCCTACATTTCCTCCCTCATCTGTGTCTATTGCCCAACCCGTATTCTCCCTTCACTCAATGACCTAAGACTAACATCCTCTATTATCAGAACCTCCCTCGCTCGTATACAAGACTTCTCCCGAGTTGAACCACTTCTCTGGAATGCTCTATCCCGGACTATTAGATTAACCCCCAATTTCCACAGCTTCAAGCGTAAACTAAAGACATATCTTTTCAGACAGACCTATCACAACTCCTAATGTAAACCCTTCTGTAGTTAGAATCCCTAAAACATACCCTCCTCTGTTCACACTCCCGCATTACCTCATAGGATATGATGCCGTATCAGACTAACTTTATATGTCCAGGCACAATCTGCACATTAAAGGACATGACTGGTGACGGCTCATACAGCTTTATATATGTGTAATGACAGTAACCTCTATTACACAATTGTGTGACCATTGTACAAACAATGCTATGTCTGTTGCCGCCCCTGCTACCTCCTGTGTCACCCCCTCTACCTCTTGTGAGCAGGGCCCTCAGTCCCAGTGTGTGAATTGAATATTTCCTTGTAATGTATCTTTTTTGTCAGTACTTGAACCCTACAAATTGTACAGTGCTGCGGAATATGTTGGCACTATATAAATAAAATTTATTATTATTACTATTATTATTATTATTATTATTATTATTATTATTATCAGTGGTCTTGTATGTCTTCCATTTTCTAATTATTGCTCCCACAGTTGATTTCTTTACACCAAGCTGCTTGCCTATTGCAGATTCAGTCTTCCCAGCCTGGTGCAGGTCTACAATTTTGTTTCTCGTGTCCTTCCACCATAGTGGAGTTTGGAGTGTGACTGTTTGAGGTTGTGGACAGGTGTCTTTTATACTGATAACAATGTCAAACAGGTGCCATTACTACAGGTAATGAGTAGAGGACAGAGGAGCCTTTTAAAGAAGAAGTTGCAGGTCTCTGAGAGCCAGAAATCTTGCTTGTTTGTAAGTGACCAAATACTTATTTTCCACCATAATTTGCAAGTAAATTCTTAAAAAAATCAGACAATGTGATTTTCTAGATATGTTTTCTCATTTTGTCTCTCATAGTTGAGGTCTACCTTTGATTTCAATTACAGGCCTCTATCATCTTTTTAAGTGGCAGAACTTGCACAATTGGTGCAATTGGTACTTTTTTTTCCCCACTGTAAGTAGAGAAGTTATTTACAACAGGTCAAGAAATAAACAATCTGGAAAACTTGTGGGGCATGACGGAGGGATCATTAATTCTTGCTGTTATCTGTTTGCAATCAGGTGGTGATTTGTGACCCTCACAGTTCATACATAGTGTGACATGAAACTTGCATGAATATTAAGTCCAAATTGCAGAGTTTGAAATTTTTGCATTAACTTATATTCCCATTCCTTTCTCTCCCTCTGCGTCTTAAAATGTCCCATTAAAACCACAACCCGCAAATCTTCAATAGAGTGGTCTTCTCCGGAGACATGTGCGGCCACTGGGAGGTCTGTTCTGCTGTTATTAATGGTGAATCTGTGTGAGTTCATGCGCTGACTAAGTCTCTGCCCTGTTTCCCCCACATAGAGGCCTGTGGTGGGACATTGCACACACATTATGAGATACACCATATTGGAAGACCTGCAGGAAAATGTCCCCCTAAATCTGTGCACCTGTTGTGACTGTGGGACAGGTACACTGTCAGCGGTGTGGATGTGCCTGCAGGTCTTGCACCTGTTTTGCAGGTAAGGTGAGGTGCCATTTTCAGTTGGGGCCTTCAGGGCACTCCGGTCAATAATACGCCTCAGGTTTGGTGGTTGTCGAAAGGAAAGGAGGGGGGGGACTGGAAATATGTCTTTGAGTCTGTTGTCCCTATGTAGCACAGGTTGGAGCTCCTTGGCAATCCTTCGTAGGATCTCCAGCTGTGGGTTGTAAGTGACAACTAGGGGCACTCGGGCTTCTTTCTGGGTCTCTTTATATGTGAGCAGACTGTCTCTGTTAATGGCTGCTGCTTTGTTTAATTGGTTGTCTGTCACTTTTGGTTTGTATCCCAATCGGAGAAATTTCATCCTCAGATCCAGGAGGTGCTAGTCCAGGTCTGCTTTGTCAGAGCAAATACGATTGTATCGTATAGCCTGGCTGTAATTAATAGATTGTATTGTATGCTTGGGGTGGAAGCTGTCGTTTCTCAGGTAGGCCGTTCTGTCTGTGGGTTTGTGGTATAATGATGTGAGTAGCCAATGGTCTTTAATGTATATTGTGGTGTCCAGAAAGTGGATTTCACTCTCTGAATAGCTAAGTTTAAGGTTGATGGTAGGGTAAAAGTCATTGAAGTCATTATGAAATTGAAGTAGGGCCTCCTCACCTGCAGTCCAGATGACGTGGATATCATCGATATAATGAAGGCAATGAAGGTTTGGTGGTGCATATTGATAAATATGCTCCTTCCAGTTCTGCCATAAAGAGATTTGCATACTGGTGTGCACATCTGGTCCCCATTGAAGTTCCCATTCGCTGTAGATATGGATCCTCTCCAAAAGTAAAATAGTTGTGGCTAAGGATGAATTGTATGAGCTGCATTACTGGTTTTGTTGGGAAGTTTTGTTTTTCCAGGTGTACCCAACATGCTGCAACTCCATCCTTGTGGGGAATGTTGGTATACAGGGATTCCACATCCATGGTGGCTAAAATGGTACCCTCAGGTAGTTGGCCCTTGAAGATCCATGTCTTCTGTGTGTATAAAAAGTGTGTGAATTTTCAGTTTCTTGTATAACACAATGTCTGAAGAAGAGAGCTAGTACTCTCGAAAGCTCACTATTAAATATACTCAGTCAGCCTCTAAAAGGTATCGCCTGATTTCTTCACTCTTCCACTACTTTCTAAGGCTAACACGGTACAACATTATACTACTAGCAAAAAGGATAGTCACAACACAGACGTAGGTGTTGACCTCTTCATAATTGTCTGCAAACTGTAAATGGATTGTGCTGATTGGCAAAAACTACATTTTGGAAGTGTGCCAATGATGAGTAATGAAAGGACTATGTGTGTGTGTGGCTGGTGTATAATTCTGCCCATATACAGTTAGCTAGGCACTTCTTTCCCCACCCTCTCCTTGTATGTTTCCTTGTGCTAGTGTCCTACAGTTACTTAGGTCAACTTTTATTTATATTTCCCTGTATTGTTGTTAATTTACTGTTAGCTGTAACCCCATAACTCAGGAAATTCTTTACTTACTGCTCCCCCATTCTTTCATCCCTCATTATCCTCCAATTAAGACTGTGTTAGAGGTCAGGGCAGGAACAAAACCTGATAAGTGTAGAAAGAAGCATTTTCTACTGATAAGTTATATCACAAAGTTTCTCTCAGTTCATCCAAAGTTTGTTGAAAATGCAGTAATCATTTAAAATTTGTTATATCTGTTAATAGTAAAATTCTAGTTGACTATGCAAACTCATTGGATATGGCTTTATATAACTATCATTGAACTCAGTACTAGCTGTACCTATCCATAAGGCCTCTGACTAGTGGTGACTGCTATAATTTGCCTCACTTCTCTGAATGGCCCTTAGCCATGTAAAGGGTGTTTATTATACCTATAGAAAAATTAATTAAAAACATTATTTGGAATATGTACTGTCAGATGTATACACCTGTATTGCAGTGTATAGTACTGAACCAGCAATTAGAGCATCACTGGTCTAGTTCTCCTAGTGGGACATGTAGAAAATGTAAAAAAAAAAAAAAGTGGAAAAAATAAAAATAAAGTGTAT
This sequence comes from Leptodactylus fallax, assembly GCA_947044405.1. Lineage (NCBI taxonomy): Eukaryota > Metazoa > Chordata > Amphibia > Anura > Leptodactylidae > Leptodactylus > Leptodactylus fallax. Next base: position 7,047,005 of record CAMRHE010000015.1, read on the forward strand.
TAAAAATAAAAATAAAAAATAAAGCCCCAAAATGCCCCTTTCCTATATAAAATGAATTATAGAAAAGAAAACCCTAAAAATTTAAAAAAAAAAAAAAAACAAGATATATATATTTAGTATTACCACGTTGTAACAACAACGTACAATAAAACTGAAACATTATATAACCTGCACGGCAAACGTCGGGAAAAAAAAAAACGATGGAAATAATGGTTTGTGGCCATTTTGCCTTACAAAAAATGCTACAAAAACTGATCAAAAAGTCATATGTACCCCAAAACAGTACCAATAAAAAACACAGGTCGTCCCCCCAAAAAATAAGCCCTCAACCAACTCTGTCAATTGAAAAATTGCAAACTGCAAAATTAGTAAGGCATAAAAAAAAAAAAAAAAATAGGTATTGCCATAATCGCACCAACCCACAGACTAAAGGTAACATGTTACTTATGCTGTACGCTGCATGGTAAAAAATAAAAAAATAAAAAGCAATGTCAGAATTGATGTTTTATTTTTTATCCACCAAGAAAGAGTTAATAAAATTTAGTGAATAAGTTATAGGAACCCAAAAATGGTGTCATTACAAAATGCATCTCATCCCACAAAAAAAACCCCTCATATGGTTACATCACCAGAAAAATGAAAAAAATTTAGCTTGCACAATTTAAAAAGAAAAACCTCAAAAACCGCCAAATCATTAGAACACAACTGGCTGCGGCAGGAAGGGAATATATACGCTGTGCGAGCGTATATTAGGTTACACCCCAAATTAGAGCTTACAAGGGAAAAGAAACCAGAAGTGGCCACCAGAGTGATCCTATTAATCATAGGAGCTACTGGGGAAATAGTAGGGAATTTGGAGCAGCACTATGCGTGTGAAGAAAATCTGCTCATCAGCAACTCTAGGCTCAGGCTGCTTCTGATGGAGCTGTTACTGCTCCTGCCCCCCCCCCCACCCACAGCTGCCATGGCAGTGCAAGGTGAGCGCTCAGGGCCCCCCAATCGGACCTGTGAGAGGATGGACGATAGCGCAGATAGGCAGCGGCCAACTTGCTACATAGGATGTCTCTATAGCAGTTCATTTTGTCCTCCCTCTCAGCGGTTGTAAAAAAGGCCCAAATTTTTCACCTGTAGCGAGGGTCTAACATGGTGGAGAGCCAGTAGTCATCCCTCTGCCGAATGGTGACAATTTGGCTGTCACTACGCAAGCAAGTGAGCATGCATCTGGCCATTTGCGCAAGTGACTCGCAGGGACTCCCTGCATCCATCTCTATTGCATACTTCTACGCTGTGTCTGGGTCATCTGCCTAGTCTTCCTCATCTCCCCCTTGCTCTTTCGGCTGCTCCTGCTTCTCCTCTTCTGTCACCCATGTGAAAAAAAAAAAAAAACATTTCACTGCACATTGCTTGTGCTCCAATGTCCACCTCCTCCTCCTCCTCCAGTTCAGCCCCCATAGGGCTCATGTGGCCGTGAGATGTAGGCATCACGTCTGCAGTCCCCTGACCAGCCAAATTTAAAAGGATCTTTTCCAGGATATGAATCAGTGGAATGACATTGTTCATCCCGTAGTCCTGGCGACTGACTAATAAAGTGGCCTCCTCAAAGGGAACGAGTAAACAGCAAGTGTCACGCATGAGCTGCCACTGGCTAATATTGAAGTTAAACAGGGGAGTACCTCTGTCTGCGTGGATCATCAGGAAATCATTTATGGCCTTTCTCTGTTCGTACAGTTGGTCCAACATATGGAGGGTTGAACTCCAAAGGGTGGGAATATCGTATATCAGCCTATGTGGTGGGAGGCCGTTCTGCCTCTGCAGCTCAAGGAGGGTGTGCCTGGCGGTGTACGAGTAGCTGAAGTGCATGCAAAGTTTCCTTGTCATTTTTAGGATGTCTTGCAGATGGGTGGAACACTTAAGGAAACGCTTGACAACCAGATCGAAAAAGTGCGCCATGCAGGGTGCATGGCTCAGCTGTCTTTGACGCAGCGCCGACCACCATGTTTCCGATTTTAAGTTGTCTTGGAGAAAGCCAGGATTTGATTTCTTGATTGAGGACACAGAGCAGTTCCTCCCCTGTGTGACTTCGTTTGCCCAGGCAAACGAGGTGTAGAACAGCGTGATACTGCTGTGCCCTGCACATGTGGTATGCTGGAGAAGCACTGGGAATTGTCCCTGCAGTGGAGGCTGAGGACACAGTGGAGGATGAGGCGGACATTGTTGCAGGACCAACGGCGTGAGAAAGTGGAGGCGGAAGCTGCGTCACCTGTCCAAGTTGCTGGTGTGTCTGGGCAGGAACCACATTAACGCAGTTGGCTGTAAAGGACATATATTGTAGTTACAGCTTGATACGTCGGTGCTGCCCTGCACTTTGGCAGACACTGACAGGCTCAAGGACTAGCTCACCTTCTGTTCTACATATTTGTGCAGGGCTAGTACTGCCTTTTTCGCAAAGAAATGACGACTTGGGACTCTCCACCTCGGCTCGGCACAAGCCATCAGTTCTCTGAAAGGTGCAGAGTCCACCAATTGGAAAGGGAGGGACTGCAGCACCAGCAACTTGGACAAGAGCACGTTCAGCTTCAGCACCGTTGGATGAGTGCACGCATACTGATATCTCTTCTAAATCTCTTCCGTGATGGATTGCTGACTCAATGACTGACTAGGAGGAGGAGCAGGAGCATCATGACCAGCAGATGATGGGAAGGACACACAGCTTCCTTCGGCTGAGATGGTGGAGCCTTGACTTTGTGAAATGGGGTGCGTGCCACTGGGTAATGCAGCGGTTGCTGCCATAGGCTGGACCACCACATTGGAGCCACGGTTCTCCCAGGCTACTTTATGGTGACCCTGCATATGTTGACGCAGGGCTGTGGTGCCCACATTGGCACCCTGGCCACGCTTCACCTTCTGCCCACAGATTCCACATATTGCCATGTTCACCTCCCATGACGGCTTAACAAAAAACTGCTACACCGCCGAGTAGGTGATTTTACCCCCAACACTCTGCACTAACTTACTGCTACCGCCACTGCCTCCATGAACCCTTACACCACTGCTTTCCAGGCAGGTAGGCTCCTGCAAAGCGGGTTCTCTAAACCAGGCACGTTTGGCTCCCGACCTCCCACTGTTGCCACCCTGCAGACTCCACCACTGCCTCATGCTCAAGCTGCCACCCTCTTCTCCGGATGATGATGAAGTCCCTTTGTCACCCGGCTCCCAATTGCAATTAGCTACGTTGTCATCCACTACTGTCTGCAGATCACTGATGTCCTACTCAATGGTCTCTGAGCCAGGAGCCTGGCCGCTTGCAACACCAGCTCCCATGCCACTCTCCTCATCACTACTTGCCTGCCTACCGGAGGAAGCGGCGTATGTCTCCTCCAGATCTTGGCTGGGCACTAGCTGCTGACTGTCCTGTAGTAGCTCCTCTTCATTGTATAGTGGATATGAGCCCACAGCATAGATTACTTCTCTGGCTGAGGGAACAGAAAAGGACAGAGGCAGGTTGAGGACACGTGAGGGCACAGGGCCTGCTCCCGGGCCATGCCAACTAAGGGTTGTGATGAAGTGGATGACCGAGTCAAACATTCTACAACCGGTGGGTTGCTGGTCAAGACACGACCGCTAGCTGACACTGGGAGCTCAGGCCTCTGTAACTGACCCCTGCTGCCATGCCCCCTTACTCTGCTGCGACCTGTGCCTGCGCCAGAAACATTTAGGCCTGTCCCCCTCCCCTGTGCATGACCTGTCGCTTCTCTGTCTGACATACTGTTAGATCAAAAAAGGCAATAGTCTCTAAATAAAAATCTGCAGTGTCAATGAAGACTAAAATATATACTTTTCAATGCTTTTTGAATGATACCACTACACATAAAAAATTATATCACAAAGATGTCACCCCCCCCCCCCCCACCATTGAGACCAATAATCTCATCCAAATGGATAAAACCCCTGATCGAGTTCTGGGCAGGATCAACTAGGTACTGAGGGCGACTAGCAGCCTGGGGTCACTGGCCAGACCCCGGGCTGCAGGAGATGCATATCGGCACCTCCCGATCTCACTGCGGGGGGTGCCGAGGGGCACATGTAGCATTGCGGAGCCCCGCGATCTGAGCTGTGCTCCAACTGGGGGTTATGGAGCAGGGTGATAGCTGTCAGTTACAGCTAATATCCACTCCCGATGCCGTGGGCGTTCGTGAAGGGGGTTAACGGGCTGTGACATCACAGGGCTGGCTGGCTGCTCACTGGCTGCACGCATAGCAGTTCCCAGTGTTCCTTGCCCCATGTCCTAACGTGCAGCAGCCATTTTATGAAAAAATGCTATTCGTTACCACGAAGCATGAGGAAACCCAGATTCGATGCTAATCGAATATTTCCTGAAATTTGAATCGAATTCCACTTTGTCAGCTTCAATTCGCTCATCTCTATTCATTATTAGTAGTAGTAGTAGTATTTGTGTATTATGGTATGTGTTATTAGTTAATAGTATCGTAAGATTTACAGAGCTGTTGGACTGCATCGTTGGTTTGACTTTAGCAATGACGCTTTCCATGGATGAGGTCAGAATTGTCATTTACATTTGTAGTTATTTCATGATATTAGCCATGTGTTTTTTATCTCTTTTTATGTTATGTTTTGAGGGCCATCTCCGTCTTCTTAGGTTTATATAGATAACTTCAGATTTACATTCCATCATAACATTTCTGTGTATATAATTTTTGCTAATTGCTAATGGTGTGACATTGTATTTACATTGTGCTTTATACATTCCATTGTTTTGTACTTTCATCTGACTTTGTATGCAGTGTGTTCAGCTGTTTGATGTTTATCATGTGATTTTTTTTTTAATGCATATCATTGGTCTTGGGTGTTATAAAAGGCTGGTGTCTTCAGCCTAAGGCCAGGGCCCCACATGGTGTAACTGCAGCGGTTTGGCCGCAACAGAAACGTTGCTGAAAAAAACGTGGTGTTTTACAGTCACAGCAAGGTGGATGGGATTCTAGCAAATCCTATTCACAGCTTGCGAAAAACTACACACTGTTATATCCAAAACTGTTGCTGTTATAGAAATCGCAGCATTTCAATTATACCTCCAGACACGCCTGCGGTTTCCCTGTAGGTATAAATGAAGCAGAAAGTCCACTGAGGAAACCTCTGCAGACTTTCTGTGAAAAGTGATGCGGGGAAAAACGTTATTCACACTATAAATAAGAGCTCTGTTAGAAACACATAAGTGCCGTGGAGGCTGATATTTTTGATTTTAATGCATTGATTAAAAGTTAAGTTTTATATTTGTGATCCTCATCTATGCTGGACCATTTTGGATAAAAAGAGATGCATTAGCCAAATTACAGAAGAAATGTACAAAAAGAATGGGTTTGGAATGACTAAATTGTCTGTTCTTGGTCTTCTAACACACAGTATAGATTGTTTTTTGTTTTTTTTGTTGCTGAGAATTGTGATAGATTATTACCATTGCTGCACTGTGCAGTAAGGCTGTGTTCACACTGAATTTTTTGGCAGCGGATTTTGAGGCGGAATCCGCCTCAAAATCCGCCTGAAAAAACACCTCCCATTCATTTCAATGGGAGTCAGTAGCATTTTTTTTTTCCTCTAGTGGTTTTTTTTTCCGCTAGCGAAAAAAAAAGCAACATGATCTAGCTTCAAAAACTCAATGGGAGGCGGAAAAAACGCGACACGGTTTTTGGATGTAGTTTTCGACGTGGTTTTTGACGCGGTTTTTTGAAGCTGAGTTCCTAGGCCCACCCCAAAAGGAGTGTAAACTACATCCTACATACGCATCGTAAATCCGCGTCAAAAACCGCGTCAGGTCTAAAAACCATTTCCTAATTCCTGAAGCTGATTTTTTCTGCCTGCAAAAAGCTCCGTGTGAACATACCCTAATGTAGCCCACACAGTGCACATTGGATTTAAACTGAATGCAGAGAATTTGTGGATGTCACTGACTACACACAGTCAGGACCTGAAATGCACTGGTACACAGTAACAGTAATAGTATTGTGATGAGATATAAGCCTCTCACTCAGTTCCATCTCTGTCAATGAACTAACTAAACCTAATTACACTAATACCCACAGCCCACACACTGTATGGTTTGTGTGTTTTTTTCCTATATATCTCAAATTCTTACTGTCTGAGACCCTGTCTCTCAAATATCCCCCCACAAAATGGACATCTTCTTCATCAACCTTGGCTTTTTATTCTGCCTATGAGGGATGTTTGCAAATCATTATGGGTGAGCCTATACGGTCTATGAAATCATGTGATTCATTTATTTCAAACGGCTGCAACCATTTTAGTCTGTTCATACAAATCAACCAAAAATGTTTCGATCTAATCAAACCAGAACATTTTCAAAAATCATAACAAACCCAAAACTAAAGCAACCATTTCACTCATTTTGAAAAGTACTACATCCTGCAATATTCACTTTGGTCCGTATACCTAAAAAGAGAATGACAACAGTCACCACACTTACATCACAAACAGGTTTACAGCAGAAGAGGCACCTCCATAAATAATGCCACGGACCTATCATTGCATCCACTGCTGGCAATAGATGATTTCACAGGTTATCTACTCTCACTCCCTGCACAGAGCATGTCAGGAACACTCTGCCATAGACTTTAATGATTTGGCTCTAGTCTATTGCTGCCTATGATCATTTGACTGCTGGCAAAATGGCAGCAAGATTAATGATATACAAAAAAATTGAATAAGAAATTGACAATCAGAAAATAGAGCCAGATTACAAAAAAAGTATATATTTCTGAATAAATTTCACTGTTTGGTTTTAAATTAAAATATGGTGATACTTTCCCTTTAAACTCATTTCAAAGGTTCCAATTAACCCATTGATTATATTAATACATTAATCATAGTATATTAGAAACTGTCTTTGTAACAGACATTGGCTTCCTAAAAACAAGATGTGTTTGTGACATCATGAGAGGCAACGTCTTTTGTCTAATTAGCCAATGAGTCAAAGTGGTAAGTGTACACCCACTCAAAAGTATTTCAAGTCTATGGCACTTACAATAGTTTTGTACAACAATGGAGAGTTGCAAGTCAGAATGCCCATATTACATATGATGTAATTATCTTCTGACTGCACTTATTTCCATTTCATCGCTACTATAATTTGTCTCCATTACAGTCTTTGCAGGTTTTACATCCACTGCTGGAATCTATATAAATACACATATCACAGTTAATTAAAATGAATGTCAACTTTGTTCTTTTCCACAGAGTTGTAAACATTGTAATGTACTGTACTCTTTTAAGTGTGATATATTTTTTTTTTGTCTTTTTCTTCAGGAAGTTGTTGGACTGAGAACGCCTTTTTTACAGTCATACTGAGATGATAAAAGCAAACCAGGCTCTGTGGCACTTTAGCTAATCAGACTCCAAGAAGAGGATGGAGTACAGCGCTGCTGACAAACCTAGGAAATAAATAATGCAGGGCAATAAAAAGTTACATTAGGCAAATAAACATCTCAAGATGAATTATATGTGACATTCCGGGGAAACAAACAAACTCAACCATATGGAAATCTGGCAGACCTGCCATTGTGCTAAATGCCAGAAAATAATCAGGTACTGGCTGAGACAAACTATTGGAGGGAGGTGTTTTTCAGGAACAGCACCGTAAAGAAAAGTATTTTTTTCCATTTTCCTTTTTAACAGAGAAACACTTAAAGCTCATTTTCACTAATGAGTGGATTTTAAACTAACAGTTATATTTTACTCGAAACGTCTCTTTATGTTGTGGCTGTAAAGGTTTGGCTCACAGGGATAAAGTGGCTTTTATGACTAGAGCATATTGTTCAAAGCTGCGTTTTCTGTGGCTGGCTTGCAGAGCTATTAAAATGATCAATACCAGCAAAGATTTTGATTGCATGCAGAGTTCATACTTGCTGTGAGGTGGCAGATATTCAAGTTAATTTCCTTGATGTCACTCCGCAGACCAAGTTCAAAGGACCTTCTTCAGATGTCTTAAACCTGGTCAGAGTGGAATTTATCCCCAGTGGAAAAAGTGGAGCTGATTTTTTTTTTCCATGCCATGTAGAAAATAATCCATACCATTTCTTTGTCAAAAGTCAAGTTTCCCTAATGGTGCAAAACAATTTTCAAAATCAAACAGAAACTAAGGTCACGTTAAAATGTCACTGAAGTTAAATCAACATACATTTTGTCGTTCAATGGACCAGTCTATATAGTGTTATCTGGGTCATTTCCAGTGTATGTGCACCACCTTTAGTATATGGACTCCCCTCTTATTTATTTAGTTCAGCTGTTTCAGCCACATCTTTTGTAAATAGGGCCATACAATGAAGTAGAAATGAGAAAACCATGAGCAAAATTTTTTATATATATATATATATATATATATATATATATATAAAATATAAATCTTTATTAAGTACAACAAAATATGTAAATATCAAATTTGGCCAATATACAAAAGTACAAATATATACCTATCTCCATACAAGTAGAAACAAGTTGTGGGTGGGGTGGGAAAACAAATCTACCATGTGCTGATAAGACTGTATTTTAGTCTAATTTAAATCCAGCAAGTCATACCAGTTATAACAGACAAACTGCAAAATATATAATACAAAACAAGGTAAGTATAAAAATGAGCTGGCAGATAGTGAAAATATAAATAAAGCTGCATAAATAACAACCAGCCTAGTTAACATAGTCAGCTATATAATAATATCAGCATATCCAGAGACATGTTTGAGCAATATGGGAGACCCCCTCACAGAACACCGCAGAACCCCGACGCGCCTTTCGTCTATGAAAGACTTTGTCAGGAGGTAAATGATAGGTAAAAACCAGAGGCTTATACACTGCCTTGCGAAAGTATTCGGCCCCCTTGAACTTTTCAACCTTTTGCCACATTTCAGGCTTCAAACATAAAGATATAAAATTTTAATTTTTTGGTGAAGAATCAACAACAAGTGGGACACAATTGTGAAGTGGAACAAAATTTATTGGTTATTTTAAACTTTAGTAAAAAATAAAAAAATAAAAAGTGGGGCGTGCAATATTATTCGTCCCCTTTACTTTCAGTGCAGCAAACTCACTCCAGAAGTTCAGTGAGGATCTTTGAATGATCCAATGTTGTCCTAAATGACTGATGATGATAAATATAATCCACCTGTGTGTAATGAAGTCTCCGTATGAATGCACCTTCTCTGTGATAGTCTCAGGGTTCGGTTTAAAGCGCAGAGAGCATCATGAAGACCAAGGAACACACCAGACAGGTCCGTGATACTGTTGTGGAGAAGTTTAAAGCCAGATTTGGATACAAAAAGATTTCCCAAACTTTAAACATCCCAAGGAGCACTGTGCAAGCGATCATATTGAAATGGAAGGAGTATCAGACCACTGCAAATCTAGCAAGGCCTGGCCGTCCCTCTAAACTTTCATCTCAAACAAGGAGAAGACTGATCAGAGATGCAGCCAAGAGGCCCATGATCACTCTGGATGAACTGCAGAGATCTACAGCTGAGGTGGGAGAGTCTGTCCATAGGACAACAATCAGTCGTACACTGCACAAATCTGGCCTTTATGGAAGAGAGGCAAGAAGAAAGCCATTTCTCAAAGATATCCATAAAAAGTCTTGTTTAAAGTTTGCCACAGGCCACCTGGGAGACACACCAAACATGTGGAAGAAGGTGCTCTGGTCAGATGAAACCAAAATCCAACTTTTTGGCCACAATGCAAAACGATATGTTTGGCGTAAAAGCAACACAGCTCATCACCCTTAACACACCATCCCCACTGTCAAACATGGTGGTGGCAGCATCATGGTTTGGGCCTGCTTTTCTTCAGCAGGGACAGGGAAGATGGCTAAAATTGATGGGAAGATGGATGGAGCCAAATACAGGACCATTCTGGAAGAAAACCTGTTGGAGTCTGCAAAAGACCTGAGACTGGGATGGAGATTTATCTTCCAACAAGACAATGATCCCAAGCATAAAGCAAAATCTACAATGGAATGGTTCACAAATAAACGTATCCAGGTGTTAGAATGGCCAAGTCAAAGTCCAGACCTGAATCCAATAGAGAATCTGTGGAAAGAGATGAAAACTGCTGTTCACAAACGCTCTCCATCCAACTTCACTGAGCTCCAGCTGTTTTCCAAGGAAAAATGGGCAAGAATTTCAGTCTCTCGATGTGCAAAACTGATAGAGACATACCCCAAGCGACTTGCAGCTGTAATCGCAGCAAAAGGTGGCGCTACAAAGTATTAACTTAAGGGGGCCGAATAATATTGCACGCCCCACTTTTCAGTTTTTTATTTTTTACAAAAGTTTAAAATCTCTTATATATATAAAAATGAGTTCCTGTCTGTCTGTCTGTCTGTCTGTTCTTTATGCGCGACCAAACGACTGGACCGATCCTCACCAAATTTGGCACACATGTACATCAGGTGTCCGGGAATATTATAGACTGGGTCTCAGCTCTCTTGGATGTACTGTTCCTGAGGTACAGTATTCCCAAAAAATGACCTGCATTAGTCTATACAAGCCTGCAAGTCTTTCACTCATATTCCAACTGCCATACACACGGTCACATGTCCCTTATCAGCCAATAACAGCTCGCAGGCGCTTACTCTCCTGAGGCACACAGGTTTCCATAGCAACCAAGCTATGTTTTTTTTTCCTCGGACACGAAGTCCTGCATGTCCGACTTTGTTTCCGACGAAAAAAAAAGGATTCGCAGCGCAGAGGGTGCAATCGGACACCCTCGCATTGCTTTAAAAACCCATTCAAATGAATGGGTTTTTAACCAATGCGTCGCTGACCTGTCTGTATCCGATGCCAATCCCGTTCGCCGAGATTTTCACTCGGATTGGCAACGGACGGACTGAAGCGCAGGTGTGAACCCACCCTTAGGGAATAGCAGTTCACAGAACCTTAAATATTCAGTCATATCACGTGTATCAGCCAATATAAATTCACATTTAATTTACCAGGTTTCCATAACAACACAGCCATAAATAGACTGTACCTATACTGGACTCAGTGGCGTAACTAGCAATGGCAGGGCCCCAAGGCGAACATTTGACATGGGACCCCCCCCCCGGCAACCCCCCCCACGCACACAAACTGCATTTCTGCACACACTATTATGCCCCATAGTGAACCCTGCATACACTATTAGGCCCCATAGTGGCCCTTGCACACAGTATTCTGCCCCATAGTGGCCCCTGCACACAGTATCATAGTGGCTCCTTCATATAGTATTATGCGCACTTCCCGCTACTTCTTCAATGTTGGACCAGATGTCACGTGAGCCAGGCATGTATCGCAACGCATAATGACGTCGGACTGGCCCACCGACATCTGGGACGCCACCAAGGAGGCCCGAAGCCTGCTGAAAAGACCCCAGAGTATAATGATAGCAGTGTTTATGGGGTTCACGGCCCACAGGCCTTACTTACCAGCAGGTAACGGGCCCTATTTACTGACACACACCCGACGCGCGTTTCGTCGCAATGCCTTCGTCTAGACCCCCAGTCGAAGGCATTGCTCCGAAACGCGCATCGGGTGTGTGTCAGCAGTACGGAGGTCCTGGTGGTATACATGCTATTACGGGTATGTTCATATATCTCTAATTACCATCTCTTATTTATTTATCACATGGTTTTTTACATGATTAATTATTTTGTAGATATTGGGAATTTTCATTGCTTTTAAGGGTGATATATGATGGCTTTATGGTTACATCTTTGATGCCTATACCTATATATTGATTAACTTCTATATACTTATTCGTGCTGTGGCTATTTATTATAGATTATACAAATATACTAGGCCTCCATTATCTATCTGACACTATATTTGCTGTTTGTTACATCAATTTCTATGTATATGTTTTGTACTTATTCTTAATAAAAGATATATTTGTCTATACTTGATGAATTGATTGTTTGTACCACTCCCATATTTTCGTTGTTTTCTTGTTTACTTATGTTTTAGGTGTAGTGGCACACCTGATATGGGCCTATTATTTTACACTGGGGTTTAATATGTTGGGGGTGGTCTCCTGGCGGGTCCTCCCCACCCTATTGTGTACTTTTGCTGTTATTATTTTTTTGTTTTGGAAAAAGTTTACATACCCCGGTAGCTTTTTTGTTTTTTTTGGCCTTTTTTCAGAGAATATGAATGATACTTTTTCTCCACTCATGGTTAGTGGTTGGTTGAAGCCATTTATTGTCAAACTTCTGTGTTTTCTCTTTTTAAATCATAATGACAACCAAAAACAACAAAATGACCCTGTTCAAAAGTTCACATACCCCAGTTCTTAATACCGTGTATTGCCCCCTCTAACATGAATAACAGCTTGAAGTATTTTGTGGTAGTTGTGGATGAGGATCTTTATTTTCTCAGATGGTAAAACTGCCCATTCTTCTTGGCAAAAAGTCTCCAGTTCCTGTAAATTCCTGGGCTGTCTTGCATGTACTGCGCATTTGAGATCAGGAGACTGAGATGGCCACTCCAGAACCTTCACTTTTTTCTGCTGTAGCCAATGACAGGTCAACTTGGCCTTGTGTTTTGGATCGTTGTCATGTTGGAATGTCCACGTACATCCCATACGCAGCTTCCTGGCTGATAAGTGCAAATTTGCCTTCAGTATTTGCTGATAACGTGCTGCATTCATCCTTCCTTCAACTTTGACCACATTTCCTGTGCCTTTGAAGCTCACAGATCCCCACATCATTAGTGATCCACCTCTGTGCTTTACAGTAGGAATGGTGTTTCTTTCATCATAGGCCTTGTTGACACCTCTCCAAATCTCCAAATGTAACGTTTATGGTTGTGGCCAAAAAGTTCATTTTTGTCTCATCACTCCAAATTAACTTGATCCAGAAGTTTTGAGGCTTGTCTCTGTGCTGTTTGGCGTATTCAAGGCGAGATTCTTTGTGGCATTTGCGCAGTAATGGCTTTCTTCTGGCAAGTGGACCATGCAGCCAATTTTTCTTCAAGTGCCTCCTTATTGTGCATCTTGAAACAGCCACACCGATAGTTTTCAGAGAGTCCTGTATTTCAGTTGATGTTATGTGTGGGTTTTTCTTTGCATCCCGAACAATTTTCTGGGCAGTTGTGGCCGAAATTTTGGTTGGTCTACCTGATCGTGGTTTGGTTTTTACAGAGCCCCTGAGTTTCCATTTGTTAATCACAGTTTGAACACTGCTGACTGGCATTATCAATTCCTTGGATATCTTTTTGTATCCCTTTCCTGTTTTATACAGTTCAACTACCTTTTCCCGTAGATCCGTGGACAATTCTTTTGCTTTCCCCATGACTCACAATCCAGAAACCTCAGTGGCTGGAGGAAAGATGCAACAGTCTGTCTGGATCCCATAAACTCACTCAGCTTTTATGTACACACACTGATTATAAGCAAACAGGTCACAGGTTATAATGTTACCTTTAGTAGCCATTCAAACCCCTTTGTGTCAACTTCTGGGCATGTTATCAGGCCAAAATCACCAGGGTATGTGAACTTTTGAACAGGGTCATTTTGATGTTTTTGGTTGTCATTATGATTTAAAAAGAGAAAACACAGAAGTTTGACAATAAATGGCTTCAACCAACCACTAACCATGAGTGGAGAAAGAGTTTTTTGTGTTATCATCCATATTCTCTTAAAAAAGGCCAAAAAAACAAAAAATCTGCAGGGGTATGTAAACTTTTTAGCACAACTGTATGTGTCTTACAGTATCAATGAAAAGTATGTGGCATTTAAAAATGGTTTTTGATTAGCTTACTTTTATTTATCTTAGAATTCATGCATCTGTTTATTATGTATTCTATATATACTTAATAGAAAATGTGGTGATCACCCCTGAAAGTGGCCATTTGTATAATTGTTCTGGGCCATTTGTACCTTTTTAAAGTAGAAATGAATTAATCCTTAGTTTTAATAGGTTAGGATTAATTTTCTGTAGATTAATATTTCTATGCTCCTAGCCTATGGATTTGACCAAACTTAACATATCTCCTTTTTAGCTAAATAATGCAATTTTTAATTAAACACAATATTACAACATGCTAACAAAAGTCTTAAAAGGGCACACAGAGTGGCCACACATAAACACAAATAGGAATTATAAAAATCTCTCCTTTATTGATCTTGTATAATGTGAATCACTCTGCTTAATACAAATTATGTACTAGATAAATCAATTAACAAAGCATAATTCAATGATATGAGGCAGATTTGTTTAATACTAAGTTTGAAGTCTTATACTGCACCATAATTATCACAGTGGTTGATGATAGATGATAAATGTAGCACATTTTAGACTGCCCAGTCTAACTGTACAAATCATTTTTACTGGTTAAGTTTAAAAATTCTTCAAAATGTTGGTGCACAGCGACACATCCTAAGTCACAACCCATTTCCAGCCAAACCGCAAAACCACGCTCCCATGTTGAACCTGTCAAAAAAAGTACCTAAAATGATTGATAAGTGTGGTGCAAGGCATACACCAGAATGCTGATGTTCTTTTATTACTACATCTGCCCTTTGCAATAAGACCCTTTTCTAATGCCTATACATTTCTTGATATTCAACAAACTGATCATGAACCATCTTCAATACATATAGATCAGTGATTCCCAAAGTGGTCCAGGTGGACCCCCAGGGGTCCACGGGAGACTCGACGGAGGTCTACGTTAGATCTAATCTTCGCTTTTTTTGACGAGTTTTGGGAATATGATAGAAATGTAGCAGCAGTGGGTCCACCAAAACCAGTAAAATTTTGAAAGTGGTCTACGAGAAAAAAAGTTTGGGAACCTCTGATATAGATTTTAGATATTTAAATGACTAGAGATGAGTGGACTGATTTGGCATAGGCTACCCTATAATGCCTTGCAGGTAGCCCTCAGTCAATCATGAAGGACTATAGGTGCATGAGCACTGATAACTCAGTAGTGAGATATAGACATTATAATAAACCCAACCAATGAAGGCTTCCATTTTATGGGGATAGAGATTACAAAAAGAGCAAATCTGAAGACATACAGTTAAAAAAAAACATAGGATACAGAAAGATAGTGATGATAACTGTGTTTTAGTTAGGAGAATCGATAGATTAGATGCAATTACAAGTTTGCAATTACAAATGATACATTAATAGAGATTAGAGATGGGTGAATCGTTTTGCAATGAACCAGATTCGGACGACCCCAGAGTATAATACCTGGAGACTCAGGGGAGGTGAAAAAAAAACAAAAAAAAAAAAAAAAAAATTATATTTCCCTTCCATTACCTTGTGATGTCTGGTGCTTTGATGTCCAGACGCCTCCAGGAGGAAGACACAGAGCAGTGGACACCGCAGGAAGGCCCTGAAGAGGTAACAGAAAGTGAGTATAAATGTTTGTTTTTGTTTTTGTTTTTTTTGTCACCTTCCCTGGGCCCCCAGCTATTATGCTTTGGGGTTTAAAGAGAATATAATAATTTCCCTTTCGGTTGTATCTGAACAAGTTCAGACCGAACCAGAGGTTCACTTCATCCGAGCACAAATCTTCTGAGGTTCGCCCATCTTTAACCCCTTCACGCATTCTCACGTACATGTACGTGGAAGAATGTGGTTAGTTACCGCATCCCCACATACAGTTACGTGACGGTGATCAAGCGGGCTCAGAAGCAGATCATCGCGGGAGCCCGGCTGTATTTGACAGCCAGGCTCCTGCTGAAACAGCGGGGACCAGTGATAACACCAATCCCCGCTGTTTAACCTTTAAGATGCCGCGGTCAATAGCGACCGCGGCATTTTAAGTGTTTGCTAGCGGCACTGACTGTCACGGACGGCATCGGGAGAGGGTGTCAGCTGTAACTGACAGCTAACACCCTACTCCTTAACCTCCGATTGGCGCTGAGTTTAATATCAACTGGTAGCAATGATATAGGTCTATATGAGTCAGGTACCATAGGGTCCTTCCCCGATTTGGGCAGGACCACCACAATAGCCTTCCTCATGGATGGGCAAAGTAGTCCTACTTCCAGGGCCTCCTTCAAGATGTCACAAGCTAATTCTGATAATGTAGCAAGAGGCATCTGGGAGACATACACTGTGTTCCAAATTATTATGCAAATAATATTTTCTCATATTTTCCAAAATTACCTATATGAATTGCAGTCATTGTAATTTTCCAGTCATCAACTATTCGAGTATAATTGAAAGGTTTTTGAACAAACTGCCTATGATAACAGTATATTTAAAAAAAAAATAAACACTCAAAATGCATGTTTCAAATTATTATGCACAGCAAAATTTGCAACCTTTTCATTTTTAAGAACAAAAAAATGGTCATTGTGAACTTCTAAGCATTAGCAGGTTGTTACAAACTGAAATCAAACAGTTTTCAAGCCAAAACTTTATTCGAGGTGATGTTACATTTGCACATAGGACCCCTTGTTCGAAAGAAGCTTCTGAACTCTCTCGTCCATTGAATTTGTCAGTTTTTGGATGGTTTCTGCTTCAATTGTTTTGCATGAGGACAGAATACCCTCCCAGAGCTGTTGCTTAGATGTGAACTGCCTCCCGCCATCATAGACACTCCTTTTGATGATGCTCCAGAGGTTCTCAATGGGGTTGAGGTCAGGGGAGCATGGGGGCCACACCATAAGTTTGTCCCCTTTTATGCCCATAGCAGCCAGAGATGCAGATGTGTTATTTGCAGCATGAGACGGTGCATTATCATGCATGAAAATGATCTTTCTGCGGAATGCATGGTTCTTCTTCTTGAACCATGGCAGGAAGTGCTGTTTGAGAAACTCCACATACATTATGGAGTTCATCTTTACCCCTTCAGGGATCCTAAAGGGGCCGACAATCTCTCTCCCCATGATTCCAGCCCAAAACATTACTCCACCTCCTCCTTGTTGGCGCCGTAGCCGTGTTTGCATGGGGTGTCCATCAACAAGCCATCCTCCACTCCATCCATCTGGACCATCGAGCGTTGCACGGCACTCATCGGTGAACAAAACAGTTTTGAAGTCAGTCTTCATGTATGATTTGGCCCACTGGAGCCGTTTCTGCTTGTGTGCAGTGGATAGAGGAGGTCGACAGGATGGCTTACGCACAGCTGCAAACCTCTGAAGGACCCTGCATCTTGTTGTTCGGGGGACGTTGGAGGTACCAGCAGCTTCAAAAACTTGTCTGCTGCTATGACAAGGCATTTTTGAAGCTGCTCTTTTAACCTGACATAATTGCCTGTTGGAAAGAGTCCTCAATTTTCCCTTATCAGCATGCACACGTGTGTGCTGTGAAGCAGCTACATACTTCTTGATTGTGCGATGATCACGATGAAGTGTCTTGGCAATGTTGATTGTAGTCATGCCTTGACCTAAACACTCCACAATTTGTTGCTTCTCAGCAGCCGACACATCCTTTTTCTTTCCCATTTTGGCTGAAAATGTAGGCTGCTTAATAATGTGGGACAGACTTCTTAAGTAGTCTTGCCTTTAATTGGACACACCCGCCAAACTAATTAGCACAGGTGTCTGCAATTGCTTTCAGTGATATAAAGAGCCCTGACACACATCACCATCAATGAGTTTAACTGACAAACAAAAAAAATTCTTACCTTATCACTCCTAAATACTTTTTGCATAATAATTTGGAACACAGTGTATTTCTCAAGGGCCACCTCATGACCCTATGTTCAGGTTTCATACATAATGGCATAAAAGTTAGGAAGTAACTGTAGGACGCATCATCAGTGAGCAGCTCCCCAGTCGATGACAAGATTTGGGCAATTTGGGCCATATATACAGGTGACCAACTTCTTCACCTTCCTCCCAAGTATTGCTTTTTAACCAAGAACTGCTTATATTCAGCAGTATGCAGAAGATGTGCATTATAATTACTATAGGCCCCTTCCCATTGTGAGGCAGTAATATCTGACGGATACAAGATATACTCTTTTTCTGTATCTTCTACTCTCAATTGATATGACAAGGTTTGCTCATGCGAACGGGTCTTATGGTATGAGAAATCTCTAAGGAATATACCTCGTACATATGCCTTCATGGTGTCCATACTACGGCCTTGAAGGCAGTACCCACATTAAGCTGGAAAAACCTTCATAAGTCACCCACTAATGAGTCACCCACCAGCTGCAGCCACCGAAAGGCACACAATTGCAGGCTGCTATTGAGCAAGCCAATGGAATATAACAAGTTGTTAGTATTACCCATGCCTCAAGATATTCCATGCTATCATGTTAACTGGGACATGCAAAACTTTGTAGAGAGTGTTATAAAAATTGATATTTGACTTTCATTATTTTCTACACTGAATGGGACTTTTATTTCTGCTTTTTGAGTAGTGATATGGTTTGCTTCTGTTTTTCTGTCTTCTGATCCTTCTGTTTTATAATTTTCTGTAATATTTCAGTTTTTTGCAGTTTGTACTTTTTGGTATAAAATTAGATAAATACTGGCTAAACCAGGGGTCAGCAACCTCCGCACCTGTGCAGAGGTTGGCACTTCAGGCATATTTGCTCGGCACAGGGTTCTCTAATGTTTGAAATGTTGCTGCTCCACGTAACCCCTTTTCTCTCATGGAACATGCAAACAGAGTTGGAGGGGAGGAAACAATAAGGGAGAAAGTAGGAGGCATGGCATCCTAGTGTCTGGGCTGTGAGCTCACCTAAGTTAGAGGACCACAATTACCTGCTCAGTTTTTTTTTTGTACCTTGAAGTAAGTGCAAATGTAAAGTATGATATGACAGATGAATATGTTAAAGTAGGTGTTTATTCTTTTCAACAAGGCTGGACAGATTTGTTTGGGCTTATGCAACAAAAAAGACTGGTCTGTGTGAGGGATATCCTCTGTCCCCACAAAACTGGCTTAATGCAGATTACGCTGAGTACTGCGTCCAGCCAAAAGTTGTATCCACCAGAGAAGAATCATCTTTTCACAAAAAAGTTGTGGACAAGGATAACATTGAAATGAAAGTTTAATCAGCCAGTTAATTGGATACTGTGTGCATAATGCTGTGCTTTATATAACTTTCATGTAGGAGTCAACATCTTTACAGTTAATACATGGCACACGGACTGCTTCATCTTTGATATTTTTTTAAAAATCGGTGCATAATAAATAAAAGGTTGCTGACCTCTGGGCTAGACTATGATTAAACTAATCCACTTCCGCAAATCTGAACTTGTGATCTGAAATGCAAGCAGGCCCAGTGAATACATGAAAAATATTGAGATGTCATTTAAATTACAAATGTGATTGGTTAATCAAATGCCATGACTGTAAGAGGCAAGGCTTCAGCATTTCAATAAATAATTGGTTGTCAAGGAATGAAATAATGAGTCAGCATCTTCATTGTCCTGTATTTTGGTATGTTGCTTTCTCCCTGGCCTGCCAATGACTCACTCTCCCTAGGCCAAATGGACTGAAATGTACTAACCATAATTTTAATCCTAGACAAAGCAATGAAGTCCTAAAGGTTTTGGGACTCATCAAATTCTGCAGCAACAAAAGCAATGAAGCATATCAGGACATGTAGAGTACACAATGGGTTTCTGATAATAAAAACATTATAGATCCAGGTGGACTTCCCTGACCCAAAAAAACTAACAAACAAAAAATTATATAACAGAATAGAAACAATGACACTCTCCTTAGAGCAGAGAGGTGGGGGCAGAACTACCTTCTGAACTAAACCCTTGTGAGAGAAACACATATAATTGTGAAAAAACTAAGGCTTTTTGTGGTGTGAAGGATACACTCATGTAGGTTGAGCAGAATGTTCAGCAGATGAACAGTTTAACTTCCCTAGGCATATGAGAATGATGGTGTCTCCGTGCAGTTCCGAGGAGGTAATTTCAGACAGATTGCAGCTAGTCTCTATAAGGGCATCTTTCATTAGAATCCATCCAGGTCAAGGCCTATTTCGGTGTATCAAACAAGTGTGTCTCACCCAAGACCGTCACCCAAGTGTGGCTGGATACAACATAGAGTAGGGGAGCTAAAGGGCCTGTAATTGCTTTTTACTATCCACAAAATTTGCCCGCTGTTTTTGCACCTCAGATGAGAACTCCAGTTAAAGTTTGCAGCCAACTTTGCATCTCCAAGTCAGGATTGTCTCTTGATTTATGGAGGATGATGTGATTGTCTCAACGTTGCTGAAGTTTTATCAGCATAGGTCATGAGGGGCACCCACAGGAAGTGGTCTTGTGGGAATCCTGTGCTCTTTCAATGGCAAAGAAGGGTGAAAACATAATTTTGCAGACGGTATTTAGCAGCCATTGTTCAAGTAAATGTTTTACTTATGAGTAGGTGGACATTATGTATGTTTTTTCTCATATCTCTTTGAAATGGGTAAATTTGGTCTTCAACAACACTGACTCTACTTTCCACCTCTTTAACTCTTCTACTTGCATTGTGCATATCATGAAGGATCACGGATATATCTTTAATAGTATCCATATGAGTAGTAAGATTTCGTATAACACAGGGCTACATCTGTAAGAACATCCCTAAGAGTAGGTTCTTGGTCAGGCAGGTCAGTCTCATTTAACTGAGCAGCAGCCCACTTCTCCTATATCTCCTCTACTTCCTAGGTCACTGTCCCCAGTACAGTCTCTGTACCTGCCACAAGAACCGTTTTGGAGATAGAGTCTACTCTCTCATCTTCCAAGGATGACTCTAACACCACCTCCTCTAGGGCTGGGCCATTAATTGAAAAATAAACAAAACCAACCAACCAGGATAACAGACGTGATTTTGTTCACATTGAATTATTTAGGTTCAGTTATTACAATACCTGCAGTTTCGTTTGATCGGAACATGTGATAAGGGAATCTACTATCATTATACTGTGGGGTCCCTTTAGACCCCAGTATAATAAGAAGAGGCCCCTGGGAAGTAATGAAACATAAAAACACTGTTACTCACCTCTCCTGGTCTCTGGTGCCACTCCCTGCTGTTTTCGGTACTTCTGCCTGTAATCTGGGACCCCTGAGGCTTGGGATTTGGCCTCAGCAGTCACATGACGTTGCGGCACTTGTGTCTATGTTTCTTCTTGTCTCTTCAGACCCCAGAGTATAATAATAATCTGTCCGAATTAAACCGCCAGGGGAACCTCGCGTGACGAATCTCACGAGGTTCGCCCAACACTGTAAATGGGGACATTAATCATAATCCAGGTAAAATGTCCGACTGATCATGATTTTGATTTAGGTCATAATTGCCCAGTCATATCTTCCTTACAAGCCTTAGGTCTGGGTGGCTTTCTGGAGCTCCTACTGGAGCAGCAGGCATATTTTTCTAGCTGAGCATCAATGTCTCCCTGTCTCTCTTTAGCCAAAGTTTCTGGTGCAGACGCTATATTGCCCACCTCATGGTCCTTGCCAGTCCTGCTCTTTTTATCGCCACTATGCCGAATTATAATGGGGGTTGTAGGCAATGGGAATGACGCACTAGGTGCTGGAGGGTTTTGGCCAACAGGCCAGTCCATCGGGAGAAATTGCCAGTAACACAATGTATTTCAGGATATGGAGTAAGACTCTCACACCTCACTTTTCTCACATAGAAGTTCAGCCACAACCCTCTTCAAAAACACTTTTATTGAAATACCTGTAAACTCTGATGGTACTAATATTGTGTCTGTGTTTCACACTGCGTTTTGGAGTATTGCTCTGTGTCATACTCACATTCATAAACCACAATTATACCCCACTTCAGTTTGTGTCCAAGTGACAATATTTTTTCAAATAAATTAATTTTAAATTTAATTGAATCCTGGATTGGTGCTGAATATGATAGACTATGCGGACCCCCCATTCCCATTGTGGTGGTTCAGTGACTGACACTATTTTTCTGAATTTCATCCTGCCTAGAACTGCAGTGGATGCCACTTAATCTTATGTACACTCCCCAAAATGGTTCTTAAAGGAACAGTATCCCCAAAATAGACCTTAAAGGGACAGCACCTTCTCCTTAGGTTGTTGCAGCAACACTCCAGATACCGCGATATATGGCCAATTTGAGTTATAATAATCACTGAACCTGTCATTTATATATCATAGGAGGCTGCACTCTCTAAGAGGTTAATTGCTTTAATCTGGTTCTGAGATATTGTTGAACTGGATATATTTTGCTGATCCCGCTTCATGATTTGGATAGGCTTGGTGTTTATACCCACCATAGGTGGAATCTTTTATTATTTGTGCACGCAATTTTTAATCAAATACTTAATAAAAGTTAAATGTAATTTTTTTTTCTAGTAGGCTATCAAGGTTTTTTCGGTAACTTTTCCCTTTTGTGAAACCTCTTTAATTTTTGGGAACGTAAATATCACTTCTCTGAGACTTGGAAGTAGAGTTAATTTTCAGAACTGAGTCCGAGATTAAAGATTTTGCGCACAATTTATCTGCTAGAACTAAACGTGCTTCAATTGTGACAGAAACTTGCAGCATAGCAATTAAAAAGCTGATAATTGGACCATCAGATCAAGCTGGCAGTCCACTGTGAGGCTGCTACTGCCTATCACAGCCCCTGCCTTTCGGCAACTTCCCAATACCCTTGACAGTGTCCCCCATTTTGTGAACATGACTAAAACGTGCATGCAGTAATTAAAATGCTCATAGTTGGACCCTCGGATCAAACTGATGATCTACTGTGAGATGTACACCATTTGGGACTAAAACATGATACACACAAATTAAAAGGTACACTGACTGGCAAAATGGTAACAATATTTTGACCTTTGACTTTCAGACTCCACATCTCACCATCCACTACAGCTTTGAACGTGAGACTACCATCATTTTATACACAATCATCTTGGATATCTCATATATAAATTTGACTTGCAATTATATAGCATATGACTAGTTTTGCAGATTCTTGTCATGTAACTGCATTGTTACTGTTTTGCTCCTAAAAATCTAAATTTTAGTTTTTATTATTTTGTAAATCCACCTTTGACTTTCAACACTGCCTGAATCCTTCTGGACATGCTCTAGATCAGATTCAAGAAAGTTTTGACCGAAATCTGCTCCCAGGTCTCTTCTACACATACCCAATGTTGGTACATACTGATCGACTCATTTGGATACAAATACAGTTTTTTCTTCAATTCTACACACAAGTGTTCGATTGGGTTGAGGTCTGGGGACTAGGGGGCCAATCCAGCACCTCTACTTCATTGTCATTGAACCATTTCTTCACTAATCTCGATCTATGCTTCGGGTCATTGTCCTGCTGGAATACTATGTCGTCCTTTTCATACCCATAGTACTCAAGTGTACAAAGCAATTTGTCTTGTAACATACTCACATATAGCTCAGCATTGAGATCACCATTGATCCTAGTCAAGTATCCAACGCCTTTGGCTGTAAATAACCCCATATCATCAGGCTTCCTCCACCAAACTTGACCATTCCTCTAATTTCTCAATCCATAAGCCACCTTTTCCATTGTTTCTTCCAGGCCCATCAGAGCCCAGTCTATTGACTTTAGTCTCATCGCTCCAAATCACCCATTTCCAATCTTCTACTGTCCACTTTTCGTACTTTTTTTTCAAACTCGAACCAATGCTTCTTATGACAATATTGAAGTTGAGGCTTCTTCACTTTTTTTCCACCATTCCAGACTTGTGTAACGCGCGGCACATGGTGCTTGCATGAATGTCTTTGATCTCACTATTATCAAGCATACGAGCCACCTCCACTGCCGTGTTTGTCGTGCCAGAACTGATAGACTGATGAGTCGACTTATTTACTCCGATATTTTGCATGGACGTCCACCTCTTGGCTTTTGAATGGATGGACAGACTTCATTTCGTATTCTTCCAACTGTCATGGCACTCACGTGATGCAGTTTGGCAATTTTCTTTGCCAAAAGACCGCTATCAATGAGCTGAATGATACTGTTTCTCTCTTCTTGGGAAATCTTCTTCATGACTGGTCCTCAAATTGAACCAAGGAACTTTCACTTGGGAATCGATCTAATAACACACTGAGCTATTAGGGAATGTGAGAACAGGTTGTAATCTGTAGTATACAATAAGAAAAATATTTTTCCACCACCAGGAGCAAAACAGTAATATTGCAGTTACATGACAAGAATCTGCATAACTGATCATATGCTAAATAGTTGCAAGTCAAATATATGTATGAGATAGCCAAGATGATTGTCTATAAAATGATGGTAGTCTCATGTTGTAGTGGATGATGAGAAATGGAGCCTGAAAGTTAAAATTTCAAAACAGTGTTACCCTTTTGCTCATCAGTTTATAAGTAGGCATGCACCAGTCAGGACTTAAAATTGGGGCACAAATTAAATGATGTAAGTAGGTGTGCACCAATTGGGAATAAAACATGATGCACACAAATTAAAAGGTATAAGTAGGTATGCATAAGATAGGAATAAAACATTTGGGGCACATATAGGGTAGGAGTCATTAAATTATCCAGGGTGTTGTAAAATGAATTATCCAGGGGATTAAAAAAATTATCCAGGGAGGTGTGAAAAATTTTAAAGCTATTTTTAATGCACAGACCAGGCTGTTTAGGACACGTCTCACAATGATATGAAGTATCTTTATGGATCCCCCTTCTGTAGCATACACAGCTTCTGAGACTTCCTTTTTCTACCAGTAAAAGGAATTTTATTCAGAAAGTGTTGGCCAAGTACAATACGAATGCCCTAACCTTCCAAAGTGCACTGTTGCTGCTGTCACTGCTGCCGCTATTATTATCCCTGGACAGCTGAACATCTCCTATGTGGTCCATCATTTGTGTTCCATACTGTACTGTTGCTGCTGGGATCCTAATCCATCCTACTCTGAACAAGGTAAACATAATAATAACAATAACCTTGAAACTGCTTAAAAAATGGATCTTTTTTTGACAGTTTTTGAAAAAAAAAAAAAGTAATAACTACAGCTACTGTATTTGGTAGTGTAACTATGGTGTGTCAGGTCATGCCTCCTGTTGCACCCTGCACCCTTCTGTCATTGCTTTTTAAAAGAGATGTGGGAAGTGCAAAGTCACAAATACAACCTTATAACTCCTCAAAATTGTTATGCATGTGATAGTAAATTCCAGCCATTGCCTTTATTTTTCGGGTCATGTTTTTTGTATAAAAAAGATCTTTCCTCGTTTCAACATTCAAATGTAAGGGTAGGTTATGCTAAATGTACGTTTAATAAATATTTTGTATAGTTCTAAATATATAACATAATAGCTGTAGTCCAGCAATAGCCATAAGTGAGATTTTCTATAATAGTCGAATTTTCAATTCTCCTCAGTTTGTGACATTAGTCTGATATTCAGGTCAAGGAAAGACAGTGAAGCACTCCATAAAACACAATGGATTGTTCTCTTAAAATATAACACTACATTTCTTATGTTTATGGTACTTCCTCCTGCTGGATGACTCTCTGGAATGTCCTTCTAATAGTACATATCTGACCTCATGACCAAAAAGACTCCCTATTAAATGTGACTAATGTCATTTTCTATTATATGACCCAATTAAGGAAGTAGAAACGTCTTTTAAACTATGCTATAATGAGTGACTGTGTTTAGTAATAGATTGTTTTTAGCAGCAGTGAGTAACACAATTTACTACATCAAATTCTAGCACAATTACGGAACAAGCACTTTTTTTTTACTGATGACAGAATTAAATTGTAATTCTAGGCTAAAACAGCTCAACTCCCCTCTGTTTTATTGGCAATCAATTTTTTGTATATCCCTTTTTTATATCTTTGTATAGATGGCTGCTTTCATAAAATGAGTATGCAGGATGAAAAGATTTGCCCAGAAAATAACCTTATTTTGATGCGTTATTTGTGCATACATTATGCTGCAGCTTTGTGTAGCATGGGAGAAAATGAATTAAGCTTTTGAAACAAGCTGTCACTTGCTCCTAGAGGTGTGAAAAAATTATGAGGTCTGTTATACCGAAAAACACAAATAGCCTACCTTTCATGAAGAAAACACATACGTTTGAAACTGAGTTAGACTTGAATCGTTGGCTGAATTTTTATTTATTTGAGTCATGCAGATTTCAATCCTGGTGGGGTATTTTACTTTTCAAGAAAAAGAATGTTCAGAGCTGTCTACAACAGATCTTTGATAGATTTGTGTTCAGCTTGAATTTCTAAGTTAGTTGATTTTCAAATATCATTGATTTCCAACAAGGCTTCTATATGATAGCATAATATTCGATGTTAGAAAAGGTCATGACATAAGTATGATACATGACATGAGAATAGCTACATCATACAAAAGAGCATGACTGAAAGTTCTGGGTCTATCGGTAGGGAATGAGTTTACTCCCCTTAGTTTTGGTGCTGTTTATTGGGAAGAATATTTGCTTTGATCACACTAATGAATCTTTTAAAGAAAATACAATACAATTAATCTAGATACAATAACACAAAAATTAAAATATTGGCATAAGGATGTTCTCTAACTTGACACAAAATCCATGATTTTGTGATACTCTGTCACAGAATATTTATCCCACCTACCCAGTGGTTATGTTTTAGATTGGAGGCTGTCAAGGTTTTTGCTAGCACGTTCTTGTATTATATTTGGTTTATAAGAAAATGGAGTCCTTAAATCATGTGACTGACTGGCCCCAGCAGTTACATGCCATTTGTGCACAGATCGCTTATGAGGACAGTGATTGACTTCAGTATTGACCTAAAAAGAAACGGAGGATCACAATAAGATGTCCTCAAGGCCACAGCACAAAATACTATAGCTGGCAGGATGACCAAAATGGTAACCAATGCAATTAAGATTTTGCAAATGGCACAAAAACTTTTTAGTCTAGATGCCATTTGTGACTATCCTCGTAACTGTGTTGCCCCATTAAAAAAAAAAAAGACAGATGAGGCACATGCAGACACTTGAAGATGACCGCAAGTGTTAATGTCTGTTTGATCCAATGGTGAACCAGGGAGTCTTCAGCTTCCTACTTCAGCATTCTGTTACAGACCTTTTGTATTGAGCAAGAGACAATTGGAGGACCGAAGCAGATAGCTCTGATGGAACTTCTTGGTATTATTTTTTTATTTATATGGCAAAACTACTGCGTGGGGCCACTGGGGAGAATTATATCACATGGTAGGCATCGAGAAACATTATACTATGTGTGATGCCACTGCCATAGCATTAAATTAAGTGTGGTGGGCCACCTGAAGAAACATTTTGCTTTATGTTGGGGCCACTGGTAACATTGCACTGCATGGGGGACCACCGGAGAGCATTATACTGTGTGGGGTAACCACTGGGAACATTATATGGTGTGGAGGACCACTGTGAAACATACTGCATAGAGGACCACTTGGAAGAATGATACTATGTGCGGAGCACTGAAGAGCATTTTACTGTGCGCGAGGGTGACTGGAGACCAGTACATTGTTTGTGTGGGGCCACTGGGGAGCATTATATTATATGAGGACCAGCAGTGAACACTATACTTTGTGGGTGTGTTGTAGAAATTAATATTTGATTTTAATTACTTTCTAATTTGAATTGGATGTATATTTCTGTATTAGAATAGTGACATGAGTTGCTGCTGTCTTTCTGTTTCAACTTCTGTTTGTGATATTCTGTGATATTTCCACTTTTTGAAGATTTTCTACACAAAATTAGATTTACTGGCTAGACTATGATTAAGCTAATCCAGTTCTATTAATCTGAATTTATGATTTGAAATGCAAGCAATTGGGAATACATGGAAGATATATATATATATATATATATATATATATATATACACACACAGTATATACAGTACAGACCAAAAGTTTGGACACACCTTCTCATTCCAAGAGTTTTCTGTATTTTCATGACTATAAAATTTGTAGATTCACATGTGGAATTATATACTTAACAAAAAAGTGTGAAACAACTGAAAATATGCCTTATATTCTAGGTTCTTCAAAGTAGCCACCTTTTGCTTTGATTACTGCTTTGCACACTCTTGGCATTCTCTTGATGAGCTTCAAGAGGTAGTCACCTGAAATGGTTTTCACTTCACAGGTGTGCCCTGTCAGGTTTAATAAGTGGGATTTCTTGCCTTATAAATGGGTTTGGGACCATCGGTTGTGTTGTTCAGAAGTCAGGTGGATACACAGCTGATAGTCCTACTGAATGGAGTGTTAGAATTTGTATTATGGCAAGAAAAAAGTAGCTAAGTAAAGAAAAACGAGTGGACATCATTACTTTAAGAAATGAAGGTCAGTCAGTCCGAAAAATTGGGAAAACTTTGAAAGATAGGTCAGTATGATGGAATGGGGCGGGGGGGTTCTTAGTAGTGGGCGGGATAGCTAGCTTAGCTAGGGAGAAAAGGGGGGAGCGGATGCTAGTAGTGGGTGGGATAGCTTAGGTAGGGAGACAGGGAGAGAGGTGTAAAGGAGTGAGAGAGGAGGGGAGCAGTGACAGTGAGGTAGTGTGGAAGGTACACAGAAAATTACATAGCAGGAAGTTACACCATGTAAGCAAATGCAAGAGATGCCAGGAGCTCCCACAGAAATCCAGAAATCACTCAAAACACTGCTAAAGGTATATAGGTGTACTTTTAACCCATTAATAGCACTGACAGACCTTTAAAAAAAAAAATTGCCCGGAAAACCCCTTTAAGTAAATACGAGCAAAGGTAAGTATGTTTTGATATTTGAACTAGCTTTTTACATACCATTGTCATAGTAATATAGTATGTTGATGACCTGATCATCTAATTGATGGCATGATGGAAAGTGATGACCCTAGTTGATGATTTGCCTCATTTTCTCTGACAAAGTCATTGAGGATTTTTGAAGCACCCTTATTTACTTCTATTACAGCTCATTATTCTGCCCTATATATATATTTATAATATACTTATTATATTTCAAGTTTGATACATTATGACTGTAATTGATTTGTGTTTGCAACTCAGTTGCCTCATATTTTTCAGGATAATTGTTTTTAGGATATACTGAAAATATACCATATTTTTTGGACTATAAGATGCAATTTTTAGCAAGGGACAACCTTGCTAAAAAGTACCTGCATCTTATAGTCCAGATGCAGAGGGGATCTAGCAGTGCCAGACCTCCCTGACTACTTTCTTGATGATTTTCCAATTAGTACAGGGCAGGAAGGAGAAAGCAGCCCTCTCCATACTGTAGGGATATTAAACTGGCGGACCACAGTCCAAACCCAGACTGCAGCCGCCAGCTCGCTGGACCTCTGCCTCTTTTCCCTTGCATTATGAAAGCAGATGGGAAAATTATTCATCTACCGACCGCTGTTGTCTTAGCCTTACTACATTAAGGTAGTGTCAGCAAGGATCAGTAATCGTCCCTGCTGCCTACACAAGAGTAATGTGGCCACACTCCTGGGTAGGCAGCAGGGATCAGCAATGCTCTCTGGCAGTTGTAAATGACTTGTCAATTCTTTGTGGAGGTATTCATGGGCATTATACTGTGTGGGGGGAAATTCATGGGGAATAATACTGTGTAGGGGACACTAATCAGAAATTACATTGTGTGCTAGGCACTAATGGGGCATAATAGTTTGTTGGGGGCACTAATGAGTATTGTACTGTGAGTGGGCACCAATGGGTCATTGTACCATGTGGAAGCCATGAATGGAGCATTATATTGTGTGGGGGGCACGATTACTCATTAATACTCCCCACAGAGTATAATGCTGCATAAGTCTTCCCACAGAGTATAATGCTCTTCACTGCACCCACACACACAAAGTAATTCCCCATTGGTGCACCCCACAGTGTAATACCATAGTAGTGCCCCCTAGCCAGTATAATGTTGCTTATTAACCCCATACACAGTAAAATGGATATTATGCCATGTGGATGCTGCTAATGGGGCTTTTTGTTTCTGTGTGCCCTGTGAGCAGTGGGATCATACTGCTAGTTAATAACCCCCTTTATCTTCCCTACCATACCAATTAGTGAGATCCGAGCTAAATGTCGGAAAACTGGATAGGGGAAGGTTTGCGACGCTTTGCTTAAAACCCCATTCACTTGAATGGGGTTTTAAAGCAATGCGCGGGTGTGTGCTTACACCCTCTGCGCCGCAAAGCTGATTTTTTTCGCTTCCCCTATCCAGTGTGTATCCAGTTTTCCGACATTGAGGTCGGATTCAACCCACCCTAACACTACAAATACACTGTGACAGTATTAACCCAGCTTTCAATGGCTTTTGTTGTCCTCTGAGACAAGATATCCCAGCACAGCATGTTATCAGGTCATGTTGAACTTTGCAACATCTGTAAATTTTGTCATTTTATTCACTATTTTCATCCCATCCACCTGAAAAATAAATAAGTAAATAAATAAATAAAAATAGCATATAAGATTGCCGAGTCCATGGGCAACTACTATTTTTGGGTTGTCTGAACGATATTGTTGTGTAAAAAATTTAAAAGCTTTTTTGCCTATTGTTCAATTGACAGTTCTAAACTACTAAGAGGCACAAAAGGATATTTACATTATGCAAAAAGGGCATGTTATGTATGGTATTATTTTCCAATAGAACTATTGTTATTTGTGTGTTCATTCTTATTCTAGTGATATGTATTTGGTTAGTCAACCTTTGAGATATAGCACCTTGGCGTTAACAATCTTCATTAAAAAAAAATATTAATCAAATTAATTTTTTTGATTTGTATTTTTATACAGCAGCACATAGATCAGACTATAGAGCAGAGTGATGGGAGGAATATCAAGCTGCAGTGCATAAAGTATACTAAGTTCATTGCGGATGGATGTGAAAAATAGTTGTCATCTATTTTGCTATACTGTATTCTATAAATGGCATGCACTGTATCTTTAAACAGCACCTAGGGGGCTAGATAATTTGGAGCTAAGTTTTTATGTGAGCTGCTTCCACTTCAATACCCCAAATAACAGCTTTTGATTCACAAGACAGCTAATAGTGTATGTAATTGGTCTTCATACATCCCAAGCAGACATAGCAATATTGAGAACAATTTGTAACACAATGATGGCAGATAGTCATAAAAGAGACAAAAGACATATTGATTAAATTTTTACTATCTAACTATATTCCTCCTTTTTCCTTCTTGAGTTCATGAAAAGTGCATCTTTAGCTGCAATCTCAGGATCTAGATTATGCTGCAATGCTCATCTCCAGCTATCAAATTGGGATTATATATATAGTGTGTATTATTTGTAGTCTGTGTTTTATTCAATTTTTTTTTTCTGATTTTAGACTATTTATCCTTGGTAATGTCTACACTCAAACAGTAAGCATACTTTAATGTGTATTGATTTGTGCCTCCATTTCTGCATTATTGAGTGTTTGACATTGCAGCAGTATTTGAGGGAACAATTTATAGTAAAGCTACACTTACAAGTCTACTACACTGCTCTTATGAGAGTGTCTTAACTACAGGTATGTCCTCACATACCCATCCTCTTGGCTAGATATTTCTTTCAAAAGCTAAGCAACTTTTCTAAACACAACATGGTTTCATGACAAGTCATCATATAGGGATAGGCTAACTATTCTATTTGTGACTATGTGTGACCAGCCACTGGAGGAGGTTGAAAAGCCTTTCAAGGCTTTTGTCAGCTTATTGTAATATTGTGTTAAATTGGCTTCAAGGCAAATTGAAATTCCTAAAAAAAAGTGTGTACACATCTGTACTGCAGCATCAAATACAAAAGGTCATTTTGTTCTGCTGAGACCATGCTATGAGGGTGACACATTTTCTGCAAACTCATTTAATAAAATACATTTTTTTGGGAATGTGTCAGTCAATATAGACATACAGAAGGTTATGCTACTTCTGGTGGTAACCCTTCACAGATAGAACTAGCAAACAACATAAGACCTGAAAGTGAATCTGTCATGTCAAATGACTTTTCAGGATAAGCACTGCAGTTTGCATTTTTTTGTCAGCTAGTGTGTGGCAACTATCTGCCTTACACTTCTCACAGTAAGCAGATGAAAATATGATCCGGAACTCTTTCGCTCTCACTCAAAGAGAACAGCAGGACCATTCAGGACATATATAATTACCTGTACTGATGTGAGTAAAGTACTTTGTTTGTGAATCTGAGAGAAATCACCTATTTAGCTCCAGCATTAGACTAGACATCTGTTTCTGCTTCTGTCTCTCTATACTTAGGCTTGTTTTTCTATTTTACTTAACCTTCTTCTTAGGTGAAAGAGCCCCAGCACGCTTGAGCATGGAGCTCCAAGATTACTTCATGTAGTTATTAGGGTACATTTGGCCAAATCATTAAAATTGGTGGCTAGATATTTAACAGCCACTTGTCATTCACTCTTGGATATGCAATAAGCAAAAGTAACTGCTCTGTTTCATTGCATTACTGAGAGTAACTCCTAAACGAGCCAGAGTGCACAGACTCCTGAACTCTAGCAGGTTTACAAGGAGTTACTCATGGTCTTGAATTGGGCAAGAGGAACCCTGTGAGTGAAGGGACTCCTTCTTAGCTGAAGATGTTTTTACATTTTGGAGCATGAAGATCCTGAAATACACAACAATTGGCTTATCTCAGGTACTCCATGCACCAAAAAACAGGAGTACTAGGGTTCATTTGACCTACTATTCAATTAAGCCAGTGAACACTAGTAAACCGCTGCCATGTGATGTGAATCAGCCAATGAGAATCAAGAAATAACAAGAATAACAAAAATAACTTTTTATAATATAAACATTAAAAAACGTATACCGTGCAATATTTGTTTTTTAAACATGGGAGTCTATGGGTGACATATGCTACTGTATCCATACAGTGCCATACATTAGAGGTATTCAGCAGAGGTATACATCAGAAAATCCTCTCAATGTATATCTTTTACCTCCACAGTAAATGCACCACAACTGGAAGGAAGAAACTGGGTGAAGCCTAAGGTAGTAGGAATATAGGGCAAGTCACTTACAAAGTAAACAGGTTCCTTTAACTCCCCTACTGACTGTAACAAGCTAAATTTATTCATTTTTAAAATTGCAGTTGCAGTTGTAGTTGCAGTTGCAGTTTATGAGGTCCACAGGCCGTCCATCAGTTTAATTGAAAGGAGAAGCTGTCTCCAGACAGTTTCTTCTGTCCAAGTAGGGGTGCTGGGTCCGGTCTGTGCCTTTTCGCCGTGAGTAAGGGAATTAACCTCTCTTGTCTCCATATCCATGGAGATTGTGTATTTTTAATGTGTTGTCTGATCTTACCTCTGCATGCTGCTGCTTTCTTCTCGCCATGCCCTCCATGACCTTCAATAAATGTTTTTATCATTTTGCCTGTCTTGAAACTCTTCCTGACTTCCTGAGTAGTATGCATGTTAATAGCAACTTAGCCTCCTTAATACCTCAGATGCTGTGGTCAGTGCTGACAACTTGTCCTGCACAACACAAGAACCAATATAAAAAAAATATGACTGTTCTAACACAGAAGGGAAAACATTTTTATTGGTTGTAAAAACTAAAATTAGGTATGTCATTAAGGGGTTAAAATACACTTAAGGCACTTGAGCTATGTGACAAGTATATTTACTTAATGCATGAATTAAAAATGTACAATAAAAAAGTAAAATTTTTTGGGAGTTTTTACAATGTTTTGGGATGGTTTTAATGTGACTGTTAGGGGCTAAAGGTATATAAGTGACTACACGAAGGAGACAGAATATTGCAGGGGCCCTGTGGGAGAAGGGGAGGAAAAAACACAATTTGACAGGGGAAAGGGGGAGGGTGGAAGGGTAAAAGTAGCATGGCATGGACTCTATAGGTAGGTTTAAGGAGGTATAAAGCAGGCAGGCAGTAGCTTCAGAAGCTCTTGTATCCTTAAACTACTACTAACGCACAGTGTACAGGAGAAGGTGACGCAGGCAGCAACTGCACCGCCTGCTTCTTTAATATTCAATTCTGACACTGAAATCACAAAATTCAGTATAGTGAATACTAAATGAAGTGACTCACAGAGAGTTAGAGTTTACTGCACTGAACGTTGTGACAGTAAAATCACAGCACAAACTATGTTAGCTTGCAAAATAAGATTTTTATTATACAATACATGTTTTACAGTACAGGTTTTTTCACAAGCAGTATAGGTACTTGGTAGAATATTGACAGTAGTATGTCACTAGACATGTTACCTATATTCTGTGGGTCAGTATGATCATGGCAATACCAAATTTATATAGTATTTGTAATGTTTTGATACCTTTTCAAAAATTTAAAACTTTGCAAAATAGAAAAAAATGTTTAACATTTTTTATATTTATATGTATGGAGCTGGGTATGGCATCTTTTTATGTAGGACAAGATGATGTTTTTATTTATACCATTTTGGGGAAGTTCTGATAGTTTGATCACTTTTTATTCAATTTTTTATAGGAGGCACAAAGTTAAAAAAAACAGCCATTTGGCCATTTTGATTTTTTTCCCCACTATGCTGTTCACCATATGGGATAAATATTTTAATAGTTCTGGCATTTTTGAGAGCTGGGATCCCTAAAGTGTTTCTGTTTACTTTTGTTTATTTTTATATGTGATCTAGGGAAAGGGGGATGATTTACTTTTATATTTTTGTGCTTTTTTATACTATATACAGTATACTACACTATACTATTACTATTATCTGTAATAGATCTAATGTTATGACAAGCCTGGGAGTCTTCAATAGGTTCCCGGGTGTCATGACATGGTGCCTGCACACTTTGGATGCGGTGGTCAAATGTGGCATCTAAAGTGTTAACAGCTGCGATCGGTGTATTGGCATTGCACGAAAGTTGATTTCAAGCTCTACAGCACCATGCCGTTAGTTTAACCCCTTAACGACCTTGGACGTACTATTACGTCCTGGGCGCTAGGTACTCGCGCACCAGGGCGTAATACTACGCCCGAGGCCGGCCGCCCGCTCACTATGTGAGCGGGTGGCATCGGAACCGGGTGTTAGCTGTAACTGACAGCTAACACCCTGCTCCATAACCCCTGGTCTGAACTGAGTTCCGATCGGCGGTTTTAACCCCTTGGATGTCGCGGTCA
Organism: Leptodactylus fallax; assembly: GCA_947044405.1. NCBI lineage: Eukaryota > Metazoa > Chordata > Amphibia > Anura > Leptodactylidae > Leptodactylus > Leptodactylus fallax. Next base: position 7,082,075 of record CAMRHE010000015.1, read on the forward strand.
AACATGACCGCGGCATCCAAGGGGTTCCGCCATCTTGCCGCCCCCCTAATCTGCAGCCCAGGGTCTGCCCAGTGACCCCAGGCTGCCTGGAGCCCCCCAGTACCTGGTTGATCCTGTCGAGACCTCAGGAAGTCAGCGCTGTGTTTCCATAGTGCTGACTTCCTGTATAGGCTGCAAGACACGTGTATGCTCGTGTCTTGCAGTCTATAGTACTGAGCCAGAGATCAAAGCATCTCTGGCTCAGGAGTTCTAATGGGACACAAGAAAAAAGTAAAAAAAAGTGAAAAAAAAAAATAATAAAGTATGTGAAAAAAATTAATAAAAGAATAAAGCCCCAAAAATTCCCTTTTCCTATATAAAATGAATTATATAAAAAATAAACCTAAAAATTAATAAAAACAATACATATTTGGTATAGATCTGTCCGTAACAACCTGTACAATAAAGCTGAAAGTATATTTAATGTACACGGTGAAAGTCGGAGAAAAAAAAACGGAAAAAACCTGTCAAAAGTAACGATTTTTCGCCATCTCACCTTACAAAATATGCCATAAAAAGTGATCAAAAAGTCATATGTACCCCAAAACAGTACCAATAAAAAGCACAGGTTGTCCCGCAAAAAATAAGCCCTAAACCAACTCTCTAAACTGAAAAATAAAAATGCTACGCATCTTAGAAGATGGCGATGCAAAAAAAAATTGATTTATGTCCCCAAATGGTTTTTGTTCTGCAAAATTGGTATTGCATAAAAAAACAGTATAAATGAGGTATCGCCGTAATCGTACTGACCCGCATAATAAAGGTAAAATGTTACTTATGCTCTACGCTGCATTGTGAAAAATTTAAAAGATAAAACGCAGTGCCAGAATTGATGGGGTTGTTTTTTAATCCACCAAGAAAGAGTTAATAAAATTTATTTAATAAGTTGTAAGCACCTAAAAATGATGTCATTAAAAAATACATCTCACCCCGCAAACAACAAGCCCTCATAAGGCTACATCACCAGAGAAATAAAGAAAATATAGCTCGTACAATGTGAAGACAAAAACCCCAAAAATCGCCAAATCATTAGAACAAAACTGGCTGCGGCAGGAAGGGAATGTATAAGCTGTGCGAGCGTATATTAGAGTACAAACCAGATTTAGAGCTTACGAGGGACAATAAACCAGAAATGACCCCCAGAGTGACCCCCCAATAATAGGAACTACTGGGGAAATAGTAGGGAATTTAGTGTACCCAATGTACTACGCACAGCTTACATATTCATTCACTTTTCCCCATCCGCTGTGCATACACGTCTGGGATACTAATGCTCACTACACCCCCTGATAAATTCTTTGAGGGGTGCACTTTTCAAAATGGGGTCATTCCCTAGGGGATTCCACTTTACTGGTACTTTAGAGGCTCTGAAAACATGACATGGCATCCAGATCCCAAACATCTGAATCTGCTCTCCAAAAGCCACATAGCGCTCCTTCCCTTCGGCGCCCTACTGTGTGCCCAAACCGCAGTTTATACCCACATGTATGACACTGGTGTACCCAGGATAAGGTACTTAATGTCATATATGGGTATAAACTCCTGTTTGGGCACAGCCAGGCACAGAAGGGAAGGAGCGCGATTTGGTTTTTGGAGCACAGACCTGGACGGTTTGGTTTTTGGACGCCATTGCACTTTTGCAGAGGGGATGAAGATGCCAGTACAGGAGAATCCCCTGACATGTCACCCCATTTTGGAAACTGCACCCCTGAAGGAATTTATCCAGGGGTACAGTGAGCATTTTTAACCCCAAGTGTTGCTATAATTTATTATCCGTAAATGAATACGCAGCTGATGATGAAAGGTGAAAATGACAATTATTCCAGGAATACATCATTTCAGTGCGTAATATGTTGTGCCCGGCTTGTATCAGAGATGAACGCTCCAAAAGCTGTTGTGCCCGGGATCCCCGCTCACCAGTTTTTGGAGTGTGTGTCTGTGCAGACATAAACTGGGCACAACATATTGGGCACTGAAATGGCGTATCTATAGAAAAATTTCATTTTTAACTTTTTATTATCAGCTGCGCATTCATTTTTGGAAATTAAAAGAATGCAACACTTAAGGGTTAATAATGCTCGCTACCCCACTTGATAAATCCCTTGAAGGGTATAGTTTCCAAAATGGGGTGACATGTCTGCGGATTCCACTTTACTGGCAATTCATGGGCTCTGCAAAAGTGGCATGGTGTCCAAAAATCAAACTGTGCTCTAAAAACCAAAATAGCGCTCTTTCCCTTCTGTGCCTGGCTGTGCCCAAACAGCAGTTTATACCCACATATGGCATTGTTAAGTATGTTATCCTGGGTACACCAGTGTCACATATGTGGGCATAAACTGTCATTTGGGCACACAGCAGGGCGCAAATGTGAAGGAGCGCTATGTGCTTTTGGAGCGCATATTTAGATTGTTATTTTTTGGACGCCGTGTCACATTTGCAGAGACCCTAAAATTGCCCCTACAAAATGGGGGTCTCTTCTTAGGGAATTCCAATTTACTGGCACCTCCAGGGCTCTGCAAAAATATCATGGCGACCAGAAAGTCCCTCTAAATCTGTACTCCAAAAGCTAAAAAAAACCACAGTGCTCCTTCCCTTCTGAGCCCTGCTGTGTGCCCAAGCAGCAGTTTATACCCACATATATAATTTTCTTGTCCCCGGGATAGCCCACTTAATAGTTTTAGGAGTTCATGTCTCTGATGCCACAAAGTGGCCGCAACGTATTAGGCACCGAAATTGAATATTTCTTTAAAAACTTTAATTTTCACTTTTTACATTAATTTTTGGGAAGCATTTTTAGGCTTTAAATGATAATACCCCTTGATACATTCCTTGGGGGGTGTAGTTTCTAAAATGAGGTCACTTTTGAGAGGTTTCCATTGTATTGGTACTTTAGGGGTTCTGCAAATGCGACATGGCATCTGAAAAATATTTCAGCCACATCTGCCCTCCAAAAGCTAAATAGCGCTCTTTCCATTTTGAGCCCTGCCATTTACCCATGCAGCAGATTACAACCACATATGGGGCATTTCTGTGTTCAGGAGAAATTGTGTAACGAACTTTGGGGTGCTTTTTCTCCTTTCTCCTCTTGTGAATATGAAAAATTTGGGGCTAAATTGACGGTTTATTGGAAAAAAAGTAATTTTTCATTTTAATGTCCCAATGTTAATAAAATCTGTGAAACAGCTGTGAGGTTAAAATGTTCACCATACCCCTAGATAAATTCTATGAGGGGTGTAGTTTCCAAAATGGGGTCACTTTTTGGGGGTTTCCACTGTATTGGTACTTTGGGGGCTCTGCAAATGCGACATGGTACCTGAAAACTATTCCAGCAAAATCTGCTCTCCAAAAGCTAAATAGCGCTCTTTCCATTCTGAGCCCTGCCATGTACCCATACAGCAGATTAAGACCACATATGGGGTATTGCTGTGTTTAGGAGCAATTATTTTGCAAACTGTGGGGTGCTTTTTCTCCTTTAACCCATTGTGAAAATGAAAACTTTGGGGATAAAGTGACATTTTAGTAATGTTTCATTTATACATCCCAGTGTTAGCAAAATCTGTGAAACGACTGTAAGGTCAAAATGTTCACTATACCCCTATATGAATTCTGTGAGGGGTGTAGTTTCCAAAATGGGGTCACTTTTTGGGGTTTTCCTTTGTATTGGTACTCTAGGGGCTTTGCAAATGAGACATGGCACCTGAAAACTATTCCAGCAAAATCTGCTTTTCAGACGCCCAGTGTCACTCCTTCCCTTCCATGCGCTGCCATTCGCCCAAACATCAGTTTACACCCACTTGTGGGGTATTTCCGTGCTCGGGAGAAATTGCATAACAAACTGTGAGATGCATTTTCTCTTTTAACCCTTTGGGAATGTGTTAATTTTAGGGCTAAATTAAGGAATTAGTGGGAAAAAATTAAATGTCTAAATTTCACCTCCATATTGTTTTAATTCCAGTGAAATGCTTAAAGGGTTAACAAACTTCCCAAATGTTATTTTGAATTATTTGAGGGGTGCAGTTTTGAAAATGGGGTGATTTATGGGGGTTTCTAATATATAGGCCATTATAATCCTCTTCAGAACTGAAGTGGTCCCTAAAAAATTAGTTTGGGAAATTTTCTTGTAAATCTGCAAAATCGCTGTTACACTTGTAAGCCTTCTAACATCCAAAATAAATTACAGGACGACTAAAAGATGATGCCGATATAAAGCAGAGATATGGTAGATAATATGTATTAATGTATTTGGGTGGTATGACTATCTGAAAAGCAGAGCATTTCACATTTTGAAAATTGCAATTTTTTTCCAAATTTCCATCAAATTTCCTATTTTTTTTATAAATAAATACAAAAATATTCATTAGTGTTTACCACTAACATGAAGTACAATGTGTCATGAAAAAACATTCTCAAAATCACTTGTGTAAGTTAAGACATCTCAAAGTTATTGCCATATAAAGTGACACATGTCAGTTTTGAAAAACGAGGCCTGGTCCTTAACGTACTTTTGGGCTGGGTCCTTAAGGGGTTAAACATGAACAAATATGACAATAGGTTTCCTTTTAAATGTGGATGATATGTGCAGTGAAACCTCTCCAAAAGATTATCTCATATCATTCTTACCAGATTTTCTGTGACCAATTTTCAATGTAAGCATATGTTGTACTAAACATATGGAGCCTAAACTTCATTGAGAATACCACATAGATTACCACTTTTCATGAAATTGTGGATAGTCATCTCAAAGAGGTTTAACTGTGTAATGTATATCATAATATATATATAATTATATGATAAATATATTCACTATGTGGGTTGTGAAGCATGGGATTTTCCAAAAAACAAAAATAAACAATCAGACCTTGATTGATGAAAAGGAATCCAAAGGACTTTATTTTAGGCCCGGTTCACATCTGCGTTCGAGTTTCCGTTTGGGGAGTCCGCTTGGGGACCCCCCCCAAACGGAAACCTTTTGCATCAAAAAGCGGTTTACCTGGGAAACCCGCAGACCCCATAGACTATAACGGGATCCGTGTGGTTTCCACTCGGTTTCTGCACGAAGCAAGCAGAGAGGAAAGTGCTGCATGCACTACTTTCCTCTCCGCTTTATTGAGACGGAATCCGAGCGGAAACCACCCCATTATAGTATATGGGGTCCGCAGGTTTACCAAGTAAACCGCTTTTTGATGCGTATAGATTTCCGTTCGGGGTGTCCCCAAGTGGACTCCCAGAACGGAAACCCGAACGCAGATGTGAACCGGGCCTTAGACAGTCCATTTTACCAAGGAAAAAAATGAATTTATCAGAAAAGATCTATACAACAAAATCCTTACATTTCAGGCTGTTGCAGTCCCACAGATTTTCACTATGTTAATTCAACCAACAAGAGAAAAAACTACAAACCTGCTTGTAGTTTAATTGAGTCCTTTTGTAACATAGAAATTTCCCATAACCATATGCATACATTAGAGTTACTGCTGACTTGCCTCTTATATGGTCAGGGCAGACACATCCTGGAGCAGCTCCACTACTGCAGGTAAGTAAATAAAAACACTAACACTAACCTTAACCTATATTGTTGTAAGCATTTCCAAAGTTGTGGTACATTGTTCACAGAGGGCAAGAGCAGAAAGTAAAAAAATTGAGCATTAGGTGGCCAGCCTAATGAGGAAGGAAAGCAATAAGAAGCAGTAACAGGACATTTACGAAGAGGTTTTACCAGACCTGAGGAACTCGTGCACCACAACCAAAGTTGCAAAAAGAAAACCAGTTTAAACACAAAGCAAAACATTTTAACTCTTCACAGAGATAAAATGTGTAATACCCCATTATACATTGTGATTGTACAGCATAAATATAACTTGATATGGAAAACTGTAAAACATAAATGTGCACAATAAGTTTAATCCTAATATAAAATAGTTTATTGTGTTGCTGAGGCTTTCTGCCAGTGTTTTCCTCAGACATTAAGGTTATACAGGTCACATTTAATTGTTCCTACTTTAATTGTAGCCCATTTTACATGAAATTGAAACTGTTCTGCTCTCCACATTTGACCTGTGTAATGACACACAGGTTGTAGTCAATTGACGGCTCTGCTATGCAATTATCTTCAGATAGGGCAGGGTTTCAGCATCGCATTCTTTTTTTCTAAATAAGTATAGACTATCAAAGAATTTCTCCATCATACAGATGTCTCCACACATAATTAATCTCCATTTTGGTTAAGGGCTCCTGTTTCTTGAGAAACCAGTTCAAAACAATATCACAAATGCTAACAAAAGCCTTAAAAGGCTGCAGTTCCATCCCCTTCCTTCACTGGGTGTCTGCACATATCTCTTTGTGATAACATATCTCAAAATGATGTGAAGGTTCCATTTTGATTTACAATCAAGGTATTAGTGACTGACCAATAGACTTTCTACATCAGTTACTAATAGGATTTATTCAAATGCATAGGAATTTCTACCCCATATGCATTTGAACCCTGTGGGGTCTTCTGAGCTGTGTGTCATGGGCCAGGCCTGTGTACACACACATCTGGGCACCAGCCCCTGACACCCAGGAACCTAACACCTCCAATCCTGGGTATTTAAATATTTAAGATGCCATGGTCTATAGTTGCTGCATCTCAATGTAGGGAACCAGAGGATGGGAGTAGTAGTAGTAGTAGCTGTGATGCCACCGGGAGGTCAAAGACACTCAAGAGATTCCTCCAGCCCACCTCTCAGGTAGGGTGATGTTGAGGAAGATTGATGTAACTGATGGTGGCGGTAATTCCCAAGGGGTGCTTCCAGTTGGAAATGGGTTATCTCCTTTCCTGAGATATTTGATGGTATTTGAAAGGGCCCTGATGGTAAGAGCAGGAATTACTCAGGAGGCAGCAGTGCAGTTGAATCAATGAGGTAACTTTACTGAGGTAATAACAGGAGCTAATGTGGCTTCCCAGATGGAAGTAGTAGCTGGAGTTCCACTGTGGGTGACTGGGTGAGTACCTTTTAACTCCATTTCAATATAATAATCTGCCTTTCTAACTATCTATTTGGGGGCTGTATGTGAATAAATTCCTCTGGGATTATGTCTACTTGTGTACCTTAGGGTCTAGGCTGTGAGGTTTATGACTTTTCCTCCAAATGGTACTGAAAAGAGCCTAATACTCTTCCCAAGGGGATTGCATGGCCTCTCAGTAGGTCTGCACAGCTTTTCTGCCAGGACTAAACTGTCTAGCTCACTTAGGAGACTCTCAGTCTCCTTCCCTAAGTCCTGACCAATGATTAGCCAGGAACTGACCAAGTCTTGAGAAAGATGGGTGCGCCATATCCACAGTGGAATACTCCATAAAACAAGGAAACAAACACATGTGAATCTGCAAAACATTACAAAACATATGAAAATTTACAAAAAACAATAAATACAGTACAACTGCACATCACATAACATAAAACAATATAAAAACATATTGCAGTGTCCACTGGGATATTTCATAGTGACTGCAACATTTAAATGCGTCTAGAGGGGAGGTGTTCCCTCTATAGAGTCCCAGTGTAATTACATGGCAGCCAAAGGCCTAATAAAGGTCCTGCAGAGGCAAGGACTGTCAGTTTCAGACAGCATTAACACTTACACATGATACTTATGCATAAGAAGTATAATATGTCATGTAAGCATTCAAAAGATTGCAAGATTAAGTCCCTTAAAAGAACTAAAACAAAGTGCAAAAATAATGAACATTTTATTTAACCCTTTAATGAAGCAGGGTAGTTTGTACGTTAATGCTCAGTGACTTTTTTCATATTTGTCCTACCCGTCTCTTTTTTCCTCATGACAGCTTTGTTTGGTGGGTCATTATGATTACGGCGATACCATATTTATATTGGTTTTACTACATTTTACCGCTTTTACAAATAAAACGTCTTTTTTTGAAAATAAACAATTTTCCTGGGGTCACCGTATTCTGACGCCTATAACTTTTTTACTGTACTGTTGACGGAGATATGTCAGAGCTCTTTATTTGCGGGACAATTTGTACTTTCTATTAGTGCCAATGTTTGGTATGTGTGACGTTTTGATCACTTTTTATTGTTATTTTTTGGGGAAAGCATAGTGACCAAAATACATTAAATACGTGAGAGCCCAAGACTGTGTGTCAGGTACCGTGATCTGTAATACGGGGGCACCTCAGGGTACGGTTCTCGCCCCTTTCCTCTTCACACTGTACACTGCAGATTTTAGGTGCAACTCATCCAGCTGCTACCTACAGAAGTATTCTGACGACTCTGCAATAGTGGGTCTCATCACAGATGATGATGACAGGGAGTACAGAGAACTGAACCAGGATTTTGTGGACTGGTGCCACCGGAACCACCTGAAGATTAACGCGGGGAAGACCAAGGAGATGGTGGTGGACTTCCGCAAAGGCAGAAGCCCTCCTAAACCAGTGGACATCCTGGGGATGGGCATCGAGATTGTGAACACCTATAAGTACCTGGGTTTGCTCCTTAATAATAAGCTGGACGGGGCAGATCATATGGAGGCCCTGTACAGGAAGGGCTACAGCAGGCTCTACCTCCTTAGGAAACTGAGAGCCTTTGGAATCCGGGGGGCACTTCTTAGAACTTTCTTCAACTCGGTAGTGGCATCAGCCATCTTCTTTGGAGTGGCCTGCTGGGGGAGCAGTATATCAACCAGGGACAGAAATAAACTTGACAAGCTGATTAGAAAGGCCAGCTCTGTCCTGGGGAGCCCACTGGACCCAGTGCAGGTGGTGGGTGACAGAAGGATACTGTCCGTGGTGAGCTCCATGCAGAAGAAGAAGTCCCATCCCATGCATGAGACTGTGATCGCGCTGAGCAGTACTGTCAGTGACCGACTGCTCCACCCTAGGTGTGAGAAGGAGCGCTATCGGAAGTCTTTCCTCCCCACCGCGGTTAGGCTGTACAACCAACACCGACCTAAGAGGAGATCATTAAACACACAGAACTGAAATATCTCTCTGCCTGTTAAATCCCCCCCCCCCCCTCTGCTACGTCCTATCTGTCTGTCTGCTATTAATGTAATGCCTCTCACCTTGGAACATTCCTGTACATGTTGTATTTGTATTTGTATCTGCTTATCTTATCTTATCTTTGCTGCTGTAACACACTGAATTTCCCCATTGTGGGACTATTAAAGGACTATTATTATTATTATTATTATTATATATATATACAGTACAGACCAAAAGTTTGGACACACCTTCTCATTCCAAGAGTTTTCTGTATTTTCATGAATATAAAAATTGTAGATTCACACTGAAGGCATCAAAACTATGAATTAACACATGTGGAATTATATACTTAACAAAAAGTGTGAAACAACTGAAAATATGTCTTATATTCTAGGTTCTTCAAAGTAGCCACCTTTTGCTTTGATTACTGCTTTGCACACTCTTGGCATTCTCTTGATGAGCTCCAAGAGGTAGTCACCTGAAATGGTTTTCACTTCACAGGTGTGCCCTGTCAGGTTTAATAAGTGGGATTTCTTGCCTTATAAATGGGGTTGGGACCATCAGTTGTGTTGTTCAGAAGTCAGGTGGATAAACAGCTGATAGTCCTACTGAATGGAGTGTTAGAATTTGTATTATGGCAAGAAAAAAGCAGCTAAGTAAAGAAAAACGAGTGGCCATCATTACTTTAAGAAATGAAGGTCAGTCAGTCCGAAAAATCGGGAAAACTTTGAAAGTGTCCCCAAGTGCAGTGGCCAAAACCATCAAGCGCTACAAAGAAACTGGCTCACATGAGGACCGCCCCAGGAAAGGAAGACCAAGAGTCACCTCTGCTGCGGAGGATAAGTTCATCCGAGTCACCAGCCTCAGAAATCGCAGGTTAACAGCAGCTCATATTAGAGACCATGTCAATGCCACACAGAGTTCTAGCAGCAGACACATCTCTACAACAACTGTTAAGAGGAGACTGTGTGCAGCAGGCCTTCATGGTAAAATAGCTGCTAGGAAACCACTGCTAAGGACAGGCAACAAGCAGAAGAGACTTGTTTGGGCTAAAGAACACAAGGAATGGACATTAGACCTGTGGAAATCTGTCCTTTGGTCTGATGAGTCCAAATTTAAGATCTTTGGTTCCAACCACCGTGTCTTTGTGCGACGCAGAAAAGGTGAACGAATGGACTCTACATGCCTGGTTCCCACCGTGAAGCATGGAGGAGGAGGTGTGATGGTGTGGGGGTGCTTTGCTGGTGACACTGTTGGGGATTAATTCAAAATTGAAGGAATAATGACCCAGCATGGTTACCACAGCATCTTGCAGCGGCATGCTATTCCATGCGGTTTGCGTTTAGTTGGACCATCATTTATTTTTCAACAGGACAATGACCCCAAACACACCTCCAGACTGTGTAAGGGCTATTTGACCAAGAAGGAGAGCGATGGGGTGCTACGCCAGATGACCTGGCCTCCACAGTCACCAGACCTGAACCCAATCGAGATGGTTTGGGGTGAGCTGGACCGCAGAGTGAAGGCAAAAGGGCCAACAAGTGCTAAGCATCTCTGGGAACTCCTTCAAGACTGTTGGAAGACCATTTCAGGTGACTACCTCTTGAAGCTCATCAAGAGAATGCCAAGAGTGTGCAAAGCAGTAATCAAAGCAAAAGGTGGCTACTTTGAAGAACCTAGAATATAAGACATATTTTCAGTTGTTTCACACTTTTTTGTTAAGTATATAATTCCACATGTGTTAATTCATAGTTTTGATGCCTTCAGTGTGAATCTACAATTTTTATAGTCATGAAAATACAGAAAACTCTTGGAATGAGAAGGTGTGTCCAAACTTTTGGTCTGTACTGTATATATATATATATATATATTTTTTTTTTTTTACGGCATTTTTGGATAGTGGGACTTATAAGCATGTGGGGATACCTAACATGTTTGTTTATTTTTGTTTACATTATATATTTTTTTTAGTATAAAGGTGGGTTTTTTTAACTGTTTTTTTATTTTTTATTTTTGTGTGTTTTTACTATGTGTTTCTGTGTTTTTTCACTTTTTACCTATCCCACAAGGGGACTTGAAGCTGGGATCTCAGATCCCCTGTGCAATGTCCTGCAATACATTACAGCGATACCATATTTATATTGATTTTATTATGTTTTACCGCTTTTACAAATAAAACGTCACTTTTTGGAAATGAGCGATTTTCCTGGAGCCACCATATTCTGACGCCTATAACTTTTTTACTCACTTTTGTGATCACTTTTCATTGTTATTTTTTGGGGAAAGCAAAGTGACCAAAATACATTAATTTGTGTATTGTGGTATATTTTCTTCGACGTTTACCATATGGGATAAACAACGCTAGTTTTGGATAGTGGTGACTCCTGTGCCCGTGGTATTACAGCACGGTGCTATTATGGTGCTATTAGTATAGTACAGAGCGGGAAGGGGTTAAAAAGTGTTTTAAATGAGAAATAAATAAGTAAACATGCATCTGGTGTATGACCCCAACAATACAACTGTAATGTTATTTTTCTTGCACAGAGAACTTGGAAAATAATTATAAAAAAACAATGTTGGCAACAAATCAAATCCCTCACAGAATTCTGTTAATAAAAAAAATCTTGGTCTTGGAAAAAAAATATTATAAGAAAAATGTTTTTTATATTATAAAAACTTAAAAAAATATGTAATTAATTGATGTGGTTATACACGCTGCACGGTGAATACCACAATATTTATATTGTAAAAAGAAAATTGTTGCTTTTGTTTGTCATATCGAAATAATAAAAGTTAATCAATGAAATATATGTACCTCAAATGGTGTCATAACACTACAGCTCATCCCACAAAAAAAATAGGGTTAATTGATGAAAACATTTATGGCTCTTGGTAGGTGACAAGTGTCACTTTATATGGCAATAACTTTAAGACGTTTTAACTTACACAAGTGATTTTGAGATTGTTTTTTCATGACACATTGTACTTCATGTTAGTGGTAAACATTGATCAATATTTTTGTATTTATTTATTAAAAAAATAGGAAATTTGATGGAAATTTGGAAAAAAAATGTGAAATGCTCTGCTTTTCAAACAGATAGATCACACAAGTACATTAGTAAATATTATCTACCATATCTCTGCTTTGTATTGGCATCATCTTTTAATTTGCATTTAATTTATTTTGGACATTATAAAGCTTACAAGTGTAACAGCGATTTTCCAGATTTACAAGAAAATTTCCCAAATTAATTTTTTAGGGACCACTTCAGTTCTGAAGAGGATTATAAAGGTCTATATATTAGAAACCCCCATGAATCACCCAATTTTCAAAACTGCACCCCTGATATAATTCAAAATAGCATTTGGAAAGTTTGTTAACCCTTTAAGCATTTCATGGGGATTAAAACAATGATATTGTGATATTTAGACATTTCATTTTTTTTAAAATAATACATTCATTTAGCCCTAAAATTAACACATTCACAAAGGGTTAAAGGAGAAAATGCATCTCACAGTTTGTTATGAAATTTCTCCCGAGCACAGAAATACCCCACATGTGGGTATAAACTGATCTTTGGGCATTCAGCAGTTCACAGAAGGGAAGGAGCGACACTGGACGTTTGAAAAGCAGATTTTGCTGGAATAGTTTTAGGGTGCCATGTCTCATTTGCAGGGCCCCTAGAGTACCAAAACAATGGAAACCCTGCAAAAGTGACCCCATTTTGGAAATTACACCCCTCTCAGAATTTATCAAGAGGTATAGTGAGCATTTTGACCCAACAGCCTTTTCACAGATTTTATTAACATTGGGATGTGTAAATAAAAAATTACTAAAATGTCACTTTATCCCCAAAATTTTCATTTTCACAAGGGTTAAAAGAGAAAAAGCACCCTACAGTGTGTTAAACAATTAATCCTAAACACGGCAATATCCCATATGTTGACATAATCTGCTGTATGGGTACATGGTAGGGCTTGGAATGAAAAGAGCGCTATTTGGCTTTTGGAGGGCAGATTTTGCTGGAATAGTTTTAGGTGTCATGTCGCATTTACAGAGGTCCTAAAGTATCACTACAATAGAAAACCCCAAAAAGTGACCCCGTTTTAGAATCTACACCCCCTCACAAAACATATCAAGGGATATAATGAGGAGTTTGACCCTATATTTCCAGAAATGAATGCGCAGCTGATAATTGCAATTTTTCCGTAGAGACATACACTCCAAAAGCTGTTAAGCGGGTATCCCGGGCACAACAGTTTTTGAAGCATTTATCTCTGATACAAGCCGGGCACAACATATTACACACTGAAATGATGTATTCCTGGAAAAATTGTCATTTTCTCCTATCAACATCAGTTGCGCATTCATTTCTGGAAAGTTACTTAATGCAACACTTGGAGGTTAAAAATGTTCACTGTACCCCTGGATAAATACCTTCAGGGGTGTAGTTTCCAAAATGGGGTTACATGTCAGGGCATTCCACTTTATTGGTGTTTCAGCAACTCTGCAAAAGTATCATGGCGTCCAAAAACTAAACCGTCTAAATCTATGCTCCAAAAACCAAAATAGCACTCCTTCCCTTCTGTGCCCAAACAGCAGTTTATACCCACATATGACATTAAGTACGTTATTCTGGGTACACCAGTGTAATTCATGTGGGCATAAACTGCAGTTTGGGTGCACAGCAGGGCAGAGAAGGGAAGGAGCGCTATGTGGCTTTTGAAGTGTATATTTAGATGGTTGGTATCTGGACGCCTTGTCATGTTTGCAGAGCCTCTACAGTACCAGTTAAGTGGAATCCCCTAAGGAATGACCTCATTTTGAAAACTGCACCCCTCAAAGAATTTATCAGGGGTGTAGTGAGCTTTAGTATCCCAGACGTGAATGCACAGCAGATGATGAAGAGTGAATATGTAAGCTGTGTGGAGTACATTGTGTACACTAAATTCCCTACTATATCCCCAGTAGCTCCTATGATCTCACCGCGGGGCGGGGGGGGGGCACCCAGGGGGACATCTGTCATCATGACGGAACCCCTTGGATGCCACGCAGCATCCAAGGGGTTAAAAACCCCAATCAGCGCTTAGCGCCGATTGCAGGTTGAGGAGCAGGGTGTTAGCTGTCAGATACAGCCGGGCTCCCACGGTGATCGCACGGGCTGTATCTGTACGTATGTATCTGTACGTGGGGATGTGGTAACTAACCACATTCTCCCACGTACATGTACGTGAGAATGTGTGAAGGGGTTAAAGGGGTTTTCCCATGAACATAACCATTTTTAAACATTAACAGTTTTGCAGAGTTTTTGTCTCAATAGGTTGCCAATGGCTACGACCATGAATGCAGACATTGGCACTTGTCAGAAACCCTACTTTGATTTCCTTACTGTGACCAGGGTTATCTTCTTGTGCACAAACACGACCAGGCCACAATAAGGAAATCATGGCTTGGTTTCTGACAAGAGCCAGAGCATAGAAATTCCTTGCATTCATGGCCATATCCTTTGGTAACCAATCAAGGCAAGGCTGTCACCATTAAGATGGATTGAGAAAAATCCATAAAACCCTGCAAAATTTTTATATTTACATTTGCAAAAATGTTTCACTTTTAATTGTTTACAAATTTAAATATGGTTATGTTATGTTGAAAGCCCTTTTAATGTCTGAAACAGTTCGGTCAGTTCTGTAAAGTTGTTCCTGGACCAAAAAGAAACAAAAAAACAGGCAATGGTTTAAAATAAACAATAAAATGTTACTCATCCGTTCTTCTCCTCACTTTTCCATAGGTGGGCCTGCAGTCTTCATCTTTAGTATATGTTTCAGGTGCTCTGGTGTCACTTCCCACATTGCGGCTGAAACTAATCACTGGCCTAAATGGTCATGTCTAAAGATGAAACAAATTTATCATCCAGCATGAACCAATTTGATGAATCTGGTGCATGCTTACGCTAGGTTCATACTAGCGTTCGAGTTTCCGTCTTTCAGGTCTGCATAGGGACCCAAAAGAGGGAAACCCTTTCTGCTTAAAAAATGTTTACAAACGGACCCCATAGACTATAATGAAATCTGCTGGGTTTCTGCAAATTTTATACTGAAACTGGCAGAGAGAAAATAATTCCTCCTTGCAGGACTTTTCTCTCCGCCGATTTTCAGCGGACTCTGGGGCGCAGTCTCGTACAGATTCTGCAAACCAGATGGAAGGAACTGGAGGATGGGAGTAGTAGTGGCGGATGACATGCCACCAGCTAGGCTGAACACACTCAACCACGCTCCCCAGCCCCACTCCTAGGCCGGACACCACTGAGAGGGGGTCCTGCAGCACTGCCTGATGGTGGTGGTAG
Organism: Leptodactylus fallax; assembly: GCA_947044405.1. NCBI lineage: Eukaryota > Metazoa > Chordata > Amphibia > Anura > Leptodactylidae > Leptodactylus > Leptodactylus fallax. The sequence goes on from CAMRHE010000015.1 coordinate 7,097,441, forward strand.
TAGTTTCCCCTGGGGCGCTTCCAGTTGGAGAGGGGACCTCTCTACTCTGAGCCGGTGGGATGGTGTTCAGAAGGGCCCTGATGGTAAAGCAGGAACGACTTAGGCAGACAGTCGTGCAGTGAAACAGGATAACGCTTTACTTATCAACTGATGAGGTAGCAACAAGCAGCTTCCAAAATGGGGGTAGTAGTTTCTTAGCGTCCAACTCCCCAGCCTTGGTCTTAGGAGGGTGCCCAGTGATGATTAAGGTTCTAAGGATAACTCCACTCCAACTACAACTCCTCTCATGCGCCACTCCCAGCTGTGGAGACTGTAGTGCAGGGTAGTCCTGACAGAGATCTGGTTACCTTTAGATAAGGTGCCGAGTCAACTCCTCCTGTCACAGGGCTCAACTGTTCCTCCTGGCACAGAGTCCAAACTCTGACAGCTGAACTCCTGGGCTGTCTCCAGATGAGCCTTGGGCTGTATTCTCCTCTTAGAGGCTGTATGGATGACCGCTGAAGTCCAGTCTCAGTGCTGGCATGCAGTGACGTTTCTGCAACCTGCAGCTTCTGCACACTAGGGATAGACAGGAACTGAACTGAACATTCAACGGTTGTCCGAGAGACAAGTCTCCTCAAACACCGCCCTTAAGGTTTAGGTTTGAAACACTGGGGGAACCACAGGGGAAAAACAATAGGGAAAGCTGCAAACTGTGTATGTACACAGAACATAGAAGATGGGACATACCAACATAACCCAGAGGCACAAAAGACAAACAATTAAAGCAGTAGCACTCTGGGATGCTGCATGGAAACTCCAATGCAGATGTGAACCTAGCCTTAGACTGATCTAAGCTTACACTGACTAAATATTAGGATTAGTAAATCTATATCATACAGATGTAGCAAAGTGCACTTAACACACTAAAAACATTTGAGTGTTAACCCAATTTTTTCAAAGTCTTTTCATAGGCTTTTTTGTCTTCTGTTGTTTCAATTACTAAAATAATAATACTCAAAAATGTTGATGGAAATATCAATACTTTGTAGAGCCACCTTTCGCTGCAATTACAGCTGCAAGTCTTTTGGGGTATGCCTCTACCAGCTTTGCACATCTAGAGACTGAGATTTTTGCACATTCTTCTTTGCAAAACAGCTCAAACTCAGCCAGATTGTATGGAGAGCATCTGTGAACAGCAATTTTCATGTCTTGTCACAGATACTCAATAGGTTTTAGAACTGAACTTTAACCGTGGCATTCTAACACAAGAATATTCTTTGATCTAAACCATTCCACTGTAGCTTTGGCTGTATGTTTAGGGTCATTGTCTTGCTGGAAGGTGAATCTCCTTCCCAGTCTCAAGTCTTTTGCAGCCTCCAACAGGTTTTATTCCAGGATTGCTTGTATTTAGCTCCATCCATCTTCCCATCAAATCTGACCAGCTTCCCTGTTCCTGCTGAAGAAAAGCATCCCCACAGCATGATGTTGCCACCACCAAGTTTCACAGTGGGGATGATGTGTTCAGAGTGATGAGCAGTGTTACTTTTCCGCCACACATAGCGCTTTGCATTTAGGCCAAAAAGTTCAACTTTGGTCTCATCTATCCAGAACAGCTACATGTTTGCTGTGTCCCCTATATGGCTTGTGGCAAACTGCAAACGACACTTCTTATGTCTTTCTTTCAACAATGGTTTTCTTCTTGCCACTCTTCCATAAATGCCAGATTTGTAGAGTGCATGACTTATAGTTGTCCTGTGTACAAATTCTCCCACCTAAACTGTGGATTTCTGTAGCTCCTCTAGAGTGACCATGGGCCTCTTGGCTGCTTCTCTGACCAGTGCTCTCCTCGCTCGATTCGTCAGTTTAGGTGGACGACCATGTCTTGGTAGGTTTTGCAGTTTTTAGGATGCTCAAAGCTTGGGATATGTTTTTATAACCTAACCCTGCTTTAAACTTCTCCACAACTTTATCTTTGACCTGTCTGGAAAGTTCCTTGGTTTTCATGATGCTGTGTGTTCACTAGTATTCTTTAACAAACCACTGAAGCCTTCACAGAACAGGTGTATTTATACTGAGACTAAATTACACACAGCTGGACTCTATTAACTAATTAAGTGACTTCTGAAGGAAATTGATTGCTTTGGATTTTATTTAGAGGTATCAGAGTACAGGCGGCTGAATACTTTTGCACATCACACTTTTCAGATTTTTATTTGATTAAAATTTTGAAAACCATGTATCATTTTCATTCCACTTCAAAATTATGTTCTACTTTGTGTTGGTTTATCAGTTAAAATCTCAATAAAATACATTCAAGTTTGTGGTTGTAAGGTGACAAAAGGTGAAAAAGTTCAAGGGGTATTGATAGGACTTAGATGCAAGGCCACAATAACAAGGTTAGTAAAGTACAGGCTTTAGGAGAGTAGCAACAGAAATGGGCTGACAACTACAAGCAGTAGAAAATGCTACCTAAACATAACACACTTCTGAGTGCCAAGACCAGCCCCAGATGCCTTCAACAGAGCTCCTCGCAAGAAGAGATGGACTTTAGCTGAATCTGAAGACCGGAATTGTCACCTAAACAGATGAGTGTACTACAAATAGATGCACTGTAGCAGAAACCAAGCACTAAATCCAAACACTTACTCACAGGGATAGAGATCACAGAATGGTCGTCAAATCACGGGTCAGCAGATGAAAAGGGCAACGAGAAATCAAATCATTAGACGAAGTCGAGTCTGGAAAACAAGCCAAATGTCAAATCCAATTGGGAACTCCACAACAAAATTGCTATACAGAGAGGAATCCAAGAACACAGCCAAAAGTCAGTATAAGTGTAGTTAAAGCAACGTCAGGAGTCAAAAACTGGAGTAACAAACTAACAGGTAGCAAAATAGAGTTAATAGTCTGCACATGAGTCAGGAGGGCGTGGCCTTATATAGGCCTCCTCTGCTGCAAACTGGACCAAGCCATGAAGCCTCTGGAAATGCAAAAGCTTCCCAGGTTGTCCTGGTAACGTTAAAGGTGCAGCAGCCGAATAGAGAATCCTGACAGGTATGAATGCTTTTGCAAGGCTTTGTACATTCACCAATTTTAATAGAGAGATAGAGAGAGAGAGCGATAAAGAGAGCGAAAGAAATATGGCCCGTATTATACCAGTAGAAAATGCTGCAAGATATTTTATCACAGAGTACAATAAAAAACAATGAAACATCATTGGAGAAACATTTTTCAATGACTTTTTCATTAGTTTTTGTTGTCTTCTATGATAAGCTATCATGCTGCTGCAATTTCACCAGTTGGAGAGGTTTGGGTTAATTCTGCTACATCTGTATATGTATCCTTCAGCTGGCACTTGAAAAAAGTCCTCTGACATAAAACAAGTCCTTATACATTCATACTAATTAAAAAATAGGGACATACATAGCCTGCAGTTTATTTAAAATCTTTTTTTTTTAGTTATATAGACAATATGGTTTTATAATTAACCTTTAGAAATCAAAGAAGAGATTTCACGCATGAAGCTAGTCATAAGTCTTTATGTGAAACATCTGCCTTGTTACCCTTAGTAGATTTTGTTTTTTATATATAGTTGTAAATCAGACAGCAATATACTATAAAGCTTTGTTTACTAGTGATAAACTAGGTACCATGAGCATCTGTTGCTGTGTTCAGCACAGATCCTTAGAGATCAGCTTTTATAGATGGCACATCTTTGAGCTATTCTATGAAATTGTGCCAAGCAGTCAATTTTCAAGTAAATTATGGTGTCTACTGTACATTCAATCTGTAATATGGTAGAATGCAGTCCTCACAACAACCTAATATCAAAATTAGTAGTGGGTATATAATATCATCAAGTTGCCAGTTCCCTAAACTATTGCATGCGTTTCATTATTTTTACTATTATTTTTTGTTTTATTTTTATTGTAAATATGCAAGTCTATAAAAAGAGACTGAAAACAGACCTGTGAACTTTCCTGCCATGTGTTGTAACATATACTGGTTTCCCAATGAGGGCGCTCTGCATTGTGCCACTACTGGTTATTCCTATTGGAATAGAATAAAAAAAATGAATTTGAAAAGTTAATGGCAATATTCCCTTTGTTTATGGCATAATAGACACATTTAACGATGACATCAGTACATTATGGTAATTAGGTTTCATCCTGGAAGAAAGAAGTCAGCTAGTTATACATGTAAGCCATTGTACAATCTTTTAACAGGTCTTGCAATATATCTTGATATAAGCCATGGTACATGCTTTAATCCAAACCAAAGTCTTCTCCATAAGAAAAGATACTAATTGTCTTTTGATGAATCCCATAATTTTATTTGCCTTGGCCTAAGCTGCCTGGCACTGGTTGCTAAAATTAAGCTTACTGTGTACCAAAATCCACAATCCTTTTTCAGTGGCACTCTTACTCAGTAAATTTACTATTAAGCACATAATCATGCATTTTATTTCCACAACCAAAATGTATAACTTTTGCCTACATTAACCCCTTGAGTACATAGCCAAAAACCGCCTGAAGCTAAGGCCCCACATAGCAAGCCGCAGTCAAAAAGTGCTGTGGAAAAGACTGCGGCGGAAATGCATAGCATTTTTTTATGCAGCACATTTCAAAAGAAAGTCCACAGAGTTTTCTTCTGCGGACTTTCTGTCCCTATTAAATCTATACAGAAAATGGCAGCATTTCCGTAGGTATAACTGACATGCTGTGATGTACAAACACGCAATATTTTTTGAAATTGCAGCATTTCCACTGCAGATATTTTTCTGCAATGTGTGGATGGGATTAGCCACAATCCCATCCACCTTGCAAGTACTGCAAAACGCTGCGTTTTTTGCCGCAGTGTTTCTGCCGCTGCAAAATTGTGGTGTTTTCGCAACCTGGGGCCCTGTCCTTAAGGACACGGCCCCATTTTTCAAAGCTGACATGTGTCACTTCGTGTTAGTGGTAAACATTGATAAATATTTTTTGCATTAATTTTTTTTAAATATGAAATTTGAAGGCAATTTGAAAAAAATTACCAATTTTCAAAATGTGAAATGATCTGCTTTTCAGAGTGAAAGTCATACCACCCAAATTAGTCAATAAATATCATCTACCACATCTCTGCTTTATGTTAACGTCATCTTTTATTTTGGATGGAAGAAGGCTTACAAGTCTAAACGATTTTCTAAATATACAAGAAAACTTCCCAATCCCATTTGTTAGGGATCACTTCAGTTCTGAAGGGGATTTTAAAAGTCTGTATATTAGAAATTCCCCATAAATCACCCTATTTTCAAAACTGCACCCTCAAATAATTGAAAACAACATTTGGGAACCTTTTTAATCTGTTAAGCATTTCACAGGAATTAAAATGTACACATTCACAAGGGGTTAAAGGAGAAAATGCATCTCACTATTTGTTATGAAAATTCTTTCAAGCACAGAAATAGCCCACATGTGAGTGTAAACTGCTGTTTGAGCACATGTCATCAAGAAGTTTAAAGTCCATGGCACTGTGGCTAACCTCCCTAGATGTGAACGGAAAAGAAAAATTGACAAGAGATTTCAATGAAAGATTGTGCGGATGGTGGCTAAAGAACCTCGACTAACATCCAAACAAGTTCTAGCTGCCCTGCAGTCCGAGGGTACAACAGTGTCAACCCGTACTATCCGTCGGCGTCTGAATGAAAAGGGACTCTATGGTAGGATACCCAGGAAGACCCCACTTCTGACCCAGAGACATAAAAAAGCCAGGCTGGAGTTTGCCAAAACTTACCTGAGAAAGCCAAAAACTTTTTGGAAAAATGTTCTCTGGTCAGATGAGACAAAAGTAGAGCTTTTTGGGAAAAGGCATCAACATAGAGCTTACAGGGAAAAAAAAGAGGCCTTCAAAGAAAAGAACACGGTCCCTACAGTCAAACATGGCGGAGGTTCCCTGATGTTTTGGGGTTGCTTTGCTGCCTCTGGCACTGGACTGCTTGACCGTGTGCATGGCATTATGAAGTCTGAAGACTACCAACAAATTTTGCAGCATAATGTAGGGCCCAGTGTGAGAAAGCTGGGTCTCCCTCAGAGGTCATGGGTCTTCCAGCAGGACAATGACCCAAAACACACTTCAAAAAGCACTAGAAAATGGTTTGAGAGAAAGCACTGGAGACTTCTAAAGTGGCCAGCAATGAGTCCAGACCTGAATCCCAAAGAACACCTGTGGAGAGATCTCAAAATGGCAGTTTGGAGAAGGCACCCTTCAAATCTCAGGGACCTGGAGAAATTTGCCAAAGAAGAATGGTCTAAAATTCTAGCAGAGCATTGTAAGAAACTCATTGATGGTTACCGGAAGCGGTTGTTCGCAGTTATTTTGTCTAAAGGTTGTGCTACCAAGTATTAGGCTGAGGGTGCCAATACTTTTGTCCGGCCCATTTTTGGAGTTTTGTGTAAAATGATCAATGATTTGACTTTTTTTTTCATTCTCTTTTGTGTTTTTTCATTGCAAGCAAAATAAATATATTATTACCAAAGCATTTGTGATTGCAATCATTTTCTGGAAGAAATTGAGTATTATCTGACAGAATTGCAGGGGTGCCAATACTTTTGGCCAGCACTGTATGGGCACATAGCAGGACTCACAAAGGAAAGAGTGCTATTTGCTTTTTGGAGTGCAGATTTTGATGGAAAAGTTTTCAGATACCGCACTTTCAGAGCATCTAGAGTACCAATGGCAGTCAGGAGCCTCACTTCTCCACAAAAATAGCAATAAAAAATGAGGAAAAAGTAAAACATACCAAAACAATAAAAACTACAACTTTCCCCACGAATAAATAGCCCTTACATATCTTCGTCAACTAAACAGTACAAAAGTTATAGACACCAGAATACGTTGACCCCAGGAAAATCGTTAATTTTTGAAAAATTATGTTTTATTATTAAATGCAGTAAAACTTAATAAAACTAATATAAATATGGTATTGTCTTAATTGTAATGACCCGGTGGACAAAACTGCCATGGCATTTTTAATAAAGAGTGAACTTTCAAGGAGCAAAATGCAAAAAATAATGATAAAATATTACATGGACCCACCAAAACCATTAATAAAGCTTATCAAAACATTATATGTACCCCAAAATGGTGCCAAATAATAGTAAAATAAATCCTCACTTAGCTGTTGACAGAATAATAAAAAAGTTCTGAATTTGGAAGGTGGAGAAAGAAAATATGAAAAAAGTTGCCGAGCATTAACACGTAAACTACCCTGCATTCTATAATCCTGAGTCCCCGCATTGTGGAAATGCAGCTTTTTTGTTGCAGATTTTGTTGTGGTTTTTGAGCCAAAGCCATGCATGGCTACAAAAGGAATGGGAAATATATAAAAGGTACTTATAGTTCTAGCTTTTGCTCAATCCACTCCTGGCTTTGGCTCAAAAAAGAGCAACAAAAAAAGCTGCATTTCCACAATGAGGGGCCTTATCCTAACCCCTTCCCGACATCCGCCATAATAGTACGGCAGATGCCACGTGTTTAAAGATGGTGACCGCCCTGCTGCAGCGCGGCCGCAATAACTGCCAAGTCTCTGTTCTATTT